>OW569398.1:14401054-15632554 GCA_937620795.1 Thecophora atra
CATGGAACGGAAGTTGCCAGAGTACAAAGTTTTTCTTGAGCAATAGTTGCGAGATTTGGATAGTTGCATTTATTAACACGCCACCATTCCAAAGGATTCGCTTGTCTAGGAACGATGTCCTCTTCCAAATATCTTTGAACTTCTATTATAGCTCGCGAATGAGAAGTTCCTGCTGGCCTCATTGAAGAAACAATTGAATCAAAAGAACTCCATAAAGATATACCATTCTGAGTGCTGTGATCAGCACCGTGTTCTCTGTTATTTGTGTGTGTCACTTTTTGATTGCCACATAGTGCAGCGACTGCAGCTATTGCTATTTTCTTAACATTTTCTGCTGCTGTGGTATCAGGTATCCCAACAGTTTTAAAGCGTGGATCTAAGAATGTTGCTAGCAGGAGAGTGTTGCTTCTTTGAACATTTCCTAGCCGGTCTCTCAAGCCATTTAAAAAATTGTTCAGAATTAAAAGTATTAACTGTGGGTAAACTGTTGATGCGTCGTTGAGCAGACTTCTGTACACAGCTTCTAAGCCATTTACTATAGGGATTACTAAAGAAGCAGAACAGTAATTTTCCCCGCTAATAGCATTTGTAGCATCTTCAAAAGGCTTTAAAATTTTGCATAGATGTTTTATCATGTTCCATTCATTAACGCTTAATGAAGGAAGGGGTTTATCAATTAAAGCAAGAGTGCTTTTAATGCTATCTTGGAGCAGGTAAAATCGCTCCAACATATAAAATGTGGAGTTCCATCTTGTCTCCACATCTTGTAAAAGTTTTAGGGGTTCGTTGCCCGCATTGCGTTGGCATTTAAAAAATTTATTGCTTGAATTGTAACTCTTGGCAAAATGTGAGACGATACATTTAACTTTGTATATGAGTTCAGAAACATCTTCATTCTTTAAGGAATCTTTTACTATTAAATTTAGCGTGTGGGCCAAGCAACCAAAATGTTTCCAATTTAATTTGTTGGAGATGGCGTTCTTAATATTAGCGGCATTATCAGAAACCGCAAATATAATTTTTTGACCGATTCCCCATTTTTGTACGACATGACTTAATTCCAGCGATAAGTTTTCAGAAGTGTGAGGATAATCAGTTCCACAGCACTCTAATAGCGCAGAAATCATCTCAAAGTCAGCGGTCAAAAAGTGTGCTGTTATAGCGATATAATTTGTTAAATTTCGCGATGTCCAACAATCTGTGGTTATGCAAAATTTTAAGCCTTGTGAAATAACTACTTCAATTTTTTTTAAACATTCTTCATACAACGCCGAAATGTTAGTCTTTGATAAGGTATGCCTACTTGGCAGTTGGTATGATGGATTGAGAGCAGACACAAACTCACGAAATCCTATGTCCTCTACAATTCGGAACGGTTGGTAGTCCATAAAAAATAGCTTTAATAACTTTTTGTTGATATCGTCTTTGGATTTTTTGGAAATATTTTGGCCAGCAAACATTGTGCTTACTTTCTTTTGCCGTAAAGTAGCCGTTGATTCTGGTTGAACAAAAGTGGGTTCGATGTTGGTTTCCTGACATGCTACACTTCCACTGGAGGTAAGCGGTAAAAATGACGGGATCGGTTCAGTTACCATTTCTAAATCATCTGCATTCTCTGTTCTAGATTGGCGAACCTTAACATAAAGATAAATTCAGAAAATAATATCTAATAAATTCAAAAGTAAACTACATTTTGCTTCCGCTTTGGTGGAACTGGTAAAGTCACGGTAGGGTGCTTACTACGCATATGCTTCGTTAAATTAGAAATAGTCGTTTTGTACGACATTTTGGATTTACAAATATTGCATTTTGCATAAGTGGTATCCGTTGGCTCGAAAAACTGCCAAATTTCACTAGTTTTTTTAACCTTAAGCAGAGACATAATTTAATTAATTGTTTTAATAAAAATTGTACCTCTGTGTCACTAATTTCTTTTGGAATTCAATTTTTACCGTTACTTAAGTGACAGATACAAATATACATCGAGATACAAATACAGAAATCGTTCCTGAGTAACGAAAATCACTGGCAACGAAATCGTTCTTCAGTAACGAAAATCACTGGTAACGAAATCGTTCTTCAGCAACGAAAATCACTGGCAACGAAATCGTTCTTCAGTAACGAAAATCACTGGTAACGAAATCGTTCTTCAGCAACGAAAATCACGGATAACGAAATCGTTCTTCAGCAACGAAAACCACTGGCAACGAAATCGTTCTTGAGTAACGAAAATCAGTGGCAACGAATTCGTTCCTGAGTAACGAAAGTTCTTGGATACACAAAGAAAAGAACAGGCAAAAGCAGTGGAAGAAGAATAGTTATCAGTAACAAGCGTGCTTCCTCGTTAATAATGACATCGAGAACGTGAAAGAATATAGAAAAGAACAGTTTATAGGAAAATCACTGGTCCGGAAAATCACTGGTGCGTAGAATATTCGATCACTGCAGTTACCAGTGATTTTAGAATCACGGTGATTAAATCACCGGTCCGCAAATATCGCTCAACTCTAGATCTGGCGTTTTTCCTGGAAAAAGTAAAACGTAAGCAAGATTGATAGTAGAATTGACTTATTTTTAAAGACTTTTTTGAGCATTTAGGATTAGTTTAAACAAATGTTGCGGCTTAGTACTCTGATTAGGACTAGACGCCAAAACCATAGCAACAAATCGTTCAGTAAACATGAAACGCAAGTGTAAAGGAACACAAAAGATAAGTTTTATATGTAATTTCAATTGCATTTTATATTGCAGAGTTTATTAAGAATGGCGAAAATACACCTAAAATAATAATCACTTTGGAAAACTTTGGCCCTGAGTCTTATGAAGCTGAGGTCTATTGCGATGAAATCGCCGTTGTACGAAGCATAACAACACGGCTCTAATTTTACTATAAAAAATAGACGTGGAGATGCGATAACACGCTAAACGGATGAGCTGCATCGCAATCTGATGTACCACAATGTTCAAGTCGACAATCCTGTATTTGTGCTACATCAGGATAATGCGCGTGAATTCCTCAAAGAGTAAACTTTAAAGTTGTTTAGTGGAAAACCGCATTTCAATAAGAGTTCTCTCCCTTCCGTATAGTTTGAAACCGTCTAGGAATTATAAACTTTTCCTGAAAGCCACGCAGTTGGAAACTGTAATGGATAAACTTAATGATTGTTTGCACATCTGTAACTCAATGATGTTTGCATGATTGTTTTTGTCGCATTCAAAACAAAGGAGGAGATTGAAAGGCTGAATATAGGCAAATTATGTCAACTGAAGGTAAAGGAGTAATAAATTCGCTTATATCCAAAATTTAAATTGCGGTATTGGTATGTTCATCTAACAATATGTACAAAGTTATCGTGTAAATATTATATTGAAAATATTGCGGGGGAAAATTCTTTTTTAAAATATAGGAAGGGTTATTTAAAAAGAATGTATAGCACATTATTTTAGCCTTAGTTCTGAATTATAAAATTAATTTCTAACAGCATGTTGTAAAATCTAAATCCGCACATCATCGGGAACTTTAAACCGTTGTCATTATCACCTTGAACATCGACGTATGAAGCAGCTTCTGTGCCATGTTTACTTTATTTTTATGAAATTAAATACATACTCATAACGCTCAAGAACATCAACTTGCCCATAGTGCGCACGATGTATTATGCTGCATATTAGCGCTAAAACTTGCTGAAGGTTTCTATATTTATTAAAAGCGTACTATAATAACTCTCCTTCTAAGTTCTTGTAGAAAAAACATGGATTCGAAATTAATAGACTTGCGTACGCACTGCGACTGCAGAAGCCAACGATAAAGTTCTTAGCTCTCAAATTAGGTATGTTTAATGAAAGAGGGATTTAATCAAAATTGCTTTAATTTCTACTGAAACTGAAAAAAATGCATACAGCGTTTCTTCTCATTATTCATTGTTATCACTTTTGCTGAAATGTTTTAAAAGAATGAATCAATATTGCATAAGAATGTGTCCAAATCACATGAAAATAATTTTGTTAAAGTTGAAGTTAAAACTTTTTCTGTGGTAAATTTTCCAGAGTGAATTGGCCACCAAAGAACTGGAAAGATCTTGGCTGACGGTGGCACAGGAAGAAAAGGAGCTTCAGGAATTTTGTGAAAAAATAGAAGCGAGAGAGCAAAAACAAAAATCTTTATTGGAAATGGTGAAAAATCGTAGTGAGATTGAGTTGGAATTAAAAACAGAGATAAGGTATCGAAATCTTGCAATAGTTTTTAATTAATATATCGATAATAAGTCTCTTTACATTCCACTAATTTTTATTGCATTTATAATCGCTTTGCAGGCAATTTGAAGCACAAATTTCCAATAAAACTGCATCTATTGCTGAAGCCAATTCTTTGTATAACCAAATTAGAACACAATTTAATAATATATCAGATAGCTGTGGTGAACTAGAATCATTTATGTCAAGTTTTAAGAAACGCTATGCATTCCTGGAGGGACAAATCAAGGAATTGAAGAATAACATCGAAGAACGTTGAAAGAAGTAGGTTTTTGAAATTTCATCATAATGAGTTACTATGTTTTGTGTTCTTAGCAATGTTGGTGACATTGCGGAAGTAAGAGAACACAATGAAAACGCTTTCAGCGAGTTGAAAAATATGCTCGAAGAAACAGAAGTCATAAGTGGGACAGTGAAGCGCGATTTACAAATACTTGTCGATAACAAAAGGCAGCAAGAAGAGAAAATCGGCGATATTAGACGTTCCCAACTGCGTGGCTTTATTAATCATACACGGTTCCAAACTATACGGAAAGGAGAGAACTCTTATGGAAATGTGTTTTTCCACTAAACAACTTTAAAAGGTTTCCTCTTTGAGAAATTCGCGCGCATTATCCTGTACATCAGAATGCGATGCAGCTCATCCGTTTTGCGTGACATCACATCTCCACGTTTATTTTTTATAGTAAAAGTAGCGCCGTGTTGTTATGGTTCGCACAACGGTGATTTCATCGCCATAGACATCAGCTTCATAAGACTCAGGGCCAAAGTTTTCCAACGTGATTATTAATTTGGGTGTGTTTTCGCCATTCTTAAAGTCGTCATTGGAAAAAATTAAATGGAGATGTTTCTTCTTAATGACCCTAAATTTGTATAGATTCACTTAACCGACATAACAGATTAATTAACCGAATTTTGCCAGTAATTTAACCAAATAATAAATTTTAGTAATTCTAAATTCGATACTTACACCTATAAAGACCTCTATTGCAAGGTAAAATAACAAAGAGTAAATTTACACGCCTTAACATACATACATATTTATGTAGTTTAAGAAAATTCTGTTTTAAAATACTTCTATATGCATATATGTACATATATTTTAATAAAATAATAAGTTCATAGAAAAAGGGTTTTATATCCATACGACAATTTGGCATTTATAATTAATCATTGATGTGAGTACAAGTGATGACTGTTTAAATACAACTGCCTACAGTTGAATTTCATGCATTCATTAAAGAATTAATAAAATATTGAAATGAAGTCGTAATTGGAAAAAATTAAATGCACGTTTTATGGAGATTTTACCGACAGTAGTTAAAGAGTTAAAGGTAAGAATCATAAAAAATTGTAAATTAACAAAGAACTTACAATATAAAATTCCTGTCGTTCTCCAAAGATAAAAATATTTCCATCCTCAGTAATAAATATAATTTTCCATCCACAAACAAAAAAAAGTCACTCATGTTCAAAACAATTTCGACTGTTAAATATAAATTTAATCATATTAAAGATCGACTTCTGAGGATGAAAAACTTAATTTTTTGTTGGATATCGATCGCGAGAGATAAAAGATACTTCATGGAATCCTAAAATTCCCAGAATTTCAAATGATAAATCAAAGTATTTGGCTCATCCTAACCTTCATCCTGACAATTTCATGCCAACTGTCTGCATTTATTTATGTATTTACTCAACAATCTGTACGAACAAAGCCGCTTAACCTTAACTTAATTGATAATATATAACATCCAACATTGAGATAGAGAAAAAGAAAAAATGAATGTGAAATAAATTCGTTTTATAAAAGCTCCACTAGATTTATTTGCATTTATTGCTGGCGTTCACATTTATTGTAAGTTCTTTGGTAATAATACTATGAATGCTAAACAAATGAAGCTTGAGTGAATACAGATAATATGCGCTTATTTCTAATTTAGAACGAAAAAGAATCCAAGTTAGCGGCACTTAATAAGGCCATCAATGCAGCGCAGAGTCGTGGTGATCGTGTTGCAACAACAAGCAGTGACGTGGAGGTGCACGAAGAGATACAGATAATCAAAGCAAAACTAAAGCATACAAGCAATTTAACTGACAATCCCAAACAAAGAGCAGAGCTAATAAGAGCAAAGAAACACCCAATGGATTCGGATGTGAACGCTTATGACGGATTTCAAAGGTCAATTGAAATGGTACGAAGGGAAAAGCCTCTCCTTTTCTTATACAGTATTTCATACTACTTTTTCTTATTATTAATTTTTGCAGTTAAAAAATTCACGTCACAAACTTTGCGATCTCATTATAAGGCTTAAGCAACACATGGTTATGCTGCTTCAGTTCTCCTTTGATGTAAGTCATTTTTCATTAAGCGCGATCCATTAAAATATAAATAAAATTCTTGTTATTTGTTTATTTTAATTTATGAAGCCATTCGTTGAGGCATGCCAACATACATATGTTTTTTTGTCTTTTTCAGCCCTTTTTAAACTTGCGTAATTTCCATTGATCCATTGATGTCACTTATACTGAAAGGACGTTGTTGGTGTCGGTGGTAACGCGAGATAACCGTCTCGATAATTGCGTATCTAGCACAAGAGCGCTGTCTGGTGGTGAATGATCCTTTTCCACAATCGCTTTCCTCCTTGCATTGTGGTCGTGCGGCGATCATCCTATTTACTTCTTGGATGAATACGACGTTTTTACGGTATGGCAAACACCAATATTCCAATAAAAATCACCATAGGTGCCTTTCTAAAAGACTTTCTCTAATACTATCATTAGGATGAGGTTAAACGTGAATTTATGACACGTTTACTCATTAACGAAGGGAAGAAGAAACCAACTCGTCAATACGCATTCCTTACACCTCAGTATATGTTGATCACATCAAAGGACTACATCAAAATCCACAGGTATAAGAAATTCATTTCCCAAATACGCTTATGGGTCATCATGCAAGGGATTTTGTTACGGATGATTAGTTGATGATTAATATTTATACATTCTGTTGAAAGCATAAATTCTGTTAATGTTAGTAATGTTTTCCGTTTTTATTTTAGATTTTATGAGCCAGAAAGACGCTGATTGAAAAAGAATTGTTTTATTTATCATATTAATAATGCAAATCTTGTAAATCTTCGTATTGACATGAGTGCAGATTCGTTGTAGGTCATATAAAATCAATTAAAAAAGTTATACTTATGCACAAAACAGCTCCAGGTCCCTCAGTGGAATCGTACTTTGGCTTCAAACGATTGCAACCAAAATTGGATAAATATATTTGGATGTTATAGCATCCCTCAACAGCAAATATCTACTTTCAGGCGGTGTTTGGTTTCGAGTCACGTCACATTTCCAAACTAGTCGAAATGGACGCCGAGATAGTCAAAATGTGTCTTACCATTAAAATCCCAATATCAAAACATTTCTCGATTACAATACTTTCTTGTATTTACTACGTATACAATTTCGTTATCTGCTGCGCGATTTTGCCTCCGGCTTTCGATGTAATTCTACTGCAATTCAATTTGATTCTATCCTATTAATGTGATCAGTCTTACCAAAGCGCAGATCAGTCTTACCAAAGCGCCGATCGGTAGAGTTGTGTATCATCACCATGAATGAATGAATATTATGCAACGCAGTTCATTATAATAACCTAATGCTAATCGGCATTTATTTTAGTAGTAATCCATTGTTTAAAGGATTGACACAAACGAAAGCTAAAATTGTTTATTTTTTTATTTCGATTTGATCGGACCCAGGAATTATAATTTTAAAATAACTACTGATATTGCGGGATATTAAAATACTTTAAAAAGCAACAAAGTTCTTCTTAAAATGTTATTTGATTTTATTGAATTTGACGGCTTGAGTAAATTTCACAATTTCTTTAATTTAGAATTAACATTTGTATTTGTTTCGTTCGCTTCCTGCTTTAGCATTCGTATTGTTGTATTCTTTAAGCACTGCTTGGAGTAGTTCCACTTCCTCCTTTACAAAGTCCAGCTGCTTCTCGACCTCATGTCGCTTGAATAATGGTTCCATATCTGTGAGTAAGAAAGGCAAAACGTGTGTATAAAGAAATGTCTACTAAACTCAGACGGACTTCGACGCTTGCAAAGCAATTGGTATAAGTTTTGTACTCCATCCAGCGTTCGCTCCTTATTGAGGTCGTTGTCTGCGACGCAGTCCCTGGCATTGGCCAAGATCTTCTCCCATTTGAGGCATTCATTGCGCGACATGGCAAACGAACGTTCCAGCTCAGCCAGATCGTTCTGCAGACCCAACACGGTGAGCGCCGCTTCGTTGGTTACCTTGACCATTCTTTTGCGCATTTCCTCGATTTCCAAGATTTTCTGCTGTTCCAATTGCGAGATTTCCACTTGTGCCAACACTGTAAAGTAAACGACCGGGAGAAGGATGAATCACTTGGATATCTACAGCTGCAAACGTACTCAATGCATCGCAACGGTCTATGCAGTCCTTCACCGATACGTAGATATCCGACTTTTCCACCACTTCTTCGACAACACGTTCGTATGGCTCGAATTCCGCGACCGTGGCCAACAGCTCCGTCCGAAACTGCGTCATTGCAGTGATGGACTTGTCATAGTTTGCAATATCCTTCCGTAGTTCTCCGTGCTTCTTCCTCTCCTCGATTACTTTCTTTTCGGCTACGCGTTTCTTATCCTTGCATTCTTTAATGAAGCCGTTGACTTCGATGAGGCGTTTTCGTAGCTTCGCTTGGATTTTGTAGAGCTGCTGAGTGCGGCTGGCATTGGCAGTCGCCTGATGCTTCGAGTTTTGCAGCATCTCCTCTTGCAGGACCAACATAGCCTCGTGCTCCCGTTCATTGTGTATGAGCTGAAGCTCCATGGAGTCACCGGGCGAATCCCAATTTGGCGGCTTGCTATAAAAGATTTATTAATTTTCTTTGGCTCCACTGGTTTACAAAAACGTACACAAAATAAGCTTCCTGCTGCTTGGATTCAATGTAATCTCCAACAGCATTTTCCGGGTTCAAGTCCAAGTGCCCGATGACGTCAACTTTGGTGGTTGGTTTAGTTCGCGGCATCTTTCCAATTTAAAATAAGCCTAATAAAAAACTTGCTCTATATAAATAAATGTTCTTTAATTTGTAATTATTTAAATTGGCTTTAAACTATCTCCGCTGCCCTCAAAAATATAAATTTTCTATTTCGTTGGACGCACAGATTATTTTAATTACAAATTTTTTGTTATTTTATTGACGCACTGTTGCTATAACAATTTCCGACGTAGATAAATTCAATGTTTCTTTGTTTTTTTATAGCAACTGAACTGAACTGTTGAACTTTAAAGTTGAAAGTGGTATAAATCGTTTCTTATTCCGAGATATTTAAGCGTTTGCATCTGAACTTATTTAAAAATATTGGTGATGATAATGTTTTTATAACCATAAAGCTTTTAATTTTTATTATTATTTGAAAACTTAAAATTATATAAAAAATAAACACTTGCAAATTTACCTTTATAGGCTTTATTAAAGGAATTTCTAATGGAAAAAAATAATTATAATAATTATAAATAATAATTATCTCTCGCGATCGATATCCAACAAAAAATTAAGTTTTTCATCCTCAGAAGTCGATCTTTAATATGATTAAATTTATATTTAACAGTCGAAATTGTTTTGAACATGAGTGACTGATTTTTTTTGTTTGTGGATGGAAAATTATATTTATTACTGAGGATGGAAATATTGTTATCTTTCGAGAACGACAGGAATTGTATATTGTAGGTTCTTTGTTATTACTTCAATGTCAATTTTCAATTCAATCAAGTTTTGCGTTTTGCATTTTTTCCAATTACGACTTCATTTCAATATTTTATTTTAAATTCAAATTTTCCAATTCTTATAAAAAATCTATTAATAAGGTAATGGAAAATATTTGAACCAGAGATAGCTATGTACATACATATATGGTTTGAACAAATTAAACTCTGTTCAGGAGATATTTGAGATAATGACTTCGTGGATCAGGATCACTTGCAGAGCTATGCCAAGACTAAAAAGCCTATAACCAGTTAAATTTCTATCATCATATACAAGAATTTCTATCACGTATTACTGCCGCTTTGTGATATATGTTTGTAGTTTGGAAGAACTTCCAAAAACACAAATTCAATTTCAATTTCAATCTTATTTCCCAGATAATCATTACATTTTTTTACAAAATAGTTTTACAAGATAAATTTTCTTAACATACAGATGTATTTATCTAAATAAGATTGTAGATTTAGAGTAGCTTATGAGTTTTGCTCATTAACATTATTGTGTTTGACAATTATATTAACTTCCCGACAAAAAGGGAAAAACGGGATAACATTGTAGAGTAGAACTAATAACTAAGACTTAAAACTAAAACTTAAGACTAAGAGTAGACAATGCAATACAAGAAAATTTTTAATCTAAGATTGTGCTGTATTGTACACAATGTTGTCTAAATTGTACGTGTTATACCTTCTGTGGTAGAACAGTAACACATTTGATCTGATGAAGTTATTATTATCATTAAGATCTTTGATGTAAATAGGACATAGATATTTATCGGTAATTGGATATTCAATGCTTGCTATTTTGTCGACATATTGCCTTATCATGCTGTTATCTAATTGTGACAATTTATTGCTGAAATTTAATGATGTTCTTGCTAAAAAGGAGTCCAGTCTATGAATTTTACATTGCTCATAGAGCTTCCTATTAGAGATAAAAATTCTAATGTGGTTTCTGTGGATTTCTGTTCGTGAACTGCGTTCTACTGATCCCCGAACATATTCTTAAAATTGTTCGTTCAAAGATTCTGAGCCTTTCCATCTGGCTCGACGAAATGCCGAACCAGAGCGGGAATGCATAGCTTAGTATTGGTCTTACTATTTGTTTATATAAATTTAGTTTAATCTTATTTTGCGAATCTTTTGCACTTTTTATAAATTTAAGGTAGGAAAAGAATACTTTTCTCGCTTTTGATAGAATAAAGTTGACGTGACTGACAAATTTAAACTTGGAGTCAAAGATGACTCCCAAGTATTTAATTTTGCATTTATTAACTATTTCTTCTCCGTTTATCTCTATCTCCGGTGTAAAGTACCTGGCGTTAGGAAAAAGGTTCCTTCGAAGCCCTTTAAAAATTATGGATTCACACTTCATTGCTGAATTCAAAGAAAGGATCGTTGCTCCTGAGCTCCTTAATACCTTCGTTTACTATTATTGATACTTCATCGTTGCTTCCTCTTGGATGAAAATATCTTTGGAAGTTAACCGCAAGTGCATTAATTTTATTTTTGTTTTTTTCAATATGAACATTATCGTTACTCACTAGAACAGGAAGATCGAGCGTTTTGTTCAACCCACTTAAGTTTTTGATCTTACTGTAAGTTTTGTTGTTCATCTTAATGTTTTTAAAGTATTTTCACCAGTATTGAGCTTCAAATATACGTATGTATGTGGTCATTAAGGATTTATTTGCATTGCACAACCTTGCTTTCAATGTTAACTTCCTTAGAGGATCAACACACCTATAAATTTTTTTACGCAATTGTTTTTTGTTGTGGATACGCGACAAAATAGAAGTAGATTTCATTTAGTCGCCATTCCAGCCTTCCAGAAATTTGCAGTATATTTTATGAGGGCAATACTTGTATGAACAATTGAGGTTTGAGAAAGACATGTTAGGATTAAGTTTTAATATGCTCGATGTTCTCATTGATTGAATTTTGATTGTGTTGTGTTTGCGAAACAGTTTTTTCTTCCTTTGTTATTTCGCATCCTATTATACCGACATTTTTTCGTTGTTTTTTTTTTCTTTATGTTCTGCGTGTATCGTTGTTGTTACGCAAATGAAGCAATAATCGTCGAAATGATCGATATGTGGATTTCAGCGAGCGATGAAATGCAAGGAGGTCATTCGTTTTTTTTTTTTTGTTCCTTTACGTCTGTCTGCTTAGATTTCTTTCTGTTTGGGTTTTTAAAAGAAGTTTACTTTCTGTAATTTTTGCATGCTATTTTGCATGCATCGATACTAGATCATAAGACCTTTTCCCAGGCAGTGCCTTATTGGTTTTGGTTGCATACATATGTTTTCGTTCATATTAAATGTAGCAAAAGTATTGTAAACGACTAATATCTATTAGTACAGGAAAAAGATATATCTGAGATTTGGTTTTGTAATAACGTAAATAGTAGACTCATAAAATAAATATCCTTTTCTATACAATTATTGTTTTTAATGTTTGTAACCTATAGATCCAAAAGAAATTTTGGTAAAACCAAACTCTAGTTCCTCATGCAAAAAATTAAAAATAGCAGCAATAAAAATTAGGCTTAAAATTCATTTAGTTCAATTGCCTCAAAAATACTGATACAGCGTATCCTTTTTTGGTGTTTGCTTCACAAACTTTCGTAAAATATTTTCAAGCTACTTCTCAAGCATATTGACTAAACTTAACATCTCCAAGGAAATCTAAGCGCATTAGGACATCATTACTAAAAGAACTAACTTAAGTTCACCCACCCTTCTTCAACCTCTCCCTATTTCTGTAAATTTATGTTGTTACGCACGTTAGCCGAAGGCCTCTGTTGCTAGTTGCTAAGCTTTGTACTTAAAATTGTAATTGTATTACCTTTTTAAATCAATTAAAAAAAAAAAAAAAATAAATAAAAAATTTAACTGATTAACTTTATGTGCCACGCAAATCTCGCGATTGATTTTCATGCGCGCATCAATTTTTTAGTGGGAAGTAACGGTATCGGCAAAAGCGCTATATTGGCAGCGTTGGTATTAGGACCAGAGTATTAAGCCGTGACGGCTCCGACCCGAATGTTCTCTCATTTCTTCCAATGTTCGATGTTCTTTCACATTAATTATTTCGTCGTGGTGTTAAGAATGGAATTGGATTTTACAATTTTAACAAAAGACAAAACCGTGAGTGACGTCCAAAAATTAATTAAAGAAAATGAAAACATTAAGAAGCACACAAAAATTGTGTTGAAAATTTAAGCTCTATTGTTTGGTGCTGTTTTGGTGCCTTGCACCTAAAAAATAAAGTCATTCTAAATAATTTTTGCAAATTGTGCTTCGACGGGAAGCCAATTAAATTAAAAAGGTAAGTAAATGTGATATATTCAAATAAATTCAAAAAATTACTCTCGGTCTTAAGCAAAGTAACACTGAGCCGCCGAAATATGTTAATTTTATCGGCTTCAGCAGGCTAAGCTGCGCCTTCGGCAATATTCGACCGAGCCGTCGCTGCCGATAAATTTTGCGACTTAGTACTCTGATTAGGACTAGACGCCAAAACCATAGCAACAAATCGTTCAGCAAACATGAAACGCAAATGTAAAGGAACACAAAACAAAAGTTTTATATGTTATTTCAATTGCATTTTATATTGCAGAGTTTATTAAGAATGGCGAAAATACACCTAAAATAATAATCACTTTGGAAAACTTTGGCCCTGAGTCTTATGAAGCTGAGGTCTATTGCGATGAAATCACCGTTGTACGAAGCATAAAAACACGGCTCTACTTTTACTATAAAAAATAAACGTGGAGATGCGATAACACGCTAAACGGATGAGTTGCATCGCAATCTGATGTACCACAATGTTCAAGTCGACAATCCTGTATTTGTGCTACATCAGGATAATGCGCGCGAATTCCTCAAAGAGTAAACTTTAAAGTTGTTTAGTGGAAAACCGCATTTCAATAAGAGTTCTCTCCCTTCCGTATAGTTTGAAACCGTCTAGGAAGTATAAACTTTTCCTGAAAGCCACGCAGTTGGAAACTGTAATGGATAAACTTAATGATTGTTTGCACATCTGTAACTCAATGACGTTTGCATGATTGTTTTTGTTGCATTCAAAACAGAAAGCAGGAGATTGAAAGGCTGAATACAGGCAAATTATGTCAACTGAAGGTAAAGGAGTAATAAATTCGCTTATATCCAAAATTTAAATTGCGGTATTGGTATGTTCATCTAACGATATGTACAAAGTTATCGTGTAAATATTATATTGAAAATATTGCGGGGGAAATTTTTTTTTTAAAAATATAGGAAGGGTTATTTAAAAAGAATGTATAGCACATTATTTTAGCGTTAGTTCTGAATTATAAAATTCATTTCTAACAGCATGTTGTAAATTCTAAATCCGCACATCATCGGGAACTTTAAACCGTTGTCATTATCACCTTGAACATCGACGTATGAAGCAGCTTCTGTGCCATGTTTACTTTATTTCTAAGAAATTAAATACATACTCATAACGCTCAAGAACATCAACTTGCCCATAGTGCGCACGATGTATTATGCTGCATATTAGCGCCAAAACTTGCTGAAGGTTTCTATATTTATTAAAAGCGTACTATAATAACTCTCCTTCGAAGTACTTGTAGAAAAAACATGGATTCGAAATTAATAGACTTGCGTACGCACTGCGACTGCAGAAGCCAACGATAAAGTTCTTAGCTCTCAAATTAGGTATGTTTAATGAAAGAGGGATTTCATCAAAATTGCTTTAATTTCTACTGAAACTGAAAAAAATGCATACAGCGTTTCTTCTCATTATTCATTGTTATCACTTTTGCTGAAATGTTTTAAATGAATGAATCAATATTGCATAAGAATGTGTCCAAATCACATGAAAATAATTTTGTTAAAGTTGAAGTTAAAACTTTTTTCTGTTTTTAAATTTTCCAGAGTGAATTGGCCACCAAAGAACTGGAAAAATCTTGGCTGACGGTGGCACAGGAAGAAAAGGAGCTTCAGGAATTTTGTGAAAAAATAGAAGCGAGAGAGCAAAAACAAAAAACTTTATTGGAAATGGTGAAAAATCGTAGTGAGGTTGAGTTGGAATTAAAAACAGAGATAAGGTATCGAAATCTTGGCATAGTTTTTAATTAATATATCGATAAGAAGTCTCTTTACATTCCACTAATTTTTATTGCATTTATAATCGCTTTGCAGGCAATTTGAAGAACAAATTTCCAATAAAACTGCATCTATTGCTGAAGCCAATTCTTTGTATAACCAAATTAGAACACAATTTAATAATATATCAGATAGCTGTGGTGAACAAGAATCATTTATGTCAAGTTTTATGAAACGCTATGCATTCCTGGAGGGACAACTCAAGGAATTGAAGAATAACATCGAAGAACGTTGAAAGAAGTAGGTTTTTGAAATTTCATCATAATGAGTTACTATGTTTTGTGTTCTTAGCAATGTTGGTGACATTGCGGAAGTAAGAGAACACAATGAAAACGCTTTCAGCGAGTTGAAAAATATGCTCGAAGAAACAGAAGTCATAAGTGGGACAGTGAAGCGCGATTTACAAATACTTGTCGATAACAAAAGGCAGCAAGAAGAGAAAATCGGCGATATTAGACGTTCCCAACTGCGTGGCTTTATTAATCATACACGGTTCCGAACTATACGGAAAGGAGAGAACTCTTATGGAAATGTGTTTTTCCACTAAACAACTTTAAAAGGTTTCCTCTTTGAGAAATTCGAGCGCATTATCCTGTACATCAGAATGCGATGCAGCTCATCCGTTTTGCGTGACATCACATCTCCACGTTTATTTTTTATAGTAAAAGTAGCGCCGTGTTGTTATGCTTCGCACAACGGTGATTTCATCGCCATAGACATCAGCTTCATAAGACTCAGGGCCAAAGTTTTCCAACGTGATTATTAATTTGGGTGTGCTTTCGCCATTCTTAAAGTCGTCATTGGAAAAAATTAAATGGAGATGTTTTTTCTTAATGACCCTAAATTTGTATAGATTCACTTAACCGACATAACAGATTAATTAACCGAATTTTTCCAGTAATTTAACCAAATAATAAATTTTAGTACCATGAAAAGATAATTCTAAATTCGTTAGTTACACCTATAAAGACCTCTATTGCAAGGTAAAATAACAAAGAGTAAATTTACACGCCTTAACATACATACATATTTATGTAGTTTAAGAAAATTCTGTTTTAAAATACTTCTATATGCATATACATATGTACATATATTTTAATAAAATAATAAGTTCATAGAAAAAGGGTTTTATATGCATACGACAATTTGGCATTTATAATTAATCATTGATGTGAGTACAAGTGATGACTGTTTAAATACAACTGTTTAAACACAACTGTTGTACAACTGTTTAAATACAACTGCCTTCAGTTGAACTTCATTCATTCATTGGAGAATTAAATGCATCTCGCGTGAATTGGTCGACATAAGATCACGCTTTTCCAGTTCTCCCGATGACCTTGGTGAAGTTAGATTTAAAAACAGATAAAACAGAGATCGGATATAATCTTAGGCGGGGACAAAAGATCAATATCGAATAATCCCAGATCCTTTAAGAGCTTTTCGTTCTCCATATCCTTTGAGGATGACGATGTAGCAGTTTGTTCCATCTTAAATTCGAAACCCTCCAGTATATATATTGGTATTGAAGATATTAACAATTTCTGCTGGTTGGTTGAGGTAGAGTCTCGATTCATTCAACGATAGATCTATTTAGCTGCGGCAAACTCTCAAGCAAACTGTGCAGCTGTTTGTTCAAATCTGTTGCATGTTTACTTACTAGTAGTTCCATCTTTTCTAAGACGTCTTTGCGTAACTTGGCGAATTTCCCCCTGGCCTCTTGGCGACATCTAAAATAAAATATTGAAATGAAGTCGTAATTGGAAAAAATGAAATGCACGTTTTACGGAGATTTTTTTTCTATAAATTTGTAATGATTCACTTAACCGACAGTAGTTAAACAGTTAGAGGTAAGAATCATAAAAAGCGCAAAACTTGATTGAATTGAAAATTGACATTGAAGTAATAACAAAGAACCTACAATATACAATTCCTGTCGTTCTCCAAAGATAAAAATATTTCCATCCTCAGTTATATATATAATTTTCCATCCACAAACAAAAAAAAGTCACTCATGTTCAAAACAATTTCGACTGTTAAATATAAATTTAATCATATTAAAGATCGACTTCTGAGTATGAAAAACTTAATTTTTTGTTGGATATCGATCGCGAGAGATGAAAGAAACTTCATGGAATCCTAAAATTCCCAGAATTTCAAATTATAAATCAAAGTATTTGGCTCATCCTAACCTTCATCCTGACAATTTCATGCCAACTGTCTGCATTTATTTATGTATTTACTCATCAATCTGTATGAACAAAGCCGCTTAGCCTTAACTTAATTGATAATATATAACATCCAACATTGAGATAGAGAAAAAGAAAAAATGAATGTGAAATAAATTCGTTTTATAAAAGCTCCACTAGATTTATTTGCATTTATTGCTGGCGTTCACATTTATTGTAAGTTCTTTGGTAATAACACTATAACTGACAATCCCAAACAAATAGCAGAGCTAATAAGAGCAAAGAAACATCCAATGGATTCGGATGTGAACGCTTATGACGGCTTTCAAAGGTCCATTGAAATGGTACGAAGGGAAAAGCCTCTCCTTTTCTTATACCGTATTTCATACTACTTATTCTTATTATAAATTTTTGCAGTTAAAAAATTCTCGTCACAAACTTTGCGATCTGATTATAAGACTTAAGCAACACATGGTTATGCTGCTTCAGTTCTCCTTTGATGTAAGTCATTTTTCATTAAGCGCGATCCATTAAAATATAAATAAAATTCTTGTTATTTGTTTATTTTAATTTATGAAGGCAGTCGTTGAGGCATGCCAACATATGTTTTTTTGTCTTTTTCAGCCCTTTTTAAACTTGCGTAATTTTGCCGGCTCCATTGATGTCACTTATACTGAAAGGACGTTGTTGGTGTCGGTGGTACCGCGCGATAACCGTCTCGATAATTGCATATCTAGCACAAGAGCGCTGTCTGGTGGTGAATGATCCTTTTCCACAATCGCTTTCCTCCTTGCATTGTGGTCGTGCGGCAATCATCCTATTTACTTCTTGGATGAATAAGACGTTTTTACGGTATGACAAACACCAATATTCCAATAAAAATCACCATAGGTGCCTTTCTAAAAGACTTTCTCTAATACTATCATTAGGATGAGGTTAAACGTGAATTTATGACACGTTTACTCATTAACGAAGGGAAGAAGAAACCAACTCGTCAATACGCATTCCTTACACCTCAGTATATGTCGATCACATCAAAGGACTACATCAAAATCCACAGGTAATTTATTTCCCAAATACGCTTATGGATCATCATACAAGCGATTTTGTTACGGATGATTAGTTGATGATTAATATTTATACATTCTGTTGAAAGCATAAATTCTGTTAATGTTAGTAATGTTTGCCGTTTTTATTTCAGATTTTATGAGCCAGAAAGACGCTGATTGAAAAAGAATTGTTTTATTTATCATATTAATAATGCAAATCTTGTAAATCTTCGTATTGACATGAGTGCAGATGTTCGTGTTTTCTGATGATGATTAATTTTCTTATATGTATTAGAAATATTAGTAGTTACTAAGCATTAGCTCAATAATTGTAACATGATGATGTGTTACTAGTGTTGATGATGATGAATGTTTTAAAAAATACACATACACAACACAAATATTTTAAACTGTGAATTAAACGTTTTTACAATGAGAGCTTTAATGCTTTAATAAAATATATAATTTGGGCAACCCATTTCGTTGTAGGTCATATAAAATCAATTAAAAAAGTTATACTTATGCACAAAACAGCTCCAGGTCCCTCAGTGGAATCGTACTTTGGCTTCAAACGATTGCAACCAAAATTGGATTAATATATTTGGATGTTATAGCAGCCCTCAATTGCAAATATCTACTTTCAGGCGGTGTTTGGTTTCGAGTCACGTCACATTTCCAAACTAGTCGAAATGGACGCCGAGATGGTCAAAATGTGTCTTACCATTAAAATCCCAATATCAAAACATTTCTCGATTACAATACTTTCTTGTATTTACTACGTATACAATTTCGCTATCTGCTGCGCGATTTTGCCTCCGGCTTTCGATGTAATTCTACTGCAATTCAATTTGATTCTATCCTATTAATGTGATCAGTCTTACCAAAACGCAGATCGGTAGAGTTGTGTATCATCACCATGAATGAATGAATATTATGCAACGCAGTTCATTATAATAACCTAATGCTAATCGGCAATTATTTTAGTAGTAATCCATTGTTTAAAGGATTGACACAAACGAAAGCTAAAATTGTTCATTTTTTTATTTCGATTTGATCGGACCCAAGAATTCTAATTTTAAAATAACTACTGATATTGCGGGATATTAAAATACTTTAAAAAGCAACAAAGTTCTTCCAACAAAACAAAGAGAAGTAATCATTTTAACTTTATTAAATTGTAAGTATTTTGCTAAAATGTTATTTGATTTTATTGTATTTGACGGCTTGAGTAAATTTCACAATTTCTTTAATTTAGAATTAACATTTGTATTTGTTTCGTTCGCTTCCTGCTTTAGCATTCATATTGTTGTATTCTTTAAGCACTGCTTGGAGTAGTTCCACTTCCTCCTTTACAAAGTCCAGCTGCTTCTCGACCTCATGTCGCTTGAATAATGGTTCCATATCTGTGAGTAAGAAAGGCAAAACTAGTGTATAAAGAAATGTCTACTAAACTCAGACGAACTTCGACGCTTGCAAAGCAATTGGTATAAGTTTTGTACTCCATCCAGCGTTCGCTCCTTATTGAGGTCGTTGTCTGCGACGCAGTCCCTGGCATTGGCCAAGATCTTCTCCCATTTGAGGCATTCATTGCGCGACATGGCAAACGAACGTTCCAGCTCAGCCAGATCGTTCTGCAGACCCAACACGGTGAGCGCCGCTTCGTTGGTTACCTTGACCATTCTTTTGCGCATTTCCTCGATTTCCAAGATTTTCTGCTGTTCCAATTGCGAGATTTCCACTTGTGCCAACACTGTAAAGTAAACGACCGGGAGAAGGATGAATCACTTGGATATCTACAGCTGCAAACGTACTCAATGCATCGCAACGGTCTATGCAGTCCTTCACCGATACGTAGATATCCGACTTTTCCACCACCTCTTCGACAACACGTTCGTATGGCTCGAATTCCGCGACCGTGGCCAACAGCTCCGTCCGGAACTGCGTCAGGGCAGTGATGGACTTGTCATAGTTTGCAATATCCTTCCGTAGTTCTCCCTGCTTCTTCCTCTCCTCGATTACTTTCTTTTCGGCTACGCGTTTCTTATCCTTGCATTCTTTAATGAAGCCGTTGACTTCGATGAGGCGTTTTCGTAGCTTCGCTTGGATTTTGTAGAGCTGCTGAGTGCGGCTGGCATTGGCAGTCGCCTGATGCTTCGAGTTTTGCAGCATCTCCTCTTGCAGGACCAACATAGCCTCGTGCTCCCGTTCATTGTGTATGAGCTGAAGCTCCATGGAGTCACCGGGCGAATCCCAATTTGGCGGCTTGCTATAAAAGATTTATTAATTTTCTTTGGCTCCACTGGTTTACAACAACGTACACAAAATAAGCTTCCTGCTGCTTGGATTCAATGTAATCTCCAACAGCATTTTCCGGGTTCAAGTCCAAGTGCCCGATGACGTCAACTTTGGTGGTTGGTTTAGTTCGCGGCATCTTTCCAATTTAAAATAAGCCTAATAAAAAACTTGCTCTATATAAATAAATGTTCTTTAATTTGTAATTATTTAAATTGGCTTTAAACTATCTCCGCTGCCTTCAAAAATATAAATTTTCTATTTTGTTGGACGCACAGATTATTTTAATTACAAATTTTTTGTTATTTTATTGACGCACTGTTGCTATAACAATTTCCGACGTAGATAAATTCAATGTTTCTTTGTTTTTTTATATCAACTGAACTGAACTGTTGAACTTTAAAGTTGAAAGTGGTATAAATCGTTTCTTATTCCGAGATATTTAAGCATTTGCATCTGAACTTATTTAAAAATATTGGTGATGATAATGTTTTTATAACCATAAAGCTTTTAATTTTTATTATTATTTGAAAACTTAAAATTATATAAAAAATAAACATTTTTTCGATTCGATTCAGGTAAACATAGACCACTTGCAAATTTACCTTTATAGGCTTAATTAAAGGAATTTCTAATGAAAAAAAAATAATTCTTTTGTGTTCCTTTACATTTGCGTTTCATGTTTGCTGAACGATTTGCTGCTACGTGCGTGAAATTAGCAACGGAAAAGTTAGCAACGATTTTCAGGGTGGTTTATTTGTGGATGCTATTAAGGATAAAAAGATTCTTAATTTTCAAAAATTTATTAAAAATTAACCGAATATCGTAGAAAGACACTGTTTATAACGTTTTGAAGAGAAAATTATGCTCTTTCTTTTTGCGTAATATGAAACATCTACATGTTTAGAAAAATAAGATATAAGGTAAAATGTAAACATGACTTTGTGGAATCAAATATTAAATCGCATTTCCTGAGTTATTTAGTATATTCTGCTCTAACGCCGGCTTATCTATCTTAAAGAAGAAATTTTTCTCTTTTTTTTTTTGATCCAAAAAAAATTGTCCTAGATAGTTTCGTTTTCCATATATTCCATAAAATGTGTTCGCGGCTTCCGACGCTTCTACTATGCTACCTGTTATACCTACAACAGTAATTTTTACCGTTTCATAGTACACATGTGCAGAATATAGAATCAAGTACAAAAAATCCCATCTCATTCTGATTTCATGTAGAAAAGCCAAAATAAATATGCTAAAAAATTTACAGAATGCTTAAGCCCCACAGCTGAATTATTTAGCCATACCTGCTCTGATTCCTGATTTCCTGGAAAAAGTAGAACGTAAACAAGATTGATAGTAGAATTGACTTATTTTTAAAGACTTTTTTGAGCATTTAGGATTAGTTTAAACAAATGTTGCGGCTTAGTACTCTGATTAGGACTAGACGCCAAAACCATAGCAACAAATCGTTCAGTAAACATGAAACGCAAGTGTAAAGGAACACAAAAGAAAAGTTTTATATGTAATTTCAATTGCATTTTATATTGCAGAGTTTATTAAGAATGGCGAAAATACACCTAAAATAATAATCACTTTGGAAAACTTTGGCCCTGAGTCTTATGAAGCTGAGGTCTATTGCGATGAAATCGCCGTTGTACGAAGCATAACAACACGGCTCTACTTTTACTATAAAAAATAGACGTGGAGATGCGATAACACGCTAAACGGATGAGCTGCATCGCAATCTGATGTACCACAATGTTCAAGTCGACAATCCTGTATTTGTGCTACATCAGGATAATGCGCGTGAATTCCTCAAAGAGTAAACTTTAAAGTTGTTTAGTGGAAAACCGCATTTCAATAAGAATTCTCTCCTTTCCGTATAGTTTGAAACCGTCTAGGAATTATAAACTTTTCCTGAAAGCCACGCAGTTGGAAACTGTAATGGATAAACTTAATGATTGTTTGCACATCTGTAACTCAATGATGTTTGCATGATGGTTTTTGTTGCATTCAAAACAGAAAGCAGGAGATTGAAAGGCTGAATACAGGCAACTTATGTCGATGAAAGAACTGAAGGTAAAGGAGTAATAAATTCGCTTATATCCAAAATTTAAATTGCGGTATTGGTATGTTCATCTAACGATATGTACGAAGTTATCGTGTAAATATTATAGTGAAAATATTGCGGGGGAAATTCTTTTTTAAAAATATAGGAAGGGTTATTTAAAAAGAATGTATAGCACATTATTTTAGCGTTAGTTCTGAATTATAAAATTCATTTCTAACAGCATGTTGTAAATTCTAAATCCGCACATCATCGGGAACTTTAAACCGTTGTCATTGTCACCTTGAACATCGACGTTTGAAGCAGCTTCTGTGCCATGTTTACTTTATTTCTATGAAATTAAATTCATACTCATAACGCTCAAGAACATCAACTTGCCCATAGTGCGCACGATTTATTATGCTGCATATTAGCGCCAAAACTTGCTGAAGGTTTCTATATTTATTAAAAGCGTACTATAATAACTCTCCTAAGCACTTGTAGAAAAAACATGGATTCGAAATTAATAGACTTGCGTACGCACTGCGACTGCAGAAGCCAACGATAAAGTTCTTAGCTCTCAAATTAGGTATGTTTAATGAAAGAGGGATTTCATCAAAATTGCTTTAATTTCTACTGAAACTGAAAAAAATGCATACAGCGTTTCTTCTCATTATTCATTGTTATCACTTTTGCTGAAATGTCTTAAATGAATGAATCAATATTGCATAAGAATGTGTCCAAATCACATGAAAATAATTTTGTAGAAGTTGAAGTTAAAACTTTTTTCTGTGGTAAATTTTCCAGAGTGAATTGGCCACCAAAGAACTGGAAAGATCTTGGCTGACGGTGGCACAGGAAGAAAAGGACCTTCAGGAATTTTGTGAAAAAATAGAAGCGAGAGAGCAAAACCAAAAATCTTTATTGGAAATGGTGAAAAATCTTGGTGAGATTGAGTTGAAATTAAAAACAGAGATAAGGTATCGAAATCTTGCCATAGTTTTTAATTAATATATCGATAATAAGTCTCTTTACATTCCACTAATTTTTATTGCATTTATAATCGCTTTGCAGGCAATTTGAAGAACAAATTTCCAATAAAACTGCATCTATTGCTGAAGCCAATTCTTTGTATAACCAAATTAGAACACAATTTAATAATATATCAGATAGCTGTGGTGAACTAGAATCATTTATGTCAAGTTTTCAGAAACGCTATGCATTCCTGGAGAAACAAATCAAGGAATTGAAGAATAACATCGAAGAACGTTGAAAGAAGTAGGTTTTTGAAATTTCATCATAATGAGTTACTATGTTTTGTGTTCTTAGCAATGTTGGTGACATTGCGGAAGTAAGAGAACACAATGAAAACGCTTTCAGCGAGTTGAAAAATATGCTCGAAGAAACAGAAGTCATAAGTGGGACAGTGAAGCGCGATTTACAAATACTTGTCGATAACAAAAGGCAGCAAGAAGAGAAAATCGGCGATATTAGGCGTTCCCAACTGCGTGGCTTTATTAATCATACACGGTTCCAAACTATACGGAAAGGAGAGAACTCTTATGGAAATGTGTTTTTCCACTAAACCACTTTAAAAGGTTTCCTATTTGAGAAATTCGCGCGCATTATCCTGTACATCAGAATGCGATGCAGCTCATCCGTTTTGCGTGATATCACATCTCCACGTTTATTTTTTATAGTAAAAGTAGCGCCGTGTTGTTATGGTTCGCACAACGGTGATTTCATCGCCATAGACATCAGCTTCATAAGACTCAGGGCCAAAGTTTTCCAACGTGATTATTAATTTGGGTGTGCTTTCGCCATTCTTAAAGTCGTCATTGGAAAAAATTAATTGGAGATGTTTTTTCTTAATGACCCTAAATTTGTATAGATTCACTTAACCGACATAACAGATTAATTAACCGAATTTTGCCAGTAATTTAACCAAATAATAAATTTTAGTAATTCTAAATTCGATACTTACACCTATAAAGACCTCTATTGCAAGGTAAAATAACAAAGAGTAAATTTACACGCCTTAACATACATACATATTTATGTAGTTTAAGAAAATTCTGTTTTAAAATACTTCTATATGCATATATGTACATATATTTTAATAAAATAATAAGTTCATAGAAAAAGGGTTTTATATCCATACGACAATTTGGCATTTATAATTAATCATTGATGTGAGTACAAGTGATGACTGTTTAAATACAACTGCCTTCAGTTGAACTTCATGCATTCATTAAAGAATTAATAAAATATTGAAATGAAGTCGTAATTGGAAAAAATTAAATGCACGTTTTATGGAGATTTTACCGACAGTAGTTAAAGAGTTAAAGGTAAGAATCATAAAAAATTGTAAATTAACAAAGAACTTGCAATATAAAATTCCTGTCGTTCTCCAAAGATAAAAATATTTCCATCTTCAGTAATAAATATAATTTTCCATCCACAAACAAAAAAAAAGTCACTCTTGTTCAAAACAATTTCGACTGTTAAATATAAATTTAATCATATTAAAGATCGAACTTCTGAGGATGAAAAACTTAATTTTTTGTTGGATATTGATCGCGAGAGATAAAAGATACTTCATGGAGTCCTAAAATTCCCAGAATTTCAAATTATAAATCAAAGTATTTGGCTCATCCTAACCTTCATCCTGACAATTTCATGCCAACTGTCTGCATTTATTTATGTATTTACTCAACAAGCTGTATGAACAAAGCCGCTTAACCTTAACTTAATTGATAATATATAACATCCAACATTGAGATAGAGAAAAAGAAAAAATGAATGTGAAATAAATTCGTTTTATAAAAGCTCCACTAGATTTATTTGCATTTATTGCTGGCGTTCACATTTATTGTAAGTTCTTTGATAATAATACTATGAATGCTAAACAAATGAAGCTTGAGTGAATACAGATAATATGCGCTTATTTCTAATTTAGAACGAAAAAGAATCCAAGTTAGCGGCACTTAATAAGGCCATCAATGCAGCGCAGAGTCGTGGTGATCGTGTTGCAACAACAAGCAGTGACGTGGAGGTGCACGAAGAGATACAGATAATGAAAGCAAAACTAAAGCATACAAGCAATTTAACTGACAATCCCAAACAAAGAGCAGAGCTAATAAGAGCAAAGAAACACCCAATGGATTCGGATGTGAACGCTTATGACGGCTTTCAAAGGTCCATTGAAATGGTACGAAGGGAAAAGCCTCTCCTTTTCTTATACCGTATTTCATACTACTTTTTGTTATTATAAATTTTTGCAGTTAAAAAATTCTCGTCACAAACTTTGCGATCTCATTATAAGACTTAAGCAACACATGGTTATGCTGCTTCAGTTCTCCTTTGAAGTAAGTCATTTTTCATTAAGCGCGATCCATTAAAATATAAATAAAATTCTTGTTATTTGTTTATTTTAATTTATGAAGGCAGTCGTTGAGGCATGCCAACATATGTTTTTTTGTCTTTTTCAGCCCTTTTTAAACTTGCGTAATTTTGCCGGCTTCATTAGTTTTCAGTTATACCACTGACCATACAACATGTTGATGATTAGTGGTTATACTGAAAGGACGTTGTTGGTGTCGGTGGTACCGCGCGATAACCGTCTCGATAATTGCGTATCTAGCACAAGAGCGCTGTCTGGTGGTGAATAATCCTTTTCCACAACCGCTTTCCTCCTTGCATTGTGGTCGTGCGGCGATCATCCTATTTACTTCTTGGATGAATACGACGTTTTTACGGTATGACAAACACCAATATTCTCATAAAAATCACCATAGGTGCCTTTCTAAAAGACTTTCTCTAATACTATCATTAGGATGAGGTTAAACGTGAATTTATGACACGTTTACTCATTAACGAAGGGAAGAAGAAACCAACTCGTCAATACGCATTCCTTACACCTCAGTATATGTTGATCACATCAAAGGACTACATCAAAATCCACAGGTATAAGAAATTAATTTCCCAAATACGCTTATGGGTCATCATGCAAGGGATTTTGTTACGGATGATTAGTTGATGATTAATATTTATACATTCTGTTGAAAGCATAAATTCTGTTACTGTTAGTAATGTTTTCCGTTTTTATTTCAGATTTTCTGAGCCAGAAAGACGCTGATTGAAAAAGAATTGTTTTATTTATCATACTAATAATGCAAATCTTGTAAATCTTCGTATTGACATGAATGCAGATGTTCGTGTTTTCTGATGATGATTAATTTTCTTATATGTATTAGAAATATTAGTAGTTACTAAGCATTAGCTAAATAATTGTAACATGATGGTGTGTTACTAGTGTTGATGATGATGAATGTTTTAAAAAATACACATACACAACACAAATATTTTAAACTGTGAATTAAACGTTTTTACAATCAGAGCTTTAATGCTTTAATAAAATATATAATTTCGGCAACCCATGGTTTCGTTGTAGGTCATATAAAATCAATTAAAAAAGTTATACTTATGCACAAAACAGCTCCAGGTCCCTCAGTGGAATCGTACTTTGGCTTCAAACGATTGCAACCAAAATTGGATTAATATATTTGGATGTTATAGCATCCCTCAACAGCAAATATCTACTTTCAGGCGGTGTTTGGTTTCGAGTCACGTCACATTTCCAAACTAGTCGAAATGGACGCCGAGATGGTCAAAATGTGTCTTACCATTAAAATCCCAATATCAAAACATTTCTCGATTACAATACTTTCTTGTATTTACTACGTATACAATTTCGCTATCTGCTGCGCGATTTTGCCTCCGGCTTTCGATGTAATTCTACTGCAATTCAATTTGATTCTATCCTATTAATGTGATCAGTCTTACCAAAGCGCAGATCGGTAGAGTTGTGTATCATCACCATGAATGAATGAATTTTATGCAACGCAGTTCATTATAATAACCTAATGCTAATCGGCATTTATTTTAGTAGTAATCCATTGTTTAAAGGATTGACACAAACGAAAGCTAAAGTTGTTCATTTTTTTATTTCGATTGGATCGGACCCAAGAATTCTAATTTTAAAATAACTACTGATATTGCGGGATATGAAAATACTTTAAAAAGCAACAAAGTTCTTCCAACAAAACAAAGAGAAGTAATAATTTTAACTTTATTAAATTGTAAGTATTTTGCTAAAATGTTATTTGATTTTATTGAATTTGACGGCTTGAGTAAATTTCACAATTTCTTTAATTTAGAATTAACATTTGTATTTGTTTCGTTCGCTTCCTGCTTTAGCATTCATATTGTTGTATTCTTTAAGCACTGCTTGGAGTAGTTCCACTTCCTCCTTTACAAAGTCCAGCTGCTTCTCGACCTCATGTCGCTTGAATAATGGTTCCATATCTGTGAGTAAGAAAGGCAAAACGTGTGTATAAAGAAATGTCTACTAAACTCAGACGGACTTCGACGCTTGCAAAGCAATTGGTATAAGTTTTGTACTCCATCCAGCGTTCGCTCCTTGTTGAGGTCATTGTCTGCGACGCAGTCCCTGGCATTGGCCAAGATCTTCTCCCATTTGAGGCATTCATTGCGCGACATGGCAAACGAACGTTCCAGCTCAGCCAGATCGTTCTGCAGACCCAACACGGTGAGCGCCGCTTCGTTGGTTACCTTGACCATTCTTTTGCGCATTTCCTCGATTTCCAAGATTTTCTGCTGTTCCAATTGCGAGATTTCCACTTGTGCCAACACTGTAAAGTAAACGACCGGGAGAAGGATGAATCACTTGGATATCTACAGCTGCAAACGTACTCAATGCATCGCAACGGTCTATGCAGTCCTTCACCGATACGTAGATATCCGACTTTTCCACCACTTCTTCGACAACACGTTCGTATGGCTCGAATTCCGCGACCGTGGCCAACAGCTCCGTCCGGAACTGCGTCAGGGCAGTGATGGACTTGTCATAGTTTGCAATATCCTTCCGTAGTTCTCCGTGCTTCTTCCTCTCCTCGATTACTTTCTTTTCGGCTACGCGTTTCTTATCCTTGCATTCCTTAATGAAGCCGTTGACTTCGATGAGGCGTTTTCGTAGCTTCGCTTGGATTTTGTAGAGCTGCTGAGTGCGGCTGGCATTGGCAGTCGCCTGATGCTTCGAGTTTTGCAGCATCTCCTCTTGCAGGACCAACATAGCCTCGTGCTCCCGTTCATTGTGTATGAGCTGAAGCTCCATGGAGTCACCGGGCGAATCCCAATTTGGCGGCTTGCTATAAGAGGTTTAGTTATTTTCTTTGGCTCCACTGGTTTACAAAAACGTACACAAAATAAGCTTCCTGCTGCTTGGATTCAATGTAATCTCCAACAGCATTTTCCGGGTTCAAGTCCAAGTGCCCGATGACGTCAACTTTAGTGGTTGGTTTAGTGAGCGGCATCTTTCCAATTTAAAATAAGCCTTAAAAAAAATTTGCTCTATATAAATAAATGTTCTTTAATTTCTAATTATTTAAATTGGCTTTAAACTATCTCCGCTGCCTTCAAAAATATAAATTTTCTATTTCGTTGGACGCACAGATTATTTTAATTACAAATTTTTTGTTATTTTATTGACGCACTGTTGCTATAACAATTTCCCACGTAGATAAATTCAATGTTTCTTTGTTTTTTTATAGCAACTGAACTGAACTGTTGAACTTTAAAGTTGAAAGTGGTATAAATCGTTTCTTATTCCGAGATATTTAAGGGTTTGCATCTGAACTTATTTAAAAATATTGGTGATGATAATGTTTTTATAACCATAAAGCTTTTAATTTTTATTATTATTTGAAAACTTAAAATTATATAAAAAATAAACATTTTTTCGATTCGATTCAGGTAAACATAGACCACTTGCAAATTTACCTTTATAGGCTTAATTAAAGGAATTTCTAATGAAAAAAAAATAATTCTTTTGTGTTCCTTTACATTTGCGTTTCATGTTTGCTGAACGATTTGCTGCTACGTGCGTGAAATTAGCAACGGAAAAGCTAGCAACGATTTTCAGGGAGGTTTATTTGTGGATGCTATTAAGGATAAAAAGATTCTTAATTTTCAAAAATTTATTAAAAATTAACCGAATATCGTAGAAAGACACTGTTTATAAAGTTTTGAAGAGAAAATTATGCTCTTTCTTTTTGCGTAATATGAAACATCTACATGTTTAGAAAAAAAAGATATAAGGTAAAATGTAAACATGACTTTGTGGAATCAAATATTAAATCGCATTTCCTGAGTTATTTAGTATATTCTGCTCTAACGCCGGCTTATCTATCTTAAAGAAGAAATTTTTCTCTTTTTTTTTTTGATCCAAAAAAAATTGTCCTAGATAGTTTCGTTTTCCAGATATTCCATAAAATGTGTTCGCGGCTTCCGACGCTTCTACTATGCTACCTGTTACACCTACAACAGTAATTTTTTACAGTTTCATAGTACCCATGTGCAGAATATAGAATCAATTACAAAAAATCCCATCTCATTCTGATTTCATGTAGAAAAGCCAAAATAAATATGCTAAAAAATTTACAGAATGCTTTAGCCCCGCTGCTGAATTATTTAGCCATACCTGCTCTGATTACACATACCTTATCTTAAAGAGAATATATTTCTGCACATTTGAGACAAAAAATTATTGTTCTAGCTAGTTTCGTTCTGGAGATATTCGTAATAGAAGCCGAGGTAAACCTACATTTTTTGGAAATTTGCGTTGCTACCTACGAAGGCGCAATTTCTTGGAGATGACAACTGGACAGTTGGAATAAGGATATATTTTCGCGCATTTTGATACTCCAATGAAGTGTCTATCTTTAAAATTGGGTGAGAAAATCAAAAAACAAAAATTTTTGTCTTCCTTTATTTACATTTCACATTGTTATGATCTGGCGTTTTTCCTGGAAAAAGTAGAACGTAAGCAAGATTGATAGTAGAATTGACTTATTTTTAAAGACTTTTTTGAGCATTTAGGATTAGTTTAAACAAATGTTGCGGCTTAGTACTCTGATTAGGACTAGACGCCAAAACCATAGCAACAAATCGTTCAGTAAACATGAAACGCAAGTGTAAAGGAACACAAAAGAAAAGTTTTATATGTAATTTCAATTGCATTTTATATTGCAGAGTTTATTAAGAATGGCGAAAATACACCTAAAATAATAATCACTTTGGAAAACTTTGGCCCTGAGTCTTATGAAGCTGAGGTCTATTGCGATGAAATCGCCGTTGTACGAAGCATAACAACACGGCTCTACTTTTACTATAAAAAATAGACGTGGAGATGCGATAACACGCTAAACGGATGAGCTGCATCGCAATTTGATGTACCACAAGGTTCAAGTCGACAATCCTGTATTTGTGCTACATCAGGATAATGCGCGTGAATTCCTCAAAGAGTAAACTTTAAAGTTGTTTAGTGGAAAACCGCATTTCAATAAGAGTTCTCTCCCTTCCGTATAGTTTGAAACCGTCTAGGAAGTATAAACTTTTCCTGAAAGCCACGCAGTTGGAAACTGTAATGGATAAACTTAATGATTGTTTGCACATCTGTAACTCAATGACGTTTGCATGATTGTTTTTGTTGCATTCAAAACAGAAAGCAGGATATTGAAAGGCTGAATACAGGCAAATTATGTCAACTGAAGGTAAAGGAGTAATAAATTCGCTTATATCCAAAATTTAAATTGCGATATTGGTATGTTCATCTAACGATATGTACAAAGTTATCGTGTAAATATTATATTGAAAATATTGCCAGGGAAAATTCTTTTTTAAAAATATAGGAAGGGTTATTTAAAAAGAATGTATAGCACATTATTTTAGCGTTAGTTCTGAATTATAAAATTCATTTCTAACAGCATGTTGTAAATTCTAAATCCGCACATCATCGGGAACTTTAAACCGTTGTCATTATCACCTTGAACATCGACGTATGAAGCAGCTTCTGTGCCATGTTTACTTTATTTCTATGAAATTAAATACATACTCATAACGCTCAAGAACATCAATTTGCCCATAGTGCGCACGATGTATTATGCTGCATATTAGCGCCAAAACTTGGTGAAGGTTTCTATATTTATTAAAAGCGTACTATAATAACTCTCCTTCTAAGTTCTTGTAGAAAAAACATGGATTCGAAATTAATAGACTTGCGTACGCACTGCGACTGCAGAAGCCAACGATAAAGTTCTTAGCTCTCAAATTAGGTATGTTTAATGAAAGAGGAATTTCATCAAAATTGCTTTAATTTCTACTGAAACTGAAGTAAAATGCATACAGCGACTCGTCTCATTATTCATTGTTATCACTTTTGCTGAAATGTTTTAAAAGAATGAATCAATATTGCATAAGAATGTGTCCAAATCACATGAAAATCATTTTGTTAAAGTTGAAGTTAAAACTTTTTCTGTGGTAAATTTTCCAGAGTGAATTGGCCACCAAAGAACTGGAAAGATCTTGGTTGACGGTGGCACAGGAAGAAAAGGAGCTTCAGGAATTTTGTGAAAAAATAGAAGCGACAGAGCAAAAACAAAAATCTTTATTGGAAATGGTGATAAATCGTAGTGAGGTTGAGTTCGAATTAAAAACAGCGATAAGGTATCGAAATCTTGCCATAGTTTTTAATTAATATATCGATAATAAGTCTCTTTACATTCCACTAATTTTTATTGCATTTATAATCGCTTTGCAGGCAATTTGAAGAACAAATTTCCAATAAAACTGCATCTATTGCTGAAGCCAATTCTTTGTATAACCAAATTAGAACACAATTTAATAATATATCAGATAGCTGTGGTGAACTAGAATCATTTATGTCAAGTTTTCAGAAACGCTATGCATTCCTGGAGGGACAAATCAAGGAATTGAAGAATAACATCGAAGAACGTTGAAAGAAGTAGGTTTTTGAAATTTCATCATAATGAGTTACTATGTTTGGTGTTCTTAGCAATGTTGGTGACATTGCGGAAGTAAGAGAACACAATGAAAACGCTTTCAGCGAGTTGAAAAATATGCTCGAAGAAACAGAAGTCATAAGTGGGACAGTGAAGCGCGATTTACAAATACTTGTCGATAACAAAAGGCAGCAAGAAGAGAAAATCGGCGATATTAGACGTTCCCAACTGCGTGGCTTTATTAATCATACACGGTTCCAAACTATACGGAAAGGAGAGAACTCTTATGGAATTGTGTTTTTCCACTAAACAACTTTAAAAGGTTTCGTCTTTGAGAAATTCGCGCGCATTATCCTGTACATCAGAATGCGATGCAGCTCATCCGATTTGCGTGATATCACATCTCCACGTTTATTTTTTATAGTAAAAGTAGCGCCGTGTTGTTATGGTTCGCACAACGGTGATTTCATCGCCATAGACATCAGCTTCATAAGACTCAGGGCCAAAGTTTTCCAACGTGATTATTAATTTGGGTGTGTTTTCGCCATTCTTAAAGTCGTCATTGGAAAAAATTAAATGGAGATGTTTTTTCTTAATGACCCTAAATTTGTATAGATTCACTTAACCGACATAACAGATTAATTAACCGAATTTTGCCAGTAATTTAACCAAATAATAAATTTTAGTAATTCTAAATTCGATAGTTACACCTTTAAAGATCCTCTATTGCAAGGTAAAATAACAAAGAGTAAATTTACACGCCTTAACATACATATTTATGTAGTTTAAAAGAATTCTGTTTTAAAATACTTCTATATGCATATATGTACATATATTTTAATAAAATAATGAGTTCATAGAAAAAGGGTTTTATATCCATACGACAATTTGGCATTTATAATTAATCATTGATGTGAGTACAAGTGATGACTGTTTAAATACAACTGCCTTCAGTTGAACTTCATTCATTCATTGGAGAATTAAATGCATCTCGCGTGAATTGGTCGACATAAGATCACGCTTTTCCAGTTCTCCCGATGACCTTGGTGAAGTTAGATTTAAAAACAGATAAAATAGAGATTTAAAACAGAGATCGGATATAATCTTAGGCGGGGACAAAAGATCAATATCGAATAATCCAAGATCCTTTAAGAGATTTTCGTTCTCCATATCCTTTGAGGATGACGATATAGCAGTTTGTTCCATCTTAAATTCGAAACCCTCCTGTATATATATATTGATATTGAAGATATTAACAATTTCTGCTGCTTGGTTGAGGTAGAGTCTCGATTCTTTCAACGATAGATCTATTTAGTTGCGGCAAACTCTCAAGCAAACTGTGTAGCTGTTTGTTCAAATCTGTGGCATGTTTACTTACTAGTAGTTCCATCTTTTCTAAGACGTCTTTGCGTAACTTGGCGAATTTCCCCCTGGCCTCTTGGCGACATCTAAAATAAAATATTGAAATGAAGTCGTAATTGGAAAAAATGAAATGCACGTTTTACGGAGATTTTTTTTTCTATAAATTTGTAATGATTCACTTAACCGACAGTAGTTAAACATTTAGAGGTAAGAATCATAAAAAGCGCAAAACTTGATTGAATTCAAAATTGACATTGAAGTAATAACAAAGAACCTACAATATACAATTCCTGTCGTTCTCCAAAGATAAAAATATTTCCATCCTCAGTAATAAATATAATTTTCCATCCACAAACAAAAAAAAAGTCACTCATGTTCAAAACAATTTCGACTGTTAAATATAAATTTAATCATATTAAAGATCGAACTTCTGAGGATGAAAAACTTAATTTTTTGTTGGATATCGATCGTGAGAGATGAAAGATACTTCATGGAGTCCTAAAATTCCCAGAATTTCAAATTATAAATCAAAGTATTTGGCTCATCCTAACCTTCATCCTGACAATTTCATGCCAACTGTCTGCATTTATTTATGTATTTACTCATCAATCTGTATGAACAAAGCCGCTTAGCCTTAACTTAATTGATAATATATAACATCCAACATTGAGATAGAGAAAAAGAAAAAATGAATGTGAAATAAATTCGTTTTATAAAAGCTCCACTAGATTTATTTGCATTTATTGCTGGCGTTCACATTTATTGTAAGTTCTTTGGTAATAATACTATGAATGCTAAACAAATGAAGCTTGAGTGAATACAGATAATATGCGCTTATTTCTAATTTAGAACTAAAGAGGATCCAAGTTAGCGGCACTTAATAAGGCCATCAATGCAGCGCAGAGTCGTGGTGATCGTGTTGCAACAACAAGCAGTGACGTGGAGGTGCACGAAGAGATACAGATAATCAAAGCAAAACTAAAGCATACAAGCAATTTAACTGACAATCCCAAACAAATAGCAGAGCTAATAAGAGCAAAGAAACACCCAATGGATTCGGATGTGAACGCTTATGACGGATTTCAAAGGTCAATTGAAATGGTACGAAGGGAAAAACCTCTCCTTTTCTTATACCGTATTTCATAATACTTATTCTTATTATAAATTTTTGCAGTTAAAAAATTCTCGTCACAAACTTTGCGATCTCATTATAAAGCTTAAGCAACACATGGTTATGCTGCTTCAGTTCTCCTTTGAAGTAAGTCATTTTTCATTAAGCGCGATCCATTAAAATATAAATAAAATTCTTGTTATTTGTTTATTTTAATTTATGAAGGCAGTCGTTGAGGCATGCCAACATATGTTTTTTTGTCTTTTTCAGCCCTTTTTAAACTTGCGCAATTTTGCCGGCTCCATTGATGTCACTTATACTGAAAGGACGTTGTTGGTGTCGGTGGTACCGCGCGATAACCGTCTCGATAATTGCATATCTAGCACAAGAGCGCTGTCTGGTGGTGAATGATCCTTTTCCACAACCGCTTTCCTCCTTGCATTGTGGTCGTGCGGCGATCATCCTATTTACTTCTTGGATGAATACGACGTTTTTACGGTATGGCAAACACCAATATTCCATTAAAAATCACCATAGGTGCCTTTCTAAAAGACTTTCTCTAATACTATCATTAGGATGAGGTTAAACGTGAATTTATGACACGTTTACTCATTAACGAAGGGAAGAAGAAACCAACTCGTCAATACGCATTCCTTACACCTCAGTATATGTCGATCACATCAAAGGACTACATCAAAATCCACAGGTAATTCATTTCCCAAATACGCTTATGGATCATCATACAAGCGATTTTGTTACGGATGATTAGTTGATGATTAATATTTATACATTCTGTTGAAGCATAAATTCTGTTAATGTTAGTAATGTTTGCCGTTTTTATTTCAGATTTTATGAGCCAGAAAGACGCTGATTGAAAAAGAATTGTTTTATTTATCATATTAATAATGCAAATCTTGTAAATCTTCGTATTGACATGAATGCAGATGTTCGTGTTTTCTGATGATGATTAATTTTCTTATATGTATTAGAAATATTAGTAGTTACTAAGCATTAGCTCAATAATAGTAACATGATGATGTGTTACTAGTGTTGATGATGATGAATGTTTTAAAAAATACACATACACAACACAAATATTTTAAACTGTGAATTAAACGTTTTTACAATCAGAGCTTTGATGCTTTAATAAAATATATAATTTGGGCAACCCATGGTTTCGTTGTAGGTCATATAAAATCAATTAAAAAAGTTATACTTATGCACAAAACAGCTCCAGGTCCCTCAGTGGAATCGTACTTTGGCTTCAAACGATTGCAACCAAAATTGGATTAATATATTTGGATGTTATAGCATCCCTCAACAGCAAATATCTACTTTCAGGCGGTGTTTGGTTTCGAGTCACGTCACATTTCCAAACTAGTCGAAATGGACGCCGAGATGGTCAAAATGTGTCTTACCATTAAAATCCCAATATCAAAACATTTCTCGATTACAATACTTTCTTGTATTTACTACGTATACAATTTCGCTATCTGCTGCGCGGTTTTGCCTCCGGCTTTCGATGTAATTCTACTGCAATTCAATTTGATTCTATCCTATTAATGTGATCAGTCTTACCAAAGCGCAGATCAGTCTTACCAAAGCGCCGATCAGTCTTACCAAAGCGCAGATCGGTAGAGTTGTGTATCATCACCATGAATGAATAAATATTATGCAACGCAGTTCATTATAATAACCTAATGCTAATCGGCATTTATTTTAGTAGTAATCCATTGTTTAAAGGATTGACACAAACGACAGCTAAAATTGTTTATTTTTTTATTTCGATTTGATCGGACCCAGGAATTATAATTTTAAAATAACTACTGATATTGCGGGATATTAAAATACTTTAAAAAGCAACAAAGTTCTTCTTAAAATGTTATTTGATTTTATTGAATTTGACGGCTTGAGTAAATTTCACAATTTCTTTAATTTAGAATTAACATTTGTATTTGTTTCGTTCGCTTCCTGCTTTAGCATTCATATTGTTGTATTCTTTAAGCACTGCTTGGAGTAGTTCCACTTCCTCCTTTACAAAGTCCAGCTGCTTCTCGACCTCATGTCGCTTGAATAATGGTTCCATATCTGTGAGTAAGAAAGGCAAAACGTGTGTATAACGAAATGTCTACTAAACTCAGACGGACTTCGACGCTTGCAAAGCAATTGGTATAAGTTTTGTACTCCATCCAGCGTTCGCTCCTTATTGAGGTCGTTGTCTGCGACGCAGTCCCTGGCATTGGCCAAGATCTTCTCCCATTTGAGGCATTCATTGCGCGACATGGCAAACGAACGTTCCAGCTCAGCCAGATCGTTCTGCAGACCCAACACGGTGAGCGCCGCTTCGTTGGTTACCTTGACCATTCTTTTGCGCATTTCCTCGATTTCCAAGATTTTCTGCTGTTCCAATTGCGAGATTTCCACTTGTGCCAACACTGTAAAGTAAACGACCGGGAGAAGGATGAATCACTTGGATATCTACAGCTGCAAACGTACTCAATGCATCGCAACGGTCTATGCAGTCCTTCACCGATACGTAGATATCCGACTTTTCCACCACTTCTTCGACAACACGTTCGTATGGCTCGAATTCCGCGACCGTGGCCAACAGCTCCGTCCGGAACTGCGTCAGGGCAGTGATGGACTTGTCATAGTTTGCAATATCCTTCCGTAGTTCTCCGTGCTTCTTCCTCTCCTCGATTACTTTCTTTTCGGCTACGCGTTTCTTATCCTTGCATTCTTTAATGAAGCCGTTGACTTCGATGAGGCGTTTTCGTAGCTTCGCTTGGATTTTGTAGAGCTGCTGAGTGCGGCTGGCATTGGCAGTCGCCTGATGCTTCGAGTTTTGCAGCATCTCCTCTTGCAGGACCAACATAGCCTCGTGCTCCCGTTCATTGTGTATGAGCTGAAGCTCCATGGAGTCACCGGGCGAATCCCAATTTGGCGGCTTGCTATAAAAGATTTATTAATTTTCTTTGGATCCACTGGTTTACAAAAACGTACACAAAATAAGCTTCCTGCTGCTTGGATTCAATGTAATCTCCAACAGCATTTTCCGGGTTCAAGTCCAAGTGCCCGATGACGTCAACTTTGGTGGTTGGTTTAGTTCGCGGCATCTTTCCAATTTAAAATAAGCCTAATAAAAAACTTGCTCTATATAAATAAATGTTCTTTAATTTGTAATTATTTAAATTGGCTTTAAACTATCTCCGCTGCCTTCAAAAATATAAATTTTCTATTTCGTTGGACGCACAGATTATTTTAATTACAAATTTTTTGTTATTTTATTGACGCACTGTTGCTATAACAATTTCCGACGTAGATAAATTCAATGTTTCTTTGTTTTTTTATATCAACTGAACTGAACTGTTGAACTTTAAAGTTGAAAGTGGTATAAATCGTTTCTTATTCCGAGATATTTAAGCGTTTGCATCTGAACTTATTTAAAAATATTGGTGATGATAATGTTTTTATAACCATAAAGCTTTTAATTTTTATTATTATTTGAAAACTTAAAATTATATAAAAAATAAACATTTTTTCGATTCGATTCAGGTAAACATAGACCACTTGCAAATTTACCTTTATAGGCTTAATTAAAGGAATTTCAAATGAAAAAAAAATAATTCTTTTGTGTTCCTTTACATTTGCGTTTCATGTTTGCTGAACGATTTGCTGCTACGTGCGTGAAATTAGCAACGGAAAAGTTAGCAACGATTTTCAGGGAGGTTTATTTGTGGATGCTATTAAGGATAAAAAGATTCTTAATTTTCAAAAATTTATAAAAAATTAACCGAATATCGTAGAAAGACACTGTTTATAACGTTTTGAAGAGAAAATTATGCTCTTTCTTTTTGCGTAATACGAAACATCTACATGTTTAGAAAAAAAAGATATAAGGTAAAATGTAAACATGACTTTGTGGAATCAAATATTCAATCGCATTTCCTGAGTTATTTAGTATATTCTGCTCTAACGCCGGCTTATCTATCTTAAAGAAGAAATTTTTCTCTTTTTTTTTTGATCCACAAAAAATTGTCCTAGATAGTTTCGTTTTCCAGATATTCCATAAAATGTGTTCGCGGCTTCCGACGCTTCTACTATGCTACCTGTTATACCTACAACAGTAATTTTTTTACCGTTTCATAGTACACATGTGCAGAATATAGAATCAAGTACAAAAAATCCCATCTCATTCTGATTTCATGTAGAAAAGCCAAAATAAATATGCTAAAAAATTTACAGAATGCTTTAGCCCCGCTGCTGAATTATTTAGCCATACCTGCTCTGATTACACATACCTTATCTTAAAGAGAATATTTTTCTGCACATTTGAGACAAAAAATTTTTGTTCTAGCTAGTGTTGTTCTGGAGATATTCGTAATAGAAGCCGAGGTAAACCTACATTTTTTGGAAATTTGCGTTGCTACCTACGAAGGCGCAATTTCTTGGAGATGACAACTGGACAGTTGGAATAAGAATATATTTTCGCGCATTTTGATACTCCAATGAAGTGTCTATCTTTAAAATTGGGTGAGAAAATCAAAAAACAAAAATTTTTGTCTTCCTTTATTTACATTTCACATTGTTATGATCTGGCGTTTTTCCTGGAAAAAGTAGAACGTAAGCAAGATTGATAGTAGAATTGAGTTATTTTTAAAGACTTTTTTGAGCATTTAGGATTAGTTTAAACAAATGTTGCGGCTTAGTACTCTGATTAGGACTAGACGCCAAAACCATAGCAACAAATCGTTCAGCAAACATGAAACGCAAGTGTAAAGGAACACAAAAGAAAAGTTTTATATGTAATTTCAATTGCATTTTATATTGCAGAGTTTATTAAGAATGGCGAAAATACACCTAAAATAATAATCACTTTGGAAAACTTTGGCCCTGAGTCTTATGAAGCTGAGGTCTATTGCGATGAAATCGCCGTTGTACGAAGTATAACAACACGGCTCTACTTTTACTATAAAAAATAGACGTGGAGATGCGATAACACGCTAAACGGATGAGCTGCATCGCAATCTGATGTACCACAATGTTCAAGTCGACAATCCTGTATTTGTGCTACATCAGGATAATGCGCGTGAATTCCTCAAAGAGTAAACTTTAAAGTTGTTTAGTGGAAAACCGCATTTCAATAAGAATTCTCTCCTTTCCGTATAGTTTGAAACCGTCTAGGAAGTATAAACTTTTCCTGAAAGCCACGCAGTTGGAAACTGTAATGGATAAACTTAATGATTGTTTGCACATCTGTAACTCAATGATGTTTGCACGATTGTTTTTGTCGCATTCAAAACAGAAAGCAGGAGATTGAAAGGCTGAATACAGGCAAATTATGTCAACTGAAGGTAAAGGAGTAATAAATTCGCTTATATCCAAAATTTAAATTGCGGTATTGGTATGTTCAACTAACAATATGTACAAAGTTATCGTGTAAATATTATATTGAAAATATTGCGGGGGAAATTCTTTTTTAAAAATATAGGAAGGGTTATTTAAAAAGAATGTATAGCACATTATTTTAGCGTTAGTTCTGAATTATAAAATTCATTTCTAACAGCATGTTGTAAATTCTAAATCCGCACATCATCGGGAACTTTAAACCGTTGTCATTATCACCTTGAACATCGACGTATGAAGCAGCTTCTGTGCCATGTTTACTTTATTTCTATGAAATTAAATACATACTCATAACGCTCAAGAACATCAACTTGCCCATAGTGCGCACGATGTTATGCTGCATATTAGCGCCAAAACTTGCTGAAGGTTTCTATATTTATTAAAAGCGTACTATAATAACTCTCCTTCTAAGTTCTTGTAGAAAAAACATGGATTCGAAATTAATAGACTTGCGTACGCACTGCGACTGCAGAAGCCAACGATAAAGTTCTTAGCTCTCAAATTAGGTATGTTTAATGAAAGAGGGATTTCATCAAAATTGCTTTAATTTCTACTGAAACTGAAAAAAAATGCATACAGCGTTTCTTCTCATTATTCATTGTTATCACTTTTGCTGAAATGTTTTAAATGAATGAATCAATATTGCATAAGAATGTGTCCAAATCACATGAAAATAATTTTGTTAAAGTTGAAGTTACAACTTTTTCTGTGGTAAATTTTCCAGAGTGAATTGGCCACCAAAGAACTGGAAAGATCTTGGCTGACGGTGGCACAGGAAGAAAAGGACCTTCAGGAATTTTGTGAAAAAATGGAAGCGAGAGAGCAAAAACAAAAAACTTTATTGGAAATGGTGAAAAATCGTAGTGAGATTGAGTTGGAATTAAAAACAGAGATAAGGTATCGAAATCTTGCCATAGTTTTTAATTAATATATCGATAATAAGTCTCTTTACATTCCACTAATTTTTATTGCATTTATAATCGCTTTGCAGGCAATTTGAAGAACAAATTTCCAATAAAACTGCATCTATTGCTGAAGCCAATTCTTTCTATAACCAAATTAGAACACAATTTAATAATATATCAGATAGCTGTGGTGAACTAGAATCATTTATGTCAAGTTTTCAGAAACTCTATGCATTCCTGGAGGGGCAAATCAAGGAATTGAAGAATAACATCGAAGAACGTTGAAAGAAGTAGGTTTTTGAAATTTCATCATAATGAGTTACTATGTTTTGTGTTCTTAGCAATGTTGGTGACATTGCGGAAGTAAGAGAACACAATGAAAACGCTTTCAGCGAGTTGAAAAATATGCTCGAAGAAACAGAAGTCATAAGTGGGACAGTGAAGCGCGATTTACAAATACTTGTCGATAACAAAAGGCAGCAAGAAGAGAAAATCGGCGATATTAGACGTTCCCAACTGCGTGGCTTTATTAATCATACACGGTTCCAAACTATACGGAAAGGAGAGAACTCTTATGGAAATGTGTTTTTCCACTAAACAACTTTAAAAGGTTTCGTCTTTGAGAAATTCGCGCGCATTATCCTGTACATCAGAATGCGATGCAGCTCATCCCTTTTGCGTGATATCACATCTCCACGTTTATTTTTTATAGTAAAAGTAGCGCCGTGTTGTTATGGTTCGCACAACGGTGATTTCATCGCCATAGACATCAGCTTCATAAGACTCAGGGCCAAAGTTTTCCAACGTGATTATTAATTTGGGTGTGCTTTCGCCATTCTTAAAGTCGTCATTGGAAAAAATTAAATGGAGATGTTTTTTCTTAATGACCCTAAATTTGTATAGATTCACTTAACCGACATAACAGATTAATTAACCGAATTTTGCCAGTAATTTAACCAAATAATAAATTTTAGTAATTCTAAATTCGATAGTTACACCTTTAAAGATCCTCTATTGCAAGGTAAAATAACAAAGAGTAAATTTACACGCCTTAACATACATATTTATGTAGTTTAAAAGAATTCTGTTTTAAAATACTTCTATATGCATATATGTACATATATTTTAATAAAATAATGAGTTCATAGAAAAAGGGTTTTATATCCATACGACAATTTGGCATTTATAATTAATCATTGATGTGAGTACAAGTGATGACTGTTTAAATACAACTGCCTTCAGTTGAACTTCATTCATTCATTGGAGAATTAAATGCATCTCGCGTGAATTGGTCGACATAAGATCACGCTTTTCCAGTTCTCCCGATGACCTTGGTGAAGTTAGATTTAAAAACAGATAAAATAGAGATTTAAAACAGAGATCGGATATAATCTTAGGCGGGGACAAAAGATCAATATCGAATAATCCAAGATCCTTTAAGAGATTTTCGTTCTCCATATCCTTTGAGGATGACGATATAGCAGTTTGTTCCATCTTAAATTCGAAACCCTCCTGTATATATATATTGATATTGAAGATATTAACAATTTCTGCTGCTTGGTTGAGGTAGAGTCTCGATTCTTTCAACGATAGATCTATTTAGTTGCGGCAAACTCTCAAGCAAACTGTGTAGCTGTTTGTTCAAATCTGTGGCATGTTTACTTACTAGTAGTTCCATCTTTTCTAAGACGTCTTTGCGTAACTTGGCGAATTTCCCCCTGGCCTCTTGGCGACATCTAAAATAAAATATTGAAATGAAGTCGTAATTGGAAAAAATGAAATGCACGTTTTACGGAGATTTTTTTTTCTATAAATTTGTAATGATTCACTTAACCGACAGTAGTTAAACATTTAGAGGTAAGAATCATAAAAAGCGCAAAACTTGATTGAATTCAAAATTGACATTGAAGTAATAACAAAGAACCTACAATATACAATTCCTGTCGTTCTCCAAAGATAAAAATATTTCCATCCTCAGTAATAAATATAATTTTCCATCCACAAACAAAAAAAAAGTCACTCATGTTCAAAACAATTTCGACTGTTAAATATAAATTTAATATGCGCTTATTTCTAATTAAAACGAAAAAGAATCCAAGTTAGCGGCACTTAATAAAGCCATCAATGCAGCGCAGAGTCGTGGTGATCGTGTTGCAACAACAAGCAGTGACGTGGAGGTGCACGAAGAGATACAGATAATCAAAGCAAAACTAAAGCATACAAGCAATTTAACTGACAATCCCAAACAAATAGCAGAGCTAATAAGAGCAAAGAAACACCCAATGGATTCGGATGTGAACGCTTATGACGGATTTCAAAGGTCAATTGAAATGGTACGAAGGGAAAAGCCTCTCCTTTTCTTATACCGTATTTCATAATACTTATTCTTATTATAAATTTTTGCAGTTAAAAAATTCTCGTCACAAACTTTGCGATCTGATTATAAGACTTAAGCAACACATGGTTATGCTGCTTCAGTTCTCCTTTGAAGTAAGTCATTTTTCATTAAGCGCGATCCATTAAAATATAAATAAAATTCTTGTTATTTGTTTATTTTAATTTATGAAGGCAGTCGTTGAGGCATGCCAACATATGTTTTTTTGTCTTTTTCAGCCCTTTTTAAACTTGCGTAATTTTGCCGGCTCCATTGATGTCACTTATACTGAAAGGACGTTGTTGGTGTCGGTGGTAACGCGAGATAACCGTCTTGATAATTGCGTATCTAGCACAAGAGCGCTGTCTGGTGGTGAATGATCCTTTTCCACAATCGCTTTCCTCCTTGCATTGTGGTCGTGCGGCAATCATCCTATTTACTTCTTGGATGAATAAGACGTTTTTACGGTATGACAAATACCAATATTCCAATAAAAATCACCATAGTTGCCTTTCTAAAAGACTTTCTCTAATACTATCATTAGGATGAGGTTAAACGTGAATTTATGACACGTTTACTCATTAACGAAGGGAAGAAGAAACCAACTCGTCAATACACATTCCTTACACCTCAGGATATGTCGATTATATCAAAGGACTACATCAAAATCCACAGGTATAAGAAATTCATTTCCCAAATACGCTTATGGATCATCATACAAGCGATTTTGTTACGGATGATTAGTTGATGATTAATATTTATACATTCTGTTGAAAGCATAAATTCTGTTAATGTTAGTAATGTTTTCCGTTTTTATTTCAGATTTTATGGGCCAGAAAGACGCTGATTGAAAAAGAATTGTTTTATTTATCATATTAATAATGCAAATCTTGTAAATCTTCGTATTGACATGAGTGCAGATGTTCGTGTTTTCTGATGATGATTAATTTTCTTATATGTATTAGAAATATCGGTAGTTACTAAGCATTAGCTCAATAATAGTAACATAGAAAAGATGCTGTACATAAGAGCAATTTTTGTTTCCCGTATGTTGAATGTTTTAAAAAATACACATACACAACACAAATATTTTAAACTGTGAATTAAACGTTTTTACAATCAGAGCTTTAATGCTTTAATAAAATATATAATTTGGGCAACCCATGGTTTCGTTGTAGGTCATATAAAATCAATTAAAAAAGTTATACTTATGCACAAAACAGCTCCAGGTCCCTCAGTGGAATCGTACTTTGGCTTCAAACGATTGCAACCAAAATTGGATAAATATATTTGGATGTTATAGCATCCCTCAACAGCAAATATCTACTTTCAGGCGGTGTTTGGTTTCGAGTCACGTCACATTTCCAAACTAGTCGAAATGGACGCCGAGATGGTCAAAATGTGTCTTACCATTAAAATCCCAATATCAAAACATTTCTCGATTACAATACTTTCTTGTATTTACTAAGTATACAATTTCGCTATCTGCTGCGCGATTTTGCCTCCGGCTTTCGATGTAATTCTACTGCAATTCAATTTGATTCTATCCTATTAATGTGATCAGTCTTACCAAAGCGCCGATCAGTCTTACCAAAGCGCAGATCGGTAGAGTTGTGTATCATCACCATGAATGAATGAATTTTATGCAACGCAGTTCATTATAATAACCTAATGCTAATCGGCATTTATTTTAGTAGTAATCCATTGTTTAAAGGATTGACACAAACGAAAGCTAAAATTGTTCATTTTTTTATTTCGATTTGATCGGACCCAAGAATTCTAATTTTAAAATAACTACTGATATTGCGGGATATTAAAATACTTTAAAAAGCAACAAAGTTCTTCCAACAAAACAAAGAGAAGTAATCATTTTAACTTTATTAAATTGTAAGTATTTTGCTAAAATGTTATTTGATTTTATTGTATTTGACGGCTTGAGTAAATTTCACAATTTCTTTAATTTAGAATTAACATTTGTATTTGTTTCGTTCGCTTCCTGCTTTAGCATTCATATTGTTGTATTCTTTAAGCACTGCTTGGAGTAGTTCCACTTCCTCCTTTACAAAGTCCAGCTGCTTCTCGACCTCATGTCGCTTGAATAATGGTTCCATATCTGTGAGTAAGAAAGGCAAAACGTGTGTATAAAGAAATGTCTACTAAACTCAGACGAACTTCGACGCTTGCAAAGCAATTGGTATAAGTTTTGTACTCCATCCAGCGTTCGCTCCTTGTTGAGGTCATTGTCTGCGACGCAGTCCCTGGCATTGGCCAAGATCTTCTCCCATTTGAGGCATTCATTGCGCGACATGGCAAACGAACGTTCCAGCTCAGCCAGATCGTTCTGCAGACCCAACACGGTGAGCGCCGCTTCGTTGGTTACCTTGACCATTCTTTTGCGCATTTCCTCGATTTCCAAGATTTTCTGCTGTTCCAATTGCGAGATTTCCACTTGTGCCAACACTGTAAAGTAAACGACCGGGAGAAGGATGAATCACTTGGATATCTACAGCTGCAAACGTACTCAATGCATCGCAACGGTCTATGCAGTCCTTCACCGATACGTAGATATCCGACTTTTCCACCACTTCTTCGACAACACGTTCGTATGGCTCGAATTCCGCGACCGTGGCCAACAGCTCCGTCCGGAACTGCGTCAGGGCAGTGATGGACTTGTCATAGTTTGCAATATCCTTCCGTAGTTCTCCGTGCTTCTTCCTCTCCTCGATTACTTTCTTTTCGGCTACGCGTTTCTTATCCTTGCATTCCTTAATGAAGCCGTTGACTTCGATGAGGCGTTTTCGTAGCTTCGCTTGGATTTTGTAGAGCTGCTGAGTGCGGCTGGCATTGGCAGTCGCCTGATGCTTCGAGTTTTGCAGCATCTCCTCTTGCAGGACCAACATAGCCTCGTGCTCCCGTTCATTGTGTATGAGCTGAAGCTCCATGGAGTCACCGGGCGAATCCCAATTTGGCGGCTTGCTATAAAAGATTTATTAATTTTCTTTGGTTCCACTGGTTTACAACAACGTACACAAAATAAGCTTCCTGCTGCTTGGATTCAATGTAATCTCCAACAGCATTTTCCGGGTTCAAGTCCAAGTGCCCGATGACGTCAACTTTGGTGGTTGGTTTAGTTCGCGGCATCTTTCCAATTTAAAATAAGCCTAATAAAAAACTTGCTCTATATAAATAAATGTTCTTTAATTTGTAATTATTTAAATTGGCTTTAAACTATCTCCGCTGCCTTCAAAAATATAAATTTTCTATTTCGTTGGACGCACAGATTATTTTAATTACAAATTTTTTGTTATTTTATTGACGCACTGTTGCTATAACAATTTCCGACGTAGATAAATTCAATGTTTCTTTGTTTTTTTATATCAACTGAACTGAACTGTTGAACTTTAAAGTTGAAAGTGGTATAAATCGTTTCTTATTCCGAGATATTTAAGCGTTTGCATCTGAACTTATTTAAAAATATTGGTGATGATAATGTTTTTGTAACCATAAAGCTTTTAATTTTTATTATTATATGAAAACTTAAAATTATATAAAAAATAAATATTTTTTCGATTCGATTCAGGTAAACATAGACCACTTGCAAATTTACCTTTATAGGCTTAATTAAAGGAATTTCTAATGAAAAAAAAATAATTCTTTTGTGTTCCTTTACATTTGCGTTTCATGTTTGCTGAACGATTTGCTGCTACGTGCGTGAAATTAGCAACGGAAAAGTTAGCAACGATTTTCAGGGAAGTTTATTTGTGGATGCTATTAAGGATAAAAAGATTCTTAATTTTCAAAAATTTATTAAAAATTAACCGAATATCGTAGAAAGACACTGTTTATAACGTTTTGAAGAGAAAATTATGCTCTTTCTTTTTGCGTAAGATGAAACATCTACATGTTCAGAAAAAAAAGATATAAGGTAAAATGTAAACATGACTTTGTGGAATCAAATATTAAATCGCATTTCCTGAGTTATTTAGTATATTCTGCTCTAACGCCGGCTTATCTATCTTAAAGAAGAAATTTTTCTCTTTTTTTTTTTGATCCAAACAAAATTGTCCTAGATAGTTTCGTTTTCCAGATATTCCATAAAATGTGTTCGCGGCTTCCGACGCTTCTACTATGCTACCTGTTACACCTACAACAGTAATTTTTTACAGTTTCATAGTACCCATGTGCAGAATATAGAATCAAGTACAAAAAATCCCATTTCATTCTGATTTCATGTAGAAAAGCCAAAATAAATATGCTAAAAAATTTACAGAATGCTTAAGCCCCACAGCTGAATTATTTAGCCATACCTGCTCTGACTACACATACCCTATCTTAAAGAGAATATATTTCTGCACATTTGAGACAAAAAATTTTTGTTCTAGCTAGTTTCGTTCTGGAGATATTCGTAATAGAAGCCGAGGTAAACCTACATTTTTTGGAAATTTGCGTTGCTACCTACGAAGGCGCAATTTCTTGGCGATGACAACTGGACAGTTGGTATAAGAATATATTTTCGCGCATATTGATACTCCAATGAAGTGTCTATCTTTAAAATTGGGTGAGAAAATCAAAAAACAAAAATTTTTGTCTTCCTTTATTTACATTTCACATTGTTATAATCTGGCGTTTTTCCTTGAAAAAGTAGAACGTAAGCAAGATTGATAGTAGAATTGAGTTATTTTTAAAGACTTTTTGGGCATTTAGGTTTAGTTTAAACAAATTAACAGTTGTTGTGCTTCGACGGGAAGCCAATTAAATTTAAAAGGTAAGTAAATGTGATATATGCAAATAAATTCAAAAAATCACTCTCGGTTTTAAGCAAATAACCACTGAACCGCCGAAATATGTTAATTTTATCGGCTTCAGCAGGTTAAGCTGCGCCTTCGGCAATATTCGACCGAGCCGTCGCTGCCGATAAATGTTGCGGCTTAGTACTCTGATTAGGACTAGACGCCAAAACCATAGCAACAAATCGTTCAGTAAACATGAAACGCAAGTGTAAAGGAACACAAAAGAAAAGTTTTATATGTAATTTCAATTGCATTTTATATTGCAGAGTTTATTAAGAATGGCGAAAATACACCTAAAATAATAATCACTTTGGAAAACTTTGGCCCTGAGTCTTATGAAGCTGAGGTCTATTGCGATGAAATCGCCGTTGTACGAAGCATAACAACACGGCTTTACTTTTACTATAAAAAATAGACGTGGAGATGCGATAACACGCTAAACGGATGAGCTGCATCGCAATCTGATGTACCACAATGTTCAAGTCGACAATCCTGTATTTGTGCTACATCAGGATAATGCGCGTGAATTCCTGAAAGAGTAAACTTTAAAGTTGTTTAGTGGAAAACCGCATTTCAATAAGAGTTCTCTCCTTTCCGTATAGTTTGAAACCGTCTAGGAATTATAAAATTTTCCTGAAAGCCACGCAGTTGGAAACTGTAATGGATAAACTTAATGATTGTTTGCACATCTGTAACTCAATGACGTTTGCATGATTGTTTTTGTCGCATTCAAAACAGAAAGCAGGAGATTGAAAGGCTGAATACAGGCAAATTATGTCAACTGAAGGTAAAGGAGTAATAAATTCGCTTATATCCAAAATTTAAATTGCGGTATCGGTGTAAATATTATATTGAAAATATTGCGGGGGAAATTTTTTTTTTAAAAATATAGGAAGGTTTATTTAAAAAGAATGTATAGCACATTATTTTAGCGTTAGTTCTGAATTATAAAATTCATTTCTAACAGCATGTTGTAAATTCTAAATCCGCACATCATCGGGAACTTTAAACCGTTGTCATTATCACCTTGAACATCGACGTATGAAGCAGCTTCTGTGCCATGTTTACTTTATTTCTATGAAAGTAAATACATACTCATAACGCTCAAGAACATCAATTTGCCCATAGTGCGCACGATGTATTATGCTGCATATTAGCGCCAAAACTTTGTGAAGGTTTCTATATTTATTAAAAGCGTACTATAATAACTCTCCTTCTAAGTTCTTGTAGAAAAAACATGGATTCGAAATTAATAGACTTGCGTACGCACTGCGACTGCAGAAGCCAACGATAAAGTTCTTAGCTCTCAAATTAGGTATGTTTAATGAAAGAGGGATTTCATCAAAATTGCTTTAATTTCTACTGAAACTGAAAAAAATGCATACAGCGTTTCTTCTCATTATTCATTGTTATCACTTTTGCTGAAATGTTTTAAATGAATGAATCAATATTGCATAAGAATGTGTCCAAATCACATGAAAATAATTTTGTTAAAGTTGAAGTTAAAACTTTTTCTGTGGTAAATTTTCCACAGTGAATTGGCCACCAAAGAACTGGAAAGATCTTGGCTGACGGTGGCACAGGAAGAAAAGGAGCTTCAGGAATTTTGTGAAAAAATAGAAGCGAGAGAGCAAAACCAAAAATCTTTATTGGAAATGGTGAAAAATCTTGGTGAGATTGAGTTGAAATTAAAAACAGAGATAAGGTATCGAAATCTTGCCATAGTTTTTAATTAATATATCGATAATAAGTCTCTTTACATTCCACTAATTTTTATTGCATTTATAATCGCTTTGCAGGCAATTTGAAGAACAAATTTCCAATAAAACTGCATCTATTGCTGAAGCCAATTCTTTGTATAACCAAATTAGAACACAATTTAATAATATATCAGATAGCTGTGGTGAACTAGAATCATTTATGTCAAGTTTTCAGAAACGCTATGCATTCCTGGAGGGACAAATCAAGGAATTGAAGAATAACATCGAAGAACGTTGAAAGAAGTAGGTTTTTCAAATTTCATCTAATGAGTTACTATGTTTGGTGTTCTTAGCAATGTTGGTGACATTGCGGAAGTAAGAGAACACAATGAAAACGCTTTCAGCGAGTTGAAAAATATGCTCGAAGAAACAGAAGTCATAAGTAGGACAGTGGAGCGCGATTTACAAATACTTGTCGATAACAAAGGGCAGCAAGAAGAGAAAATCGGCGATATTAGACGTTCCCAACTGCGTGGCTTTATTAATAATACACGGTTCCAAACTATACGGAAAGGAGAGAACTCTTATGGAAATGTGTTTTTCCACTAAACAACTTTAAAAGGTTTCGTCTTTGAGAAATTCGCGCGCATTATCCTGTACATCAGAATGCGATGCAGCTCATCCCTTTTGCGTGATATCACATCTCCACGTTTATTTTTTATAGTAAAAGTAGCGCCGTGTTGTTATGGTTCGCACAACGGTGATTTCATCGCCATAGACATCAGCTTCATAAGACTCAGGGCCAAAGTTTTCCAACGTGATTATTAATTTGGGTGTGCTTTCGCCATTCTTAAAGTCGTCATTGGAAAAAATTAAATGGAGATGTTTTTTCTTAATGACCCTAAATTTGTATAGATTCACTTAACCGACATAACAGATTAATTAACCGAATTTTGCCAGTAATTTAACCAAATAATAAATTTTAGTAATTCTAAATTCGATAGTTACACCTTTAAAGATCCTCTATTGCAAGGTAAAATAACAAAGAGTAAATTTACACGCCTTAACATACATATTTATGTAGTTTAAAAGAATTCTGTTTTAAAATACTTCTATATGCATATATGTACATATATTTTAATAAAATAATGAGTTCATAGAAAAAGGGTTTTATATCCATACGACAATTTGGCATTTATAATTAATCATTGATGTGAGTACAAGTGATGACTGTTTAAATACAACTGCCTTCAGTTGAACTTCATTCATTCATTGGAGAATTAAATGCATCTCGCGTGAATTGGTCGACATAAGATCACGCTTTTCCAGTTCTCCCGATGACCTTGGTGAAGTTAGATTTAAAAACAGATAAAACAGAGATTTAAAACAGAGATCGGATATAATCTTAGGCGGGGACAAAAGATCAATATCGAATAATCCCAGATCCTTTAAGAGCTTTTCGTTCTCCATATCCTTTGAGGATGACGATATAGCAGTTTGTTCCATCTTAAATTCGAGACCCTCCAGTAAATATATTGATATTGAAGATATTAACAATTTCTGCTGCTTGGTTGAGGTAGAGTCTCGATTCTTTCAACGATAGATCTATTTAGTTGCGGCAAACTCTCAAGCAAACTGTGTAGCTGTTTGTTCAAATCTGTGGCATGTTTACTTACTAGTAGTTCCATCTTTTCTAAGACGTCTTTGCGTAACTTGGCGAATTTCCCCCTGGCCTCTTGGCGACATCTAAAATAAAATATTGAAATGAAGTCGTAATTGGAAAAAATGAAATGCACGTTTTACGGAGATTTTTTTTTCTATAAATTTGTAATGATTCACTTAACCGACAGTAGTTAAACATTTAGAGGTAAGAATCATAAAAAGCGCAAAACTTGATTGAATTCAAAATTGACATTGAAGTAATAACAAAGAACCTACAATATACAATTCCTGTCGTTCTCCAAAGATAAAAATATTTCCATCCTCAGTAATAAATATAATTTTCCATCCACAAACAAAAAAAAAAAACTCATGTTCAAAACAATTTCGACTGTTAAATATAAATTTAATCATATTAAAGATCGAACTTCTGAGGATGAAAAACTTAATTTTTTGTTGGATATCGATCGTGAGAGATGAAAGATACTTCATGGAGTCCTAAAATTCCCAGAATTTCAAATTATAAATCAAAGTATTTGGCTCATCCTAACCTTCATCCTGACAATTTCATGCCAACTGTCTGCATTTATTTATGTATTTACTCATCAATCTGTATGAACAAAGCCGCTTAGCCTTAACTTAATTGATAATATATAACATCCAACATTGAGATAGAGAAAAAGAAAAAATGAATGTGAAATAAATTCGTTTTATAAAAGCTCCACTAGATTTATTTGCATTTATTGCTGGCGTTCACATTTATTGTAAGTTCTTTGGTAATAATACTATGAATGCTAAACAAATGAAGCTTGAGTGAATACAGATAATATGCGCTTATTTCTAATTTAGAACTAAAGAGGATCCAAGTTAGCGGCACTTAATAAGGCCATCAATGCAGCGCAGAGTCGTGGTGATCGTGTTGCAACAACAAGCAGTGACGTGGAGGTGCACGAAGAGATACAGATAATCAAAGCAAAACTAAAGCATACAAGCAATTTAACTGACAATCCCAAACAAATAGCAGAGCTAATAAGAGCAAAGAAACACCCAATGGATTCGGATGTGAACGCTTATGACGGATTTCAAAGGTCAATTGAAATGGTACGAAGGGAAAAGCCTCTCCTTTTCTTATACCGTATTTCATAATACTTATTCTTATTATAAATTTTTGCAGTTAAAAAATTCTCGTCACAAACTTTGCGATCTCATTATAAAGCTTAAGCAACACATGGTTATGCTGCTTCAGTTCTCCTTTGAAGTAAGTCATTTTTCATTAAGCGCGATCCATTAAAATATAAATAAAATTCTTGTTATTTGTTTATTTTAATTTATGAAGGCAGTCGTTGAGGCATGCCAACATATGTTTTTTTGTCTTTTTCAGCCCTTTTTAAACTTGCGCAATTTTGCCGGCTCCATTGATGTCACTTATACTGAAAGGACGTTGTTGGTGTCGGTGGTACCGCGCGATAACCGTCTCGATAATTGCGTATCTAGCACAAGAGCGCTGTCTGGTGGTGAATGATCCTTTTCCACAACCGCTTTCCTCCTTGCATTGTGGTCGTGCGGCGATCATCCTATTTACTTCTTGGATGAATACGACGTTTTTACGGTATGGCAAACACCAATATTCCATTAAAAATCACCATAGGTGCCTTTCTAAAAGACTTTCTCTAATACTATCATTAGGATGAGGTTAAACGTGAATTTATGACACGTTTACTCATTAACGAAGGGAAGAAGAAACCAACTCGTCAATACGCATTCCTTACACCTCAGTATATGTCGATCACATCAAAGGACTACATCAAAATCCACAGGTAATTCATTTCCCAAATACGCTTATGGATCATCATACAAGCGATTTTGTTACGGATGATTAGTTGATGATTAATATTTATACATTCTGTTGAAACATAAATTCTGTTAATGTTAGTAATGTTTTCCGTTTTTATTTCAGATTTTATGAGCCAGAAAGACGCTGATTGAAAAAGAATTGTTTTATTTATCATATTAATAATGCAAATCTTGTAAATCTTCGTATTGACATGAGTGCAGATGTTCGTGTTTTCTGATGATGATTAATTTTCTTATATGTATTAGAAATATTAGTAGTTACTAAGCATTAGCTCAATAATAGTAACATAGAAAAGATGCTGTACATAAGAGCAATTTTTGTTTCCCGTATGTTGAATGTTTTAAAAAATACACATACACAACACAAATATTTTAAACTGTGAATGAAACGTTTTTACAATCAGAGCTTTAATGCTTTAATAAAATATATAATTTCGGCAACCCATGGTTTCGTTGTAGGTCATATAAAATCAATTAAAAAAGTTATACTTATGCACAAAACAGCTCCAGGTCCCTCAGTGGAATCGTACTTTGGCTTCAAACGATTGCAACCAAAATTGGATTAATATATTTGGATGTTATAGCATCCCTCAACAGCAAATATCTACTTTCAGGCGGTGTTCGGTTTCGAGTCACGTCACATTTCCAAACTAGTCGAAATGGACGCCGAGATGGTCAAAATGTGTCTTACCATTAAAATCCCAATATCAAAACATTTCTCGATTACAATACTTTCTTGTATTTACTACGTATACAATTTCGTTATCTGCTGCGCCATTTTGCCTCCGGCTTTCGATGTAATTCTACTGCAATTCAATTTGATTCTATCCTATTAATGTGATCAGTCTTACCAAAGCGCAGATCGGTAGAGTTGTGTATCATCACCATGAATGAATGAATATTATCCAACGCAGTTCATTATAATAACCTAATGCTAATCGGCATTTATTTTAGTAGTAATCCATTGTTTAAAGGATTGACACAAACGAAAGCTAAAATTGTTTATTTTTTTATTTCGATTTGATCGGACCCAGGAATTATAATTTTAAAATAACTACTGATATTGCGGGATATTAAAATACTTTAAAAAGCAACAAAGTTCTTCCAACAAAACAAAGAGAAGTAATAATTTTAACTTTATTAAATTGTAAGTATTTTGCTAAAATGTTATTTGATTTTATTGAATTTGACGGCTTGAGTAAATTTCACAATTTCTTTAATTTAGAATTAACATTTGTATTTGTTTCGTTCGCTTCCTGCTTTAGCATTCATATTGTTGTATTCTTTAAGCACTGCTTGGAGTAGTTCCACTTCCTCCTTTACAAAGTCCAGCTGCTTCTCGACCTCATGTCGCTTGAATAATGGTTCCATATCTGTGAGTAAGAAAGGCAAAACGTGTGTATAAAGAAATGTCTACTAAACTCAGACGAACTTCGACGCTTGCAAAGCAATTGGTATAAGTTTTGTACTCCATCCAGCGTTCGCTCCTTATTGAGGTCGTTGTCTGCGACGCAGTCCCTGGCATTGGCCAAGATCTTCTCCCATTTGAGGCATTCATTGCGCGACATGGCAAACGAACGTTCCAGCTCAGCCAGATCGTTCTGCAGACCCAACACGGTGAGCGCCGCTTCGTTGGTTACCTTGACCATTCTTTTGCGCATTTCCTCGATTTCCAAGATTTTCTGCTGTTCCAATTGCGAGATTTCCACTTGTGCCAACACTGTAAAGTAAACGACCGGGAGAAGGATGAATCACTTGGATATCTACAGCTGCAAACGTACTCAATGCATCGCAACGGTCTATGCAGTCCTTCACCGATACGTAGATATCCGACTTTTCCACCACTTCTTCGACAACACGTTCGTATGGCTCGAATTCCGCGACCGTGGCCAACAGCTCCGTCCGGAACTGCGTCAGGGCAGTGATGGACTTGTCATAGTTTGCAATATCCTTCCGTAGTTCTCCGTGCTTCTTCCTCTCCTCGATTACTTTCTTTTCGGCTACGCGTTTCTTATCCTTGCATTCTTTAATGAAGCCGTTGACTTCGATGAGGCGTTTTCGTAGCTTCGCTTGGATTTTGTAGAGCTGCTGAGTGCGGCTGGCATTGGCAGTCGCCTGATGCTTCGAGTTTTGCAGCATCTCCTCTTGCAGGACCAACATAGCCTCGTGCTCCCGTTCATTGTGTATGAGCTGAAGCTCCATGGAGTCACCGGGCGAATCCCAATTTGGCGGCTTGCTATAAAAGATTTATTAATTTTCTTTGGCTCCACTGGTTTACAAAAACGTACACAAAATAAGCTTCCTGCTGCTTGGATTCAATGTAATCTCCAACAGCATTTTCCGGGTTCAAGTCCAAGTGCCCGATGACGTCAACTTTGGTGGTTGGTTTAGTTCGCGGCATCTTTCCAATTTAAAATAAGCCTAATAAAAAACTTGCTCTATATAAATAAATGTTCTTTAATTTGTAATTATTTAAATTGGCTTTAAACTATCTCCGCTGCCTTCAAAAATATAAATTTTCTATTTCGTTGGACGCACAGATTATTTTAATTACAAATTTTTTGTTATTTTATTGACGCACTGTTGCTATAACAATTTCCGACGTAGATAAATTCAATGTTTCTTTGTTTTTTTATATCAACTGAACTGAACTTTTGAACTTTAAAGTTGAAAGTGGTATAAATCGTTTCTTATTCCGAGATATTTAAGCGTTTGCATCTGAACTTATTTAAAAATATTGGTGATGATAATGTTTTTATAACCATAAAGCTTTTAATTTTTATTATTATTTGAAAACTTAAAATTATATAAAAAATAAACATTTTTTCGATTCGATTCAGGTAAACATAGACCACTTGCAAATTTACCTTTATAGGCTTAATTAAAGGAATTTCTAATGAAAAAAAAATAATTCTTTTGTGTTCCTTTACATTTGCGTTTCATGTTTGCTGAACGATTTGCTGCTACGTGCGTGAAATTAGCAACGGAAAAGTTAGCAACGATTTTCAGGGAGGTTTATTTGTGGATGCTATTAAGGATAAAAAGATTCTTAATTTTCAAAAATTTATTAAAAATTAACCGAATATCGTAGAAAGACACTGTTTATAACGTTTTGAAGAGAAAATTATGCTCTTTCTTTTTGCGTAATATGAAACATCTACATGTTTAGAAAAAAAAGATATAAGGTAAAATGTAAACATGACTTTGTGGAATCAAATATTAAATCGCATTTCCTGAGTTATTTAGTATATTCTGCTCTAACGCCGGCTTATCTATCTTAAAGAAGAAATTTTTCTCTTTTTTTTTTTTGATCCAAAAAAAATTGTCCTAGATAGTTTCGTTTTCCAGATATTCCATAAAATGTGTTCGCGGCTTCCGACACTTCTACTATGCTACCTGTTACACCTACAACAGTAATTTTTTACCGTTTCATAGTACACATGTGCAGAATATAGAATCAAGTACAAAAAATCCCATCTCATTCTGATTTCATGTAGAAAAGCCAAAATAAATATGCTAAAAAATTTACAGAATGCTTTAGCCCCGCTGCTGAATTATTTAGCCATACCTGCTCTGATTACACATACCTTATCTTAAAGAGAATATATTTCTGCACATTTGAGACAAAAAATTTTTGTTCTAGCTAGTCTTGTTCTGGAGATATTCGTAATAGAAGCCGAGGTAAACCTACATTTTTTGGAAATTTGCGTTGCTACCTACGAAGGCGCAATTTCTTGGAGATGACAACTGGACAGTTGGAATAAGGATATATTTTCGCGCATTTTGATACTCCAATGAAGTGTCTATCTTTAAAATTGGGTGAGGAAATCAAAAAACAAAAATTTTTGTCTTCCTTTATTTACATTTCACATTGTTATGATCTGGCGTTTTTCCTGGAAAAAGTAGAACGTAAGCAAGATTGATAGTAGAATTGACTTATTTTTAAAGACTTTTTTGAGCATTTAGGATTAGTTTAAACAAATTAACAGTTGTGCTTCGACGGGAAGCCAATTAAATTTAAAAGGTAAGTAAATGTGATATATGCAAATAAATTCATAACATCACTCTCGGTTTTAAGCAAATAACCACTGAGCCGCCGAAATATGTTAATTTTATCGGCTTCAGCAGGTTAAGCTGCGCCTTCGGCAATATTCGACCGAGCCGTCGCTGCCGATAAAAGTTGCGGCTTAGTACTCTGATTAGGACTAGACGCCAAAACCATAGCAACAAATCGTTCAGTAAACATGAAACGCAAGTGTAAAGGAACACAAAAGAAAAGTTTTATATGTAATTTCAATTGCATTTTATATTGCAGAGTTTATTAAGAATGGCGAAAATACACCTAAAATAATAATCACTTTGGAAAACTTTGGCCCTGAGTCTTATGAAGCTGAGGTCTATTGCGATGAAATCGCCGTTGTACGAAGCATAACAACACGGCTTTACTTTTACTATAAAAAATAGACGTGGAGATGCGATAACACGCTAAACGGATGAGCTGCATCGCAATCTGATGTACCACAATGTTCAAGTCGACAATCCTGTATTTGTGCTACATCAGGATAATGCGCGTGAATTCCTGAAAGAGTAAACTTTAAAGTTGTTTAGTGGAAAACCGCATTTCAATAAGAATTCTCTCCTTTCCGTATAGTTTGAAACCGTCTAGGAATTATAAAATTTTCCTGAAAGCCACGCAGTTGGAAACTGTAATGGATAAACTTAATGATTGTTTGCACATCTGTAACTCAATGACGTTTGCATGATTGTTTTTGTTGCATTCAAAACAGAAAGCAGGAGATTGAAAGGCTGAATACAGGCAAATTATGTCAACTGAAGGTAAAGGAGTAATAAATTCGCTTATATCCAAAATTTAAATTGCGGTATCGGTGTAAATATTATATTGAAAATATTGCGGGGGAAATTTTTTTTTTAAAAATATAGGAAGGTTTATTTAAAAAGAATGTATAGCACATTATTTTAGCGTTAGTTCTGAATTATAAAATTCATTTCTAACAGCATGTTGTAAATTCTAAATCCGCACATCATCGGGAACTTTAAACCGTTGTCATTATCACCTTGAACATCGACGTATGAAGCAGCTTCTGTGCCATGTTTACTTTATTTCTATGAAAGTAAATACATACTCATAACGCTCAAGAACATCAATTTGCCCATAGTGCGCACGATGTATTATGCTGCATATTAGCGCCAAAACTTTGTGAAGGTTTCTATATTTATTAAAAGCGTACTATAATAACTCTCCTTCTAAGTACTTGTAGAAAAAACATGGAAAGAGGGATTTCATCAAAATTGCTTTAATTTCTACTGAAACTGAAAAAAATGCATACAGCGTTTCTTCTCATTATTCATTGTTATCACTTTTGCTGAAATGTTTTAAATGAATGAATCAATATTGCATAAGAATGTGTCCAAATCACATGAAAATAATTTTGTTAAAGTTGAAGTTAAAACTTTTTCTGTGGTAAATTTTCCACAGTGAATTGGCCACCAAAGAACTGGAAAGATCTTGGCTGACGGTGGCACAGGAAGAAAAGGAGCTTCAGGAATTTTGTGAAAAAATAGAAGCGAGAGAGCAAAACCAAAAATCTTTATTGGAAATGGTGAAAAATCTTGGTGAGATTGAGTTGAAATTAAAAACAGAGATAAGGTATCGAAATCTTGCCATAGTTTTTAATTAATATATCGATAATAAGTCTCTTTACATTCCACTAATTTTTATTGCATTTATAATCGCTTTGCAGGCAATTTGAAGAACAAATTTCCAATAAAACTGCATCTATTGCTGAAGCCAATTCTTTGTATAACCAAATTAGAACACAATTTAATAATATATCAGATAGCTGTGGTGAACTAGAATCATTTATGTCAAGTTTTCAGAAACGCTATGCATTCCTGGAGGGACAAATCAAGGAATTGAAGAATAACATCGAAGAACGTTGAAAGAAGTAGGTTTTTCAAATTTCATCTAATGAGTTACTATGTTTTGTGTTCTTAGCAATGTTGGTGACATTGCGGAAGTAAGAGAACACAATGAAAACGCTTTCAGCGAGTTGAAAAATATGCTCGAAGAAACAGAAGTCATAAGTGGGACAGTGAAGCGCGATTTACAAATACTTGTCGATAACAAAGGGCAGCAAGAAGAGAAAATCGGCGATATTAGACGTTCCCAACTGCGTGGCTTTATTAATCATACACGGTTCCAAACTATACGGAAAGGAGAGAACTCTTATGGAAATGTGTTTTTCCACTAAACAACTTTAAAAGGTTTCGTCTTTGAGAAATTCGCGCGCATTATCCTGTACATCAGAATGCGATGCAGCTCATCCCTTTTGCGTGATATCACATCTCCACGTTTATTTTTTATAGTAAAAGTAGCGCCGTGTTGTTATGGTTCGCACAACGGTGATTTCATCGCCATAGACATCAGCTTCATAAGACTCAGGGCCAAAGTTTTCCAACGTGATTATTAATTTGGGTGTGCTTTTGCCATTCTTAAAGTCGTCATTGGAAAAAATTAAATGGAGATGTTTTTTCTTAATGACCCTAAATTTGTATAGATTCACTTAACCGACATAACAGATTAATTAACCGAATTTTGCCAGTAATTTAACCAAATAATAAATTTTAGTACCATGAAAAGATAATTCTAAATTCGTTAGTTACACCTATAAAGACCTCTATTGCAAGGTAAAATAACAAAGAGTAAATTTACACGCCTTAACATACATACATACGTATTTATGTAGTTTAAAAAATTCTGTTTTAAAATACTTCTATATGCGTATATGTACATATATTTTAATAAAATAATAAGTTCATAGAAAAGGGTTTTATATGCATACGACAATTTGGCATTTATAATTAATCATTGATGTGAGTACAAGTGATGACTGTTTAAATACACTGCCTTCAGTTGAACTTCATTCATTCATTGGAGAATTAAATGCATCTCGCCTGAATTGGTCGACATAAGATCACGCTTTTCCAGTTCTCCCGATGACCTTGGTGAAGTTAGATTTAAAAATAGATAAAAATTCTGTTAATCGATTGTAGCTGATAGCGTATCCGGTGGATCGGATATAATCTTAGGCGGGGACAAAAGATCAATATCGAATAATCCCAGACACAATTTCTGACTGAATTAGATGGGGTTCAATTTATGACTTTCAAATGCAGAAGTTTGAGTTAGACCGACTGTAAGTCACACACAGTTTTCAAACTGTTGTCATAGCCTGTTAAAAATAGACATTGAAGTAGTTTAAAAAATAAATCCTTCCTCGAATATTTGTATAAGTAGCCTAGAAACCTCCTTGCTTTCCGTTCTTACAAATGCGTCATTTGTACGAAATGCGTGCCTTTTTTATAGAATATGATTTCCGTATTCAGCTTTTGATACTTAAGCCGTTTAAATATATCGAATAGTTAATCGAAATTAAGTATAAAAAGTACAAAATTAGGTTATAGATATTAGCATTAATTGATTCAAAAGAGATCCTATACACGATTATTTCCAAAACTCCTGCATTTAACCAATTGGGTTCAATTATTTTAGTTTCACTGTTTTTTAGACTTCTTTGCTGGGGGCTGTACGAAATGTGTACAAAACTTTACTTATTTATTTAGCAGCTTCAATAAAAGGAATTATAAATCTTCAAACATAATAAATTGATAAATTGATAAGTTTTCGTCGTGATCGAAGCTCGAAAGTTCTATGAAATGAGTAAATACGATTTCAATGCTATTCCAAAGAAAAATATTTTTCCCGATTACGACTGCAATACCGTTGATGCATGGAAACATATATGTACATATGATCAGAGATTTTATGAACCCGATTTGGGCTAACTTTGACAAAATTGAATTTTTTTTTTGTTAGAGTGAATTGTAGACCTCTTGTGTACCATTTCGTAATGCTACCACACCCATTGTATTTATGGATATACTACATAAAAAATATGAAAATTTAGTGTTTATTCGTGCAGTCCTAATTAATCCATTATTATAAAAAAACAAAAACATAAACATATTATATATTATTGTTTTAATTCTTTATTCGTAATAATCTAATCTATTCTATAAAATATTTCTTAGGGGAATGGCAGTTACAACAATATGAGTTATCATAACAGAGGGCAGAAACAATCTGATTCATGATGATCCAAAACAGGGCAAATCTTTGGAAATAATTGTAAAGAAATTGAAGCATTGTCTTGTGGATTCAATGTCTAGTACCACATCTGATAGCTTAGGCTTATCACGTGCCATACTTTGCAACGATTCTCTTGTGAAGCGATTGGAAGAGCTGGAATGCACTGAAGTAATGCATCCTCAAAGGATATGGAGAACGAAAAGCTCCTAAAGCATCTGGGATTATTCGATATTGATCTTTTGTCTCCGCCTAAGATTATATCCGATTCACCGGATACGGTATCAGCTACAATCGATTCACAGAAGTTTTATCTGTTTTTAAATCTAACTTCACCAACGTCATCGGAAGATTTGGAAAAGCGTGTCGACCAATTCACGCGAGATGCATTTAATTCTCCAATGAATGAATGAAGTTCAACTGAAGGCAGTTTTATTTAAACAGTCATCACTTGTACTCACATCAATGATTAATTATAAATGCCAAATTGTCGCATGCATATAAAACCCTTTTTCTATGAACTTATTATTTTATTAAAATATATGTACATATATGCATATAGAAGTATTTTAAAACACAATTTAATTTAAACTACATAAATATGTATGTATGTTAAGGCGTGTAAATTTACTCTTTGCTTTTTTACGTTGCAGTAGCTGAGCTTTAAAGGTGTAACTAAAGAATTCAGATTTATCTGTTCATGCTACTAAAATTTATTATTTTGTTAAATTACTGGAAAAATTCGGTTACTCAATCTATTGTCGGTCAAGTAAATCATTACAAATTTATGGTCATTAAGAAAAAAATCTCCATAAAACGTGTATTTCTTACCTTTAACTCTTTAACTACTGTCGGTTAAGTGAATCATTACAAATTTATAGAAAAAAAATCTCCATAAAACGTGCATTTAATTTTTTCCAATTACGACTTCATTTCAATATTTTATTTTAAATTCAAATTTTCCAAATCCTTTAATAAATCTTTTAATAAGGAAATGGAAAATATTTGAACCAGGGATATCTATGTACATATATGGTTTGAATAAATTAAACTCTGTTCAGAAGATATTTGAGATAATGACTATAATCAGTTAAACTTCTATCATCATTTACAAGAGCGTTAGTCAGCGTCTACTTTTTATCTATTACTGCAATTTTGTGGTATATGTATGTAGTTTGGAAGAACTTCCGAAAACACGAAAAAATAGTTACTTCGATTGCAACTTTGTGAGAATCGCAGTGTACACAAAAAAGAGTTACTTCGGTTTCAACTTTGTGAGAATCGCAGTGGATACCTGTGAAAGGTTGAACGATATGAATAAACGAGTTCACAATGATCGCGCATTATCCCAAACTATTAAGAGTAGAATTAAGAGATTTGGTCTCTTGACTGTTCGAGTTATGTTCGAGCACAAATGTCAAATCGATAAATTAAAGAAAGCTTGAAAACATGCCTTCTCTTATTTATTTATAATTAAGTTTTGGTAGCTTTATTACTCAGATTTCTATTAATCTCTTGTGCTCTAAACGCAAATAATTCATAAATAACAGCGTACCGTGAAACGGACACAAAAGCAACTTTCTCAAAACATTGAATGTTACTATTTCGTATAAGCCCTCTGTTTTTAGTTGACATACGTACTTTTTATACTAACCTACTAAAAGAGTAAACAAAATAGGAGGCCTTTATTTTGTCAGGCGGTTTATTTGTTGTGGGTTTCCTATCCACCTAAATACTAGTCCATACTAAATAACATTTGAAATACCAATAATTTGTTTTAATTTTAGTAAAGTAACAAATTAAGTTATACATATTTTTGGCGTGGCTTTGCAACATTCTACTTGGCTTTAATACTCTTTCTCCATGCCGCCTAAATCATCGAGCAAAAAGTCAAACGCGGCTTCATGGTTTTATTGCGAGCGGTGCAATGTCCATTTAACATCTACTGGATTGGAAACGCATGAGAAAATCTGCCCTATTGTTGACATAAACAATTCAACGGGATACTGTTTTGAACACATTTCAAATGGTGTATTTTATACATGTAGCATAAACGAGTTATCAATCACCATAGAGGAGTTGGGAGACATGCCTGGAACACATGCAAATCAATTGATATTCATGTCTGAAGGAGTGATGCGTCTAACACAATTGCACATAGGACAGGCCATAGTTGTGTCAAGTTCGGAAAATGGCTTTGTTCCGCTAGTTAGGACAGTTTGGCCCATGCCGGATAGATTCTTAACTACAGTATTTGTAAATTCGAAAGGTACGTAATTGTCTTGTGGATTTCAACATGAAAAGCTGATTTATATTTAGATTTTAAGTTTAATTGGCAGCAATTACGAGGAGTTTGGTTAAACATAAGGGCACTTTCTGAGAACAACGTAAAAATAGCGAAAGGAGTGAAAGTTCAACTGTTGGAATGCACATCGGAAGAAATCAAATTTGACTCACAACAATTAATCGATTTGACTCGCTTGTTAAAACAAGAGACAAAGCATCTTATTTATACTAATTGCAGTATAATTAAATTGAATTTCTTCAATAAAATGGTAAAGTTTCAAATTGCCAGTTGGAGTGCTGAAGAAGATAGCTTGGAGGGAATATTTAAAAACATCAAACTCCAAGAAGAAAATAACAGAACGTTTTTCAGAGTGGTGCCCACAACACAGCTTACTATTGAGTGCCATCAAGGCTATTCTCAAGAGCAAACAGAATTAAGTCAGATCACGCGAGAAGATGTTGGTGGTTTAGATGAGGAATTGAAAGTTATTGAAGAGTCAATGGAAATAGCTTTATCGTTAAGAGAAGTACCCGAAGGTGAGTTTAGTAATTCTTTAAAGACTACATCAGTGAAACTATTTATATATGAAGCTCGTAATTCACTAATTGTGCTATATAGAAATCTTCAATCGAAAAATGCAAGATCTTTTAATATTTTATTGTTACAAACATATAGTTTGGAGAATGCATGCGAATTAAAAATTCAATAATTCTTTAATTTGTTATTAAAAGTTACAAGCAACCCATATTAAAATGCTTTATCTAATATATCTGTCGGCAAAATGTTTAAAATATTACTACAATGTAGGAAGACTTAATAAGAATCTTATTATAATCTAAAAATGATTAATTACTAAAACTAAAAATACTAGGTGTCAAAATTTCACGTGGCTTGTTGATTTACGGTTCCACTGGCTGTGGGAAAACATTAGTTTGTGAAGCTATGTGTACCAGGCTACAAACCAGCGATTCACCTTTGATGCCTTCCGTGATTAAAATTCATAGCAGTGAACTTTTTAGTAAATTTTTGGGTGAAACGGAAAAAAATCTCGCTATGTACTTCGAACAAGCCTATTCCAAATATCCTGCCCCAACGCTTATTATCATTGAAGATATACACAATCTTTGCCCTAAACACGAAACAAATGACGTCGTCAAACGTGTTTCCGTGGCCTTTTTGGGCATACTGGACGCTCTTAGCAATAAAAAGGAAGCACAACGTACTTTCTTATTAGCAACCACATGTAACATAGAAGCCTTACATAATGGAGTTCGTCGCTGTGGCCGATTCGATAGAGAGGTGGAGATAACTGCACCAAGTCCCGCAGCACGTATCGATATTTTGCAACGTATTTTGCTCAAGGTAAAACATAATTTGAATAGTGCTGATATTAAAGCTATTGCCGCTGCAACACATGGATTCGTTGGTGCTGATCTTTCTAATTTAGTATACAGTGCCTCGTTGGTTGCATTGAAATCACCGCACAAAAATTTACAAGCTTCGGATTTGCTCAAATGCTTAACATATATTAAACCATCCGCCATGCGTGAAATACTCATTGAAAATCCAAACGTAAGTTGGTCGGATATTGGAGGACAACAAAGGCTTAAATTACAGTTAAAACAGGCTATCGAGTGGCCACTCCATCATGCGGATAAATTTAAACGGCTTGGCATTAAATCGCCAAGAGGTTTGCTTATGTTCGGGCCGCCTGGCTGTTCGAAGACAATGATTGCTAAGGCTTTGGCCACCGAAAGTCGACTAAACTTCATTTCGATTAAAGGACCGGAATTATTTTCTATGTGGGTGGGAGAGTCTGAACGTGCTGTACGTGAAGTTTTTCGTAAAGCACGCCAGGTAGCACCGTCAATTGTATTCTTTGACGAAATCGATGCTATTGGTGGTGAACGATCTGATGCTGGTGGTACATCAGTTAAGGAACGAGTTCTAACACAACTTCTGACTGAATTAGATGGGGTTGAATCTTTGCAAAACGTTACTATTGTTGCAGCTACTAATCGTCCAGACATGATTGATAAGGCTTTACTACGACCAGGACGAATTGATCGCATTGTTTATGTTGGTTTGCCTGATAACGCCGCAAGACGTGAAATATTTAATATTAAACTAAAGGTTATGCCCATGGCTAAAGACGTCGATATCGGACGGTTGACTGCCCTTACTGAAGGTTATACCGGTGCTGAGCTGCAAGCAGTTTGCCATGAAGCTGCCTTAAAGGCCATCGAGCAGAGCTTCGAAGCGGTCGAAGTCAATTGGGCACAGTTTGAGTATGCTTTAAGTGTAGTTCAACCTCGTACCACTTCAAAGTTATTGAACCTCTATAATGATTACATTCGGAAGATATAATTTAAGTAGACATGTTTTATGAAAACATGCCTAAAAAAACATTAGCTGTGTCAAGTAATATTTAATATTTCAAATAAAAGTTTACATTTTTTACTAAGTGATGTACATATGTATGTAAATGTGCTAATAAAATCTAAAACAGTTGCTCAAAGTAAATTCATAAACAATGTTGTTTTTAGAAAATTTAAGCATAGATAAAAATCCTTTTCTTTTGGACTTTCTTTCCTTTTTTTTTTGTATTCATATGTACATATGTAAAAAAATTTTTGTTTTCTAAAATTCATTCATTTTGTGATGTAACTACATTGTTTCGCTGCTGATTCCAGATATATCAGATACTGCCGTCCAGTCAGAAATTTGAAAAGCAAATGCTCTAAAACACAGATTATGATAATATTGAATATTCGTGCCAAATTTAAAAATGATGCATCCAATTGGTGGTCTGGGGTTCTGTTTGTTTGCCATCGACCCATATGAAAATGATACGTTCTATCTGGACGAAATACAAATTGGAGACATTCCAAATCGTCTCGTGAGGCGACCTTCAATAAGACCGTACATATGTATGTTCCTACTTACTTTCCTTTACCTCCCACAGTGATTTTGTGTTACACTTTTTGCTTGTATTATATAACAGAAGGGATCATAATTGATATTCGCAGAAGGATGATTACAAGCTTTTAAAAAAAAGAAGAAATTATCTAGATTTTTGATTATTTACCATTGAATGAAAGCACATACCTTAAAGATCCAACACAGTTAATAATGCAGCTCTGGTTTTTTTTTTTTTTGTGGTTAATTATATGCAAACACACATTACACGCAGATAAGATTGAATTTAGTGGATTTAGGATTATAACGAAGGTTTTACTAATTATTTAAGTAATCCGACTTGATAATCAAAAACAAACAAACGGTGGTTTCTGATACATTTAATAGGTATGTTTTGTAACTTTGCTTTTTCAAAAATTTTGATTATAGATGTTTATATACAGAGTTTGTGTTCTCAACAGGAGAATTCATTCATTCTTACCTAAGATTAACGATAATCGTTAATTGAGAGATTTGGTACTGTGTGATTGGTTGAAAATGCAGCAATGGCTACACATATCCTTGATGGTTTGTGCATTCGGGTTTTTTCGTGAAATGCGTCCATCAGAACCTTTCGTAACAGAATATTTAACCGGTGAGTGGCACAACATCACCAACGAACAGCTCAACAAGGAAGTCTACCCTCTCGGCACTTATGCAGTATTGGCGCAATTAGTAATAATCTTTCTAGTCACTGATCTTCTGCGTTACAAGCCGATCATAGTAATATCAGCTTGCGCTGGCATTGTACTTTTCTCAATTTTAATCTGGGCCAAGCACGTTTTGGAGCTGCAAATAGGCCAGCTATTTTATGGCACATTCATGGCCAGCGAAGTGGCATACTACACCTATATCTATACCAAGGTAGAAAAGCATCATTATCAAAATGTCACAGGGCACACGCGCGCAGCTATTTTGTGTGGCAAATTCTTAGGCGGCTTACTCGCACAGGTGCTGGTTTCCACTAAAACCATGAACTATCAGCAACTACATTATATATCGCTTGGTTCACAAATTGTGTCTCTCTTTATTGCATTAGCATTACCATTGGTAAATAAGAGCTTGTATTTTTATCCAGTGGAAGAGGTACAAACTAATTTTTCAACTTCTGGTATAGAATGTAGTGGTAATATGCGTTTAAAGGCTGATAACGAGGAAAAATCAGGTACATTCGTTTTTTGTAACAAACACATCCAATTTTAAAGAATATCTTCAATTTTTTTTTTTCATGAACTTGATATCCGCTATCCGCTTCAGTACCTAAACTTTCCTGTCGGAATGCTTCACATTTACTACTCAATCACATTGTCAATGCCTACAGCAATCCTATAGTTTTACAATGGAGTATTTGGTGGGCTGTGGCGACATGTGGACAACTGCAAGTAATTTCCTATGTACAATTTCTATGGAAAGATATTGATCTTGAACATGTACACTATTACAATGGAGCAGTAGAGGCTGCCGTTACGCTATTGGGTGCTGTTGGCGCTTTGGCAGCTGGAGCTATGAAACGTAGACGAAAACAGTGGAACTGGTGGATTTTGACTATTTGCTCCATGCTGATGGGCGGGGTTTTAATTGTATCTGCCGCTACTGATATAATTTGGGTGGCTTACGTCATGTATATTCTATTTGGTATAGCATATTTCTTTGTTATTACGGTAGCAAGCTCAGAAATAGCTGAAAATCTAAGGGACGAAAGCTTCGGTTTGATATTTGGAATTAACACATTAGTTGCACTCTCATTGCAGACAGCTTTGACTCTATGTGTGGTAACTGACTCTGGCTTCGGACTTGGATCGCGCAGTCAGTATCTGGTTTACGGTGGTTACTTTATTTCTTTAGCAGTGCTATATTGTGTGATCACGCTTGCCAAACTCACATTAAGGGGGTGTAGAAATAAATGACCTTCAAAATATGTAGTTTTTGATAAGTTAACTCTGGGGAACAAATATTTATAACAAGAAAATAACTAAAAATTGTTTTTATCACTATTAAACTTCTAAAAGCATCGTTTTATCTTATTCTTTTGATATCTGCTGCCCGCTAAATTCATTAATGATGCTTTACCTTGGTGATAGAGTTTTATGTGATTGATTGTCAAAAAATACATATATTACCATTCCTTAGTACACATTCATCCGGCATCCGTATATTATTTGCCTCTGATATTGTATTATAGCTTACAAAATTAAGGAAGAGAAAGAAGCTAACACAAAAAAAAAACACCAAAATGCACTCGCTTACGTCTAGGTAATGAAACATGAAACTCATGATGAAGTCTATATCCCCTACCATCCTCTGTTTTGTGAGGATCTAAACTAAATTTATAAATAATTCTCTTTTTTCTCGTGTAACTTTAAATATCTAATCAGAGTTAATCGCTGGATGAAAAGACATTTAAATTGAGTCCCAAAAAAATATAAGCCATTTACCGTGCCGAAATTGGATGAGCAGGAGTTTCATCATCTTAGACTCAAATTAAAAGGGAAAGACCTTAAGAAGAAGAGAGGAGTCTCGTACTTCTGCTGTCGTAAAGAATTCCATGCAAACTTTTGATTCGGTTCCGTGAGTTCGAGGAACATTTGTGAGCATTATCTTTCCTCATTAAGAAGGTGCAGGAGCGCCGCGGGAAAATAAAAAGTCTTGCGCAACTCCGAAGTCAGGGTGTTCTACATAGATACCTGGACATAGGTCCTTACTAGAAATAGCCCTTCAGTATAGCCAAGAGGAGATTGCATAACTATTTCCTGGATATAGCCAACACGAGGTAGAAGACTTTACTAAATTGAATCAAAAAAAAGACGTTACTCTTTAGCAAGAGCATTGATTTCTCTTTATTTATTATTAGTATGAAGTTCCTTTGGAACAAAAGTAGTTCGAATAAATACTAGCTATAAAAATAATTGTCACTGTTCATAAAAATTCTATTTTGCTACCTGCTCTCATACGACTTTAAAATTTAAACAAAAATCACATTTGCCATGGAAAATTGTATATGTATTTTCAAATATATTTTTCATATTCAATAATTTTCATTTTCATAGTCAAGAATTCATTTCATCTTCAAATACATTTTCAATTTTCCATAATTTTTTCCATAATCTAATTACTATAATTAAATCAAATATTGCAAAAACAAATTACAATTGTGCTTTCAAAATGGCCGTAAATGTATATTGCACAAATACAGGAGATAATATGTCACGACACAAACTATTGGCGTGGATCAATGACTGTCTAAAAGCATCGTTTGAAAAAATCGAAGATTTGTCCACAGGCGCCGCATATTGCCAATGTATGGACCTGCTATTCCCTGGCACAATACCAATGAAACGTGTTAAATTCCTTACTAATACGGAGCACGAATCAATATATAATTTAAAACTACTGCAAGTATCCTTTAAAGAAATGACCGTAACTAAAATTATACCAATAGATAAATTAGTACAACGGCGCTTCCAAGACAACTTCGAGTTTTTGCAGTGGTTCAAGAAATTCTTTGATGCTAATTACAAAGGTAACGAATATGATGTCATTGCAGCTCGGGGATATGCTCCTATAGGATTCGGTCCATGTATCGCTAAAAAATCGCGCAAGGTAATGTCGGCCCCGGTAACATCTCGTTCAGGCAAATCAATTACAGCAGCTACCTCAAAGGCTTCGACCACTAAAAAAACTACGGAACCTGTTGTAAAAACTAGCGCTAAAACCCTTAAAAAATCGCCCAAGATTCAAAATATATCATCTCTTAATAAAGCATTTGATCGAAATGCTAAAAATATTACAAATGAAGAAAGAAAAAAAGTTTCAGAGTCCAAACCAAACACTAAATCTAATAAAGCCCGCGAAGCTCCCATAAAATATTTATCTAATGAAGACAACGTAAAGATGACAAATTTCAAGGAAGAACGTAATTTCTTTTTCTCGAAATTACGGGAAATAGAAGTTGTCTGTTCACAACCATGGAAAGGGCAGTTGGATGGATTGATTCAAAAAATCTTCGGGATTTTATATGCGACTATCGATGGTTTTGAGGTCCCGGTACATGAATCGTCAGAAAAGTAAAAAAGTATCATCTCTTAATAAAGCATTTTTGATCGAAATGTTAAAAATATTACAAATGAAGAAACAAAAAAAAATTTCAGAGTCCAAACCAAATACTAAATCTAATGAAGTCCGCGAAGCTACCATAAAAAATTCATCTAATGCTAAAATCTCTAAAAATATTACAAATTAAGAAACAAAAAAAATTTCAAAGTCCAAACCAAACACTAAATCTAATGAAGTCCGCGAAGCTCCCATAAAAAATTCATCGAATGAAGACAATAACGTAAAGATGGCAAATTTAAAGGAAGAACGTAATTTCTTTTTCTCGAAATTACGGAAAATAGAAATTGTCTGTTCACAACCATGGAAAGGGGAGTTGGATGTATTAATTAAAAAAAAAAATTTCGGCATTTTATATGCGACTGTCGATGGTTTCGTGGTCCCAGTAACAGAATCGTCAGAAAAGTAAAAAAAAAATTCCAAAAATTATGTTCTCTTGATCTGATTTTTACAAAGGATTTTTAGTAATCAAAATTTAATGTAGATAAACCAAATTTACCAGTGAATGACTTGATCTATGTATATATATAACTATGTATATTTTGTACATTCTATCATTAACATTTATTTCAATACATTGATCAGATTTACATTGATTTTGTGCAAAATCTTCTAATCGTTTTATTATATTGGAGGTCGGCATATTTGCAATTCCACTGCATGGATTGCAGATTTTACATATGTAAATATATCCATATGTATGTATGGACACGAGGTAAACTTGAAACTTCAGATGAGAGCCATGAAAAAAACAGAACCTATAAAGTTAATTACAAAACATGACTATGGTAATGTTGGTAATATTTGTTTGGATTGCGCAAGTTAAGTAAATTGGACACTGCAATCAATTAGTAAAATTAAACAGAGATTTCGTTTTCTTCCTTCATTTTGCATAAAACTTTATATCAATGTCTCAATTTCTTCTTAATTGATTAATTATTAATAATTCTTATAAATGTGTTTCAAGATTGGCATTTCCAACAGGAAAATGTACAAGGATTGTTGGTCATTCGACTGCTGCCGCAAAAACTATACCTCAATCAATGCACTTCCAGTGGAAAAGTGCCGAAAGTACTACTCTCTGCCCCAGTTTAAAACCAATTGGTAGTGGTAATTTACCTTCTAAAACTACCTACCACAAATCAGCATTTTCCCAGTGCGTCCCGCCGCTCCATACAAATTTATGCTGACTTTTGGAAAATGCTGATTTTGCGGACTTTTTTGTTGCAATTCGTACGAAAAACAATGTTGTACAACGAAGTTGTAAAGTGAATGGTCACTTTTTCACAGGCTTTTAGCACTTCTTCACACAGTGTCAAAATTTTGCCAGATGATTTTTCATCTTGACTGTCCAATTGTGTTAATTTGACAGTTAATGTTAATTATAAGCAATTCATGTGAAGGATCACAAAATATGTATATAAAAATATTAACAATCTTATTAAAATCATGTAGATTTACTCCAAATAACGTATATTGTTATTTTTAATTATCGAAGAATACGTAATCTAGAGGCATAAAGACAATGGAAAGCGCTTCTACAAAAGTGATGTTATCTAATACAGACTCTGCTGCAAGTACATTTAGCAGTTCGTCGATTTCACCTAATGATGAATCGGTAATACAACCTGTGTCCGATTTATACTCTCAAACCGATTTCTACATTGGAGTGGGTTTGGCCATCAGTTCCTGTTTTTTTATAGGTTCCAGTTTTGTTATAAAAAAACAAGCACTGCTTCGAATAAGTGGACCTGGCGAACGTGCTGCTTCTGGTGGTTATGGTTATTTAAAAGAGTGGATTTGGTGGGCTGGATTATTAACAAGTAAGTGGAAAAAATTTGGTATTTTCATTTTTATAATTCTATATTTTTTAAATATATTGTTTTGTTTTTTCCTTTCATACAGTGGGCATTGGAGAAGCAGCGAATTTCGCAGCATATGCATTTGCACCAGCGTCATTAGTAACACCGTTGGGCGCCCTAAGTGTTATAATTTCTGCAACATTGGCATCAAAGTTTCTGAACGAAAAATTAAATTTGCTTGGTAATATAGGATGCTTTCTGAGCATAGTCGGCTCTACGATTATTGTTATACATTCACCAAAAGAAAGAGAAATCGAAAATCTGGAAGCTTTATTTGAGAAAATGCAAGATCCAGGCTTCATTTTGTATGTGACATGCATTGTCGGCACTAGTACTTTCGTGGCTTGTTTCCTAGCCCCGCGATTCGGCCACTTAAATGTAGCAATATACACTTTTCTTTGCTCCGGCATAGGCTCACTTACTGTTATGTCTTGCAAGGCACTTGGTCTGGCTATACGTGATACATTGTCCGGAGGTGTCAATGAATTTACTCACTGGTTACCATGGATTTTAATTCTTGTGACGGTTACTTTTATAGCCATTCAAATGAATTATTTGAATAAGGCTCTGGATATATTCAATACTGGAATCGTGACACCCGTATACTATGTGATGTTTACAACCTTAGTTATCACTGCCTCATCCATATTATTTAAAGAATTTACTCATATGAAATTTGAAGACATACTTGGGGATGTTTGTGGTTTTCTTACTGTCATAACTGCGGTCTTTATGCTGAACGCTTTTAAAGATTTAGATATATCTTTGAATGATGTGCGTGGCTTGATGAGTCCAAGAATTAAGAAAGTCTCTCAGTTTGATGAAGAGGTAATGGTTATTCAAAATTCTAGGAGTCGTAAATATTCATATGGATCGGGAGATGTATTCAGAAAAGCATGACGTAAGCGTAGGCATCAAGTATGAACAAAAAATATTCGAAAGCTGTTCACACCCTTATGTTATAAGTTTATAAATACATAAGCTAAGAATAAAATTCTTGTTAATCGCAAGACGTGAATAGAAGATAAAAATTTGTGGGTGAGATTATCTATAATGAATTGGGATACACTTTTATTACACGTTTCGCTATAACGAATTTGAAATTTTCATTAAAGTTGTAAACCAATCAGATTTTTTTCGAAATAAAACAAAAATCTTCATTCATATATTATATATTTTATTAAATTTAGACAAGCGAGAAATTTCTTCGACTCCAGGTTTAGAATTCTGCAGGTGCATTGTGAACTGAATAATATAATATATAATAATAGCTAAATTACAATCAGATGTTAGGCGCCTAGCTGCTTATATAGCTCTGGCACATAATCATCCCATTCAGCTTGATAAAAGTTGCCTGCTTCAGGTACTCCTAAAGCGTACTTTTTTGCAAAAGTTTCAATTTTAAATCCACCACGTCCATCACCACTATTGTTGGGTAATCTTTTTTCATCGAATTCTAGTTTGCGAAGTTGCTTATAAATTAAGAACACATAGCGATGTAGTCCAGTGTCTTTTGGTGGACCAGAGCCTATATAAGCCGAAAGAACCTCTCCCTTCGAAATATCGCAGCCAGGTATGTTGCCGACTAGCCAGTGATGCCATTCGCGAAATTTTGGATCAGCACGGCTTGGTGCATCCGGATCTGTCATACACAATGTATACAATGCTCCTGCATCAGCTGGCCATGTGACGATGGGCTCCGTTTTAACTTGAGTTGGAGTCAAAACATTACCCTCACAGACTTGCAGACCGTTAGGATAACAAACATTGCAAATTGATTTTGGGGCTACTGAAATGACATCTGGGACAACACAGTGTTCTTCCATGCTTGCACTGGGTGAACCCGTGGAACAAATATGGCGGACCTTTGGAATAAAAGTATAAGTTCCCACAGTTTTCTGAATTGGAATGAAACTGCTGACAGTATATTTTTGGTTTAATTCTGTCAAAATTGAACGACGAGGGAGCAGCTTATGCTGTGCTTTAACTGCACTTACAATTTTACTTGTGCGTCCCACGCGAAGGCGAAAAAATAATATCATATCGGAAATGCTAAATTTGCAGAAATCCACCGGTAAAATCAGCCCTGGAAAACACTCAAAAGCGTTTCTTGATTTGCTCTAATAAAGGTTCTTTCACACAGATTCCGATTGTTGTTTTTTAGTCCGACTCGTTTGTCAACCTCTGTTGTATGAAGGCCTGTTTGATAGATGTGAAATTGACGCTGATGACTAGATGCTTATTTTTATTACGAATATTACAAAAATTTTTTGTTATCGATTTTAGATAAATTATCACCTCAAGTAAATTTGTTTTCTTCAAGAAATTTGTTTGCATATTGAATCACAACAACACAGAATGTGTTATTGGCAGTGGTCGGATATGGGAGAAACCTGTGGAAATAAATTCAGCAATGATTAAATTTTCAGGATAAGGAGAACTGTTTGCTTAGCCGCACCAGCTTGAGTTTAAATTTAGGTTTGCATGTAGTTTGCGAAAAGAAAGCAAAGAGGGTTTAGATAAAAAGAGTCATCTGTAGAGCTGGAATGCCCGACAATGGTCTAAATATCTACGGTTAATCCTAGATAGTAGGCTCCTTTGGAAGGAGCACATTGAAGACAAGATCAAGATTGTGCTTTTCCAATACGGGAGGCTAAGTAGGGTTCAGTGGGGTGTCTCCCTCTATGCGGTTTACTTTATCTACATGGCCATGGTTAGACCCATGACAGACGACGCGGTTGTATGGTGCCATAGATCCAGCCAGGTGGCGGCTAAGATAAAGTTGGGCAGGTTGCAGCGTTTTGTATGTATAGTCATTACTGAAGCCCACCACAACGATCTTTGCTCTTGAAGCAATTCTCGGGATGCTACCGTTTGACTTGTTTGTAAGAAAGTCGGCGGCACTGACTGCATTGTGCATGTAAAGGAACGCCGATTAGCATGGGGTTGATATACCAGCGACTGGACACGGTCATATTATCGATATTGTATGTAAAAATTTCTGCAATGTGCAGGTTCCGATGGGAGGCATGGAAGCGTGCGAGTCATCGATAGATGGCACGACACTTATCTTCACTGTCCACCTCACGCACGTAATGATTCCTTCGCTTCTTCTCTTATCTGGTATATGTTCGTTTGGCATGAGCAGTAACCCTAGATACCTCTATCGCGAAGGTATGTCTAGGCCTTTTCTCTGTTTCATCAGCCACACTAAGGGATGTATTAACCAACAGCAACACAAATATAACACAAAATCTGAACCAACCGCAAGAGATGGAGGCTCTCCGCTGGAGAGCAACTTCAGAATCAACTGACTACCAACAACATCTGACAATTACCAACCTAAATAGCAAGAGATTGCCAGCATATATTATATATTAGCATACATATATATTATGAACTGCCCGTCTAAACACCTAGATTGTAAAATATTGCACGAAAAGACAATATCCTTTGTAAGTTGTTCGTTTAATTGTGTTCCCGGTATTCAGTTATCTACAAAAGTCTGAATGTAGATAAATGAGAATTTTATACCAGTTGGATCCATTCTTAATTTGGCCGATGGCCCAAGATTTAAAACGGTGTTTATGCCGTCATTCAGAAAGTCTATTTCACTCGTTATCGTTTAACAACCATTTAACAGCGTCCGCTTTTAAGAAAGTGAACGTGTTTGGTCAGAACCCTATGCTTTTGCTAAGCCAACAACGGGTCTTATTTTATAAAAACTTACTCAGAAAGTCTACATTAGCTGTTACCGGCGACCAAACAAGTAATTGTTGTATGTACGAAAGTTCATAATTTATAATTACCCCCAATGCTCTTTACTTCCTTGTATACGCAGTTAAAACAAGAAACAAGAAATTGACCATCCGTGAGTCAATTTTGTCAAATTTGATCGTGACGTCTGTACGTATCGTCAATAACTCAGAAACGCAGATTCGTAGAAAGTTGTAATTTTGTATTTGAGACTCGTATGAGGTCTAGTTGTGTATGTTGAGAATGTTAAAATGTAATCGTTGGTGTGAACGTACTCATTGGAGATGTTAAAAGTATCTTTCTGAACGTGCACTAGGCAGTTATACACTTTGAAGATAAGACGAGTTATGCTTTAAACACATAGCATGTAGCTCAGCGAAATCGCTCTTCGCCAATTTTCAAAAATCTGACCTGCTGAGGCATTGCAGAGAACAGCTACCATATAAGAACTCACACAATCAACAAAAGAAGAAGAAGAGCGGTGACCAAAATGGAAAATTTTCCAAAAAAAAAAAAGAGAAAAGACGAGAGCATTGTTGCAGGGTTCAAATGCAGATAAAAATTTATAGGGCGAAGTAGTACGCATGGCGGCATATTTACTGAACAGAAGTCCTACAGAAACATTTAATACTACTCCTTTTAAAATGTGGAATAAGAAGAAACCAGATTTGACTTATTTCAAAATTTTCGGATGTGATGCTCACATGAATAACCGACACATTTGAAGAAACTCGATAAGAGAAGCACTAAATATACGTTTGTTGGGTATGCTCCGAATGGTTTCAGGCTCTATGACAAAATGAAACAAAGAATAATTAGCTCCAGAGATGTAATCTTTACCAAAGTAAAACCAGCAATAGAAGAAATCGAAAGAAACTCGACGGTTTTAGATGTACAAAATAACGATGAAACTAGTACAGGTTTGTCTACAGCCGGGCTGTAGCCGAAATACCCTACACCTTAAAGCTGCATATATACTCCATGACCTATGTAAACTCAAAGTGAGCGGCTCACGCCCAAATTCGGAAGATAAACTATAATTATAGCTGCTTAACTATTTCTGTGCGTTACAAACACCGATACTAAGTGTTTACTCTCAAAATTTAGGTGTAGGGTATAAAAATATATTGCAACACTGGGTGGATGGGTAAAAAGGAGGCGTGGCCCGCCCATTTTTCCCAACAGAATATTACTGGTTTACAAACTACAATATTATGTAGACCATTATTCAGGCAACTTATATACTTTTCAATACAATCCATGTAAAACCCTCCATGACCTATGTAAACTAAAAGTGGGCGGATCATGCCCATATTTGGCATATTAACTGGAAGCATTAGTGTAAACCTACAAATAAAATTTTCTTGTCTTCTCACAAAAAATGATGCTGATATGGCCTTTTTTAATAGGCAAAACAGAGGTACCTGCACTCTCGATATAAAAAGTAGGCGTGGTGCTTGGGCGATTTTGCCCATTTTCAATTCGAAACACCCCAACATAGCAACGAATATTTTTGCCAAATTTCATTTTAAAATCTTAATCCGTTCTCCTGTGATCGTGATTTCAACGGACAGACAGGCAGACGGACAGACATCGTTATTTCAATTTTGGTGGTGATGCTGATCAAGAATATATATACTTTTCCATACCTATCTTGTCTAGTTCTATGCGTTACACACTATGGTAGAAAGTGAATATACCTTAAGGTGTAGGGTATAATGACAGAAATTGAAACTTAAGAAGAAGGAGAAGCAAGTATAATGGAAGATGACGAAGAAATCGAATTCGAAGATGCACAATAAGAAATAGAAGAAGCGGGGAAGGAAAACGGAATAAGCAACTACCGGAGAGATTAAATGACTATGTTCTATTAAATTATGAAGAAGCAATGCATGCTCCAGACAAGAATTTGTGGAGAAAAGCTATAAATGAAGAAAAACAATCGTTAGATGAGAACGAAACGTGGGAAAAGGTAGAAAGAAAAGCAGCAGAAGGAAAGAAGATTTAAAGCATTAAATGGATTATAAAGTCAAAGATGATGGATTACTGATTGGACAAGATAAAAGAAAGATGAAGAAACTACTGGACAATTTGGGAAAAGAATTTGAAATGACAACAGTATCAGCTCCAGAGACATTCCTTGGTATCGAAATAGAACGAGATGCTGCTCAAATAGTAAAAAGATTTAATATGCAAAATTCGGCGCCAGCTTATACGCCTATACTAATAAACGATGGCAGAGAAGAAGAGCCAAATAATTTTCCATACCGGCAGACCGTAGGAAGCATTCTATATATAACAAATAAAACTAGACCAAACTTAGCGTTCAGTGTCGCTTTTGCTAGCAGACGACTAGAATACCCAACTAAACAGGACGTTGCCAACGTAAAACGTATGTTAAGATACATCATTCAAACCAAAGAAAAGGAATCAAGTTCGAGCCAAAGGAAATTAAAGACTTAGAAGAACTAATATGGTTACGTAATATTGTTAAAATTAAGCTAAATATAGACAATCAAAGTGCCATAGAATTAATTAGGAATGGTGTAGGAAACAAGCGCAGTAAACACATTGATTTAAAGTATCGATTTATAGTAGAACAGTACAAACAGGGACTAATTGAATTATACTACTGTCCAACTGATTTTCAAGTAGCTGATATTTTTACTAAGCCATTGGGAAATATAAAATTTAATAAGCATAAAGAAAAGCTTCTTTTGTAGAGCTAATTAATAATTTAGTAAAACAAGAATTTTGTGAAAAATAATTTATCTACAAAAAATTATTTTTTTTTAATTAAGATCTTTGAAAAAAGAAAAAAATTTGGATCTAACGGCCAAATAATTGAAATAACTATAAAAATACAATTTTATTAATTTATAATAAATTTATTGATTAAAAAATAAATTACATAATAATTTAACTTATATTACATTACATAATAATTTAACTTAAATTAACATAAATTGGGAAGGTATGTTACGATATTGCCTAGTTTCCGTTTCTTTTTGTAGGCATTGCCTTCAAGGCTTTTATTTAATTGCCTTATTTTAAAAAACATCCTAGCCTAGAAGAATAATTTCGTATCGTAATCTTTACTCTTGAGTAATGTGTCGATTACTTTCTTATTGTTCCGTCTGTGGTTTCGTTCGGCACGTTTTGAAAAAAGCAATTGGCTATTAGCAAGTGGATCAAATATCGATGCAAATCCTATTAATTTAGACACATATTAATACCTAATAAAAATGGAAAAATTCCTTAAGAAATGCTTACCCATTTCAAATTGCATTTCAAATGCAAATAACTGCATTTTTTGTATCGAAACTTTTTCCTTGTCGGCAAAAATGTTTCCACAACTTCGCACGGCTATTTCCGCGAGGAAATTTGAAGAAACTAATTTCACTTGCTTTGTGGTTACCAAAACTATCACAGTCTTTCACTTTGCACTGCATTTTTAATTTTTGGTTTTAATTTTTATTAATTTTTCACGTAAAAAGCAAAATATACGCTTGTTTACAGCCAGAGTCAAAGCAATTTGTCCTGGTGTGACGTCATGCACTGGAAAGCGGGCTGTCAAAAATTTGGAAATCGAATAACGGAGCTGCGCAATGCGCGATCTTGTATTCTATCATCCTTGGGAACGACACAACTCTAGTTCAGTCCACTATATGAATTGCCATTAATATTATGATAATATTATGCGACACACATTTAGAAAACCTAATTCGAATTACGGAATTTTAAAGCATTAGAGCTTAACCACAATAGCGCTGTGACTGTGTTTTTGGAATGCATGTAAATCTTATGGGCTGGAACGACGCCCGGCATCGTCATGAAAACAAATATTTTTGTTGACTGCGAAAGAGGCACGACTGCCTTTGAGTTTTTCTCTCAAAGAATGATGCCTACCTTCACGTTCAAAATCTCACTTGTTCTACTAAACTGAAACAAAACAAAACATATGTTTTTGACATGCTTTGCATTTCTGAATTGCTGATTTGGTGAAAATATTTTGAAAATGAGCTTTGAAGAACAGCTAATAGCTGAAGTAGCCATGTTAATAAGTTTTGATTATTTCCGATATTTTTCTGTTACCTTTCTACGCTAATACTTTATGTATAATTTAAATGCTATTGCTATAAATAAAAGCAATAAAAAGATAGAAACAATTTTTAACACCCAGATCCATATTCTAAATACGCCACTATTTGGGATGTCAAAGAAAACACAGATTTTTTTATCATTCTGGTATCTCTTAATTGCATTGACGTAACACGATTTGTTGTACAACTTGGTGATGCTTGACGACTTGTAGTATGTGTGAACGCTACATACTACATGTTGAAAGTCAAGAATGATAGAATACAAGATTGCGCAGATCAGGTTTCAAAAATATTTCGTTCTGCGCATCTACGTCATCGTTGCGAAAGAAAATGACCGAACTGTCAAAATGTATGCATGTTGAATGTAAAATTGTAAACATTGCTATTAAATATTAAATTTTAAAGAAACGACTCGTGTTTCAATTAAATAATTAAATTAAACTAATGTTAAATTAAGAAAAATTTCTTGAAAGTGAAATTTTCTGGAAACTTTCAAAGATATACGTAAGAAAATAAAATTCGAAATAATAAAGCGACAAGAAATTTATGTTCTGTTGACTTTTTATTAACTTCATTTTTAATATATGCACATCAAGAATGATAGAATACATTTTTTAAAACTTGGAAAAGCTATGTAAGAGTATTACACAGCTTCCGTTTCTTTTTGTGGGCATTTTCTTTAATCTCTTTATTCAGTTTCCTGATTTTAAAGAACATTCTAGCCCGGAAGAAAAGCTTCTTTACTTCCCATGGCAGTCGATATGGGATTATAACTAATATCACTAATATTTTTGGAAGCACTGATGGGGTTTTCAGTATTACACCTAAATTCAATTCAATTTGTATGCACAACACAAGAAATTCGCAAATATTACGTCACACAACAGCGACACCGCTTGTCAAAATTTTTGACATCGAATAACGGACCTGCGCAATGCGTAATCTTGTATTCTATCATTCTTGGTTGAAAGTCATGTCGGATCAAATAAAAACTATTTTGATTATTCACATTCAATTTGCTCGCCTTGACGACTGCTTGATCGTGTGAACGCAAAACGGCTCGGTGCAAATGTCATTTGAAAAATTTGCTCGAAGTTTTCGGACAACATGAATACGGAATTTTAATAGTAGTTTTATAATAAGTTGTCTGTAAAAATGTTGTTTTTACATTCTTTCAATCATAATTTTTTTTCTATTTTTTTTAATTCCTGTTCTTTCATTTAAACAATCACCATTTATTATCGCTGCCATAATTGCGTTGTCTATTTGGTTGAAGTTTATCCGTCGACACTTGACAATACAGTCCCGTTATTGATCAAAAGATATCTGAGAGTAGCAGTTGTACAACAAATCGTATGGTATATTTTTCCAGCGCCATACTTTATTGTGTTTTAGAAATTATTATGTGCATGTTACTACACTACGAAAAAAATCAACAATTTCTGTATATGTCGATAATACAGAGCTCCTATTTTCTACTTTCTTATTTCTGGATTGTCATTCAATCACATCATCGCCGCTTAAAAGCATTTATTTTCTTTTAAATTGAACATTTGTCGACTTAAAACCAATAATAATGGAAACTGTTTTGGGAATTTGTGGACCTGATTTTGTAATGGTTGCAGCCGATACGACGCTAGCCAATTCTATAGTCGTCAATGAAGAAAGTGAGTATTGTATTTTTTCCCGCTTGATAGCAGTTGGGCATATTAAAATTCTTTTTATACTTGTTACACAGATCAGATAGAAACTAACCACTAATAAAATTAAAATTTTTAATTGATATAATGGCATATTAAAGTTTAGTTATTATCAAATGTCGAGTTATATAAAAATCCATTTATTTGAGAGTTGGGTTTTGGTTAGGATCTACGTTTATAGAAAAAAAAATTTGTGGTTCAGGTTTCCTTTCGTAAGTGTATGCTTTCCAAATTGCTTTCCTTATGTTATTTTTAGCCATGATTTTAAAAACTGATCATTGCTGTCTTTTGTAGATGTAAATAAAATACAGAAAGTCGGTCGCAATTTGATGATTGCAACTGTTGGTGATCCCGGTGATGCCGTGCAATTTACGGAATTTATTTCTAGAAATATTGCTTTATACAAAATGCGACATGGCTATGACTTGAGTCCTAATTCAGTAGCCCATTTTACTAGAAGACATTTAGCAGAATCCCTTAGAACAAGGAAACCGTACAAAGTAAACTTGATGTTAGCAGGGTACGTTTCTATTAATTAATTCAATATGTATTATTCCATAATAATTTTAATTGAATTTAGTATTGACATGAAGGAGGGACCAGAGTTGCAATTTTTGGATTATTTGGGTGATGCAGTGGATGTCAATTATGGTGGACATGGCTATGGTAGCATGTTCTGTGAGGGTATATTTGATCGTTACTATAAACCAGATTTAACTGAAGATGAGGCTTACAATATACTAGAAAAATGTGCTTTGGAGATACAAAAACGTCTAATCCTCAATATAAAAAAATTCCATGTTTCAGTGGTGGACGAGGATGGAATACGCGATTTGGATGAGATTGTATATACTAATCTGTCAGCAGAGTCTCAATAATATAATTATATATAACATTCGATATGTGTCAATAAAAACTTGGAGTTTGGGTTCTTATTTTTTTTCAATATATTTGCTTAGGATTTTAAGTATTAAAGATGCTAATTTCTATTATCTATATATGAAGGCCATTCTAAATCAATGCCAATCACATCCAGTGCTATTATATCGATTGGTTGGCCAATAATTGTTGCTAAACATGGCGAAGTACGGCCAAATTCGCCATGTACTAACTCTTTTATATACGTGCCTGCTTGACTGACTACATCAACAACGAGTGATCTCGGAGTACCAATTTGCACCCATGCTTTCACGCTGTATATTGTACGTGCACGTGTGTGCAGCGGCCTGCGATGCAGGACCCGTATTGGTGTCTTTTGCTGTATTTCAAATCCTTGTGGTATTTGAAGTTTTCTTAAAACATCTAACGTTACTGGTTCTTGAAGAACACAAAGTGCGCGATAACACTTTCGTTTCTTCTCTTCGCCCATTTTAATATGCACTAATTCCTGGCGGTGCACCATTTGCAAATTTCGCACAGACACCAGCGAAAGTTTCTCGATTTCCAGTTCACTTTGCAATGCATCTGCTTTACTTAAGGTGTTACGAAATGAGTTTGGTATTTCCAGCACGAAAGGTCGCCCCTTTCCCAAACAACGAACATCCACATCTTCGCGTCCACTTGACATAAAATTAACATTTTTATGTTCCTCGCTATAAATAAATTTTTTTTTAATTGATCACAAACATTAATCTAGGGACCTTCTTATTTTATACCAGGCATTAATCTTTTAATTAATTTTAATTAATTCATGTTAATTACCAGAACAATGGTGCAACGCCTCGTATAATTATTTCCTCTATACTATCTTCCATGACACGTTTGCCATTTAAAATCCACGGCGTATGTGACAATCTTCTGCTCAGTTTTCTGTATCGTCCGGCAACGTAAACTGTAGGGCCAGTCAAAGACACTGTTTCCAACCTAATGTTGCTAGAAGGCAACTTTGGAGGAGTGGCAACGAATTGTTTGAACTGAGCTCCTGTAAGCTGTGTGGGTAGGAAGTACTTTTCTAGTACACCGCGTGTGATTATTTTCGGCTTCCCATTTTTACTTGGAAATACAAGTTCATACACTTTCCGACAGGCATCCATTTCTTCTGCTTCCTGATCATGCGTTAATTGCATGTTTATCATAATGCCAGCAGCATCATATTCCTTATTTAACTTTTCGCAAATTACTGGATTTAAAATTAATTTAATCGCTTCTTTAAGAGGTACATCAGGTGAACGCTCTGGGTCAATTATATTTTCGCCAAATCTTTCCATTAAAGCAAACCACATTGAAATCTGACGCAACTGCAATAGCATAGGCAGCGAAATAGCGATAACTACTTGCTTGCATTCGTATTTACTGAAATCCGTATCAAGGATACTACGCAGCATTTCCTCTTGAAACTCTAAAGAGAAGAGACCAAGGCATAGAGAGCAAATGTTACGTCGTTTTTTCTTAAGGACTCGGTTTCCTGATTCGTAATAAGAGTCATTCTCGTTACTAGATTCGTATTTAACATTAGCCTGTAAAATAGAAGGTTTATTTTGGTCATACTACAATTCATGGGTTCTTTAATTTACCCTTGAAAAGGTCTCCTTCATATTTGCATATTCATTTCCACGTGCTTTTAAGTACCGCAGTTGACAAACCTTGCAAACACCGCATTCTTCTAAATAATCTATTATATCCTGTTTGGACATTTTATAAGCAATTATAACTGTGTTTTTTAATTAACAATATAGTTCTCCTCCATACAGTGACACTTATAGCCTAAACACAGTTGGAGAGGCCGGATACAACTTCATTAATCAGCTGTCAAAATTACATGGGCTCTTATGGACAACGACAAAAAAGTTATTTTCCAGCTTCCCATGACGTTCCATGGCTTACTTACGCCGCCAGCATTCGGCTATTTTCTAATCTGGCGGCAGAGCTGCCTTCTTCTTCTTTTGTGTAGGAAAAACCTTTGTATGCAATGGACGCCCGTTTACGCAGCTATAACTGTGTGTCGTCGCCAGAGTTTGACGGCTGGCAAAAATTGAAGTTGTATCAGGCCTCTCCAACTGTGTTTACGCTATTACCTTGTCGAGTTTTCAATGCACTTCTAGTGGAAAACGGCCGAAAGTACTACTCTTCACATCTTATGTTTAACTTTTAGCTGTTATTGCTTATTGTAAAATATATCAATATAAAATACATATTCTTGAATTAAACGTAAAATAATATGGATTGTGTAGTCAGACCGCATTACAAACTCGTAGTTATATTAGTATTTAAAAGACATCTCGCAATAATGCCCCAGCTTAAAACCAAAACAACTATTGTTGTCGAGTTTTCAATGCACTTCCAGTGGAAAATGGCCGAAAGTACTACTCTTCACATCTTATGTTTAACTTTTAGGTGTTATTGCTTATTGTAAAATATATCAATATAAAATACATATTCTTGAATTAAACGTTAAACAATATGGATTGCGTAGTCAGACCGCATTAAAAACTCGTAGTTATATTAGTATTTAAAAGACATCTCGCAATAATGCCCCAGTTTAAAACCAATTGGAAGTAGTAACCATAGATTAGTAGATGAGACACTCGAAAATGTCCCTTATACACAAATGCATTTTTGCTGGAATTGCACTGATACAATGAAAGAAAACTTTGATTCGCTGCAAAAAAAGTGTAGCCTCGCCGTAAAAAAGTGTAGCCTCGCCGTAAAATAATGTAGCCTCGCCGCAAAAATTTTGTAGCAAGCACTGATGGAAAATTTATTATAAGGGGGTTGTTTATCGAAACGTCAAAATAAATAATTATAAATATTATGTTTTTTATCCGTGAAAAACATGTATAAAACATAGTTTTAATGTTAATAAATATATTCTATACCATTTTACACAGCATTTTCTAATTTGCTTGGTTATATTTCCTATAAATGCAGTCGGTAATCAAAACTTTTTTGTTATAAATACACAATTATGCGCCTAATTGCGAAAATATTTTAGAACGATGTTAGCAGAGTTGTATAAATGAAACTGAATACAAATGATTACAAAATAGTTGGAAATTATACGTTATTGGCCTAGTTGGGGGCTCCAAAACCCTTTAGCACATACGGTTGCACTGTTAAGAAATCGTACACATTGATTGATAAAGAAACAAGAACAACAACGTGATACTTCTCACGTATTGTATACGTGAGTTCATCATACCAAACAGTCAAATGTCAAACCGATTTTTTGAAGCGGCGAATAGCATAGATGACTAGATGTGACACTCGCTATTCGCCGCTTCAAAAAATCGGTTTGACATTTGACTGTTTGACTCACGTATTGTATACGTGAGTTCATCATACCAAACAGTCAAATGTCAAACCGATTTTTTGAAGCGGCGAATAGCATAGATGACTAGATGTGACACTCGCTATTCGCCGCTTCAAAAAATCGGTTTGACATTTGACTGTTTGGTATGATGAACTCACGTATACAATACGTGAGAAGTATCACGTTGTTGTTCTTGTTTCTTTATCAATCAATGTGTACGATTTCTTAACAGTGCAACCGTATGTGCTAAAGGGTTTTGGAGCCCCCAACTAGGCCAATAACGTATAATTTCCAACTATTTTGTAATCATTTGTATTCAGTTTCATTTATACAACTCTGCTAACATCGTTCTAAAATATTTTCGCAATTAGGCGCATAATTGTGTATTTATAACAAAAAAGTTTTGATTACCGACTGCATTTATAGGAAATATAACCAAGCAAATTAGAAAATGCTGTGTAAAATGGTATAGAATATATTTATTAACATTAAAACTATGTTTTATACATGTTTTTCACGGATAAAAAACATAATATTTATAATTATTTATTTTGACGTTTCGATAAACAACCCCCTTATAATAAATTTTCCATCAGTGCTTGCTACAAAATTTTTGCGGCGAGGCTACATTATTTTACGGCGAGGCTACACTTTTTTACGGCGAGGCTACACTTTTTTTGCAGCGAATCAAAGTTTTCTTTCATTGTATCAGTGCAATTCCAGCAAAAATGCATTTGTGTATAAGGGACATTTTCGAGTGTCTCATCTACTAATCTATGGCGAATAGCGAGTGTCACATCTAGTCATCTATGGTAGTAACCTTCTAGAACATTCTAAAACTACCTACGGTTAACAGTTATGTGGTGGATTTCCATCGGAAAAAAAGTCCGCAAAATCAGCATTTTCCCTGTGTTGACCACCACACCATACAAATTTATGCTGTCTTTTTGAAAATGCTGATTTTGACGACTTTTGGATTGGAAATTATCCCCTGGATATATAGGGAAATTTGTAATTTCACTTTTTGACACACTAATTTGAGTTGACATTTGCGTAACCACGCAACAATAAATTATACAATTATTTATATAATTTATACAATTTATTTATATAATTTAGTATATTTCATTATTTGGAAACATAAATTTAACGATACGGCTTCATAAATATGTGTTTGTTTTTTTTATGACAAATTTTACATAATTCATATATATAATTTACTATATTTTTATTTCCAAGTAGAAATTCAGTCATACAGAGTTTTCGTCATACATAATTTCGCTTAATTGTTGAACAAGATTAAATTTACGTCATCGTTTTATTAATTGTCTAGTTATCCAGGTATATAGTAATTCAGAATTATAGAATATCATTTATGAAAATAAATGTTCAGGATCTAGCAAGACTTATCTATACCTTATAACTCATAAACCATACGAGAGCAATAAAATGTTAATTACTACAGAACTTGCCTTCATTTTTTAATGAACTATATTCATACATATTTTTTCCTCCGCAGTTATTTAAAAAGTAAGAATTCTTGGGTTTTGCTATCCATTTCATTAAAAAACCATCACGAGAATTTGGATCTTGTGTGAAATCAAAATAAAAATTAACGGAGAAAAAGGCGGTTTAAGGAAAATGAAAACGAGCAAATATATGAAACTATATTTATAAATTTTAACATAAATTATCTTATAAAAAACATTTGTCGAAACCTGTATAAAAACCTTGATAAAACTTAATTAACTAACTGGCTAACTGTTAATTAATTGTATGCCGAAAATGCAGATATACAGTCCATTGAAAAACGCAGCTTTTGTTTGGAGTATAATATAAACGCTCCGTCAGACAGAGTGCGTTTTACGTTGATTACTCCGTCTCCGCTTATCAAATTCCGAAATCGTATGAGAGTGTTCAAACAGAGAGTACTGCGTTTACAAAAACAACAACACGCGAAAAGAAACGGAGACGCAGTAAACAACGTAAAACGCACTCTGTCTGACGGAGCCTTAAGGCAAGTCCAAATTTTCTTATGTCAAACCATTAAGCGAAATATTGAAGCCAAAAAACTAAAATTACTAAATTTCTTTTAGCAAACAAATAAATAATTGAGCCTGGGTATATAAATAAAGCACTGAAAGAGCACTACAAAGTCGCAAGTACATTAAAATTGCAACCTTAGAAGATGAGTTTTTCTAGTGATGAAGTTAACTTCTTGGTTTATCGCTATTTGCAAGAGTCGGGTGAGTACAGCTTCCTTCACTATATTCTCTTCTTAACGCTATCTGCCTAAAGGATTCTTGCATTCGGCGTTTGTTTTTGGTATTGAGTCTCATATCTCCCAGAGCAATATCAATGGAGCTCTTGTACCGCCCGCAGCCCTGCTTACCATCTTGCAAAAAGGATTGATGTACACCGAAGTGGAATGGAGTGTTGGCGAGGATGGTGAATTTATTCGTCCCATCGAAGGTCTTAGTCTAATCGACGCTGTTATGCCGGAAGTTAAAGCTGTAAAACCTGCCGGTGTTAAGGTAGAATCAGCGAAAGCCGGTTCTGATGGCACCGCAAATTCTGTTAAATCCGAAGTGAAACCTGATTGTGCTGCTGCTGGTTCAAGTGCTTCAAACGGTACCAATGCGGGTACAGGATCTACGGGAACAAATACCGTGGCTGAAGCTAGTGAAACCGATGGCAGTAACACAACTAATACGGGAAATAGTGCCACGAGTGGTAGTTCGGCGGTTGGTCCCAGTTGTAGCAGCGAAACTTCTGTAACTGCAAAGAAAAGTACCACTGCATCTTCAGTCGATGGGAGCGTCTCTATCGGTTCTGTTTCAGCCGACTCTGCTTCGAACACAACATCAGCGACAGGGAACAACCCGCTGGGCGTCCCAACAGGCATTTCAACAACTGATGGACCAGTTAGTGGAACTGCTGGAAACACAACATCTTGTGGAACAATAGGTGCCACACCTACTACAACTACCATTACATCAACACCTGGATCGTCAGGACCTGGCAATTCAGCAGTTCCAGGCACCTCAACTGCTGTGCCTGTTGGGCAAAATGTTGGTGGCTCGGGTCCTGAACCTATGGACATTGATCTAGGCATTGAGATACCTGCGTCTAAAGCAACTGTACTACGTGGTCACGAAAGCGAGGTATTCATTTGCGCCTGGAATCCCAGTCGAGACTTGCTTGCAAGCGGTTCAGGAGACAGCACCGCACGTATTTGGGACATGTCTGATGCCATGTCGAGTCCAAATCAACTTGTTTTGCGTCATTGTATTCAAAAGGGCGGTGCAGAGGTCCCAAGCAACAAAGATGTAACATCTTTGGATTGGAATGTAAGCGGTGAACATTTCATCATCTTTTTCAAAATATTTTTTCACTTTATTTCTCAGTGTGATGGAACATTACTTGCAACTGGCAGTTATGATGGCTACGCACGAATCTGGACTACAGAAGGTCGTTTGGCTTCCACGCTTGGCCAACATAAGGGACCAATTTTTGCTTTGAAGTGGAATAAACGTGGAAACTACATACTATCTGCTGGTGTCGACAAAACCACAATAATATGGGACGCTTCAACTGGACAGTGTACGCAGCAGTTCTCATTTCATAATGCACCAGCTCTCGACGTTGATTGGCAGTCTAATGTTTCATTCGCTTCTTGTAGTACAGATCAGCGCATACACGTTTGTAAGCTGGGCGTAGATAAACCTATAAAATCCTTTCAGGGACATACAAACGAAGTAAATGCCATCAAATGGTGCCCTACAGGGCAGTTGCTGGCCTCATGTTCAGATGATATGACACTTAAAATTTGGTGTATGAAACGCGATAATTGTTTACATGATCTACAGGCACATTCCAAAGAGATATATACTATTAAATGGTCACCAACAGGTCAGGGTACTCTTAATCCTAACATGAATTTGATATTAGCATCTGCTTCCTTCGATTCCACTGTACGTCTTTGGGATGTTGAGCTAGGCCTTTGCATTCATACGCTGACAAAACATACTGAACCCGTTTATTCGGTTGCTTTCAGTCCTGATGGGAAACTCCTAGCTTCGGGAAGCTTCGACAAATGCGTACACATATGGAGTACACAGACTGGTCAATTAGTACATAGTTACAAGGGCACTGGCGGTATATTTGAGGTTTGTTGGAATTCTAAAGGCACCAAGGTGGGAGCGAGTGCTTCAGATGGGAGCGTTTTTGTGCTTGATGTAAGGAAATTTTGATGAAACCTTCAATAGAGTTTTACGAATATTCTTAAACTCTGAATATTAAAACAGATCTGTTTAAATTTGCAAAAAAACAGATGCTTCTAGAAAATTGCATCGATCTTAGTGCCTCAAAGGATCACATATACGTTTTTTCAGGTACGAATGGGAAGTTTTCTTGCAGTGTTTTTTTGTTTGAAAATGAATATTTAATCATTGATATTTCTAAACAAACTGATAGAATTTAAATGTGGTTTAAATAACTTTAGTATTCAGCCTACATGATTAAATGTACTACTTGCGGATTATTGTTTAATAAAAAGTATATTGAGGACACTTTATAAATACAGTTAAAATTCAACTACGGGGTTGAGATATCTTTCATTCATGAATCTACACTGTTGTCTTTTCACTTCACCGGATTTTGTTGTTTCCTTGAAGAAGTTAGTTAATTTGGCGCTCGTTGCGTATTTAGGTTTCTCACTTTCAGGCTCATCAAATTCTATATCATACGATTTATTTGTCAAGGCATTCTCAGCTGTAGACCAGCTGAAGCGCACCAAACGTGGAAACCCAAATACCAGATCGACATGGCCAGTAAGAAACCGTTTGGTTACCGGATCGCCCGGGTAACCGCTTCCAAATTGTGTCGACTCTGGCAAGCCTTCCGGAAACTTCCAAACTTTGAGTGCATGATCACGTGTAACTTTAGCGCATATACTGGCTGCTGAGACAATTGGGTAGGTTGAGTCGGCTTTCTTTGCTACAGTTATTTGATATTGCGGAAAGATACGCTTCAGTTTATCGTGGTACTTTTCAGGTGGGCCCACAGTATCTACATAGACTTCAGCAATATTAACACCAGCTTCGATAGCGCCATGTATTAAATTGATTGCAGAGTTCATAGAAACCTCATTCAACGAACATTTGCTGCGTCGATACATACAGCTGCTTATTACATTTGGCGAAATGATCTCCACCGCCCAGCCAATACACGACGTAGCGTCATCTGTACTATTAATTGCATCGAAAATAAGGTCGCGTTTTTCTTCAGTTAGTTGTTTAGAGTCTGCGCAACCTAAGTCGAGAAGAACTTGTTTCTTATCCAGTGGGCAGAACGCGATGCCATAGACCATAGGGCCAAGCACTGGCCCACGACCGGCTTCGTCCACGCCTAACATACAGGGCTGCTCCTTGCATACAGCTGGTATTTCTTTAACGTAGATAGTGTTTTGAGCGTTATTTCTGCTACCAATAAATGATCCTAGGCTTTTAATATCACTTATTCTATCAGTAGGTGAAGAATCTTCCTTGATTTCAGTTTTAATATCACTCATAATTTTGTGTCACACACTTGTGCAGTTACTATGTTTCAGAAAAAACAATTTCTAGAAACGTCAGAGATATTTCTCTATCTTTATTTAAAGTTTTCTAACGTGATCGTGGTGCAGCTCATTTAAGGAGAGGAGTGTTCAAGAGGGATAGGGTTGTTTTCTTTAACGCGGATATTCGCTTTGCAATTAAAACAATTGAATTACAAAACTCTCTCTTCGACAGAAAAACCATCAAACCTTGGGATTTTCTATATTTCTCCTTTGAATATGAAACATTTCTCCTGAAACGAATGATGTATGTATCTATTTTTGAGATCTTGATTATGTCCCACGGTGACAGCATTGATTATGTCCCACGGTGACAAATTCTTAAATAATTTTTTCTATAGTTTGTTGTTACTTCGTTTTTAATATAATAATTTAATTACATATGTGTTATTACAGTGTTATTCCACTTAACCATGATCAACTGATCCTTTCATCTGGTGTGATTCGTTTCAATCAAGACGGCTCTCTAGAAACCATGGAGTAAAGATCGCAATCATAAATCTCTTTCTGATTTTTAAGATCTGTGTGCAGATTGGGAAAGGATGAGACTAAGAAAGTTCGCACACATTGCCATCAATGCCCGTATGAGTCAAAACTCAAAAAGAATTAATGATGATTAACTATTGAGCCCAGAAAATATGGATGTGATGTCTGTAATGCAAGGATGCGAATCGGAATTGGGATGATCGACAAGGAAAAATAAACCGCACTGCTTTTCTGAAATATTTTAATATACTCGTAAACTAAACGACTATGGTTGCTAATCAGTTTAGAATAAGCCTCATATAAGAACTTTTAAAGAGGAAATCAGGACACGATTAAACTGAAGTTAGCTATTGAATAGGGAAGAAGGGAATAGATTTAATAATTAATTCTACATCAGAGGTGTGGAGTTTTGGGTACATTGAGATATTTCAACAAATAACAAATATGGAGGAGAAGAGAATATTATTTAAGCAGTTAAAATATTATTTTTATCAGAATTAAGATATGAGCTTAGTTTTGAGGCCGTCCAGACTTGGGTGTAATCTCACAGAGAAGGGATTGCATTATCATATTCCTGAAACGAAATGTGCGAAAGAAGGGAGTTATCAAGGTCAAAACTGACCGATGTACTCGGAAATGAGTAAGAACAAGGACGATGTGTATTCGAAAGAGGTTCACAGAAGGGAAACAATCTATAGCAATTAACTTATAATACGAGAAAGGACGCACAAAGTTTTTAGCGTTTCCTTTTTTGGTCTTTGCTTCACGAACTTTCGTAAAATGTTGTCAATCTTTTGTATCTGCTTTAAAAAATAAAATATTTGTATACGCCGTCCAACATCTCGTACGCTGACTGTATGAATACATAATCGCTATATAGAATTTTTTCCGGTTCCGGTTTAAATAATTTCGCTATCCATTGTATAACTCCAAAGTTTACTGCAAAGCGAGCCATTTTACCAAAATAATAAAAATTTTTTGTAAACAAATAAAATCAGAGCTAAAAATTGTTAAAAAATATCAGTTGCCTCAGTAAAATGATCTTTTGTAATAGAAACGAATTGCTGCGGCTGCTACAAGTTTTATTCAAATTAATTACGCATATGAAGTCCTTTTTTAAGCAATTGAACTGAATGAATTTTAAGCATACTTTCTATACAAGCTATTCTATTCGCCGACAAGTGTCATAATTTAAATTTACAATGGTTTATATAAATTAAAGCCACACAATGTTACAATACAGGTGAGTTACCTACTATTAAGAACATACTATAATATATAAATTGCAAATTACATATTCATATGAATTTTAACCAAGTATAGTTGCCCGTTTCTATATATGGATATGTAGGGAATAGTCTCCAACGTAAATCTGTATGTGATTTAGAAAATGAAGTTGTACGACGAGAAACAAAGTACGTGAGGAAGCTGAAACTGTGTGGTCTTATGATTACAGTAGACTCGCGATGACAAAAACACCGCCTTACGTGAACACCGGCTAGCATGAACATAATATCTTTTACACTGACTACTCTGTAGCGTGAACCCAGTAAGAAAGTCCTATAACGTGAACAAATGTAAAATTCCAGCAACAAAGAAAACGTTATATACACCTTTTCCACTTTTAAATCAGAAAGTGTCACTTTAAAATCAGAAAGCGCCTTTATGTATTACAGAAAGCGTATGTATGTATTACAATGGGTACGTGCACGTAGCAACGAGCATATATACACATATACATATACATATGTGTATATATGCTCGTTGCAACTGATTTCGAGAGCACGAGCGAGCAGCAGCGAAACGAGCAGGTACTCGCGAGTCGTAGTCAGCTGCCTACTCGCGAGTCGATGCGAGCAGCCTACTCGCGAGTCGACTCGAGCAGCTGCTCGCGAGTCCGAAGGAGCAGCTTACTCGCGAGTCGGAAAGAGCAGCTGCTCACGACTCAATGGAATTGAAAAGTTTGTGGTAAAAAACTTAATGCTTGATGATTATTTTAATTTTTAATAAAACATCAAAACCCTAAAAATATTTCGACAAATATAATAATTTCTTAATATTAATTTAAAGCTTTGAAAATTTGTGGGAAAATTTTATAAGTAAATTGACACATGCAATGCAAAACTGTCTTGCATATATTTTACAAAGTAAAATCTAAAATATAGTCCAACCATTAAGAAACATACTGAATACATAAGTCAGTTCTTTCATAATGACAAATTATTTATAATCATCATTATTAGACTTAGAATTTCTTAGTATTCAAAGCTTTAAATTAATATTAAGAAATTATTATATTTGTCGAAATATTTTTAGGGTTTTGATGTTTTATTAAAAATTAAAATAATCATCAAGCATTAAGTTTTTTACCACAAACTTTTCAATTCCATAGCTAATCCTGTGATTACTCCCGCTGCTCGCGAGTCGTGAGCAGCTGCTCTTACCGACTCGCGAGTAAGCTGCTCCTTCGGACTCGCGAGCAGCTGCTTGAGTCGACTCGCGAGTAGGCTGCTCGCGAGTACTCGCGAGTAGGCTGCTCGCATCGACTCGCGAGTAGGCAGCTGACATCGACTCGCGAGTACCTGCTCATTTCGCTGCTGCTCGCTCGTGCTCTCGAAATCAGTTGCTCGTTTGAGCATGAAAGAGCGAGCAAGAGCAAAATTGAGTACTCGCGAGTGAGCATTTACGAACCCTGATTCTAACTTGACAGCTTGCGATCAGTGCTGTCGCAAATTGTGAATTCACTTCATTCAATTCATTCTTAAACGTGCGCGTAAATAGCCACGAAAAGATAGCCACGATTTTTAGGGTGGTTTTTCCTAGAAAAGAAGTTTACGCATGGTCAGTGATAAAACGATCACCATATATGAGGGTTGCCAACTGTTTTGTGCATACTAATAATGGAACTTTTATATTTTAATAGTATTGCTTAAGGGACTTTGCTTTCAATATTTTAAAAATTAAAATATGGACATATGAACATAATGTATGTGTTTACTATATTCTTTCCTATACTCAATACTAGCTTTAAATATTACATCTCGAAAAAAAAAATTGGCAAATCTTTTGTTTGCTTTCACTCCATTCACATGTATATATAAATATGTATTCTGTTATATGCATATTTCTTTAAAGGCAGATTTGTAGAATTGTAAATTAATGTAGGTTTTCGTCACTCTTTGCAATCATCTGTATACATATCAACATATGTATGTCACATTGTACATTGAATTGAGATTCTAATTAAAAGAAAATATACATATACAGACGTACATATCTATGTATGTATTTAAAAAAACAAAATTATATACGGAGCAGATTTTAATAGAAATAAAATTTTTGGACTTAAAATTAATGAATGAAATTCTCTTCAAAAATATATAAGTGTAAATAATGCAGCATGATCGGAACATAACTATAATGCCATCTAAATATACTGAAAATATTAGTGTATGTATTTACCACAATTTTTTAATGAAATCAGGTCGATAAGTGATTATTTGGACCTAATTCTGTATGATGTGTGTGTGTACGTGGAAAATGAAAAAAATTGGAGGCCTTAGTGCCATGTGACTCGTGGTAGAAGCTCCGGATCACCGAAGAACATTTTGTCTTATATCTCGAGAACGAAAATCGATAGGGTATTCATGTTTTTTCCTAAAAATGCAGAAAAATACGCTCTTTAAGAAAAATAATACCCCAATAGTGCAGCATGAACAGATAATTCACTATTAACAATTTACTGATGAGTTCCACAAAGTCAAATTTATTTTGAGCAAAAAAACTCTTATAGTTAATCACTAGGTATTGAGTATTAATTTATAATGAAAGATCAGAATTTTTCCTTTAAAATGATATAATAATCTTTATTATCCGTCGTATAATTTAATATTAATGATTTTTTAAAAATTTATCATTTTTCAGTACCAAAAACAGCATCCACAAAAACCACCCTAAAAATCGTGGCTATCTTTTCGTGGCTATTTACGCGCTCGTGTAATACAAACGAGTTTGACAAACGGTGTCGGAGTAAACAACGTAAAACGGACTCTGTCTGAACGTGCCTTTAAGAAACTAATAGAAACTTTAACCGAAACTTCGGTCAATGCTTCCGGTGAAATAACCGGTTAATTAACCGGTAGCTTTCTTGCAGGGATTGCTTGCGTTGTCTTGTAAACAAATCCGTGTTTTATATCATTAGTTCAGGTATTTATATTATTAAACAATCTCGCTTTTATATCCGTAGTTCAAGTCAAATTCAATCCATGCTTTCGTGTATTAGGATGGGAACGCTTGCACAGTCTTCGTTGCCTACTGTTGGAATTAAATCTGTTCAACCGGAGTATTTTCGATATGACTCGCACTGCCAGGAAATGATTCAGTGGTTGCACTCTCGTGTGGATTTGTGTGATGTGATGTTAATCGTTGGCGAATCTAGAAAACGGTAAGGAATTACCTTTTCTGTTTAACGTTTCCTAACCAAACACTTTTGTTTCTCTACAGCATCGCAGCACATCGATGGATTCTAATGGCATGCAGCGACTACTTCTCTAATGTGCTTAGTGAACCCATATGCGAGGCTCAACAGAGGGAAGTAACACTCGTTGATGTGGACGAGAACGCAACGGAGGAACTAATAAACTACTGTTACACAGGAAGTTTAGAAATCGAAGGCGACACAATTGCTACCCTTCTTTCCACTGCAAATCAGCTGCGTTTGCAAAAGGCTGTCAATGGCTGTTGTGAATTCCTGCAACGCCATCTTCAGCCAACAAATGTATTGGACGTATTTTTCCTCGCTGAACAACTGAATCTTCAGAAATTTTACCAGAATATTTTAAAGTTTATTTGTGAAAACTTTGAAGAAGTAAGGCATATTTATCTTAATCGTTATTTGATTTAATGAAGAAGCAAAGTTTCAAATACGCAATGCTTAGGTTTTTGTTTTACGTCGCTATTAGACCTTTTTCTGAGCAATTTTGGTTATTATTTTAATTTCATTATCCTGCATTTTGTAATGTTTTTATTTATTACTAAAGGTATCCAACCAGCCCACGTTTTTGCTGTTAAGCTTTAAGCAGTTGAGTGAATTCATATCGGCTGATGACCTCGGTGTAACTTCCGAAAAGTTCGTTTTTGATGTTGTAATGAAGTGGATCGAATTCGATCCGGAGACCCGGAAGAAACACTTCGTAGATCTTTTAGCGCTGTTACGCTTGCCTCTGCTACCGCCTGATTTTCTAATGGAGAAAGTGGAGCCCCTCTGCAGAACAATTGAAAGCAAAGACCTAATATTGAGTGCGCTAAAAGCTCATCACCTCGTGACATATAATCAAACCATACAACCAAGAAATTATTTGTCAAAAAATGTAAAGCAGTTGCTGGTCGTCTCCGCTCGAGTAATTTTGAATGTTTTTCTTTTAACACTGCTCCAAACATAAAATATCCACTTTTTCATATTCCTATTAATTAAACAGGACGACAATTTAGCCATCGCTGTCTACAATATAACCACAAAACTCTGGACCATTTGCAATAGTCCAATAAAATGCAAAAATGAGTTTAGTGTTGCTATGATGAATGACGAATTGATCGTTGTGGCTGGGCGTGCAAATGGCTCACATTTCAAAACTGTTTTGCGGATAAACTTGCGTACAATGATTTCAACTGAAATGCCTTCATTGGGAACCGGAAGAAATGGCCACGCTGTTGCTGTACTGAAGTCGTCAATCTACGTGATTGGAGGCTACGATGGGAAACTGTATCTGAATTCAGTAGAAAGGTATATACATATTTTAGGATTTTTAAAAAACAAATATTTAACGTGAAATATTTTTAAATTTTAGATGGGACACTGCGAGTCAAACATGGAACTTTGTAGCTCCAATGACAGAAAAACGGTTTTATTCAGGCGTTGCTGTTTTTAATGATCATTTGTATGTTTCTGGTGGATATTGTGGTTCTGATGATTTAGCATCTATGGAATGTTACGATCCAGTTGAAAATATTTGGCGATCCAAGGCACCGATGAAGGTGAAGCGCCGGTCTCTTTGTGTAAATTAGTTCATGTTGTATATATAATTCGCACGATGATATCAATTGATTTATTTGTATAGCTCGCAGTGTTTAATGGTTATTTATTTGCAATCGGTGGATTTAATAAACAAAACCCTGAAATAAAGCCACCTGTCGAACGCTATGATCCACATACAAACACATGGACTACGGTATTTAATCAATCCCAATTAGTTCACATTAGGCCTTTTATAACTAATTGGCTTTTGTTCCAGATTGTATGTTCCATAACTATTTCATGTTATACTAAATGCTCATCAGTTGGATCTCAGATCTATATTTATAATAAATCCAAAATTTACATGATAAGTGATGAAAGCACATGCGACAAGTTGGAGCTTCGGAACATAGGACCTGATTCGAAAAAACATTTTGGAAAATGGCTGTGATTTGCCCAAGTTTGTTGCGATTCCATTTGAATGTAATCCAGCAGGCATCAAATTTTAAAGATTCCAGATTTTCGACAATAGATCTTTTTTTTAAATGCTTGTGAAGTTTTATTTAATTGCTTGGACCTTGCCTTGGATGTTTTTCCTTTGAACTGACGAAAGAAGAAGCGGAGTCTGATCTGTTAAAATAAATAATAAAATAAATATATCTGATCTGTAATAATAAATTGATAGAAATTTATTATAGTTGTAATTGTATTAAACGACGATTTTTCAACAAGTTTTTTAAGGACTTGGATTGGTCCAGAAATCCCCGATCTCAGTTAGTTAATGGGAAATTAGAGATTAACAAGGAATTAGAATTCTGCTAAGAATCTATTTGTAGTTATATCCACAGAATCATATTCTTTCGCTATGGTTGAACTCAATGATGATTTTTTTCATGTGTCCTGACTGTTTTAACTGAATGCAGCAACATTAAGTTATAAAGTAAGCCCATTAACGTAACAGAAGGAATCGCAGTTGACCACGGCTCAGAGCACAAAAAGTATTTGATATCAGATGATGGTCACAAGGAACAAGAACAAAATCGCAGAACAGCATCCATTACACTCTACTGTTGTTAATGTTGGTCCTCCCACCTTCGTCTGAAATGGCGCCAGCCATGCAACATGAAGAGATATCAATGCGATTCTATTCAAAGCATCCAGTGCATCCAGAGATTCGTTGATAACATCGCAGATAAGGTCCGTGTGTCTGTTATAATTGCTCCGACTTTAGTTCGTGTTGCTTACAGATGAACATCAAAAATACAAAACAGAAACCACATCAAAATTACATGCTACAAAAGAATCTCATGCTAGAAGACCTGAACAGCAAACACAAGAAGACTTTGAAAGGAAAATAAAAAATTTCGTTTTGAGCTTGCTTGCAGGATAATTTTATTAATTTCTGCTGATGGTAAATTTATGATTTTTCGGGTTTTCCGTGAAATGCAATCCTTACTGGCAACAAGTGTTTTAAAGATTACTTTTTTAGAAATATCGACAAAGTTTAATAGAGCAATGCGACTCTTAACCAACAATCGCCAACTTTTTTAAATGAAATGAGATGTCTTCAATTAAAGCTTTTGTTCCATTGTGCATTTGTTGTGCATAACAAGTACTTGCCGCATTTTAAACATGACCTAAAAGACTCCTAGACACCAGATGTTTCCCATTTGAAGTTTTTTATAGCTTTTATAGCCGTTTGAAATATCAACTTTAACTGCCAATAACTACTGAACAACAGCGTACAAATTTAGAAAAAGGTTATTATATTACTATATTATTTAAATTCAACCACGTGTATAACATTTTCTGCAAATGTTTAATTGCATTCTAAAAATTAATTTAAATAAAATCAAACAACTTTGAGCAAAAATTAAAGAAACTAGAAGCAACGACTAAACATGAAACTCATTCTCGTAGAAAGAGTGTTAAATTTATTGTAACAACATTTCTATTAGAATTTTTCGATAAAAAGTAATTTGAAAACTTAAAAAAACTAATTTCTAAACTGCCGTGGAAAAATCAGACGAAGGCTGCCTGGAGCGGGACACAGCTTTGACTCGTATTTGCCTGTCTCTTTCACTCGCGTTTCTAGACGTATGTGCTGTGTATAACCAAAGCAAAGCATACAAACAAAAAGAAGAAAATTCCAAAATCGCGCAACTTCCCCGTTGTCCGATGTGCCATGGTTAATGCGTGATTTTGGAACTCCAATGGAAATTCGTCAAAATTCCATTGACAAACGAACTGGGATGACACAAAGTTTGTGGCAGGTAGATGGCGCAACGCGAATCGCAGCTTACAGTCCAAAAACGCTGAAACGTTATTATACCCCGTTTCCTTAAAAATATTTAATCGGATTAAGATGTTCGAAAACTGATGAGCTTTTCAAGTGTTTCCATACATAACTGGTCAAACAAAGTAGTTGCTTTGTTATTGCTTCGTTTTGTTTGGTATAGTTGAGCTTTTACCACGAGTGTGGACATATGTCTTAATAGTTTGTCGCCTGTAAATGTCCCTTTCTAACACATTGGCACTAAACAAGGAGAAAGATAAGTTCCATGCAATTCCTAACTTCGACCCTGAGTTGCAAACTCAAAATAGAGGCAAAAACGCAAAAGCTTTTTGGTTTAGCGATGGAACTGCAACAACAATTTTAATGCCACCTAAAAATTTTTGGAATGATTTTCGGCGTTAAAACGTATTTAGGACAAATTCCTGGAAAAACCCTTTTATCGAAACAGGCTGAAACACCAGCGGTGGTTGAATCACACAAAACTTTGCTGTATTTTTGAAAATGCTGATTTTGATGACTTTTTTTCTGCTTCTTATTCTTCATGAGTTTTGTTAAACGTTAAAACAGCGGGCAGATGGCGCTGTGCAGTTTTGGAAGCTATTTCCAGCCATCGTGGCTGTGCTACCAAGTCAAGCCAAGGTTGTATTTGCTCGGACGCACTTCTAAAGGGAAGTTTGTCGGGCTTTGAGTTGATAAGCCTCTTTCCGGTTTAGGATTTTGTCAAGTGTGCTTGTTCTCTTCTTGAGCTAAGGCTAAAATTAATCTTGATTTTTTGGCGACTTGCACAGAATAATAAAAAAAGAAATCTAACAACATGTCTACCAAAGCTGAACTGGCCTGCGTATACGCATCACTCATCCTGGTCGACGACGATGTTGCAGTAACTGTAAGATTAAATTGAAGTCATTTTATTAATTGCTGGGAAATCTTCGAGATGTCCAATATGCATTGTAGTATTAGGAGTAAACATTAACAATTTGTAGTTTATTCTTTGCTGATAATTATCGTAGTGCTTATGCCATTGTTTTCTTTATGCAGGGTGAGAAAATCTCCACTATTTTGAAAGCTGCCAATGTTGAAGTTGAACCCTATTGGCCAGGCCTGTTCGCCAAGGCGTTGGAAGGCATTAACGTCAAGGACTTGATTACAAACATTGGATCTGGCGTCGGAACTGGTGCACCAGCAGGTGTTGCCGCTGCAAGTACTGGAGAAGCAGCTCCTGCTGCTGAGGCTAAAAAGGAAGAGAAGAAAGAAGAAGAACCAGAGGAATCGGATGACGACATGGGTTTCGGTCTCTTCGACTAAATACAAAATAGACTGTTTTGTAACTTATGCGTTTGTGTAAAAAATTATCTGTATAGACCTGTTTATAATTTTGTACACTACTTAATGTACAAATTTATGAATAAAAAACGAAAGTAATTTTTACATGTACGGAAGAGGGAATTGTATTTAGATTTTCTCAAATAATGTGCTTCTACTATGTCGCTAGACAATTATTTAATAATTTCGTCAAGAACTGCCGCCACTTCGGACAGGATTTTGCCATTAATATCTTTTAATCCCAAACTGAGTACGATTTGGGTCTGGCATTGATTAAGTTTGGATCTATTAATCAGGAACTGTATTGCGGCATGCGCTTCGTCTTTGTCAGCTCCGAATTTGCATTTCACTGTGATGGGCACAGATATATGGAATTTCGGGTGATTTATTGGTTGCTGAAGCATCAGTGGCGCTTCATCACGCTTAACATCGAACTCTACAGTGTATAAATTTGCCGGTTTTCCATATTGTGTGATACATAGAAACCATTTATTGACGAATCTATGGAACACGAACTCTGTATGTACGCCATTGATATCACGACAAAATTGTTCCTCAAAGCCCTTTGTTAAGCTTTCAGTGGTGCACATTGTTTTCTGTTTGAATATTATACAATTCAATAAATTAGCAATATTGCAGTACTTCGACAATGAATGTTCTATTTACAAATTAATTGTGAATGTATGACTAAGGTGTTTTGACTTATCCAGGGATGTTCAGTTTTGTTGGGATTTTTCAGCGGCGTTCGTACACTACGATTTGTTGATGCTTTTCGAGTTGTGTGTAAACGCTACAAAACGTATAAAAAGCAAAACTATTTTGATATTCAGCTTGCACTGTTTGGGGACTTCCTTGATTGTGTGAATACAAGCAAAACCACTCAGTGTACACGTCATTTGTAAAGTGTGCTTGAAGTGTTCGGACAATAATAGGAATACCAATTTTTGGAAGGTAGTTTCTAATGTTAGGTTTACACCAACCGCCCCGCCCCCACCCTCTCCCCAACAAAATCACTAAAAACACACACCATACAAATGAAACCTGTTCAACTTAAAAATAAAGCACAATACCAAATAGGTAAAATTTTGTTTGCAACTCTGATAACAGCCAAAAACGAACAAACAACATTTTTTTTTTGTCAATTAGAAGTCTTTTTTATAAACATCAAATCAAAAGAGATGGTAATCAAGGAATCTGAAAAAATACTTGGCAGCCCTGGTCGAGACAAAGGGAAATTTTAAATTATGTCCAAGCATGAAATGCTATGAAATTATGAATGAAAAAACTGGGTAATGCTAAATTTATTTTTGCAAATAAACAAATATATTATATTAAAATATATTGTGATAAACATCGTGTTATAAATAAAAAACACAAAAGATTTTCAAAGTTTCCCACGACAAATTTAATGGCCTGTAGTTCAAATAATTATGCAGACATGACATATCAATTTTCCATAAAAACACCAAATTTCTTGGAAAAACACTAACTTGGTGAAGGGTTTTCGTGTTATTTTCGATAAACAGCATAGGAAATGTACTGACGAGGAATTTTGTTTGAAATTTGCCATTTTTTAAATGACAAGTCGATTGGAGGTTGACTTCGAAAAAAGGGAAATTTTAGTAAATAAGTAGTGATGCCTGCAATACAATTTCACCTAACACTCATGAATACGTACGCATTTGCTTTCGAGTATATAATAAACATATACTAAATAGCATTTAATGTAATATTTTTGAACTCAAATACAAGAAAATATTTAAAGAAAAGTTTTTTTTTTATAAAGCAGCATTTAGGTTTCTTGAACCAAAGAACATAAATTTATTTTCTAGTCACGGCAACACTGGTTTCGAAGCAAGATAGGGAATGTGTAAAAAAGCAGAATAGTTTTTAAACGGACTTTGTGGCGCTAGGTTGGGATGCGGAGACTCGTTTATTTTCCAAGCGGATTGGCTCGGAGATACAAAGACTTTTTTTCAATTGTTGAGTTGTGAATTTGCTGTCAATCCGGTTCCAAACGAAAACTAGAAACTTTTCTGAGTGTCATTAATATAGCCGCAATAAAAAGAATATTTTCGTTTATTTAGAGACATTGCGAACTGTTTGAATAATACAAAAAATTCAAATTTAAAGGCAGCTGAAACACAGACATCGCCTAGAACAACCAAAACAATTGAACCAAACAAAAACTGTGAATATATAATATAAATATAAATTTTAAATTTTCGTGCGATTTTATTGTGTAAATATTAAAAATACAATATTGTTTGTGAAAGCTTTTTTTGATGCGTAAATAAAATAATTTGATTTTTTCATAAAAATTAAAAAATTTGTTTATATTTTCGTATAGTAAATTCCAAAATAGTTTATGAACGCTGATTTTAATATCAAAAAGAAACAAAACATTATTTTTCTTGATCAGTAAATAAAATTTGTTATTTATTTTTAATCCGTTTTATATGAATTGCGAAAGCAGCGTCGAAGCTGCGACCGAAAGCTAATTAATTCTGCTCTGTGATCCGACGAACTTTTCAAATCGTTTCGCATTCCAATTCGATTGTACTTCTGCTTAAGCGCGCCGCGCCGTTCAACTTAAAAGCTGCAAACATTCAGTTCGTTTTTGTTTACAATTCTTCTATACATCCGAACGCCACGGATCCAAATCGAACTTCAGTACTTAATCCGTCGCCTCCGCCCGATACGGAATTTTTTGCATCTTCGCACTTTATCAAGGACAAGAAGAAGTATTGCAACAACGTCGACGTCGACGTCAACGGCAACGGCAACGGCAACGACAACGACAACGACAACGACAACGACGTGTTCGCGAAGCAACATTTAAATTATCAAGGCTTTCACAGGCATCAAGTTCCGAACACATCTCTGTCTCCGCGGTCCGAGGCGATGGCGGTGGTGCGCAAGAAACAGGACGATAAGTTCCTCAAGGTGCTTCGCGAGCTGGTGACCACAGGCGCTGGCAATCGCCAGTGCTTCGATTGCGGCCAGAAGGGACCGACGTATGTGAACATGACGATAGGATCGTTCGTATGCACACGCTGCTCCGGAGTCCTGTAAGTTGATAGCTTAACACATGTCTGCGATTTCACAGTTCAAAAAAATTGTTCACATACGTATAATTTTAAGTGTTTGTTAATGTCTATAAAATATGTATATTTTTTAGCGAAAAACATTTAAGCAAAACTAAAAAACGGGGAATAATTTAAATAGTTTTAAACATTAAAATATGTTACGTACCGACAAAGTTGTTAAAGGAATACAAATTTCTGCTTTTGTTAGTCGCGTACTTCTTAAAGAACTACGCATAAACATGTTGCGAACGTAAAATAAGTTCGATTGTAAAAGAACGGTCCAGAGCTGCAAGCAACTTCACGCCAGCAGTGAAGGAGATCGTAAGTGTACGAGTACTTACGATCTCCTTCGCTAAAACCCGTTTCGCTGCTCGAGTTGGTGTTGGTGTCGTCGCTGTGGAAATACGATCGATCGTGACATATGCAGCTTTGCATGTCGCGGCAAATGTTACCAAGAATGATTCTGTATTTGTTTTGTTATATTTCCGTGTGTTAAAAAAAACCCACCTCATTTAAGTTGTCAAATTAAACAGCGACAAAATTTAAAATTTCGCTTTTTGTCGGCGGCGTTTGCAGATGCAATTTTATTTTTTTCTCCGTTTTCTTTTAAGCATTTCTTCACTGACTGCTGCCGTTTCATAGAGCCTCAGTTTTAAATGCTATTTGCTGAAGCTTCTTCTATTCGACCCTGAAATCCTTTTCTTCATTCAGATTTTGAAAGGTTTTTTATGGTTTTTATGGAAAGGTCTTCTTTCATTGTTGAACAAAATAAATGAATGAAACAATGAATGAGTCTGAAACAGGCCGTGAACTGATTGAATAAACCTTAAACAAATTCATGGAATTTTACAAGTTTCGATTCGATAAATATAAAATTAATTTGTTTCATATTCAATCAATTTTATTAAGTAGTAATTCGAAGTTTGCAGTGAAGGCAGAATTCCTGCGAATCGTACAATTTATGTAATAAGATATAAGTTAAATAGTGAAAGAAATATCGTTACTGGAATTAATAGTAACAACAACAGCAGCAGCAGCAGCAGCATAGAAACAGTCGCTGAACATAAACAGCAGTTTGATGGGTAAAAGTCCAACTGCGTTGTAGTGCATCTTTCTAGCAATCAGTGTCACTGCGAATGTAATTTGTATATACATAAATCAGCATGTCCACACACAGCCACACATACATAAATAGCAGTCAGGTACAATTAATCTGTGCACACGTAATTACGCAATAGAAGTAGCTGCTGCTCGTGTTGTGTGTATGAACTGCAACATGTGTGAATGTGTTGGACACATTTAAAGCTGCTCCTCAGCTCGCATTGCAAACCAGTAAATCGACTACTCTAATTGGGAAAATTATTTTTGTTAAACTTTGAAAGCTGCACGGCAACATTTGCTGTTTGTAGACTTTACGTACGTTGCACTCGAGAGAGAAACAAACAAAAGATTGACAAAACAAAAAAAAAAAGCATAACTTCCTTTATTATTTTATTAAGATTTCTCTATGCCGAAATTTTATTCCATCGATTTCACTGTTTATTAATAGTACGTAAGACCTTCGACCTTCGAGCCAAAGTCAATTTCTACAGCAACGAAAGCAAAAATTATAATAATGATAAAAGATAAAATATTAATTATAATATTAATAAAAGTCTTTGTTATCTACTTCCATTAAAAAAACTTGAATCATTTTCGTATCGTTAAGCAAAAACAAAAAAAAAAACACCTGAAAATTGTTTAACAAAGAAAAACCGAGTTAAAATCGTAATTTATATAAAACATGATTCCACGTTATTCGATCTCTGCTTTAAAATCTTACATTTCTCCGTCGTTAGTTGCGTTTTTTTCAGACTTTTATTAGAAGCACATTTTTCCAATCCGCATCGGATGTGATATCCGCATGAGTCATGGCTTCAAACATCACACTTCATACAGCTGCGAGTGTCTGGCTTGAAGGAAACCTTACTTCAATACGATTTGCCTTGTATACATACGTCTCTCTACGTACATATATGAGGTTTTGTAATATATAATTTTGAAAAGAAAAACCCTCCAACATCGACAGAAACTGCTGAAATGCCAGCACACGGAGAGGAGAGGAGAGGAGCGGAGAGGAGAGGAGCGGAGTGGAGCGTAGGTAGAAAGAATACAAAATGACCAACACCGACGACAACACAACGAATATTTTGCTTGTTTGCTGAAGCATGAATTCTTCGACGTACAGAAACATATTGCAGCTCCAGCGAAACAGGCAACGAAAAGCGGCAACAGCGGTGACGACTGAAGCATTACCGTGCAAAAGGCACCATTCAAAGAGGCAACCTGAAGCGAAAATGTTACCAAACAGCAACAAGCCGCCGTCGGACGACGTTTCAATGACTGAAAGGGATTTGCGAATGAAAATGATCACAAAGTTTCACAAAGACTTTGCTTCAATTGACTTTGTCCTATGCAACTGCCAAAAAATGCTAAAAAACCAGTAACCAGACACTTGAAGACCGACAAATACCACCAACACAAACATTCACAATCACAACGTGCAGTAGTACACAGAGAAGAAATCCATTAAAAAGCTAAAAAGAATCGGAGGAGATCAATAAAAATATACGAAGACGAAGAAGCAAGTGCACGTTGGAAGCCGGTTTAGCTGAAAAGAAAGCCTCAGGTTCTACGTAAACGATACTAGGAAATGGCAAAGTTCAATGAATTTTGACAAAGAAAAGATTGTCGACAAGCGGCACCAACCGACTGACACTCTCTGTTCTCGTGCCTTTATTCCGTCTGCGAACAGTGCGTAGACTTGGAAAAGGTCATCGTTGGTCTCATGTTAAACTGACGTTTTCTATGACGTTTCTAATGTTTGCACCATCCACAAAGAAGCCTCGCAAGCGAATACATAACCACGGTTCACGGTGGAAACCTAAACTACTCCGTATACTGGCCGATGAAAGCCCGAACGAGGCGCTACATGGGCAACTGTTGGTTGTCAGGGGAAACATCGACTGTACACAACATTCACACGGGGTCAAGAGTCTGTGTGAGTCTCTTCAAGGAGGACGTGATTGCCTCAATCCAGTGTTAAATAATTTAAAGCCTCTCCTTGTTGCTGTTTTTAAAATTATTGACTACTTTAGTTGTCATATTGGAAGTCGTTATTCCTTTCATCGAACCCAGGTGAACATTTGTCTGCTTAAATCGCGTTTAAACTGACGTTGAATGGAACTAATTTCGGTCTAAAAATGGCAAGAGTAATCCACTCACTTTTCTTTTATAGACTTTATAAAAAGAAATCCTCTTTGAAAACCAAAAAAAAAAAAAACATGAAAATCCTAATTTTCATATTGTATCATTTTCTTTGTTTTAATAATAAATAAAAAACTTTCAATATTATTTATTTCAATATACATTGATAAATATTTTTCTGTTTCGTCTTTTACTTCGTTTCTCAGCTCTTCAACGCGTTTTCTCCCGACGTTTTTTCCGCTGCTTGGGTCGTTGTTGCACTTCACATTCACTGCGAATGGAGAAAGTTTCATTTCGTAACCGTGGCCGCTGGCATTCGGCACCATATGAAAGTGATTAGATGCTATCGAAAGACTCATTTACTCACGCTACTATCGCACAATTGCTATTCACATTGACATTTGCCTGTTTGTTTGGCGTAACTTTCAATTACGTTGAGGTTAAGTACCTTGAGCGACTTTTCATTCAGCAGAAGCTCGTCTACATTAAAAGCAATGATTTATAATTAATATTTGACAAGTGTTTTTTTTCTCAAAAATCTAGACTTGAGTTGAGCAGAGTTTTTGATTTCAATTTTCATGTAATTTTGAAAAGTGTAGCACTTTAATTATTCTTCATATGTCGTCAATATCTAACCTTGGCCCAGTTTTAATTTAAATCGTTTTATTGTTCTTTAATTTCATTATGTTAAATTCGAAAAAATTGCAGTTTTCTTCGTCAGCTTCAAAAAAAAAAGTGGTTTTACTCTGCCATTTAATATTTTGTTGCTTGAATTCTCAATTAAAATGTGCAATAATTTTTATTTTGTTTATGGAAAAAGTAACTTCGCCGAGTCAGTAATTCGAGTTGTATGCATAAATAAAAATAATGTGATAGTGAATTGTGATGAGGTTGATAAATAATCAGAACTTGAGAAGGAAATTAATACGACGGACATGAAGAATTAATTATGAATGTGAATTAATTAAATAACCAGTTTAAATTTGTTATCGTTGGCGGCATTTGAAGCTTCTATCGTCGTACCTTCCTCTAGAATTCCATTGTTTTGAGGTTATATCATAGTTTTTGCTTATGCAATATTGATGAATAAGTAAATTTGAGCAGCTTGTTTACTGTTGCAAAGGTGTGAGAGTCCAAGACTTGCGCTGGACTTGGAACCGTATCGTTTTCAAAGTCTTCTTTCATTCAAATGTTACTCCAATTCGCGCAGGGTTTCATAATGATTCCCGCTACAGTTTTATTAAATATTTAGTCTAGCCTTAATATAGAACGAAGTAAAAATACTAAACGAGATTTCAACAGCAGAGATCATAAGGGAAAATATCAGAGAAGTTCACTTATAGTCCTACAAAAACTTTGGTTTTTATCATACAATTTGAATTCCATTTCCTTTTTTAATTCTTTTACACTTAGTTTTGGACGTCTTATAGCCAGTACAGTCCACAGATCTCCCCCAAAGGCACTCAGCCTTGACATCCTCTCAGCTCAGTTGGGAGAAGAATCGGCGAACACGAAAGTAAGCGGAAATTGTATCTTCTAAATGTAACAACGAAACCAAAATTAGTTTTCTATTTAGTTTCAAACTCGAAAAGAAAAAAAAAATAAACCTAAAAACTAATGTCATAAAATAAGATTGCAAAATTTAGTGGATTCATTAAAGATTCACTGTGTTTAAAAGATTAAAAAAACCATTAATTAATTATTGCTAAAATGTTATTATTGCTTTGCACAACTACGTCTTATTTTCCAGTTTCGTTTCGCCCCCCCCCCGCGCCTTGTTTCTGGCTGCGTTGAAATTCTATGGAAATCTGAAGATTATTTATTTATTGTATATTGAAAGGTTTAACGACATCTACACATTAACATAAATGTTTATTAAATGATAATTCCGAGGTACTATAAAAATCCAGACGATTTAAAGAATACACTTACTTATATATTTATATTTTTTAATGAAACGGTAACATTATTTCAAGAAGCCGGTCTTATCACTTAACCTGTTCGACCTGCTTTCAGTATTATCGCTTAGTACTTTACTCAAAGCCAAACGTGGGGTATCCCATTGAGTTCAATGAATGCATACGGGGTTTTGTATATTTTTCCTGCAATTTAAAACAGCAGAATATAAAAGAAAATCGAAGGTGTACCACGCTTTTTGAATAAATTGATGATAAGTAAAGTCAGCGATCTATCTCTCTCTCTCTCTTATTTATATACATACGTTAATAATAACAAAAAAAAAAAGAAAAGAATATAATATAAAAATAATAACAACCGGTTTTTGGGGTTTGTCCCATGTACACGACATTTAAGTCAAGTAATGGTAATGGTCTACAGGTGATAAAAGGTCTGTAAAAGTGTAAAAAGTCAATGAAAAAGTATAGTTTACAATAGGTCATGGGCTATAAGGCATAAGGTTCTATGCAGATCGTTCAATGGGTCAGCAAAATGGTATCTATGACGCATACCCACTTCAGCTTCCGCAAGTTACAGTGGAGATATTTTCATATAGCGCTAAAATGTACACTACTTTATCTAGAATACCATCCATGGTATTTTCTATATAGTATTTTTTCCCCTTTCGTCTTCTTTTCTAATATTCTTTTATGATTAGTTGCTAAATAAAATACTAATTATTTTATTCACGTGCCAATTATAAACGCAATATTGCAGTATATTGTTTACGAAATCAAGATTCTCCTTAAGGAAGCTGTAGGAAATCAGCTGAAGCTGTACAATCACTTGTTCGCAAGGCAGAACCTCCTCGTTTTATTGCTCGCACTTGCATATACAGGCTGATAACTTGATGAACTGTTCGAAAATGTTCAATTATCTTCGATGCATTACGATCGACGTCGCTGACCGAAGTCAACCGGAATGCAACTGATAGAGGGGCGAAGATAACGAGGCTAGAACTGTGCAAAACGAGAAATCGAATGCTATAAATCACATCAATATTGAAATACACCCTATAAACAATGCAGCGTATATTAATTAATATTAAAATACGAATGCTAATCAATAAACTGAAAGAGAAACTTAAAAGATGCCTGGAAAAATGTCTGTAAAATTTTTTCTACCGGATTTTTTTTGTTTGCATATTTGCTGCTGTATGAAAAGATTTTATTTGTTGTCCGTAAGACTATTTTTATATTTTTTTTTTTTAAATTACTAATAAAAATTCTCCATCATCGGAATTAACAACCGCAACAAAAATTCGCCGAAGTAATATCACTGCTGCTGAGGTTTTATAGCGAGTCACGGTTGCATCAAATACGAATGCGCAATATTCATTTATTCAACAGCAAATATCGCAACGGATTTTATTTAATGCCAATATTTCCCACACCTTTCCCCATGCCCCGTTCATCCTGCATCTGTTAATCGTTCGATTTGTTATTAGTTACAGAAGAATTTTTGCTACATTCGATTGCTAGTGGATCGCGTGTGACTGTGTGTGTGTTGTACACAGATTTTAAATTGTATCTTGTTTTTTTTGTTGTTGGGTATATCTCAAAAATTTGTTTGATCTCTCGTTTCTCATTTAATTAAGAAGTAAGTTTGATTTATCGCCGGTTATATTTAGTTTTTCTTTGTGTTTGCGCTTTCTTCTCATATACAATATTGCATGCAATACAATTTCTGAAATGTTCTCGAAATCCTTGACTTTTATACACAATGACGACCAAAGAAATGTTTTCGACGAATGTTTTCTGCTGCAAGAAATGCAAGAGGCAAGACAAACAATAAAAAAGAGACGAGAATTTGTTTAAATATTCATCCCTGTCAAGATGCCAATTGGAAGACGAGATTTTAGCTGCGCACGAGGCTACAAATATTTCCACTACGGCTACAAAAGAATCTACGAATGTGTGATGATATTGCTCCGTATTTGAGAGCTTTAAAGGAAATTACAATTTTTTATCTGCGAAAAGTGAAAGTCGACAAAATACACAAATGACAACATAGAATGGAAAATAAAATGTAGTCTTACTTCTATTTATCAATTCAATTGACTGATTTACTTACCAAAACATTACAAAAATCACAAAAAGTAAAAAAAAAAATTACAAAAAATAACAAATAAATGAATAAATAAATAAATAGATGTCAACTGATGGCCAAAATTTAAATTACTCAGACTATAAAGGATTTTATAGACTACAGCGGACCTTAATAGCTTTATGAAAGGTGTCTCATTAATGTGCTGAAATATTATAATAATAATGGATCCTTCAGCTTACTATGGAACCCATCAAAATGCAAGTTCAAAGCTCCACATTCGTTTATGAGTTTTAAAGAATCCACCGAGAATTTCTTATAGACTTGGTTTCATTACATCAATTGACATGCTTTGGTAAAAATAATGCTTTCCGGAATCTATAATCGATTGATCTAGAATTGACTCCATTCCTAACAAAGTTCTTCTTTTGCTGCGATCTAATAACTGCCGATGAACTCATAGGTTATTGCTCTGATATCGCAACTAGCTTCGTCCTTTTTGCTTCTTTGGCTATATAATTTATAACCTCTCCATGCTATGTCCCCTTTTTTTATGTATCGCTGGCTTTTTCCTATGTTCTCCATACAAATTTATTCATTTATTTATTGTTTTTTATGTTGTATAAATAGAAATAAAAAATAAAACTAGTAAGGGTACCTTCGGTCAGACCGAAGCTTATATACCCTACATCCCAGCAACCTTTATTATACATATTTAGTAAGTTATAAAAAGTAGGCGTGTCACTCCGCCGATTTTCCCCATTTTCAATACAGAGTTATCTATGATGGCAGAGAATATTCGTACCGAATTTCAAGTCAATTCTTCCAACCGTTATTCTGGAATTGCAGTTTATATCAATGTCATATGTTCGTGGGCGGACACGCCCATTTTTTTTAAAAATTTAATCTACCTGTACCGATGTATTCGGAAACAAAATTGAAGCTCAAAACTAAGTCTACAAGTTGAAATATTGTTAAAAGAATTAGTATTTGTTAAAAAAGTAGGCGTGGCGCTGCACCGATTTATCCCATTTTCAATCCCACAGAGTTTCGGATGACAAAGAATATACGTGCAAAATTTCATCGCGATAGCTTCATTCGTTCTCCTGTAATCGTGATTTCCACAGACAGACAGACAGACAGACAGACAGACAGACAGACAGACAGACAGATAGACAGACAGACTACGGACATGGCTAAATCGACTCAGGAGGTGACACTGATCAAGAATATATATACTTTTCCATACCTGCCACGCCTCCTTTAATGCGTTACACACGGAAGCACAAAGTGAATATACCCTCATTCCTTCGGATGTAGGGTATAATAAAACTAGTAAAGGTGTTGTCTACAGCCGGGCTGTAGCCGAAATACCCTACACCTTAAAGCTGCATATATACTCGTATATATATTTAGAAGTGGTGTGATATAATATACTCGTATATATATACAATATATATATTATATATCTAATAATAAATATACAATATATATATAATAATAATAAAAAAAAAAAATTTTAAAGTACGCGGATCACGCCCATATTTGGCATATTAACTGGAAGCATTAGTCTAAACCTACATATAAAATTATCTTGTCTTCTCTCAAAAAGTGATGCTGATATTGCCTTTTTTTATATGCAAAACAGAGCTACCTGCACTCTCGATATAAAAAGTAGGAGTGGTCCTTGGGCGATTTTGCCCATTTTCAATACGAAACACCCCAACATAGCAACAAATATTTTTGCCAAATTTCATTTTGAAATCTTAATCCGTTCTCCTGTGATCGTGATTTCAACGGACAGACAGACAGACAGACAGACGGACAGACATCGTTATTTCAATTCTGGTGGTGATGCTGATCAAGAATATATATACTTTTCCATACCTATCTTGGCTAGTTCTATGCGTTACACACTCCGGTAGAAAGTGAATATACCCTCAACCTTAAGGTGTAGGGTATAAAAATAAATAAAAGAAAAAATAAAGAGATCCATACTTTATATTGCAGCAAAATTTCATAAATAAACGAGATATAAGCTAAGCTAAATAATCTTTTCAACTGACCTATGCTCTAATTCTAAGTACGCTACACTGCTTCCTCATAAGGATGCTCCAACATCAAGCCTTCATACCCACCACCATCAAACCCGCCAACAACACCCGGAAATAAAGAACTCGACCGATGAGAGATAGATATATGAGAGTTCTAAGTTAGAACATCTCTTAGACATATAAAAGTTATAAGTTACACCTGGTTTTGGGTGGGAACAAAGTGAAAAAAAGAAAGAAAAAGAAAAAACAAAAAAGAAATATTTTCTCTTTTTCTTTTTTTAATTATTATTATAATGCCCTAGAGAGGAAGGGAGTAAAGGGTCAATTTCCCACTAAATGCCTCAAAAACAGGGTCTTAAAGATTCGAACTTATCGGGTTTGCTTAATAAAGCTTGGTAATCGATTTCAAACTCGAATGCATCTTACCAAGGAAGACCTATCCATAGCTAGCGAAGAGAATATTGGTAGTATTAAGATGCATGATCTAGACGATTGACTAGGACGCAACAAATCAAATAGGCACCTAGGTGCTTGACTTTTAATAAGTTTAAGTGGCAAAAGAACCGATCTGAAATTATGGATTATAAAACAGAATTCGAAGAAACATTTACGGAATTTTGAAGAATTTAAAACCAGTATTTTCTGGAACTGGCACTAATACCAACACACTAAACTTAATAACTAGAAAACGAAGCAGCAAGTCGTAGATGTAACGTCCTTAGTAGTAACTGGAGATGCGTAGATTAGCGTAGGCGGTTAACGGTTAACGTAGGAGCTAATCTGCAGTGGAGACATGTTGTTTAGTCTTGCTAAAATTAGCCACAAATCATTAGTTCAATTCTCATTGTTTTCTGCATTTTGAACTATAAATGGGTCTTTTATATATAGATGTGTTTTTTCACCCATATTTAAAATTTTACGACATTGTTAGAAATCAATATATAAATTTCAATTTATTTATGTATATTTATTTATTGATTTTATTTTATTTATTTTATTTTTATTATTTATGTTATTTATTTTATTTTTATTATTTATGTTATTTATTTTATTTATTTATTTTAATTATTATATTTATTTTATTTTATTAATTTTTTTTATTTTATTTATTTTTTTTTTATTTTATTTATTATATTTTTTTATTAATTTTATTACTTTTATTTCTTTTATTTATTTATTAATTTAAATTTGTTTAAATTCATCATCGGTCTTTCATTGTTTAATTTTATTCTTAATATTTACCTTCACACGTTGCAAGATCTCGAATTATACGATTTCTCGGCTTTATTAAAACGTCTCCATCAATTTAATCCATCGTAAAATATGATTTTCCTAAGTAAATGAAATGGAGGCTGCTCGAAGTCTCCTCGCTATTTTTTTATGTCTTTAATATTGGCGCATGCAGATTATAAAAGCTTTCAGTATTCTTCTCAATTGGAACTATTTTTACGACTTGGTTTTTTATTTATCTGCGAAGTCAGCTTCCTTTTTTAGTATGTTTTCAAACATTCCTAAGCTGTCAGTGGATACGTTGCCCTCATCAATGTTGTTCCTTGGCTACTCTGCTTTTGTTGTTGTTGTTGTGGTTGTTGTTGTTGTTGTTGCTTGTCGACTGTATCGCCGTAATTGTTACTTTTTATTGTTGCTGGTTATCCGCCATTGCATTTACATGTAACGATTGTGTACAGCCATCAGCATCGGACTCAGCCACCAGCATCTTTTTGCCTTGAACTTTTTCATCTTCTACTTTAGCCAGTTGCCCTCTTTTTGTCTCGTTCTCCCTCCGTCGCACTGCCGCGGACTGTCGCTGTGTGTCCGTCTTTATTAAGTAGACGCGGCGAAATGAGTTTTTTGCCAAAAATAGCGAATTTTTCTGGCAAACGCTGTGGCGCCAATTAAAAATAAATATCAGTTTTTTTCGCAGCTTCTATATAACAATGCTTTAGCATATATCAATGCAATACTTAGTATTTACAAAAAAGTAGAGATAACACTTTAGCAACTCTTCTTGATAAGCAGATAATAATTTTTATTATCCTTGTCAATTGTTTTTCATCATAATAAAATAAAATTGCATTTGATTTTTCTTTGCATTTTTCTTTCGATAATGGATGAAAATGAGGAAAACTTATTTAGCTAATTGTACATTGTTTATTTTTCGACATTGTGGAATTATATAAATTATTTCTAAGCCTATTTTTCAAGGGTTTTTTAAAATATTTGATAGCAATTCTTTGATAGTAATTTTTAATGGTAATATTGCCTCTATACAAATTAATTAAAATTTCAATTTTCATTTAAATTCTAAACAAAAAAAAAACATTAACCTATTTTATAGTGAAATTCCCAACGATTTCCTAATTTGCTTCTTAAAGATTATATAAAAAGTGTCGTCAAAAAGCAATTAACTGCTGAAGTATTATTTCACTTTATGATTTACCATTGGCTCAACGCAGTGGAATTACATTAGAAAGGGAAATAAAAAAAAGGGTTTTAGTGCCAGAAAAACGAGTGGAGGAAGAAAACAGCAAATAAGCCCACATTCAGACGTCAAATGCACCCACGCGAATGTGTCAGGATTTGAAAATATGATTCTAGTCGACTGCAGGCAACGGCGCATGATTCATTCGAGCCGCACTAAACTATTTATTGCATAAGGAAAAAAGCATTTAAAGTATAATAAAAGGAGGGGAAAAAGCCAGCACTTCCTCGTAAATTGCCGATTATGCGTTGACTTCTCCTACATCGCACAAATCTCAATTGAAAACGCAGTTCAGAGCGTTCCAATATCGTCGACTTTTCTCCATTCAAAGCTGACCCGATTTCTAACATTTCCACATGATTTCTATACTTCAGTTTCCTTTGATCTTCAATGGGTTGAATTTATATTATGATCAAATCTTAAAACTGTTTAAAATGCATTAAAAAATAATAAATTTAAAAAAAATAAAATTAAAAATAAATTTTGTTTGAGGAAAATATAAATAATAATTAGTGATTAAGGAGGAAAGGCGCTAGTTTCAATTTTCCTTGTTTTTATGATGAAATGATGTAAATTATCTATAAAAATGAAAATATTTCTTGATGAACTTTGATCGTATTTTGATTTTTATTATGATAAACAATTTAAAATAAATAAATCATTTTATAGTCTATTTTTATACGATTTTGAATCCATACCAAATAATAATAACAGTTTTCATTTTCTTTTCAGGTAAGTGCTAAAAGAATATTAATATTTGTGCTAAAATACCGTAAGTAGAGCAAACGACACGAAGACGAACGCATACAAATGCAGCAGCTCTTGAATACAGTCAAAGGTGCTTTTGAAGACTTTTTTCGGTTTTTTGTGTGTTGGTTAATTGGCCATCGATGTGCTGTGATTCTTTACCTCAGCGAAAAACCTTGCTTATATAATTATTGGCAATGTGTCGTTATTCCTCTGTTTATTATCATATTACGTACCTTGCAACAAATGCAATTATTATAGATTTTACGTTGTTTATTATGCAGAGAAATTGCTTGAAGAGTTGAGAAATTTGCAATATTGAAATATTTAGAAATACTTTCAATTCAATTCGAAATAATAAACAAATTTTTAAACGCTGCTCATCGAATAATTATTGATTTTATTCGGTGTGGAATCAATGTTGTAATTTGATCAATTATTCTGCGGTTATTTAAGCAGAAATTAATAATTATTAGAATTTATATAGAATTAATAATTATTAGAATTTATATAGAACTGTACAGTGTTGCCACAAGACTAAACGAAAGACTTCCTTCCGAGAATTTTGTATTAATCTTAATTCCGAGAGGAAAGGGCGCAACTATAGGGAATAGTGCATTTCCTTAACTAGTATTTCCGCCACTGTTTGAGGCACAACTTCCTCAAAGGTCAAATGTTATTCTATTATTCTTTGAATATTTTACACAGTGCGAAAAGTGGTCTCGATGGCGATTATTATGGTGCATTTTTAATTTAATTCAATTAATGTCAAGTGATGAAGTTGAGCGTTGCTTTCTACATGCGATTCGAATTCTTTCAGTGTAGCTTAGAATTGAGTTACGCCGCAAAGGTCAACCGCAGCCTTGCTGTAATCTCGGTCTCGACACTTGGGCGTTGCTCCGGTATTTATAGCCCCCAATGATTACGTCAATGTTATTAAAGTTTTCCGCTTAAGAATGTTCTTGCGGATATCTTTTCGGTGTTCTCGGTTTGAACTTCCGCTGCAAGCAATTAAATGGCACGAAGAAGCTGAAACTTTGTGTAGAAGTTGTATTTTTATCAGCAAAATTTATTGTTAGTTGTATTCATTAGAACGAACTTTCCTCGGCTTTTTTAATTGCAATAAACAAAAATAAATACGCAAAAATTTCTTCTTATTGCGAATTATTACCAACGATTTTTGTTTTTTTTTAATTCTTTTCAATGAAATCCTGATTCAGGTAACATTTTCCACCAGGATTTCACTTCTGTTGCTTTCCTTTTTCGTCTTTTCGTTAATTCTATTTCTTATTCATTGCAGTTTCACAACACGAACAGCGAAATAAAAGATTTATTCCATCATAAAATTGTGTGTGAAATTGTATTATCAGTTATTATCTCCGTGCGCTTGGACATCAATCTAGAAAAGTGATGACGATTGCCTGTTGTCTCTTTTATTGTTCGAACCTTTCTTCATTTGCCTCAATCGCACGAAGAAACTGACTAGCAAAAGCTCAAAGATAAATACTCCAAACATTTATGTATTCATGAGCACGAAGAGAAAGGAGCTTATAGGCGACGATTATATAGCGAGAGTTATGAGTAAGCGACAAGAACTTGAAGTGTACGACTGTGAAGAGCGACTGTGGTTTTTCGGTGACTGGTGACTTGGTTTGATTTAATTGATTTTTGGAATTCAGTTCACTTTCACTTTTTCCATTTTAAATTCAGAAAGCGTCACTTGTAAATCAGAAAAAGCGTCAGTTGGAAATTGCCTAAAAATTATCTGTGGTATTTCTGAATTACAAGTAAAATTTCTGAATTACAAGTGACAATTTCTGATTAACAAATGGCGTTTCTGAATTGCAAATGGCATTTATGAATTACAAGTGATGCTTTCTGAATTACAAGTAACATTTCTGAATTACAAGTGACGCATTCTGAATTACAAGTGACAATTTCTGAATTACAAATGACATTTCTGAAATACAAGTGACGATTTCTGATTTACAAGTGACGCATTCTGAATTACAAGTGACAATTTCTGAATTACAAATGACATTTCTGAATTATAAATTATATTTCTGATTTACAAGTGACGCTTTATGAATTACAAATGACATTTCTGAATTATAAGTAAAATTTCTGAATTACAAATGACATTTCTTAATTACAAGTGACGATTTCTGAATTACAAGTGACGTTTTCTGAATTACAAATGATATTTCTGAATTACAAGTGACGCATTCTGAATTACAAGTAACAATTTCTGATTAAAAGTGACGCATTCTGAATTACAAATGACAATTTCCGAATTACAAGTGATGCTTTCTGATTAACAAATGTAGTTTCTGAATTACAAGTGACGCTTTCTGATTTTAAAGTGATGCTTTCTGATTTACACATACATTTCTGAATTACAAATGATGTTTTATGATTTTCAAGGGACGCTTTCTGAACTACAACTAAAAAAAATTCCGAATTAAAAGTGAAAAGTTTCGGCTTCCTTTATTACAATACAAAAACACTGAAAGTGTAGCGATTTTCAACTAACAAGGAATCGATTTGATTTAGTATTGTTTGTGGAATGTTGTTTTTCGAACTTTCCTTTTCGGAATGTGGCTTTGCGGACCCATATTCCTTCGAAGCGGCGCTTCTATCGCTGAACCATGAACGTAAATTCGTTGTAATCGCCTTGTATTTGCAATGGAAGTGGAAACCATTGTCTTCAAACAGTGATTTGAAATGTTTTCGTCTGAGCAAATCCGTGTTCTGCTGCATATGAACATTTACAGCGATACCGAAGAAGAAAGTGGCGTGTGGCGATTGTTGCCGTGGTCGTTGCTGTGCTTTGCTTATCAACAATTCGATTGGTAGAAGTACGACGACTGCAAATCACGGCAGCCAACCAACCGACGACGACGACGACGACGACTGCTTCTCATAGGTTTCGAGCGAACTGGTGGCCATCAGTTGGGCAGCACTGGCGGCTGGCACGACACATGCTGCTCCAGCTTTCATTAGCAACATTGAAATGCCATTAATTAAGCTCGAACATCGCTGTGCTGTGTTCGTACGACTTTCACAGCGCACTCAACACCGTTTTCCCATCGACACGACGAATTCCTGGTTTGCACGAATGCATGCGATGTGCTAACATTCGATGCGTATGAGAAGCACTAACCAAAAGCTTAAAGGGTCAAACTGAATGAGTTTATTGATCGGGCTTTATTGATCGTCGGCTGTTATCGCGCAACTGAAAGCAGCGCTTTAATATCGCTGCCAATGACTCATAGAAGCATCCTTTGTAGTCATGTCGCCGTTGAAGAAGTTGCACGAGATCAAGCCATCGTTTGTAGCACTTTTTTTTCAACATTTCCCACTTGAAAACAGAGAGGCTTTCATCGGCGCTCTTCCGCCGAGACAATCAAGTCTCTCACCTTTTGCCCTTTCCCAATTGGAATGTGTCGGCGGGCGGGAACGAACGGCATTAATTCAATTTGCTGGAGTGACGCCAGAGACGCCCGCTGCTTTGCTTCGCTCTCTCAACGGCGTTTCTGAGAGAGAGACGCACTGCAGAAAGCTGCGTTGGCGCCAATCTAATTATTGACCCATCGCGCTGCGGAGCCACGGAGCAGCAGCAGGAATCCAATTCAATTTATGTAAAAGTTGATTTCTTAATTTATTTCTAAATTTACTTTTTAGATTTATTTCCTTCGATTATTACATTAATATTTGCATTTTAACGTGGATTTTATTATGAAACGTGATTTCTCAAGGTTATTTTTGCTTTTTTTAATGCTTAATTAAAAACATCGCAATAAAATTTATGCATTGAATTTTTTTAATTAATCTTTTCTTTGAAACTAAATTCGATTTGAGGAAAAATATGCTGAAATTATTCAGAAAAAGACTTTTATTTTTTGCTTTTCTTTCATTTGCACTAAAAACGATATGAAAATTGCTTTTCTTCTGTTTTGCCCATTGTCTTTTGTTCACAGAAAACGTGCTTTCATGTGATTGAGTATTTTTGCATTTCGGCTGTTGGTGGCTGCACATCAGCGGCCGCATGCAACCGCCCACGCCGAGCAATGCAATTTTGCATTTTCGCTGAATGCAGGCACGGCAAACAACTGAAACGCGCCGCGCCGCGCCGCTTGCGGTGATAATTTTTCCTTTATCAGGCGTTAAATAAATTCGAAACATGTTGCAACGTCGACAGACGGACGGACGAACTGACAAAATGAATGAACAGACGTTTGTTTGCATACAACTTTTACACAATAATAAATCGCAAGTTCGAAAAGAAACTTTGCATTTGCAAGTTTGTTGTGTGTGTTCGCTCGCTCTCCCTCTCTCGTGGACGTTGTTTTCACCTCTAAGAATTCCGCAGAGAGAATTCACCATGCTGACACATGCATGCAGCTGATATGAAATAATCGTCTGATCAGAAAGTGCGTGGAGAGGAATGCTGCGCTCGTGGGAGAAGCTTAAAATGTTCTTTGGGATGTGCGAAAGACTCTTCGTTGATCCGCGGCGGCTCGTTGACGACGTCGTGCATCCGAATGCAGTTTCTCTGCCATTTTGCCGTCCGTTCGCCTGTCCGACTCTCTGCCAGAGCGAGTGGTCGAATGTTCGTCGCTTTTGATGCAATTTAGTGCTTAATAAATAAACTGAAGTCGCTTGTTTTTCCATTCTTTCGTTTTCTTGTTCTTCTTCTTCTTTGCCGTCGCTGCTTTTTCAACTGAAGTTTATGAGAGTTTTTCTCGCGTTCTCATTTCTTTAACGCCAGCGCTCATTCGCCAGTTCGTTGCAATAATTTCTCAAAAAATGGGAGCAACGAATTCGTGTTGCGGGTGTTTGTGCTGCTGCTGTTTTGTTGTTGTTGTTGTTGTTGTTGTTGTTGTTGTTAACTGAACTTTTATTTGCCAGCAAAGTGTGTCAAATGCATTCATCAACGAATTAATATTCCAACGCAATTTAATAGATGTTAATTCTTTAATATTTCCCATTGCTGAATCCATTTATTGTGTTGCACTGCTTTATCGATGGCTAATTTTCCTATTGGATCTAAATGAATCCTTCGATAAAACAAAATATAATTAAATTATGTATTATAATAAATTTTTGGATTTTAATGTTTGCTTTTAATCTGTAAGAGGAAAAAAAGTCAAATTTACAGTAGCAACAACGATTATAAAGCGTATCTCTAACGTCGTGCTTTGTTTAACTGAAATCTCAAACAAAACAAACCAAAGCCGAAAATTGCCAGCTGCGGCAATATTTTAAATTTCCAGCAAATCGAGCGTGACTCATATGACAAACAAATATGTAACTACACACATGCGTACATATGTATGTGAATATATAAACATTCAACTGGGAAAAAGAAAGCTTTACTAAACGAAAAAGCGAAACGAGTGACACATCCAAAAATAATCAATGCACATATTAAAGCTCAGCGAAACCGTAACGACTCCATGACAAGCAGCGCGCTCTCTCATTTGTTTGTCGAATCAGTTGTTTGTGGGAGAACAGCCGCGTGAGAGAGACAGAGGCGACGAGAGAAATATTAGACGGTTTTATCGACCGTCAATTCATTGGCCACTGCTGAAATTTATAACTTTTTTCTCGTTTTCCATCGAAAGCAACTCTCAAGTAACTTTCCAGTTTCCAGTTGTTGTTGTTGGTGTTTGTCGTTGGTATTGTCGTGTGTGAGCTAACGACGTTGAATTGAAGTTGCAATTGGAAGTAGATATGTGAAAATTAATTCGCAATTAAATAAAAATATTTAATAAATCGCGTTATTTAAATATCTTCTTTGAAATACTATTCAAAGCGCGAGAGAGTTTCACGCATTTCAATTTTCATGCTCATGCGAATTTTTCACATTTGCGTTGTCGCCGTCGTCTTCGTCTTCGTCGTCATTAATTGACATCCATTGTCGGTTGTGTTTGCTAATTGGGAAAGCTGCTTTTCTCATTCATAACGACGCACGATCGTTGATGGATGGATTTTCACATTTTATTAGCTCGTTTTTAACAGTTAAATCGCTTTTAAATTATATTAGCTCATTTCTATTACTATTATTTAGCTTCAAGCTCGATAAAAGACGAACAATTTTAATATCGAGAAAGTTTTTGTTATTTCTTCGCCGTGAATTCCTCTAAAAGTCCTATGAATTTCGCTGTGAAAGAAATTTGCATCTCGCCTCGTGATGAAGTGTTGCACAGCGAAACTCCGCAGCCATCAACGCAGCTAGTGAAGCAGTCAGTCAGTCAGTCTGTTGGCGCCTTGTCCCGCACCGCCCCGCGCCACCTCCATCGCCAAACTTTCAACTTTCACTTTCGTCTATTCTTCGGCGGCGCAGCTCTTCGCCGTCTCGCTTTTCCGTTGCCTGCTGCAATTGCGATTGTACAAATTCTGACGAACGACGACTTTTGACGATTCGGAGTCGGCTTTCATTTTCATCTCATTTTTCACTCTACTTTTGTTCACTGTACTTTGCTCTACACTCGTTCGTGGCGATGGAGCTTTTTAGCACCTCTCTCCTCACACCCCCCGCCCCCCCAAAACTAATGAATCGAGCGTTAAGCAATCGCGATGACCTCGTTTCAACGAGATGAAAAAGCATCACGATTTGTTTAAAACGAAAAAGAAAAAAAAAACCTGCTATTGATTTTTTAATTCCTTCGTTTTTCTCATTTATCAACGCTCGAACGAATTCGCAGTTGAACATCTGCAACAAGGTTATTCTTTGGATCGAAGAAGAAGCATCGAACGACTCCGAAAAGCATCAATTTTCCATTTTCACTTCGATTCTATTTCGGAATTTCTTTTAAAGAAGCGATTAAATAAAGCACAAGCCACTGAAAAGTAATGAAAAGCCTTGCATTAATTCCCAGAACGCGACTTCCGCTGCAGCTTGCAGCTTCCCTTGCAATAATTTGCAACGATGACGCCGCAGGAAACGCTTCCTTAATCGCATCGTAATGCGCTTCCCTTGCATCCATCGACGTGGCATAAATAAAAGGACAAGAGCAACGCTCAACATTGCAAAGAGTCGATTGCGGAAACGCCACCGACAGCCACGACGCTTCAATGCAACACTGAAAAGCGTAGAAGGCAGCTGCGAATTGCGAATTCTTCAGCTTTCTAAATTCCTTCGATTCTCTTCGTGTTCGTTCCCTTCGCTCGCGCTCGCGAATCCACGAAATTGCAATTGCCTCCTCAATTCGTCGGCTGCTCGATGGAACGAGGAGAAGGCTGAGAAGAAGAAGAATCGCGAAACTCCCGAGAGGAATTTCATTGCAGGGAAAACGGAGGAGCAAAGAGAAGCCGCTGACAAAGTTCAAAGTAACCGAAATGGAGGAAATCGCTGGGGATTTTTATCCTAAATACAAACGCAGTACAAAGCAAGGGTTTTTTTTTGACTGCGTTGGTGCAAAATCGGGCCAAGGATTGAATGCCCTCAGCGCTGGACGGCTGCCAAGCAGTCGGCGGCGGTCTCTGGACACCGACTTCGCTGACAACGTCGACGATGTTGCCGTGTTTTGCGCCTTGCTAACAAATCGCCACGACGACGAACAGAAACAGAAGACAGCAGAGGACGACTTCACATGGACCTTTGCAACAGAATCGATGTTTGTCCCTTGCATTCGAATATTATTCTAATCCAGCATCGAATATCTTCTTTAAAAAAGCCGCTTTTTGCTCGATTATTATTAGCGCATTGAGCGCTTCATGTGCAGCTGGCAACCCTGAACCTTGCTTTCGTTTTTCCCTTTGAAATAGAAACCAATTTGACAGTAAATATAAGAAATCGTCTTTTAACATACGCATTTCTTATAAGACATCTTTCGTTCTTATAAGCTTATTATTTCTTATTAGATGTAGCTTTTGTTGTGTGTTGGTGTTCGAGTCATTCGAGTTCAGTTCTCTCGCTGCTGATGCGGTTTTAATTACTCGGCTCACTTCAATTCGCTGCTGCGTAAAAAAGCTTTCATGAAGGTTTTTGCAAGTCGTCAATGAGTCGAAGGAAGTGAAGTTGAAGCAGTGATTGAAATTCGGATGCTGCCACAACAGAACCGATGAAAGAGCGTAGAAAGAGAAAACAAACAAATATAATATGAAATGAAAACATAATTATTCTGAATTCTTCGATTTTTCCTTATTATTTCCATTATTAATTACAGATTATTTCTATTTTTGGACCGACTTCAGTGTAACGTGTATAAATAACACAAAGTCGCTAATTTTTCTCATTTTTCAACCTCAACAATTTTCATTTAATTTTTTCCTTATTCCCATTAAAATTACACACACACACACATAAAAAGCATTGAAAAAAGTTCACTTACTCAATTCGCCATCAAAGAAACTTCCGATTCGAAAATCGTCTACGACGTCGGAGTCGGTGCGTTGTGTAAATGCGCATTGCGACTGTATTAGTGACAAGGTCACATCGTTCCTTTTCGCATTCATTCGTGACGCGAATGCTGCTCTTGCGAGCCACCCAATTTCGCTGAATGGAATGAAACGGACTGCAGATGTGGAACTTGAAATTGTGTGTGCTGCTTTTCTCGCTTTGCATTCAACTGTCGCCTCTCCGCGTCCCTTCCAATAACCTCAAGCAACTTATTCTTCCCACTGCACTTCAACCGAGCTCGCAAAGTACTCGTCTCTATGGAAGTTCACAACATGTGTACGTGTGGCTGTGTGTGGCGGTGTGTGTGTGTGCCAACGAGAAGGAAACGATGTCACATAAATATTTGCTCTGCGCACTCACAAAGGAAACCCTTTCGCTCTCCCGCTCGCGCGTTTGTAGAATTGCTTTCGTCTTTGAAGAGATTTGAGAAGAACACACAACTCAATGACAGTCGCATGGTTTTGAAATGCAATATAATTAACCTTTTAGAAACTGTGCTGCATGACGGTGGCCCAGGAATGAATTCACTTGACGACAAGCGGAGATTCGAACCAAATACAAAACCTTCATCTTGTCTATGAAACACAACAAATGTTATTTTAATTGCTTCGTTATCTAAAACATTTACTTGGCTAATTAACATTTCGCATTGGATTGCTACGAGATTCTCTACGAAATATTATATTTTTCCTACATATTTTCGCATGCAGCGACATTCAGTATTTTTCCTTAGACGCTTCGTTGTCTCTTTGTGGCAATTTATTCCTCTCCTCGCTTTTATGTTCCTTTGAATGTGTGAGCAGCGCTTTGCTTTGTGGCTTCTCTCTCAGAATTTCTCCATACAGCACAATGAAACGAGCTACCCAGTGGTGAAAATCAAAAGTACTTTGGAAATCATCGAAGAGCATATGTGAGGGTGTGATGTTGTTTACCACTGGGTACCTATTGACTTCGTCTCTCCATAGTTGCCAGCGGCGATTCCTATAAAAATAGTGCCAATGCAAAATGAAAAGAGAGCAACAACAACAGAAACCGTGTCAAGATCGGAGCGGCTGCCTGCTGTTGCGCTCTCGCTGAGAATTCCTTCTTCGCCGAAGACGAGCGTCCATCTTCGTGCGGAAGTCGGTTAAATGCAAACATAACTGGAAATTGTCGGCCGATTTCCTCAATTCTATTGTTATTTACAGCGGCGTTGTTCTGCTTTCAGGTGCATTTTTAATGTTGACCTGTTCATCGAAGGGTCCTTGAGCAGTGCTTCCGCTTCGATGGCTGCTTCTTTGACCTGCGTTACGTGAACCGTCCAAGTGTGACCTGCGTAGATCGATTCCTTTGTAATGAGATCGAAAAAAGACTCATTCACGTTTAAGGCAAACATTTAATGATTTTTCATTGCGTTATTTATTAGTCTAAGATTACAAAAAATATTGCAGACTCTATTAATTCATGAAGTTATTTAATTAAGCAACGAGAAAGAATCCTTTCCCAGGTTGTTAACTTTGATTAATAGTGGAAAAAGAAGTGGCAAAAAGGTTTTCCGGCTCTCCTCTGCTCTGCTCTTCGCATAATACGTCCAATTTCCAATCATTCCGAGTCCTTAATTATTTCTGTCATCCTTTAGTTAACGCCATCCATCTTCTTGTGCCTTGTAACACGATTAAAAAGCAATATTACGTTTTTTCCCGTTCGTCCTTTCCGACGAACGACATTTTTCTTCTCTTCCAATCACGACATTCAACGGAATTCCTACTTTTAGCCTTGTCTTTCGTCCCGCCAGACATCCACTTGGAGAACAGAGGACAACTGCTGTTATTCGCAGGTTGGCTTCTTCCTTCCGCGCTCCTCCATTGAATAAATTGCAAGATAATGCAACAGCATAAATTCGATTACGGTGACAATTTCCGCTCTCCTCGGCGGAAAATTACATTATGGACTTTGTTATGCTATCGATAAATTGGTGCGGAGAGGGAGAGAGAGAGAGAGAGAGAGAGAGAGATTTCCATTTGGGATTTATCACTTAAACACTTCGAACACGACGAAGAATGAGTTTTACTTGAACTTGATAATAATAATAATAATAATCAGCAGAATTTATTCCACTTTCGAATAGAATGACAATTTCTATATCAACTTTTATTACATTTTGAATTATTTTGAAATTTATTTCTGTTCCTTATGTATTTAGAATTGATGTTAAATGGCTTTTGTTACTCTGTAGCTCATCACACGGTTCGTGTTGAATTCACACATTAACAATTCGTAGAGGCTTTCAAATACAGAAGAAAAACAACAACAAACAATCAAATGAACGAATGAATGAATAGTAAAATTCATTCGGATTCATTCGCTTGCTAAAACTACAATGTAAATTGGTGTGTGTGTGTGTGTGTGTGTGTGTGTGCGGATGTGTGTAAGATCGCTTTTGGGTTTTTCTTTTCTTTATTAATTTTGTTGTGTCGGTTTTTCTTTGTTGCTTTTGGTTTCATTTGACCCATTTCACAGGCGACGACCACTTGAAAGCAGCACGATGATGATTTGCATAGAAAACTCTTGCAAAGTGGAAATTTAAGCAAAACAAAACCCAAAAACAAACAACGAAAAAAAATTAAACAAAGAAATATGAAGTTTATATTAAAAAATAGGCATTCAAATGAATTGCAACTACTTTTCAGTACATATGTAGGTAAATGAGTATGTACATGGGTTTTCGTGTGCACGCATGAAGTTTTGTGTGTACATGAGCACGAACGCACGTTGAACGAAAAACCCACAGCTACGGAGCGAGAAGAAAGTTGAAGTGGAGAGAGCGAGCAGGCGACGGACTCCCGACGTGGCTCTCCCGACGCTCGCCCGACGGTTCGCGGAAAGCAACGAAGCGTTCAACATCCGGTTGCAGTTGCTCGTTATTCGTCGGCTTTAATACGTGTTTTGTTATTGGTTAAGTAGTTGTCTTCTCACTAATTTCGTGTGGCGCTGTCCGTCCCCGCTGTCATCTCGTCTTCTTCTCCCTTGCTTTGCGTTTTTTCTTTTAAATGGTAATTTTTCAACGCAGTAAGCAATTTTTCATTATTCTTTCGCTTCAGTCACGTTTTTATCTACGTTTTTCGTTGTACTTTTCTTGGACGTTTGCTCGTTCTAATGAATTTATTTCCGTCAGCCACGTTTCAAAGTTGTTCTTCATTCCGTGTTCCCCCTCTTTTTTCTTTAAATTATATCCCTCTTTTTTCTTATTCTTCTTCCTCCTCGTATTCGGTTTGTTTGGCCTTTGTCAGTGTGACAATGGCGATGCAGGTTGTGTCAATCAACGAAGATTGTCGCAGTCACGAGTCACTTTTTTGAAGCTTAAACAAACCGACAGCTTTTATCTAGCTTCAAAATGGCATCCAAAAACTTTGTTGCTTTCTCCTGAATTTGCCTGCAAATTTTTGCAATTCGGTTTCTATGAAATGAATCGGGAAATAAATGATTCGAGCATTTAATTACTTCGTTAATTTTCTTCACTTCAATGCAAACAATAAACGACTTCATCATTTCTTCATCTCGATCTCTCTTAATTTTGAGCAGTGTTGCCAAGTATAAACAATTTTCTATTTTTTTTTTTTTTTTTTTTCAATTTCCTATTTTCAATTCAATTGCCAACTAAAAAGACTTTATTACTAAATTTGTATTATTTTTCATTTTATTTCTTTCACCCAACGAAAATATTTCATGTTAAATTTATAATTAAGAAAAAAGTCAAAAAAATCATTTGCATAATCGATAGTTGGCTGCATTTCTTTAATTGCACGGAATTCGTCGATAAAAATTCAGATGAAATTCTTCAAAAACTGCCTCAAAAAAGAGTTGAAAATACTTTGCAATGACTTCCATGGGTTCGTGCAACGCAATTACGTGCAATTATTACATTAATAATAGAAATATTATATTATTTTTCTGCGCTTATATATTCAGCTTTCCTGTTTAACAGTTGGCAACCCTGTTCGCAATATGATTTCGAAAATATCGCTTCCGCTTTTACTCCATGAATTTCATTTTGAAATCTGAATTCTGACAGTCTTCAATCATAGCACAGCAGCAAGATGCAAGATGGAGATCTCTCTCGAAACGAGGGGAAAAGTAATTTCCCATTCGTCGCTAGGGAAATGGGTTGTTGCATTCGATTTAATTGGATTACTTTGAATCTTGCTGCTATTACAAGGACTTTTCTCGAAATTAAATCTCGGTTGTTCTCTAATTAAAACGGAGTCTTGTGTTTATTATAGACGTTTATGAAGGTTTTATGTAAATATTTAAATGTTGTGTGCTTTTCATCGTTCTATTGGGAGTCGAGCTGCCTCAAGCAGTCGACGGGCGGCTGGCGTGTTAGCAGTTTAATTAAAATATACACACGCAGAAGCTGAAGAACCCGAACAAACATCTAAACAAGATGTGAAGCGGAGTGTGAAGCCATGCGTGCGATTGTGCACCGAAAGCGCTTCAGTGTAGAGTCCATAAAATGCTAAATGGTTGCTTTGCCCAGCTTCGCAACTTCCTCGCAGAGTTGCGTGGCCATCGGTTCAAAGCGAATTCCCTGCACTAACGGAAGTCCAAGTGGCACCTTCGCCAGTCAACTTGGAAGTGGGTCACAAGGAAGGAGACGCCTCATTTTAAACTGACGTGGACCCTTGACTTCGCAAGGACCACGCAGACCGGCTCCGAGTTGTTGAGGAGTCTGCAGAAGTTGTTCGATGCGTGGGGCAGGAATTGCAACTGCGAAGGAGGACGTTTGAAGTATTTGCAACTGAAATTTAGTTTAGTGTAGTCCATCACTTCGACGACAGTTCAACTTTCTTCGTGTTCATTCAAGTTATTACGAATGCGGTCTGTGAATACGTGATTTTCAGCCACGTTACACACACCTCAATTTCTCTTCCGAAGCTCCGAGGTTCAGTAAACCTTCGGCAGCGTGCTTTCTGTGATGACAGTGATAACAATAAGCGCCATAACAATAAAAATAATTATTCCATCGCTCTGACAATGCGTCTGCTCGTCGACTGTCGCTCAGAGGTTCAGCTTCGGTTGCAACTGTTGCTGTGAAAACTCGATTCAAGGAATTTAAGACATTTGATATCCATTATTATTATTGCTATTATTATTATTGTGCTGTTGGTTATTTGATGTGAAACTCTGAACATTTCATTCCTTCGCATGTCGTTTCCATGGTTGCCAGATTAAAATTACACAATTGGAATTTTACACGATCGCGCAAAAGGTTTTCTCCCAACATTTTACATTTTTATACACTAGTAAAAAATCCTTATCAAAAATATAAACTTCTAGAATAAAATATAAAATTTAACGTTCAACTTTTTATTGGAAATCCATCAAAAAAGACCTTTTTTCATTGATTTTTCAATATTAAAGCGAGAAAATCACTGTTAAGCCAAAGTTTTTTTTGTTCAATAAAGTTTAAAAAAGTTCTGACAAATTCCCATTTCTGCAAAATACATCCCATGAGCAAAAAGGGAATTTTACGTGGTAATTCTGCGTGGGTTTAGTGGCAACTCTGCTCGTCTCATTAAATATGTGGCGAGAGCGAGAGCGAGAGCAGCAACAACGAGCACATTTGCGAGCGAGTGTGCAAACTTTTAGAATCGCTGAAGAGCAACTCGTCGCTGTGATGGCGCGGGTTATGATGACCCAGCGGGTTATGATGACATCAACATGCACTCCAGCAGAGGGCAACATCCATCGCTGCCACTGCATCTCACACTTGACGATGGGAAAAAACGGAAAGAGGAAGTTTCTGCGAAAGGCGTCGTCGATTGTACACATGTTGATGTGCGGAAGATTTATCAGCATCAGTTCAATGTCGCCATAATTTATTATTCAATACGTTTGGCGTTGCATTTTTTCAGCCATTTAATTTCCAATTTATTGTCGTTCATTCGACGTTGAAAGACGTGGCAGCATTTCAGGAAGGCAGCACTCGAGATCGTCTTCCGGTTGCAGTTGAACTTCAGCCGTCGGCTTTCTCCTCAATCGTCTGATATTTTCCCACGTAAACGCTCACTCTGGCTATAAACGAATATTATTATAAATTGACGATAGTATTTTGAGATTATTTTGTCAGTTTTTGACGTGAGTTTTTCTGTTTCAGACGCGGCCTGACGCCACCGCATCGTGTCAAGTCGATATCCATGGCCACTTTCACTCAGGAGGAGATCGACTTCCTGCGAGCACACGGCAACGATCTGTGCGCCAAGACCTGGCTGGGTCTGTGGGACCCGAAGCGCGCCGTGCATCAAGATCACCGCGAGTTGATGATTGATAAATACGAACGCAAGCGTTACTACTTGGAGCCGGCGAGTCCTCTCAAATCCTTAACCAATGCGGCATCGTTGAAAAATGGCAGCAACATCAGCAGCAGCAGCAACGGCAACAGCGCCAACAACAACAACAGCAACAAGAATGCTTCTTCGACAACCACGGCACATGTATTGCACCAGCAGCAATTGAAAAATGGTTACGGAAATCATATGACTAATGGCAATGGCACGACTACCAACAGCAGCTGTAGCAGCACCAGCAGCAGCAGCAACAACAACAACAATAGCAGTGCCATTAACGTTAACAGCAGCAACAAAGTGCAGGCGGGTGGCGGCTTCGATAGCAGCTTTCAAAATATCACATTAACGCCGCCGACTTCGCAGCGTACCACACAAAATGGCCTACATAAATCATCATCGACCGCAATCAGTCGGCCGCAGAACGGTTACCATCACCAGGCGCAGTCGCAGTCGCAGTCGCGGGCGGCGGATCGGCCAGGGGACAGCAGCTACAACGCAGTTAGGAACGGCTTCGGCGCCGATGCAGACTTCGTCGCTGACTTCGGATCAGCTAACATATTCGATGCCACAGCGGCCATTTCGCTGGGATCGACAGCCGCCGCCTCAGCCGCTTCCTCGAACGGTTACGCCAAGATTCTGCCCATGAAAGCGACTCAGATTATGAATGGCGTCGCTGGCGGTGGCAATCATTCGGCCGTAGCGACTCTCATGATGAATGGCAATATCAGAAATCAGCAGAATGGAACGAATGGTCACATTATCAACAGTAACAACAGCAACAACAACAACGGCAGCAGCAACAATAACAACACTAAAAGCACATCTGAAAATTTCGCCGATTTCGATCATGCACCCATTTTTAATGCAGCGGGTGAGTTGCGCTTCTTGGCAATATTATTGCAACAATTTCAATACGCATTGCAAACAATCTGCCCCCCTCTTCTGATTGTGCAAATATTATCATTCATTTAGTCACTCATCTGGCTGTTGTCTTACCCTGACCTTTTACATAGAATAACAATTTTTTCTCCAACTAATGATACAATTTCCTAAGCACTAAATAAGCTGTACAGCCATTTAAATGTGCTCCTCAGATCTTTCCTTAATCTTCTTCCACGATTAAATAACCAGGAAGTCGAAAATCTAACTCTGTACATGGTATTTTTATTCGAATAAACATTTTTGTGGGCAGTCAAGAGTACCGAGAATACATTCCTGATATTGCCAGACATAACACAGACCGATGAACTGCCCATATCAAGTGATTTTAGTACAAAGGGCAACGGGAAAGCTGGTGGACTGATGCGAACTGCTTCACTGACGAAAAGCTTGGCGGGGCAGACAGGATTCCTCCCAGAAATGTTACCTATAGTATTCTATATAAATTGAAAAACTTTTATGTATTCGTTCGTGTTCTGTATTCGTATTCTTCACAGACTGACGATGGACTTGTACGTACGTGAGGACATCGATGTTTACCTTTCTAGAACCTTTCTCGTCTTCACTCACTCCTTCCTCGATGATACAATGGCCCATTTTGGCGCTGCTCTAACAGAGCTCCATATCTCCATTATTGTTACTTCCTAGTTTATGTAGTGAAAACAGGAAAGTATTTTAATAGCGAAACAATTCGATAATCAGATGTTAAGGGAAATAAGCATTATGGCCGTCCCTGAAGCCGTTTCTTTGTCCGAAAGATCCCATTGATTAATATGTAGATATTATTTGTTAGAAAAGTTCAGTTCTCTGAACACCTCTCTTGAAGTACTGACCCAGTAAGTGCAACACAGACTGTATAATAACGTCAAGTACTGTGATCTGACCTGGTTTTTATACCTTCATACGCTGAAGAACGACTAGAAGTATCATCTTGAAATTCTACTCGAATATTCTCCGTCATCGGGCGTTATTTGGCAGAGACAATGACCCATAGGTGTATTGAGTGTATAACTTAAAATCCGAAATTTATTTTTTTTAGGAAATTTAAGCGTTTATTAAAAAAGCATCTTGTAAAATACTGTCACTCAAAATATTGTCCATCGGAAGCTACAGCGTTGTCCCATTTTTCGGCAAAAAATATATCGAGGCAATATTGGATGCTTTGCACCGAAGTAAACCGTATTCCGGAAAGTGCATCCTGCATCGAGCGAAACAAATTTTTGTCAGAAGGAAGCAAGTCCGGTTTATGGCGGGAACTTCCCATGCGCTATTTTCCAAACAGCTTGTCTCGTCTTACATTATGGCTTCGTGTCTTGTCTTCCATTACGGGCGTTTGTCCTTCAATGGTCTCTTTAATCGAATGAGTGGTTTTCGGTACAGCTCTCCAGTAATGGTTCGACGTGCTTATAGAAGCTCATAATACAATTCATACACAATTCTTCGGTATATGTATGGGCTTTGTTTAGCTCAGAGACGTGGTTACTTCTTCAAAATTCTAAGAATTCCTTTCAAGTCCTGAATATTAATTAATAGGAAGTTAATATTAAGTTCACCCTTCTTCAACCTCTCCCTATTTCTGTAAATTTATGTTGTTACGCACATTAGCCGAAGGCCTCTGTTGCTAGTTGCTAAGCTTTGTACTTAAAATTGTAATTGTATTACTTTTTTAAATCAATTAAAAAAAAAAAAAAAAAAATAGGAAGGTCACATTCACAATTGTTTATTGTGAATGTAATGCTTAAAGCTATTATAACACTGAAGAATGTGTAAGCTTTCAATTTCGACGATTTAAAATCGCTTTTCACTTGAAGGTGCTCTATGAAAGTGAGGTAAAAGACTTTAATTTCTGTAGGCGGCTTGAACCAATTTTCAAATGGTTGATCGGCTCCGAGGATTATGTACCTCGGGATTTTTTTTTTTAGCAATTTTAAATGAGAGAAATCTGCGTTTTTGTGGCTTTAGCTTTTCATTTGTTGTATTGCTAAAATGATTAACAATTAATTTAATTCATTGTCTGTTTGCGTATGTGTGCTTTTTGTATTGTTTGGGGCGGGTGCCGGTGGGCGCGGCTTGATTTCAATATTTTTGCTTTGGTTTTCCTTCATTGCTTTTGTATTTTCTGTTTTCTGTCTCTATAGAAAATTACAAATTTGTCAGAAAACGAAATTTGAAAAAGTCGTCGCCGATGTTTCAAGAAAAATTTCAACTACAGCAGCAACAACAACGCGAAATTCCGATCTCAGCTGCAACAACAGCTGCAACGGAAGATGAGAAGGAAAATAGTAGAAATAACACGAAAAATATTAACAATTTTTACGATCTGAATCGTTGGCATGACTTCAATTCGTTGAAAGACGGAAGGAAGATGGGTTGGGAAGAAGAGAAAGAGGAAAGCGCTATTGTTAATAATTGCTTCAATGATTTTAGTTTGAATCGCCATAATAACGGTAAAATAGCATCAGCAACGAGCAATTATTATGAAGTTGAGCATCAGCAGCAGCAGCAGCAACAAACGAAATTCACTCCCCTGGCGATGGCTGCTCATGCAACGGCCATGGCCGTCCTCGGCAGCCATGAGTTCGATGTGAGCAGCTCGCATGATACTACCGAGTGGAGCAGATGGCACGGTGTTGACTCCGTGGCGACTCCCATAACAAGCACAGATTGGGATAATTTCTGGGAGAGCAACAGCAGGAGCAGCAGCGCTGCACTGTCACATGGCTCCTTTCCAAAGCCATTGTCGTCGTTTCCAGCCACGCCAGCGTCCAACGACACCACCCACTGCTTCAACCACACGATTGCTCCAGTTCAAAGCAGCCACAGCGTCCAGAGCAGCTCGTTTCCATTAACTTTTACACCCGTTGCAACAGAAGCAACTGCAACAGCGGCGCCGTTTCTCTCTACGAATCCCTTTCTGCCGAATACAAATTTCAATTTAACCCATCCCGACACCGATTTTCCTTCCTCTTCGACTGCAGGATTTTTGGCTCATCGACGTTCGTCGTCTTCTGTCCCCGATGAAAATTCGAATGTTGATTTTGTTCGTGGCTGGCGTAAGTTTTTGTTTCGCTTGCGTTTCGTTGCCTTCTTGCTTTTGCACTTTGGATGCTTTTATTTCATAGATCAATTCAAAGCTACATTCATAATCTCTTGTTATTTCATTATTATTTAGTTAGAATATCAAAGAGTTTTTAATTGCTTTTAATTCGTTTGTTTGGTTGTGTTTGTTTTGGTTGTGTTTGATGCTTGCCTTGATTGCGTTTTGTTGTTTCATTTGTGGCCATAATGAAATGACTATTTTGGAAGAGCTAATAATGAATATCATTTGCAAGAAGTTTATTAGTTACCTGGCCTTGGGAGTTCCAGTCTTTTGTTGGCTGCATCGCGTCTCTTCGTAAGTATCAATCAGAAACCTTGGATCTCAGTATCCGTCATTTTAATTCTGCTCGACTGAGCATATGACAAAGGTATGAATTCGAACTCACTCCGTTGTTAAAAATGTAGTTTAAAGGTCGTACATTTCATTACAATGTTTAATATAACATTCAAAAGTTAAGCTCGTTAAATATTCGCTGTGACAAATCCTACTAAACACTGAAATCAGCTGTGAAATCATATCGCCATCATGAGGAATCAGTGCTACCAATTTGAAACCAAGGCTCCGAGTGTTGTACACGCTTATTCAAACATACTTACATACATACATATATCTCCTTTTCTTAAAAGGAAAAAGAACACTTGAATAGAAATTATGTAGATCTTTATTATTACTTGGAAAAGCCCAGTTTTTATTTCTTTTTCTATAGAATGTTATTTGTGTATCATATTTATGTACACACGAACGTATTTTAATATGCTTGTTGTTAATGCATAATTTGGTTTTGTTGTAATTATGTACACAGCGAGAACTACGCATATTTCGTATAAATTTTTAATGTGTTTGCTTTTGCAGGTCTGCCGATGACGAATGGCTACAGCAATAAGCAACATGCAGCCTCGGCGAAATCAACGACGACTGCCAATAACATGAGCAACAATCAGAACAACAACAACAGGAACCAAACGCCAGCTGCAGATCGTTATGCGGCGCTCAAGGATTTAGATGAGCAACTGCGTGAAAGCAAAGCCGTGGCGGCAGCAGCAGCCGCAGCAGTTGTTGGAACCACAAATGCACCTGATGCATTTGGGAATAGTAAGCAAAGCGTTCATTTCAAGGAATATTTACTCATTAATTCTCTTGCAATATTTGAAACGCTTTTTGTAGATAATAACAACAACGTGGGCACAAATGTGAATCCGTTCAAACTACAGCAGCAACAACACGCAGCAATGGCGAATCCATTTCAAGCAACACAGCAACAGCAGCAGCAGCCGAATCTCTTTGGTCAAATGTCAACAGTAACAAATGGCAACATCTTGACGAATGGATTCCAGCAGCCGATTTCTGCTCAACAGCAACAACAACAGGCGCAGCAACAACAACATACAGCTTTCTATAATTACAGCAGCGGATATACTGCAGCTGGCGCCGCAGCCTCAACAATGTTTCCTCCTCCTCCTGCTCCGTCCAGCGGGCCGAATGGCTGCGGCTTCGGTTTCGGCTCCATGCAACAGCAGATCGCCGCAGCAGCCGGCGGTGGCGGCGGCGGCGGCGGCGCATTCAACAACCCATTTGCGGTGAGTTGTGATCGCTGTTGATTTTGTGATTTGTCTTATTTTTTAATTATTCTCCTTTGCCTGCCGTCCTCAGGCTACGGGCGGAGCTGTAAATTCAAACAATCCGTTCTTATGAAGCTGCTCATCGACGTCGTCATCCTCCTGATCCCCACACCTCAGCACCAGCGCCGGGCTCAAGCGTACCTAGAGGGATCAGTCGCAGTCGTTGAAGGCGTCTCATTTCTTGTTCCCTGACAGCGTCCGAACTACATAAATATTTAATTATTAAACAACAGTTGAAAAGACAAGAAAACTATTTGCATGTCGATTGTGTTATGGAAGAATGAACCGAAACAAGGAAAACATCAATACAAATATATTCATAAATCGATTAAAAATAAATAATAATAATAATTATAATAATTATCGGATAATAAAAATTAATTAGTTATTTAAAAGAAAAATGTTAAATAATCGAAATTTATGATCAACCAAAATTAAGCTTCATTTAGTTATAACAAAGAAAATGCTTTAAAATACATTATTAACAAAAATTAAGATTATGAGATACACACACACACGCATATACAAGCATGTTTTGTACATGTTTTTGTATTTATATACATGCATATAAATAAAGCTTAGATTTATTCGATTTTTCATTTTAAGCGTCATTTGATTTCATCCTAAAATTTCTATTGTAGCAAAACGTTAACACAAATTTCACATTTTATTCGATTACTAGAACTTCACTAAGGAACGTAAAAGAAAGAAGACGAATTACGAAAATCCTTGTTTAATAATAATCCTATTATAATAATAATAATAATGCTCGAATTATTCCGTTCTTATTGTTTCTCACTCCATTTTCGTGGAGACTATGTTTTTTTTTTTTGTTTTAGCTTTTTTAAAACGAATGTCGTATATATAAACACTAAATTGTATTTCAAATAAAATTTTAACTGCTATGAAACCTAACAAGAAAGTCGTTTAATTGAAACATTTCTTAAGGGATTTCGTAAATGAAATTGGTAAAATTTGATCGGGTTTTATTCCTTTCATTTGTTTCCCATGGAAAACAATCGTATTTAATACGTAATGGACTACGCCTTAAATGCGTAATATAATGCGTATCAAGTGATGTATGAGCTACTCGTTGCTGTTTTATAAAAAATTGCATTACTTCTGTGCAAAATTCCAGCCAAGGTTTTGGAAAAAGAGCTGTAATTTCTATACAAAACAAAGCAAGCATTTTTAGTGTGACTTTGGAACCAAGCGCTAACTGCATACTTAAAATTTGTACTAAAAACATTGGAATTTGTACTAAGAACATTGGAAGTTGAAAAAAACATTATCAACAATGAAATTGATTCATGGAAATTATTTGATCTTGGTTTTTCATAACCTCTAAATAAAAACGGTAACGAAAATAATGATTAAAAGGCGTATAATTTTTATATTTAAGTATTTTCATATGTAATTTATTTCTGTTTCGGTATAATTTCTAGTGTTTGTTGTTTCTTCACTTATTTTCATAATGTTTTTGCTTTATCGTTTCTATAAATTAGCAAATTCTATTTCGATATAAAAAAGAGAAAAAACAAAAATCCGCAGCGATTATTCAAAACAGCAAAAATATTCAACAACCAATTCACTTATTTTTTGCTTATTTTTCTTCCAGGTGACAACATTTGTTTTGTTTTTGTTTTTGTTTTTATACTATGCAGAATATGTTATCAATATTTATATTTAAGAATAGGTAAAAAAGCTGAACGAACTACACAATTTTACAGTTCATCCATTATTTGAGTCGACTTTAATGATAATTTAAGACTAAAGAAAATATTTATAATGTTAATAATATGATACATGAAAAATATAAAAATAATTAACTGAGATAACGTAATTCGGTAAATATGTTGAGTTCGTTAATATCATAGAAATTCGAATTTCTACAACTGATCATTTATAAGTATGTATTCATTTATTTAAATTGTTCTTATATCAATTACAGGACGATGTACATGTGTGGGAATAAAAGTACAAGCTATATAAATACTGTACAGAAAACAAAAATAATTTCCTTTCATTTAACACAAAAATAATAACATACATATTTCAATAAACAGAGAAAAACAAAATTTCCAAATGGCATAAAATTAATATTAACGATTCATAAATAAATTTAAATGTAATAAAGGAAAAATATATAGTAACAAAATGACTACTTTTGGCCAACGCATGACATTCCAAGAAGTGTGTAATTAGAATAGTTAGATGGGTGTGTGTGTGTGTGTGTGTGTGTGTTGTGGATGAAATTTATCATTTCAATCGTACAGACAAAAATTGTAAGCAGCCTGAACGAACGAATACTAAATTTGAAATTGCGAATGCTGAATAATGATCGGCTCACATTCGAAATATTTTCTCGTTATTTTCGCTTTTTCCACAATACAACTATTGTACATATATATAATTTCATAATATACATACATATATAAGTTCATAAAATTTTTTATTTATTCATATATATTTAATATTTGCATTTTCGCGTAGTTTAAATTCTTCACGTTTTCGCGGTTTTACGTTTTTCTCATAGTTTTAGTTTTTATCATAAATGGAATTAAAAACAAGTAAAGTTATAAAAAATCCTTCTTCACGTTTCTTTTCCTCTTCTTTTATTTGCATTGGATCCATTTTAATTTTTATGATTGAATGTATTTGAATGGTTTGCTGATGGTGGCTATGAATTTTCTTCACAAGGATTTTCACTTCATTTCTCTCATTTGTTTTGGTTCGAATAAATTATATTAGTTGTGTATTATATATTTATACATATATGTATATATATATATAAATTTATATATATACGCACATATACATACATTAGTTGGAATATTTTCATATAGTCTAATGATTTATGATGCTCTTTTTTTAATGCAATTTCGTGTTTTTAAAAGCGTTGATGTGATTTGCGTTACGTTACGAAGTTGCTATTTGACATGACGATAAGCGATGTGACACGAGTCGCGTTCGTCATCGGAGAATCATAGTATGTACCATGTTTAGGGTGGGTAGAAAGAGAGAGCAGAGGTGGACAATTTGTAATTGATTTCTTTACGTCATTCCAATCATATTTCCAAGGGAAATTTTGACTTTAATATTTTCGTATTTAAATGCGTAATTTAATTTAAATGAAGCACAAAATCTCGTCATTTTGAAAACCGAATGCTTAAAGCTTAATTAAATTTATTCACTTCAGCTTTATAATCTAATTCAACATATTTTCCACGTCGAACTCAACTGCTGACTGGACATGTGTATTAAAAAACAAAAGAAAATCATGTTCATATTTTGCTATTTCGAATATTGAAATTTCTGATGTAGATTCATATAAGAATTTTATATTAAACAGTTAGTAATGTATATTAATTAACAAACACTTGACTGAATGCAAAATAATAGCATAAAAATTGCTAAAGATAATTTTTATTAGTTGATGAAATGTTTTGGTAGAACGAATTCAAAAAGTGAATAAGAATTCTTTTGTGAGCGACAGAAAACTGCAAAAATTAACATTTGTTAAGTGAATATTTCGAATATAAATATTTATATAAATATGGATGTGTATATTTTCACATGTAAGTGATCAATTAATATATAAATTTAGAAAACTTAAAAAAAGCCTGGTAAAAACAAAAACCAAAGGCGAAAGTTCTTTGAAACATTTGATAATAAATTGAAATCTTTTATGTGATGAAAACAATTTTTAAACTTTTGTCCAATGACTCTCAAACTTTTCTAATAATATTTAATATTGTTATATTAATATATAACATACGTTATTGAATAGAAACAGGAATTAAATGAATTTACATTGGTTATTATTATAGAAAAAGCTACACACGTACATACATTCATACATACAAAAAGCTTCATACATGTTATGAATGAATATTATTATTATTATTATTATATTTTCCTGTGGAGCTGTTGCTGTTCATCAGCTTTCTTATTTTGAGTAGCGTTTCTAATGCGTTTTTTTTTTGTTTGTTTCTGCTTTTGGTTAGTTTTCTTTTCGGTTTAATATTTTGAGTTTCTTTCATATAAAAGTTTATTTAAATGATTACTAAATATGCACTTAAAACTAAATATGGTTTGTGTCCATTTATGGTGTTGGTATTTTCTATTAAAATTTAATACTTTTCTTTCATTTTAATGCCGCAAAAAATGCAATGTTCGGAAAATTTACAAAGTGAAAATTTACATGAACTTGTGTTTAGTTTAATGAAAACTTCGAGAAAAATACAATTTTTTCTAATAATAATTTAAAGAAAAATATAATGTGAAAAGTAAAATATCGTTTTTAAATTTAATGTAATGAAGTCATTTAATAAAAGCATGTAAACTTAATAATGTTCTTGCTAATAAGAAGCAAAAGTGTTGTTCAATGAAAAAGGAAGGAGATTCTTTTAGCTCCCGACTACAAAAGACATATTAAAGTGAACTACAGTGAGTGCTATTCGTCTGCTGTGCAATTTGTTTGTCTTCTATGATTATACTATAAAAATTGAAAGCTTTTTTGCACGAAAATTTACTGTAAATGGGCGCTGCTAATGATCATTCATATTTTACGTTACACTTTACATTCCTTTTATGACTCTGAGATTATATTAAAATTGTTTCACACATTTTCGTTTAATCATATTCATACTTTTAGTCATTCGCATGTACAACACTAGCATCTCTTTGAGCTGAAGCCGTTTCGTCATAAACTACAATAATTATTTCGTCGTAAACTACAATAATTATTTCGTCATAAACTGCAATAATTATTTGATAATTTGTGAGCTGTGTTCAATGTGCTAAAAATTATGTTAAAATTGAATTATGCTTCGGTACACCTTTTCTCTTTTGTATTAAATTATACAATTTCTTTAATAATAACCGATTTATAAAACAGACTTTTTTCTTACTTTAGCTTTTAAATATAATTTGATATTATTCAGTGATAATAATATTAATAATATTAATGCAATGAGAATACATATGTACGAATTGTAATTTAAGGTGAATAAAGTCTAATATTTATGTGATGTCGCTTTAGCACTTTGCTTTGTATTATTTCTATATGGATAATTCTCACGGTTCAATAATTTGACAAAATGTGTTTGCTATAGCTTTGCGTATCATATCATTGAGTGTATATTTGAGAAAGATGTGAGGCATCGCGACGTTTACGTTCCGTTGGCTTTGGGCAGCGGCCGCACCAGATACAGCTTCTCGCCCTGCTTATTCGTGTAGATAGGTGCTCTTTGGTAGTGATCCACTAATTGATCCAACGTATGGAACTTGCGCTGCCCGATGCAGTACATGCTGTTCTCGACGTGCACGCGGAAGTGCTTATTGCGTCCGGGTGCTTTCAAAGATACGGAATAGTCGCCCATCTGGAAAAGGCAAAGACTTTAATAAACTTCAATTTAATAAACTACAATTTAATAAACTTCGATTTAATAAACTTCGATTAAGAAATGTTATTCCTTTCTTGTGTTAAGTGAAAGTGTGATTGAGTGAGTCTTCGAAAGTCGGAAGAATTTGTTTCAATGATTGCAGCCATTCCAAGTTGAATAGGCGACACAAGGGACTTGAGTTTATCGTATAATTTACAGCATAATAAATATAAATATTCGAAGCGTCTTAACATTTCAGTAACTGAGTGTTTTTCGTTGACATCACTCACTTTAAGTGACGGACTTACGTTAGTCTCGCTGTCTCTTATAAGAAAGTCGCCATCGTGACCGTGCTGATTGAGCACCGTGTCGCACTGACTACGGGTGATGGCGCCGTAGTACCATGACTTGCCGGCCAGATTGGGCCGTTCCATGGGCGGCATTGGCGGCGACGATTGCGGTGGCATGTTGTTCATAACGCCGCCGCTGTCGTTGCGTCGATCAATCGAGTCGCCACCAGTGCTGCTGCCTCCATTGCCCCCGCCACCGCCGCCGCCACCGCCACCACCAACACCAACGCCAGCCCCACCACCGACGCTGCCACCGGCGCCATTGTTGCGATACGGCGTGGCCAGATAATCGTTCAGCTCTTGTAGGTAATTGCGTGGAACTAAACCGACTTGTCCTTGATTATTGCGTGCCTTGTACCAGTCCGGATCGGATGCAGGACGATCGACGATCTCGAGCCGATCGCCCTTTTCAAACGATAATTCCTGATCGTTGTTCGAAGAGAAGCTGTAAAGAGCGACCTGCAACGGATAGCGAAAGGAGGTTAGAGCAATGGAATTTGGAATTTGGGGAGGAGCCAAGATTAGTTACCACAATATCGAGCACATTCTCTGCCATTGCATACGTGTGTATTTCGCCGTCGTTGTCACAATCCTCGGTTGTATAATTGCTGGGGAACCAGCCAACAGCATTGCCGCTCTGTCCGCGCCACCACCCATCGTTCGACTTCTCCAGGATCAGGATGCGCGTGCCTTTCGTCAGCGACAGTTCGTCGGGCTGCTGCGCCTGGTAATTGTACTTGACGATCGCGGTGCCAATCGCTTCGGATGGATCGGGCGGAAGGCGGCGAGACATGGTTGGACTTTCGATCTGGCGCGACGGCGAACAGTTGGGAAGTGTTTTCGAGCCTGAACCTTTTTTCACCTTTTTCTTGATACTGTAAAGGAAATGTTTGAAGTCAACGATTACAAAATACACGCTAAAAGAGTCAGCAAACGAGAAAATGTTGTAGTGAACGGCCTCATTGAATTAAATTAGTTCTAAACGGAGCCTAAACGGAGCGCAGACAATATTAAATAACGTTTACTATTCAAAAGAGAAATTTAATGCTTAAAAGTTAAAGTGGCTCGTTAGTTAAATGGCCAATTAATTAAGACGAAACCAGGCTTTAAATTTCTGCGTAATATTTTCAATGGAAAATGAACATTGTTAATAAATGAACAGTCGAAATTAATTCAACATTTCTGCTTTACATATATAGAAATAATCGATGATTTCCTTGCTAAAAGGAATGCGAATCACTGCATGATGCTGTAAACTGTATTCACAAAACTATTTAAAGAGTCTTCCTTAAAGACTGGCAGACATTTAATAAACTTTCTAAGAGAGGAGTGAAATTCTTCTTAACTTTGGCATATAAAAACCTGAATAAAATAAACAAGGACACGGAAATTTATTATAATAACATTATTGATGTTTGGTTGTTCAATATACAAGCAACAGAAGGATTGTTTTACATCTTCGTTAAAATTGTATGTACATTTTCAAGAAGTTGGAACAAACAGCTGAATAAAATTTTGTCGACCGAAGAAAGTCTTTAGTAGTTTATTTTAGAAGGCGCATCGGGAAGAGTGACTGTATTGTTTGTTGGGATTAAATTGCATAGAAAAAAGTGAAAGTAAAGAACAGAAAAGTTTCATTAAAGTGCAACATGCATGCTTTAAATCAAATCAAAAGAAAACATCGAGACATAAAAGGAAAGCACACACACATTAATTGAGAAACCAGAGAAATTAACCAAGTTTAGCAAAGTATTACAAAAGCCTTAGCAAAATAAAAATAATACAATACAATAGAATAGAATGGCATGTGTTTGGTAACTAGAAAACGGGGTTAAAAAGTGAAGAGGAAATTCGTATTAATTTGGTTTATTTTGAAGCTTCAAATAGCAGCAATCAATTTACCTGTCGAACAGCGATGGCTTCTCCTTTTTAACGTAGTTGCTCGGCACGTAACCGGACTGATTGCGGTTATTTTGCACCCGCCACCAATGCTTCGAGTCATCGAGCAACAAGTAGCGTTCGTTTTTCCGAAGATCCAATTCCTGCGCCCCTTGCGCCGCGTAATCGTACTTGGCCACCACGTAGCAGACGTCTTCTTGTGATTTGCCTTCGAGACGAGATCGAAATCGAAATTGAAATCAACAAAAAAAAGCCAACAACAAAAACAGAAATGGACCAAAAACGCAATGAATCTAATCAATGTTCCTTCTCTTTAATGTGTCACGTTAAATGAATTTTAAATGACTGGCAAAGACTGTATTTTCCATAATTTAATTTTAAATATAAGAATTTCATGTCAAGTGCAACTTTACAATTAATTTTAAAACAATCAAGTAACTAATTAAGTACATCAAATGTATTTTGTGAGCATTTGGAACTTGGGAATCAATTTGAAAAGCAACTTTTGTCCTTAATCTGAAGTTATTTGTGTTTTTCTTTATACCGTGCTTCATGTTGCCCGCCATTGATTGTTGCTGACCAGTGCCACAAGTTGTTGTGTCACGTTCACCGGCGCTGTTCTTCGTCGAGCAGTTGCTGGATGAGCTTGTTGTTTCTTGGCTGAATGTTACGCTTTTGTGCTGCTGTTGTTGTGCACTGCAAGACGATGCTGAGGAGTGATTGCGTTGGTGCTGCGTTTGCTGCTGCTGTTGCTGCTGCTGCTGCTGCTGCGGATGTATGTGACGTTGATGGTGCGCTGGTGAGCCCGCTGCTGGCAGTGACGTCTGTTGATGTTGCTGATAGTGATGTTGCGGTTTTTGTTGCTGCCAATTGCTTGCAGCTAGTAAGCCAGCTGTCGACGCAGCACTGCCACTGCCGTTGCTTGACGTACACCGTGTATGTTGCTGCTGCTGCTGATGCGGCTGCTGGTGCGGCTGCTGTTGTTGCTGTTGATGATGACGTTGTTGATGGCTTATTATCGGCAATTGATTGCTTGCGGAGGAATCGGGGATATTTCGCGTGAATCGCTGGGGATATTCCAACATTCCAGCTCCTCTATTAGTCGTAGAGGAATGAGGATTCCGGGTGGCGAGGGGTGGAAGACGGCGGCTGTGAGTTGGTGAATGAGAGCGTCGGCGAACTGCTTGTCTGCCAGCGGATCAACCTTTTCCTTCCACTCTCTATTGATTTCGTATATTGATGAAGATGTTGACGCTGCCGTGGTGTTTGTTGCATGTATTGTACAATAACTTGTTGCAGACGATGATGATTCGCTTAAAATGCCAGCGAAAAGTCATTTCTAAAGAAAGAGTGATGAAAAATGTTGGCAAATAAAAACAATAAATTAATACGAAGCACAAAAGAAGCGTGTGTAAAAAAGCGACGATCAAAATTATGGAATAGATACGATTATGTAAATAAGTAAAATAACATGATTTGAAAACAAATGTAGCATGAAAATGATTTAAAAGTAATTTAATGCGTCACAGAAGTTCTTCTGCAGTAGTTTCCTTAACAAAGGGATGAAGAAACTATCAATGAAGACAGAGCAGTCAAACAGCTTATGTTCGCACTGTGCCGAAATGAGGTCATTTCTCTCCATTCTACAATATCTGCTGAAATTTAGAAGATTAGCACAATTTCGCCTATGACATAAAAAGGGAAATCAACCCTGGTTTAGTACTAAATAGATGGTTTTTTTAATTTTAAATGATAGTTAATCAGGTTTTAGCGATGTTTTGCTTTTAGGAAATGTTCAAACTTCCCAAATTGTGTTTCATTTTTGTTGATATTAACATTATTTATTGTTATCATTTATATATAGATTTAATATTTTTACTTTTTCACAGAAAGAAATTTAACTATAAACTTTTCCCCCAGACAAAAGATAAAATTTCCCTCATTGTTTTTTTAATGAACTCGATAAACAAAAAGTTATTGAAAAAAAGTAGGTAATGTTTGCTAAATTCCTACTAATCTGGGAGCACTGATTCTCTTTGAAAGCAAACCAATTTTAACATTTCATTTTCAATTAATTTCTGAAAAGGAAAAAAAATGTAATTTTTAGTCTAGCGTGGATGATGATTTACTGCATTCATTTATGAAGCTTGTGCAATTTCCAATATTTGCTGTTGACAAAACGCTCGCAATTTACAAACTCTGAGAAACAAGAAAATTCCCTTGAGGAATTTCTGTTAATATTCGTTCGTAATCAGCTTGGATTCTTCGGTTGTTTTAATAAAGTTAAAACAGAGTTTTGCTCTTTTACAAATGTGTCCTCTAGTAAAAATATTTAAGCGATTTCATCTGCATGAGTTCTCTCGTCGTCTCTGATTCGATAAAAATATGAAAAAATCACGCAATTCACGCAATACTCGGCCACAATCTACAAAGTGGAAATTGCGTGATTTGCGTGATTTTGTGCAACGCCAATAGACAAATGAAGCGTTAAATGAAATTGTGAATGCTGCAAACGAACATTGTGAATTTCAGGTGAATTTGTTTTGATTTCGGGCAGAAATGAATAAGTTATAAATTTCTAATTTAATGCGCACGATGTGTTTTTTACGTTAACAGATAAGACGAATAGCAATTTAAGTATCCTCTGATTTTGTGAATTATAAAGGATATTCAAAGAAACAGCTTGATGTACAAGTTTTGTACTTCTATGCGTTTGCGCAGAGGTTTCAATGAGCGCACTTAAGAAATAATTTTAAGATGTGTGTTAATCGATTAGCAATTTTTTTCATTGTGATAAAATGAACATTTCAATATTCAAATTTTCATTGAATTTTAAATGCCTGAAAGTTTCTTTGCCAGAAAATGACAATACAACAAGGAAAAGGTGTTCTATTGAAGCTTTAAAAGTGCCATCAAGTAGACGACTATCAAATTTTAAATAACACCCAACTTCTTAGGGCCTTTAATTTGAAAGAAAATTAAGAAACAGTCTACGAAAAAATTCTCTAAAAAGAGCACTAAAGGAATCTAGGAGTTTCATCATCACTCAACTTATCACTATTCCCAACATCGAGTGCATGGGCACCCAACAACACATTTCCTCCTCATTAGCATCGCCAGAGGCCTTTCGATGGCCACACAAAACTATTTTTACTTTCATGTGCGTCCCTTCGTTGGCAGTCTGCTTAAATGAGTCGTCGACGCCAACGAATTAATTGATTCTTTACATAATTCTGAGCGAGTTCCGACTTTTATAGGTCATTGAGTGAAAATGCAATTCTTGATTGATTTCGTTCCTTTTCAAATTCAAAGTTTTATTTGTTTGGTGGCAGCTCAACTTCGGGTGAACTCAATTTTTGCATCATTGCATATTTAAAGGCGCATATGGAGTCAACAAGGCGACGGCTACTCATCATGATGATGATGTCCTCTTTTCCAAAATCAACACATTAAAGAGACATAAAGGGGTGCGAGAGAGAGAGAGAGAGAGAGTAAATAAACTAGAGCGAAGAAGCAATTTAATATGAGAAGTTGGCAGCTTTATTTGCATACGCTGCCATGGAAAAAAATAATAATAACAGACGGCGAAAAGTGTTTCTGATGCATTCTGACTCCTGCTTGGGTGGACAGCTCCCACAAGACTTAAAAATCTAGCAATATTATTACCACTTGACCGAGAGGAAAGCAAAATTCGGTTCTCCGATTTTCAAATTTATTCATCGAATTTTATATTTATCGAATTTTCTATACGAGGAGTTTAACTTTTTCACGTGTAATTTCTAAAGCCTCATCTCCAAATAAGAATTCAAAATTAAACAAATTATTAATTTCAAATATGTAGATTTAAAGGATCGCGACGTGGCAATAATTAAAGGAATTCAATGCCAAGGAAATAGAAGAATCTCACAAACATGTGACATCCGTTTGGCGACCTTTTAATAAATTATGAAAACGAAAAGCAGACGTTTTGAATTATATTAATAATTACAAAGTTTCTGAATATTATAAATTCATCGAGCAAAGGAACATTAATTATTAAGAATAATGATGTTCATTAAAATTACGGTACACGTAAGCATCGTTACTTCATTTCGTGGTGTTTCGTGGCAGTAAAAAGCAGAGAAAGTTTCGGAAATTCGATGCTTTCTTCCATGTTATTAACAAGTCGCTCGCTGCACTGAAACCAAACAATGAAGAACAACAAACTGTGAAATTGAGTGAAAAACACGAAGAAAAGCTGCACATGAAAATTAATAATAAACATTAAATTTAATGTTGTTTAGATTGAAAAATGAACGACTTCGGGTTTGTTTATTTGTTGTATGTAACCAAAGTTACATTATCCAATATTTCTTGTGATTCCTCAAGATATAGAAAGTGAAGAACTTAAGTTTTATGATTACAACACAGCTACAACTCTTCTCTCGTATTCTAAGCACCATCGCAGTAACTCAGGGGACCGCACTTGGTTGCGAAAATAATCCCACATCGACGCTCTTGGAATCAAGTAACAAGTCAAAACCATTTCGCTGCAACGACGAACAGTTAATGACTGTAACCGAATCGCCTTGAGTCAGTCAGTCAGGCGCAAATTACTGAAGGAGGAACATTTGGAGCCCTCCCATCAGCGTGCTTCGTGGATGGTGTTTGTGGCTTCCTCCACAGGATTTGCTGCAATTCCGCTCGAACAATAGAACAAACACACTTTTATTTTATGGGGAATTTTCGTTGCGTGCCTCGTTTAAGCTTCGTTTCCATGCAATTGTCTCCATTTCATAAGCTCATTAAAGCAAAGAAGTCTGATTTTAAACGTTTCTGCAAATCAACTACACAAAATCATCATAGTTCCAACATTTCATTTTCAATTGAATTTTTAATATCAAATGAAAATTCTTAAAACATTCACAAAAAAAGGTGAAAATATTTAATTTAATTTTTAATTTTTTTTTTATATTTTTATAAGAAATATTAAAGCAATTCAGGAAGTCGCCAGAACTACGAAAATAGCCACGGTATATCCCCAGCATTGCCTCAATATTTTATTTCAAAAGCTATCAAGTTTTGACATTTCTTTTCTTCATTGCATTTTCATTCTTCCCAATTCTTTCGCCACTTCTTCGATACCTTGTTTCGTAATTTACGTGACTCATAGTTCTTAGAGAGAGAAGAACTTTTGTGGTTTTAAGTTCCTCAAATGTCAATACCAAGTATAGAAATATTTCAAGAACCTTTTTTCCCCCCTTTTTTCTAATTTTCAAGACTTTTTCATTTGCCACTTTTTGTGTTAACTTTTGAGCTAAGCTGAATAAAATTGATTTCCATGGAAGCAGTAAAGAAAATTCAGAAAATACGTGAAGCAACATTATTTGAGTTTTCACAAGGTGACGGATTTTTTAATAAAGCTGTTTTTTTTTTTTGGCACCGATTTCTGGTCGACAATTTAGAGACATTTACATGAAATATGCTCCATGAAATTCCTTATTCATTATAAAATAATAAGAATGCGTCTTTTATTGAAAACAAACCAGAAATTCGCTGGAAAAATGGCGTCATTTCAAAGAATGAAAAGAATATCCGGCTAAAGATGATATTTAATACAACAGAACAATTTTAAAATCCGGCAAAAGACTGAGTGGACTTTATTTAGACTTCGGAGTAGAGGGAATGATCTTCAGAAGAAGTCGAGAAATGCGTCTTTATGCATTTTGCATATTTTTCTGCGTGATTTTCTGCTGTTTTTGTTGTGGTTGCTGACAAATTTCATTTCATTTCAAAAGCATTTCTCCCCTGCTCCATGCCAACTCATGCAACATGAAAACATACATACGTAAAAAAACAAACAAGGAACGTGCAAACGTTTTCATCTTCACCGTTGCAAATGCATCGACAGACTTTGGCAAATGAGAAATGATTTCTTCGACTTGGAGACATGATTATTTACTGCTTCTTTTTTTTTGGCTTGATTTACAGGTGAATAAATTATAAATGCGGTATGGACTCCCCTCGCCTCCGCCTCCGCCTCCTCCTTCTTTCGGCATCAACTTCGAGCCGCTTTTCTTTCTTCAGTCAGTTTTTCCTCGCGGCTTTTATTGACGCCGTCTCGAAGTAATGCAAAGAGTTTTTTGAGAAATCTGTGTGAAGTTCAGCTTGACCAACGCACGACAAATCACCTTCGATTATAATTACTTAGAAATCTCTTTTGCTCTATGCAGAAATTCCTTCGCGAACAGATTCTGCAACATTGAATTACAGGCGACTTTAGAAGCTCAGAACTTCTCTTTTTATGGGATGATACAAGGAAATTCTGGGAGTGTTTTTAATTAACCGCTGCCGCTGAAGATTCAAAAAATGTTCTTGCATTTCATTTGAGCCATGAGCCATTCAACAACACGATAAACGACGATTCAACGTAACTGAAACTATTTTTCTAGAATAAAAATAAAGTGTGAAAACGAAAGAAGCACTTCTTGAAATCATACTATAAAAAAATTTCAAGTCCATTAAGTGTAGAAATGTTCCGAGGAAAAAGAAAAGGAAGAAGCCGACCGAATACGCTGAAAAGCGTTTTGCATAACGTAGGAAAATTGTGCAATTATTGTTATTTCTAGAATTGCGATTGTTTCTTTTCTTTTCCAGCCAACTTTAAACGCGTCAGCGTTGCGCGTGTTGTGCGAAAACCAAGCGAACACATGTTTTCGCCATCGTCGAGCAACACTTTTAAAGGTGAAGGTCCACATGAGGCACAAGCAGCCGCAGCCGCAGCTGCGAGTTGCATCGACGTATAAATGCCATAAATGCCGCCGCTTGTTGTACTACTGCGAATGGATTTATTTTTACATTGAAACTCAATAACGAAATATCAAAAACCATTCACTGACGATCTTCGGTTTCCTCCTACAAATAATAAACCTATTTTCTTAATAGACTAATTTTAATGATTCTTGGACTATGAATGAAATTAGTTTTGCTGAAATTCTAAGAAATTTAATAAATTTCCTTTTCTATTTTATATTTTTCTTACATGGAGGAGAACAATTGTTTTCATTTCTTTTTTTATAAAATGTTAATTATTCGAGGCTGCGTTATGAATAACACAGGAAACAAGGAACCGAAAACCAACCAAACGTGAAAAGTAAATCAAAGATTTATGATTGCGATGTGAAATAAGCAGCGACTTGCAACACCCACGTAAATAAATAAATATTGGGTATTTTATTGTTAAGTCGTCGTTATGTTTTTTTTTTTTTTTTTGTATTTATTTTTCCTAGTTTCCTTCTTTTACTCACTCATGTTTTTAAATACTTCTTCGCTCAACGAAATGACGCCGTAGCTCGGAGCTGACCCACGGCTCTGAAGTTTCATTTTTCACATATTGTCGTCAATTTACATTGACACAAGTCGAAGTCCAAGTCGATTGTCGTCGTTTCGGATCGTGCAAAGTGCTACATTAACGCCTACATTTTGACGCTTATCAAACATCCGATTTTCCACAAGTTCTAGCAAACAAAAACAAGCAACTGTTGCGATGTATGTAGTAAGCAATGCAATGCAACTAATGACACATCATACGTTGTTATACGCAGATAAATAAATAAATTGTCACATGCCACAAACTACAAACGATGGACCATTTCACATCGGAGTCTTTTTCGACTTTTTCGACTCTATGAAAACTAAAATTCAAAGAGTTAATTATGAAAACAGCAGCGAAAACGAAACACATCACAATAGAATTAGTGAAGGCGGAAGAATGAAGATTGCAGAATATCGATTTTGCTATAGAAATCCGATTGTTGCATTGAAACTCTGCTGGGAATTCCAGATACTCCCCCCGCCGGCTCATTCGCTTCGCCTTAACGCGAGATAAGAAATTAAAAATGCTAGTCTTTTAGCTGTTGCATTATTAATCATCATAGACAGTAGCTGCTGTTTTGAGTGAACAGAAACAGAGACAGAGACACGGCAAGAAGAACGTGCAAAGGGCGTAACATGACGAGCAACAAAACAATCTCTGAAGGCATTCATAAGCCAGAGAAGAAGGCTACAAAAACACAAGAATAAAGTAAACTATTAAAGCAAAAAAAAAAGAAAAACAAAAAGAAACATTAACAAAAAGAGGAGAAAAGAAACTGCAGAAGCAGAATCCAGAAACTGGGTCATACGAACACTTTAATTATTATGTTCAGAGAAGTGTTAAAGAAAAAATGCAGCACTGAAATCAAGCAGAGACCCAGAAGCGGACGAGTTTTTTGTTGTTCGAATGAAAAAGAGAATAAAAGCGGTTATCATAATGCGTTAACGGCTACACTGAGCGAAAACCCTGCTGTAATTAGTTAAAATTAATTCAATTCAAATGATTTACAAGTAAATGCGAAAATTATTATTATTATTATTATTATGTAATAAATAAATATATAAATAAAATAAAAATATGCGAAAATTAGACTTTTTCCGCTCGGTAACTATATATATTTTTTATTGTTTTTACTTCCTTGCATACGTAGTAAATACAAAAAAGTATTGTAATCATGAAAAATTTCGATATTGAGATTTTTGACTATTTTCGTCGTGACGTCTGTACGTATCTTCAATAACTCAGAAACGGAGAGGCGTAGAAAGTTGAAATTTTGTATTTGAGACTCTTATAACATCTAGTTGTGCACCTCCCTTTCCGGATGAAATCGGTGGCGCCTAAAGGACACTTCCCCTGCAGGATTTTTCAGATTTCACGAATAACTCAAAACCAAACACGGCGAATAGATTTCGTATTTATTTGGGCTGCTATAACATCGAAATATGATCGATCGTATTCGTTACAATCGCTAGCAGCAAAAAAGGACACTTCTCCCAAAGGATTCCATGCATAACCAAGTACAACTTTTTTAATTGAAATTATTTCAGCTACAAGGAAATCATGTGCTTGCCACATCCGATTTATTTTCTTATTTAACATTACAAAATAAAAATAGACAAAGAAAAAATGTGAAAAAAATTAATTTTTACTCTGCAAAATTTACTGTTCCATTTAAACACGAATTTATGAATATAGTGACCAGTAAAAATATGAAATTATTTGAAGAGTCTTCTCATTTTCCTCAGTGTAGCTCATTAAAGAAACTCTGACGTTTCGTCAGTGTCGATCGTTTCTGGTTGAGTGTGTTACACTTCTACTCATTTATTTACATAATATTTACCGTGCTCCATTGTCTATTATTGTCAAGTATTTGTAATTGTTTGGCTTTTGAACAAATCAAGCGAAGGAGCTGAAAACAAACTTCTGAAGGCGATGTTGGCTTTGATTGACTTTTGAATTATCCAACAATGGACACAAATAAACAGGAAACTCAAAGGAATTCAATGTCCACTAAAAAGTTTAATTTAATTTAAATTATATACTCATTATATAAAAGTAGTGTAATTAATGGCATTAGATTTGTGCAGCATCCAACATATTTTATACAACACAAATCATCCGAATGTCTTCCTTTTTACTACACGAAGACGTCGCAATGAAACAGTGAATCTCCTGCGAAACGTTGGCAAAGGCAGAAACAGTTGTTCGAAATGCCTGTTCACATATCGACGCTTCATTCATTTCGATCGAGATTTCCTATAATACAATGATATATCTAACAGCGAACGGATCTTTTTCCGATGGCATTTCACCCTCAATGAAATGAATTGGAAGACGGACGAGGAAAGCGACGTACATAAATTGGCAATAATGCGTACGTAGCTGAATGTAGATTATTCCGTGAACATTTTGCCTGTGTTCATCGTGAATGCTCCACAATTTCAAATAGTTCACAAAACTTTCAACACTTCACAGTGGAATTTTATTGTCTTTAAAAATATCTAACAGCCGCTTTCAGTTTAAGGTAATAAAAATAAACAAATGGCATCAATGCCAAACACTAATTGTCACTCTAATTGGAATTTACAACATTTAAAACACATTTTAATTGATGAAATTATCAATGAGCTGAATTCTCATAAAACTTGCTTTAATTTCATGTAATTACTTAATCAATAACTCGGCTTCGAAGCGCCCTACTTCAGCGCGTGTGTGTGTGTGTGTGTGTGTGTGTGTGTGTGTGTGTGTGTGTGTGTGTGTGTGTGTGTAACTACAGCTTCGACAGCTACGAAGTAAATCAACAGTTGATAAAATATGTACGCAGTTTGTTGTTGCTCTCCACTTTGGCCAATGAACTTCTCCAAGAACTATAAAAGTTAACGGTTCGTTTTCTTGATTGCTATTGAGAGCGAGTTCAAGTTGACGCTGAAGAGTTCGTCGCAAGGGAGTTGGGAGAGGATTGTGGAGCCGTCACTTGGAGTGTGAGGGTGAGGGGAAGGATAGAGAAGGGAAAGCAAAGGCTTACAATATTTCAGTTGACTATTTATTGTAATTCAATACTATTAAATGCTTCAATGGCTCAATTGCCACTGCGATGAATTCGTTTAATTTGATATTAATAAATTTGCAATTTGAATGCATTTATGTAAAAATAATTGAACCAATAAATTTCAACGAATAAAACTTTATTAAAATAATTATTCATTGTTTTCTCTGCGAAGGAAAAGTTCAATGCAACACGAAAAGCACTGAAAATTTAATTCTTCAGCCACAAACACAGAACAACAAATAAACCGAGGCGCCAGGAAAAGGAAAAGCAGCCAAACAGAACACAACACAAAACGGCCAAACGGATATTCAATCTGTTTAATCCAGCGCACAGCGAGTTTTCCGTTACGAAAATTTAATTTGGTTGTTTTTGTTATGCCTTTCGTCATCGTCATCGTCATCGGCATCGGCATCGGCATCGTCCTCGTCACGTAGTCGTTTGTTGCCGGGTGCTTTTTCCCAATTGGAAGGCAGAACGAGTACAATCAAACAAATGCTGGAAAGGGGAAGTGTTGCTGGTGGTGGTAACTGATGCTGCTAACCTTGGTACGCGAGTAGAACACAAAATCTACGGCTAAACAAATGAAAATAAAACAAAATAAAACAAAAACGAATTTAAAATCCTTCGCAACGAATCCTTCAACGTGATCGCAAACAGAAGGTGGTTGTTGGTGGTATGTTCCACAAGATGCACCCATCTGCCCATGAGTTGATGTTCACACGGGAGAGGAAATCAGCTTTATACAAAACTTCACATTTACCACTTGTGAGGTTTTTTTATTTCTATTCAACACGAGTTATCAACAGAACCGGCGAGATTCACTTTAAAGTTTTAAACTTCATCGATTTAAATTTTACAGAAAAAAAACCTTCAGCGAAATGTTAAAAAGAATTCTTCGATAGCACAATTCTAAGGTAAAGTAAATTCTTACACGTCGGAGTTTCTTGTTAGGTGATAAATGTTTATTTATATCAAATTTCTATTGCAACCGCATTGAATTTGAGTAAGTTTTACTTTTAATTCACTTTAACGCTGGCCGAACAAAATCATGCCAGATAAAAATGCATACTTTTTTAAGGGTTGAACGGGAATGAACGATGAAATGAAATGGAATGGAATTGAAACGCGGCTTGCGTTAAATGTTCCAGTCATTGGTAAGGGACAAATTTAAGTGGATATTTAAATAAAAATTATATAAAGATGCATACATATGTATGTATATAAATGGTCACACGAAAACATGAATAACATTATTCGAAATGAGGCAGTTCTAAGAAGCACTTTAGCAAATATCTACTCTTCGTTGTGTATGCAATAATCAATAAGAGCAGCCGTAAGCGCCAATATGAACCCTGACCTGAGAACTCTAAGAATTTGTCTATAACAGATTATTTTTGGATTTTAATATCCATTAAACACACTAGTGGACAAAACACATGCAATGGAAATGATATATGTACATATGTCCAAATACTGAGCTACAGTAATGCATCAATAATTATAGAAAGTTCCAAGTAATTTTACGGTATCTATATAAATCGCTATTGTATAATAGCAATAGAACATTTTCTATTTTGTAAAAATGCTTGCTAAAACACACAAATATTTGAATGCAATGTTTTCACCTTTGAATACAGGAAGCACGTTCATTTGACAGAAATACACTGAGGTGTGTCTTCTTCGCCGCATTGTTTTCCAATGTAGAGACAAAAATAAAGCCAAAAGGGTGGTGGGTTGGATATTTCCAACAGGACATACGCTCGCGAGAGAGATACTGCAGCAACTGGAGCGCCACTCCAGAAGAGGGAGTATTTCGTTGCCGCGAGAGAATGTAATGAAAATTGAAACTACCAAGTGAGAACGTCGAACGACAAAAAAAATGGGGTGCGAGCGGTGGTGATGTTGGTGAATATCAAAGAACGACCAACCAACCAACCAACCAAGCAAATAACAACGCTTAGAGCATTGTCGAATCTATTGCAGGTTGGTAGGCAGTGTTGGGAGTGTAAAACCAAGGAATAAGAAGAAATCAGAATGAAACAGGAGCAAACGAGCGAAGGAGCATGAATTTTTGTGTGTGTACCTACCGGAGTCGTTGTTTGAAAATGGATTTTTGCAGCCCCAGCCCTTATTGCATGACGATGACGATGAATATGATGTTGATGACGATGGCCGACAATGAAAATCTTTGCATCCACCGACAGTTTTAGCTTCTTCGTTGTGGTTAAGATGATGAATAAATTATTTAACTTGGCGTGATACGCATCACAAATATAGTTCGTGATTAACTATCAACTAACTAACTACTACCGTAATTTATAATTAATAGCACATTCAGCTTTACTGCGGACCGAGGACTATTCTCAATTCTTTTCCTATTCTAGAAAACTACTTAAAATTGTATTAATTTTTTTTGCTGTTTAGTTCTTAAATGTTTTTTTCAATTATATATTCCATTGTGGATGCAATTGAATCACTTTTAATAACATTTTTCACTTTGTGTTGCTTTCATTGTCCATACTTATCAGTTTTTAATTTTTTGCATTACTATGCACATATCGCAACGTTGTAATGAACACCAATTAATATTATATTCGTTGGAATATTTTCGACTAATTCATTGAATAATTTATTAACTTTCAAGCAACTTTTGTAAAACCTAAAAATTATTTCAGAGACCGACAGACTTCTTTCTTCCTTCAAATTCTTTGCCATCTGTCTAATATTTCCCAGCCATATGGAAACGCAATAATTATTTTATATTTTCCTTATTATCAATTTCCATCATGGAAACTATTCCATAGTTCCACCCCACAGTTTCATTTCCCGGTGAGTTCTAAGACAGTACCAAAAACTGATTTTACCAATCAAAAGCACGAAATCTGGAAAGTGCTGTTGTTTTTCAAAATTGTGCAGTAGTATGTAATTATTTCAGGCGTCATAAATATTTGGTTTTTTACTACTTTATTGTTTGTCGGTATTGCCATTGTCGTATTGACGCCTAGAAAATCGTAATATACGTTCACAGCAAGAATGATAGAATACAAGATTGCGCATTGCGCAGGTCCGTTATTCGATTTCAAAATTTTTGACAGCTGGCCTTCCAGTGCATGACGTCACACCCGTATAAATTGCTTTAACTCTGGCTGTAAACAAGTGAATATTGTGCTTTTTAAGTGAAAAATTTATAACAATTATACCCAAAAATTAAAAATGTAGTGCAAAGTGAAAGGCTGTGATAGTTTTGGTAACCACAAAACAAGTGAAATTAGTTTCTTCAAATTTCCTCGCGAAAATACCCGTGGGAAGTTGTGGAAACATTTTTGCCGGCAAAGAAAATGTTTCGATTCAAAAATGCAGTTATTTGCATGAAACATTTTAGCTATAATGACTTCGAAAATGAAATGCAATTTGAAATGGTTAAGCATTTCAGTTTTTATTCGGTATTAATATGTGTCTAAATTAAACAGGATTTGCAAAGAAGAGACTCTTGAAGCTTGAAGCTGTGCCATTAATATTTGATCCACTTGCCGATATCCAATTGCTTTCTTCAAAAGTTGCCCAACGAAACCATAGACGGGAGAATAAGAAAGTAATCGACATTACTCAAGAGTAAAGATTACGATACTGTGATACAGAACAAACATATTGTGGAAATATGAACATCAGCTTCTTTACAGAGAATGACGAAAATGATTCGTCAGTGTTCAATGCACATTGGGAGGAGCTCTTAAATATAAACAATTGCAATGTCGAGGAGGAATCTTACCAAATAAGAGCAGATGTTTCAAGTCAATATGCTGAGGAAATTGAAAACTTAGAAAAAGAAATGTAAGTTGAACTAATAATAATGTAATAATAAAGTTCGTTACATAGTTACATACATGACATAGTTTACCAATTTATGTTAATATAAGTTAAATTATTATGTAATGTAATATAAGTTAAATTGTTATGTAATTTATTTTTTAATCAATAAATTTATTCTAAATCAATAAAATTGTATTTTTATAGTAATTCCAATTATTTGGTCGTTAGATACAATTTTTTTTCTTTTCAGAAATTTAATTATAATTCACAAAATTGCTTCGCTTCTTTGGCAGAATTTTCCAATTGTTGTGCGAGATTATTGCATCGTTCGTTGTCTTATTATTATATTTGTTTTAGATTTTTCTGTATAAGAAATGTTCACTTTACACAATTGTTAAAATCATTTTATACAAAACCGCACAATTATTATTAATTTCAATAATTTAGCTCAATGTTTACACTTTTACTTCCAGTTTGTATACTAATTTCACAGTGCCGCCATATTTCTATACTGCTGTGACGTAGATGCGCAGAACGAAGCATTTTTGAAACGCGATCTGCGCAATCTTGTATTCTATCATTCTTGCGTTCACAGTACAAAAGGACACAGGCTTTCCAGGGGGGTTCTCCTTTTTTCCTTTATTCTTCAATAATAGCCTGAACACATCGAAAAAGACGGCAGACAAATGCAGGAAAGTGCAAACACATCGAAAACGACACAGCATCAGCTGTCATCTGTTTTCCAATTTTTCTTAGCACAAGTATGAACATTTTGTGCTGCAATAATTTAAGAAAATAACTTGAAAATAATAATAATTGATCCATTCATGCAATGGAATCAATCTCAAATTTTAAATTCATTCATTTAATTCAGAAATTCATGTTTTCTGTAGGAATAGTAGCCGCAAGTGCCACGCACCAACCTCTGCAACCACTACAATTGCACTGATGATCAGATTTCTAGTTTCATTTCAGTAGAGTTGTTAAATTCCCATGGAAGTGTTGGAAATAAAATACCTTTTGGGAACAAATCATAGCCTGAACACATCGAAAAAGACGGCAGACACATGCAAATGTGTGGTGGAAAAAATACATTGGTTCTTACGGGAGTTGAGAAAAAAGTTTCATTTTCCCCTTACAGCAAACGATTTGCATTAGAATGTGTTCTATAATTTCCCACATGCAGGAATGATTTGTTCCCTTTTGGTTTGATTTCCAACACTTCCATGGGAATTTAACAACTCTACTGAAATGAAACTAGAAATCTGATCATCAGTGCAATTTTAGTGTTTGCAGGGGTAGGTGCGTGCTACTTGTAGCTACTATTCCTGCAGAAAACATGAATTTCTGAATTGAATGAATGAATTTATAATTTGAGATTGATTCTATTGCATGAATGGATCAATTATTATTATTTTCAAGTTATTTTCTTAAATTATTGCAGCAAAAAATGTTCATACGTGTGCGAAGAAAAATTGGAAAACAGATGACAGCTGATGCTGTGTCGTTTTCGATGTGTTTGCACTTTCCAGCATTTGTCTGCCGTCTTTTTCGATGTGTTCAGGCTATCATTCTTGCATGCAGCTGCATTAGAACAAATCCTAATGCAAAACATTAATGCAAAATGGAAAATGAAACTTTTTTCTCAACTCCCATAAGAACCAATGTATTTTTTCCAGCTTCCAGATGTCTTTGTCTGCCGTCTTTTTCGATGTGTTTAGGCTATAATTCGCAAAGTTCAGCTTTCATTCACAGTACTGCGACATTCCAGGGCAATATTTTTAGTTACTTCTATTACTATTGAATTTGACAGCTTTCGTTGTTAAATTTGTCGCTTATCTGGGATAATATTACTATTATTATTAATATAATATTACCGACCAAAAAAAATTTATAAATTTTTTCAACTCTGTTAATAGTAATATGAAACCGTAGGTAATGTCCAATTTAAAAAAAAAAAAACAAATTCAAATCCCATCCAATTTAAAATTAAAGGGTGTAGGGTATAAAAAATTAACATGGAATCAAGATTATAGATTCTATTAACAACCTTTAAACCATGCCAAAAATTATAAAAATGATGTAACTTTTGGACAAATATTAATATTTTGCGACCATTTTGTACAATAATTCTTTTCAAGTTGAGACATAATAAAAACAGCAAACAGACAATATCTAGGCAGGCTATTAGTCCTATTGAGGAGCTGGCTATAACTCTGAGATTATATTATATAATATTATATAAGTAACTAGAAACCTACACATCCACAATACTACGGATCAATAGATATATATATATATATATATATATATATATATAAACATTTTAGATAACTTTTAATAAGATATAAGGTATAATACAGCACTAGAAACATTATGACAAATATCGCTACATATAGTATTGCGTACTTGCGTAACAATTTATTATTGTTATACTAATAATATTAGTATTGGGCTAATACCCGCTTCAAGCTTGATCTCTTTCTCGCAGCCTTTAATAGATACATTTCCAATGAGATGACGAAATTCGCCGTTTTCAATAGGTGTTCCACAGGAATTCCAATGGACGCAAAAAAATTTAGTTGCAAAATCGGCATTTTGCGTGTGCAGTTCAAATGTTTTCCTCTGCCTGTTGAAGAAAAAAAGGCAAACGTGATTCCGCCAATGTGAAATCAAAAATTTAATGATAGAATACAATAACGTTTACGGAGAAGAGTTTTAATAAAAGGAGTTTAATTATGGCCACATCTTCACCGTTAGACAAATGCTCCAATTTTGTTGTTGTTGTAGACCCCAAAGACGCAAAAAATACTTGCCGCCGGCCTCTAGTTACTAAAATATAGCCCTTTAAACTTCACATTTTTAATGCTGAATATCTGCTAAACTATAGGAGATATCCGGTTACGCCCTTAATGCCGTTATATCTTTCACTTCTGTTGAAAGTATTTTTACCGGAGAACCTATATTTTTGTGCGAAAACCGCTTTTAATGATTTCAGTACTTTTTTTTTTGAATTACAATTCAACAATTGCAATTTTACAATTTCTTTTAGCTGAAAAGTATGAACTGTGCTGATGTCAATTAAAGTCGTCTTTGCCATAATCATCACTCTCCCATTCAGATTTTTCTTGTAAATCTGAAACGCGGCCATTCGCAATAATTGGAATCGCGGTTTCCTGAATAGGGTTGGGAACTGCGGACGCAGACTTCTTGATGTTGTCCACAACAACTTTACAAAATCGTGCTTTTTTAAAGATTTCAATGGCTTGAGGAACATTTTCACCAGGACCCCAACTGGAATGGGGTTATATTTGCTGAAATTAATACCTTTGGTAATGCCAGTTCCGAATTCTCTGATTCCTCATTAAAAAGGAATGAAAATTAATCTGAATAAATCAAAGCGCATTCATGTAGGATTAAATTAGAATTGGGTGAAACTGATGCTTGATTAATAATAAAGTGTCAACATATGTATGCCCATTATATATGTATATAAATTGGTCAAGTGTGTAAATTTCAGATTTATTCTAGGCAAATGGCGATTTTACTGTGAGTTGGCTACCCTCAGAATTGAAACGCAATGGGACCAAATCACATATTACTTTTTGTACGTTTTACTAAATGTTTTCTACATTTATGCACTCTAGTGATCAAATTAGTAAGCTGAAGATGCATCACTGCAAGATAAATAGTGAAATAAACGGACAAATTTTTATTTGAACAACCAAAAAATAGTGACACTTGATTTTATAATAATGTGATAATAATAAATGAATAAATATAGATATATGTATGTACATGACTAACAAAAAACTACAATTATTATGAGCATTAATGTATATTTATTTAAAATATATATTGTTTTAAGGTTTAGCATCACAATAAAAGCGATTCGCAATATAAGAGAAATTCTCTTTTAAAATATGTTGTTATGACTATTTGACAAACGAAAATGGTTTTTTAAACATACTAATTTTAAACATTAATTTTGTAAAGTGAAATTTTTTTCAAAAATATTGTAAAATCGTAATGTTTTTTCTCATAATCTGCAGGTTAAATCGTACTGCTCGGAACATTCATAAACATTTGAAATATCACAAGGGGTGCATTTTAGTTTTCCAATAGCAGCAAAATGGAAATATAATTTCAAATATTCTTCTGCAGCACGGAATGCTTTATTCTGAAAAAGATAAATTCTAAGATAATAAGAAAAGTATAAATTCCATAAACTCTTTACAATATAATATGAAATAGAGGATCAAGTTTGAAATAGACCGATAAACGTGACGTAATCGATGGGAATTTTTTGACTCGTGAGGAAATTTTTAGAAAGAGTAATACTATGAAAATTAAAAACAGCTAGAAAATGAGTATGCAATATTTCGATTGAACTTGATATAACATCATTTTCCATCAAACATCCATTTCCATCACCCATTTTTACACAAATTAGTCAGTAACTCACGTTTTTCATATAACTTCCGATTGCGGTCTTCGTGAAATGAAATGAGACCCGCTGCTGTTTACGTTGCATATATGTTGCTTTCAACACTGGAATTAAGTTAACTACGTTTTGATCCTCGAGTCCAACACAATCGTACATGACAACTTTTCTGAGATTGGTGCAGCTTCCAACCAACTGAATGACTCCTTCGTTACTTGTAAATAAGCAGTGCTTCAGTTCAATCACTTCAAGGTTTTTCAAATTTCCAAAGATTTGGAAGCACTCATCTGTTAGATGTTCAACGTTTTCACATATTAAATGCTTCAAATTCGTCAGCCGCGCTATGGAACCACATTTCTCAATACAGATTCCTTGGACTTTGAGCCATTCGAGCTGCTGCGCTTTTTGCTCGGCCAGTTCGCCAAAGAATTGCAGATCAATATACGTTGTTGGCGTCACGAACCAGAGTAGCTCCAATTTCTTGAGATTCGGCAAATGAGCGATGAAATCGTACGGCTCAGACATGCTGGACATTTTGACTGACTCCAGTTTCGAATTGTAATCGGTCAGTTTTCGCAAACAGGAAGATTTCAAATTAACACACTCCAAAATGTCTACAGATTTAAGTTCGGTGAGCGCTTGAATTACTACGGAAAATGCACTTGGCTGTATATTTCCACACCATCCTAGACACAGATCTGTTAATCTAGTCAACTGTTCTATATTATTGCCTAAAGTGTGAAGAAAGAGTGAAAGATTGTAATCATTTTAAATTCGTTAGTCCAATAATATAGAGAAAATATTTTCAAAAATGCAAGTTCACCTGTTAAATCATCGTTTTCGGGCACTGACAATGACCGCAAATTTGGCAGCTGTCCCAGCACAAGGATGTCCTCATCCTGAAGGGAACAATTGCGCAATTCCAGGTCAGTGCAGTGTTCCAGATTTTCCAGCAGTTTAAAGAAACCACAAGTGGTATCAATTCGAAATAAAGCCCGAGATGAATCAAAATAAATTCTTCTCAAGTTAGTGCAGCATTTGCCAACAAAAGCATAAATATCGCGATCGCGGCAACTGAACGGAGGAGATCCAACGAATTCCTGTATATATTCTCCAGCTAATAAAAAGAAATCGCGAATTTCCCACAACGTCAAACTTGCCAAATCATCCATTTTGTGGCTTTTATGTTCGCTTTTGCATATCATATTAAAAACATCTTTCATACGTTGACAGGATCTAGCCAAACGGATTTGATCTTTGAGTTCTAGTTTTTTGAAAATACATGCCAAACAATCGTCATTTAGCATCGTTAGGTTCAATGATTGATTTTGTTGAACATTTGCTTCGTCAGCATTGTCATTTGGAGAAGTCTCGTTGTGGACTACTACAGCATGTGGTTGCTGCCAGCTTTCAGCAGGTTGCGCAAGTATCATATTCGACTTAATTACCATAGGTGTTGCACCCGTTTTCAAAAAACATCTAAGAACGCTACAGTAAACAAAATTTTATATAGAAACCATGTACGGAAACAGGAAGTCTTTCGAATTCAAATTTTTTCGAATAAAAAGCCGAATCAACGTTTTCTTACCTTGCTGCACTGGCTGCATTTTCGTAATTTATGGCAGCGATTTTTGGAGCATCGTCACGGTTTGTATTTACGACAAAGCGAACCGATCGAATTTCTCCAAAAGTAGAAAAGCGTTCACAAATTTCTTCTGCATTTGTCTGAAAACGACAAAGAAATATTACAAAAATTATAAGCACATTGAATTAATTTGATAATTATACTACAAAATGCAAATGTCTAATTTCGAACTTCATTGAAATTCTTTTCGTAATAGTTTCTTACCTCTTCTGGAATATTATAGGCAAATATATTATAAACTAGGACATCATCTTCCGTATATGCAAGGTCGCCTTTAAAGAAGCAATTTTCTCCTGCAAATTATGGTTCGTTAAATTTTGTTATAGCAAAGTTTTATAACAGAACTTACTTCCATTTCCATAGTTTGTTGGCGCTATTAGTGGGAAATCCACAGTTTGTAATTTTAAAAAACCTAACATCTTTTCCTAATTAATACTCAGAAAATTATTTAATCCGTACGAGAAAAATTTTCAAATTCAAATAGTAGAGTCAGTTGTGCAACTAAAGCAGTAATCATCCGCCTTTTTAAACGTTTCAAACTGAAGCAATTTTTTTAATGCAAATATATGTTCAACGCTTGTGTGGCTTCTCTGACACTATATTTATTTACGTAGAAATTTAGTTGAGCGGGCGATAATAAATTATTTCTCTTACTAAAAATTAACAATTCTATTTCTATTCCTATTCATGTCTGAGTTTTTTGTTGATGTTTTTCACAAAGACTATAAGTCAAACAAAAAAAAAAAAAACACAAAAATTGGGAAGTTTAAAAACTGAGTTTTCAAAACTGGATTCGGTTGTCAAACAGAAAAAAACACAAAAATTGAGAAGTTTAAAAACTGAGTTTTCAAAACTGGATTCTGTTGTAAGGTGGTCAAATAATCATAACCAATCAGAACGCCACAATACATAGCAGCCAAACAGTATTAGAAATATATGCTATTATGTCTGTAAAGTCGAATTCGGTTATAACGATGGCGAAGGGACCGAAAACTACAACCGAAACGAATCGAATTTAAACGGAATCGCCATAACCGAATTTGATTGTAGCATTAAAACTATTTAATTACGTTTTATTCCTAAAGTATAGATTTTCCGATAAAATATTATTTAACACAATTTAAAGATCTTTTAATTAGCTTTCCAACGATATATGTATATATGTATATTGGCCAGATATGTGAGGGAGCTTCAGAGTTATAGGACACACAAAACCCAAACTTTGCGTAGAGTAGCAATTGTTGTTGTTGTAGGAAGTGCTACCAAGGCAACAACAAAACCAATTGTAGGCTTTTTCTTAACTAACTGCAAAACGAACAACAAACTCCACTGAGAAGAAAGCCCTGCAGAATATTACGGTGGTTACTTGGGATTTTGTGTTACAAATAAATCGATAGTACTCTAAAAACTGATTCCCGAATATTATTGAAAACCTTTTCATAGGCATGGATTGGGCAGAGGAACTGAAAATGTCCTTCCGCAAGGTTAGTGAAATATCCTTTGTTAATAGAAGTTCCGCATAAGAAGACATGTCATTTTTAGACTACAGCACGCAAGGGAAGGCGCGCTAAACCCGCAGCTAAAGACACTACCTCAACGTCCTTGTCATCTACAAGGAGCTCATCGAAACCAAATGCGGCTAATGACCTACAAGACATCGTATTAGATTTACAACAGACAAGTATTACCGCAGACACAGCAACAGTTACTACACCATCCTCAGCATCAGATACATTAATTGATTCGAGCATTACGCGTCCACCACGTAAAATTCTAGGTGGATGGGCTGATAACAACGCTTCGAAAATATTAAAGTAATTCATATCCTTTGGTAACTTTAAAATTAAACCAAACTATTTAAATCCTTTCTTTTAGGTCTAAGAAGAATTCACTTGCAGAGTAAGTTAAAAGCCAATGTTCCTTATGTCTACTGCTAGCGTACAGCATAAATACATACACATTATACTAACATTTAAATTTAATTTAGTGATCGCTTGCAACATGCTTCAGCAGAAGCTTCTACAAGTTCGATGTCTGAAGTGAACATACCAATTATACCAGATCTTGATGACGTTAAGGATGAAATATTAATGAATGAAATTGTTGAACCACCGAAGTAAGATAAGTTACTTGCTTTTTAAGTTTAAATTTACTTGTAGGCATGTCCAAACCTTTTGAATGCTCAGATTCTTTGTAGACAGAGTGACACTGAAGGAGCTCAACTTAGATATGTTTTCACACAGCAATTTCTCTGCTGTTGAGGATGTTGATTTGACCATATTAAGCCGATGTCTAAATGCGCCAGCGGCGCTAGAAGAGCCTGACGAATTGTGGGAATGGGATAAACTATTTACTGATGTTGTTGCTGAAATACATTCGGAGGCAATTACTGCAGGAAACACGTCTGCTATAAATACACCAGAAAACTTGATAAAAACAAACTGATATAAGATTCGATTTTTAGACAATATATTTTTGTATTTAATCTACATTTTATGAAACATGCATTGCGATTATTTTTTTTTTTTTTTTGCAATCAATTAATTATAGTAAATTATTCATATAAATTATAACAAATATCATATAACCAAAAAGCACAAAAATCGGAAAATTTGCAACTTGCATGGGGAGAAACTAAACAATTCATTATAAAAAATGCAGCTCGTTGTTATCTATGGGTAATTACATATTGCTATCTGCCCTTCTTTTATTTACGAAATCAACAAACTTCCTAGTTATGAACAACTGCGCTAGGTGGTAACTCGCTTACAGTGTCAGTTAATCGCGGCGAGTTAATCGTGTTATCACTCTGACTACTTTCAGTCGGTTTGCCATCGTCATCGAACTTTGTAGATGGCGAACTTTCTTCGCCATTTTGCGTTTTGCCGCTTGCCTCTACTAGTTTTTCCAATTTATAGCTATCTACAAATCCGTACTCATCAGATATTTTCATTAAATCACAGATAATTGGGGATTCAACAACCAAAATGTACTGACAAGTTTTTGGTTCAAGCAGGTACATTGTACCTGAAGTTGGTAAGCTGTCCGCTGTGGCGCACGTAAGCTTTACATCAACTTCACGTGGCTTTCCTGTCCGATCACACCGTGAACCACCTTCGTAGTGATGCCAAATCGAGGTGGAATGCTGTTGCTTAAAAGCCTTATCCGGATTTGTTTGTATCCAATTTCGATGTGCGATTTCATTGAAATAACCCAGAAATATATCTTCATTAGTCTTTTCATCGTTGTGAAATTGACGAACATGTACGCGATGACAAAACTCAAATTTCCACCAGCCGGTACCCTACTAGACATTTTGATAAATAAATATATGTATAAACAAGAAAAAACAACATACGCCGTTAATGCAAGTCTTGCCGGAAAGTAAATCTCTTATAGGTTGTGGGTCAATGATGGGAGCTGCTGAAAGATCCGCCACTTCATTTACATCATTAATGGCATGCTCCAATCCAACACTATCTATCAACTCCAGCACTATCTTATCAACATCAGCAGTCAGCTTATTAACAACTATATAGCGTTCACTAGTTGCAGCAGCATTTGAAATAAGCGCGTTGGAGTCTTTAGTAGTAGTAGGTAAATCGGAATCAGACACTTTCAATTCGTTCAACTCCTGCCGCAGCATGCTCAACGGCTTATGCGTTTCTGTGGCATCCGAATTGAAGCATTTAATAGCAATTTCTTTCGACTCCTCAGGATGGAACGTAGGGTCATGGCAAAGTAGTGATGTTAATATAATGGCTTCATATTTACACGAAGAAGTTTCTTTCAATGAATAAATTTCGTTTTTGCGATGTGGATAGCAGACGTAACGTATCTTGGTGGTTCGAGGTTCTCCGATTATGTCACATATCGTGCCATCTGTCATGTCAATTTCGAAGTACGGATACCTGATGCCATCGATGTTTGTTGTTTTGTGTTTGACGCCAGTTTTACTATGGGCTTCAAGTGCCTTATTTAACTCGTCGGTTTTTAACTCGCTCCACTTTCCAAGGTAGTATTCTTGAAACTTAATAGTTTTACCTGCATTAAGTTGTTAGTTATTTTTTTTCAATATTATTAGCACTTATTTTTAATTATTTGAAAAATATCAATTAACCTTGACGCTCTTCGTGATATTGTCGAATATGATACCCATGACATATTTGATAGGACCAATATACCTCAATTCTGTATGAACACGTATTAGCTGAAAACATTGGTCGTAGCAAAGTCAGAGGCGCTAAAGAGAAATAGGTTAGAATATCAAGGCAATGTCGCAGAAGTTAAACTTACAAACAGCAGCATCATCGGACTTCTTATCCTCTTTGCCTTTTTCAAATACGGGAATCAAACAATCGTATCTCTCCTGGTCGTGTGTATAAAATGTACGTAGATTATTCCTCAAGTCCTGCTAAAAAAGAAATAGTTACAATCGAAATTATCAAGTTTTAACCAAGTTAAATGGATTTTACGTCATGTTTGCCAAAGTCTATTGGCTCAAAATCAATTTTGTAAAATATAGAGTCGTCGAAGTCTTTTGCTTCATGACACCTATTAGTAGGCAATAATGCCGCCAGGAGGAGGATTAATAAACAACCGAAGTTACACCGAAAATAATAGTTCATATTCACTTTTTTCTTTTCTTTTCTAAAATGGCTTCAGAGGCTATTATTACTACTTTTTTGTTTATTGAAAATACACTTTTTAATTTATTTATTCTTTCCTTTTTAACTATTTTATTTATGTGACTACTATGTTAACCACAGATCTCTGGTTAACCAGATGTTGATAATCAGACGTAAACAATTCCACATTCCAATTAGAGTACATAGTCCAATGGAATATATTAAAATAAATAATAAATCCTTTCCTAATCCAATAGCAACGAGTATATATTAAACACAGCCAAAGAAAGAGGTACTTAATGCAACGAGTATATATTAATATAGATAATACTCGTTGCTATTGGATTAGGAAAGGATTTATTATTTAATATATTATATATATTAATATATACTCGTTGCATTAAGTACCTCTTTCTTTGGTTGTGTTTAAAACACATTAGCTGTGTTTTTATCATAGATGGTTTTTACCCTTGATTTGTAGATTAATATATACTCGTTGGTTTTTATACCATAAATCCGAAGAAATTAGGGTATATTCATTTTGGGCTTCCGTTTGTAACGCATTAAAGGAGTCGTGGCAGGTATGGAAATGTATATATATATATATTCTTCATCAGTGTCACCTCCCGAGTCGATTTAGCCATATCCGTCTGTCTGTGGAAATCACAATACAGGAGAACGTAAACCTAAACTGCTTGGTATTAAAAATGTGATAAATCGGGGCAGCGCAACGTCTTCTTTTCTAAGAAATTTGAATTCTTTTAAAAAGTCAATGTTTCAGTTTGTAGAGTAAGTTTTGACCTGGAATTTTGTTCGCAAATACATCGGTTTAGGTAGAAAAAAATTATTTAAAAAATGGGCGTGTCCACCCACGTACATATACCATTGACATAAACAGCAATTACAGAAGAACGAATAGAAGTCTTGAAATTTTGTAGGAATATTTTCTGCCATTAAAGATTCCTCTGTATTGAAAATGGGGACAATCGGAGGAGTGCCACGCCTACTTTTTATAACAAAGAATAATTCCTCTGAACTAATATCGTATTTTTTCAGATTGTAAGCTTAATTTTGAGTTGAAATTTTAGTCTCGAATCATCGCATAACGTTAAAAATAATTTGCCAAAATGGGCCTGTTCCGCCCCTTTTTGCAATAAACGGCAATTACAAAAGAAGAAACAGTAGTGTATTCTTGAAAATCTCTGCCAAGAGAGGTTGCATGTAACAAATCTGAATATAATTGAACAATAAAGTTTAGTGAGGTGATCATTCGTCGGATGTAGGGTAAAAAAGCTTCGGCCGAACCGAAGATACTTTTACTAGATTTTAATTTAATTCTTCATTTAAAAACTTGCATCAAAAAGAAAGTTTAGTTCTTAGAATATTTTTGATTTATATATGTATGTATATTGAAAACACTATTTCACGTCATGCAATGTATAAACGAACGGTAGTGATGTCTGTCTCATGGGGCATAATGCAACATCGGCCAATAACTAGAAAGACCATCAGCAAGCTCATAATGTAAATAAACAGATATTTTTTGTGTAGAAAATGTTAAAAAGCCTTCAAGAGACGCTGCACATTTTAGCTCGTTCCTATACGACGAAAGCCAAACGATCCCTTCTGCTGCAGGACCAAACTAAAATTAAAGGTAATTTGTGTATTTATCGAACTTTTCTTACACTATTCACTGAATTATATTGATGACAGTATATGATCCGGTTATCAGTGATCAAAATAAATTCCGCGTCTATGCATGGGGCCTTCAGGAAACTGGAGCTTTGGGACTCGTGCGAGACGTGAAAAAGGCACAAAAGCGTTACACTGAAATAGTTCAGCACCCAACACGTATGCAGTTTTCCGTTTTTAACGACATTGTAGATATTGCGGCTGGCTACGGTTTCTCGGCGTTTGCCGTGAATCGGTCAGATGGTGAAGTGCTATTTGGCACCGGCCTAAACACCGACTCTCAACTGGGTTCGCAAACGAAAGGACAAGCCAACAATCACAAGAAACTTGACGTTATCATTTATCCCACATCCATTTGGTTGCCACGGCTGGAAAGCGAAACAGACGCCGATATGAAAGTGAAATGCATGTCGGCGGGACGGGCACATCTCGTGGTGGTAACGCAAAATAACACCATATTCACAATCGGCAACAACTCGTACGGACAGTGCGGCCGCGATATTGTCGAAAACGAAAACTATCGCGACAGCATTTTAATACATAGAATTGAGAGCGACGCCTTCTGCAGTGCAGACGATGAAGTGATTGCTGTGGAATGCGGCCAAGACCACACAATGTTTCTCACAAGACACGGTCGTGTTTACACTTGTGGCTGGGGTGCCGACGGACAAACAGGTCAGGGCAATTATGAAACTCGCGGAGTGATAGCGCGTGCCGAGGGCGATATCGCACAGGAGCACATAGTAAAGTTGAGCTGTTCATCGGATTGCATCCTTGCCCTAAATGATAAAGGTGAAATCTTCGGCTGGGGCAACTCCGAGTATGGACAACTTAATGACGAGGCGACTGTTTGCACGCAGTTGAGCAGCCCACGTTTCCTAAAGCTCACTCAAGGTGTGGGCAAAGTGAAAGACATCGCATCGGGCGGATCGTTTTGTATGCTACTCAATGACGAAGGTGCCGTTTACACTTGGGGCTATGGTATTTTGGGTTTTGGTCCTCATGTAGAACAAGCAACACGACCACAGCGCTTGCCGCCAACGCTCTTCGGACGCAATGAGTTCAGTGATAAGACCGAGGTTGTGTCCATCGGCTGTGGAGTGTTTCACATGGGCGCCATTAATTCCGACGGCGATCTTTACATGTGGGGCAAAAATCGCACCGGGCAGCTAGGTTTGGGCCACAAAAAAGATCAGTACTTTCCCTTCAAGACCGCTTTGAATAGTAAAGTAATAAAAGTCTTCTTCGGTGTTGATCATACGTTGGCTTTATGCAAACCCTTTATGTAAGCAAGAGATGTTAATTAATAAATAATAAAAATAACACAAAACAGATATTGTGATGCAAGTAACTGAATCATTAATGATTGTATTGAATTTATTATAGCATGGGGGAAATTCAAACTCTACGGCAAGGAAATAATATTTTTTATGTAGGTACTTACACACATGCAGGCAAGACTTCTTCGATAAGCTCCGTTTTTAAAGGACTACCAAACAATTTTAATTGCTATGATGGAGACTTATGGATGCTCTGCCAATTGTCGGCCATTTTGTTTTATTTTAAACTCGTTTTATTATGACAGGCATCGATAATAATACCAACATTTTTAAAAACTTCCCCTCTAAGGGATCTTCCCTAGGCTTTCCTCATATTTTCTCAATAAAAACTCTTGTCTAAATTTGTTAATTACTAAGGACTGCATTTACTATAACAAAGATAATTGCAGTTTTTATATTAATTACTATTAAATATAATATTAATATCCACATCACAACAGGATTGAAATGAAAAGTCGATTAAACAGTTTTATGTTTGTAAATATTTTGAAATTTTATTGATAAATTTTTAACCATTCAAGGAATTTAACAAGTTTATTGTAATTTCTATTTTGCCTTTTTACAATTTCGAATTGAAAACATTGAATTTATTATAAAATAATTATAATTGCAGTTGATAATAAATGACATAATTTCTCTAAAGTAGGATGTTTTCTCATTGTGAACTAAAAAAAGACATACATACGTTAATATTTTTTGTAAATAATATTTTATGTATATACAGTAAAGTAGCAATAATATGTAGTAGCGCACAATAAATGTGTATATAGAAAGTTGATGCTGCAGTAGGAATACATACATTAAAATATCTAGATATACGATTCCTCATTTAGTTTTAAGATATTTGTCACAATTTTACGTTGCCATCTTTTTAGGTACCAGTTTTTTAGCTATATACATATATACATATGTATGTGTATATATCAGGATTCGGGGAATGGTTTCTTTTCAATCACTCAATTCATATCCTCAATGGGAAGCTTATAAAGAAACCTTGGCTAGCTGTCAACCTCAAATAAACGGTCGAACAAAGACCTCCGGCTCACGTAGTAGGGACGTTGTTAGGCAGCTGATAGAAGCTGTTGTGGGACATTGATTTGTTTACACGTAGGCTAGAGCTATAATCTAGTCATCCTGCCTTTGCTCTGTAGTTCGCCGCTATCTCAGAGATGGAAGGCCCACATGGGTGCTTCTCTTTTCAAGAATCTCTGTGTGACCGGAGCACCGGGTGGTGTGACGATTTTCCACACTCACAGATAGCATTACTCTATACACACAAATGCAATTTTGTCGCCATACAAAAACAAAGGCAACTCCATTCTCGGCATAAAAAGTAGGCGTCTTTCTTGCCTGATTTTGCCCCCTCTTCAATAGGAAGCATTCCGCCAGAACAATGTATATTTCTGCCCGATATTTCATTACAATATCCACCAACGGTTCCCATGCGATAGCGATTTTAACGGACAGTCGGACAAACATGGCTAAATCGAATAAGGAGGTGACTTTTCTATATTTATCTCCTTTAGTTCCATGCGTTACACATTTCGGAACATAGCGAGTATACCTTAAACCTTGAAAGACAGTAGGGCATAACAATATGGTGCACCACACGAACATGTGTGAATATACAGTGGATAGTTTGAGTGGTCACACATATGTATAAACGCACCAACGATTCTATATATTCTTATATGAATATTAGTGATCAATTCCGAGATCTGATCATATAAAAGCATCTGATTACACGAATACTTTTACTGAGAGTAAATATCAACATTTTCACTAATAAAAAAATGCAACAAAAAAATTTTTATGAAATATATAAATATGTATTAATATTATGCGAATAAATAATTGCAAATTAGTTACGAAAGTTATAAATAGTTCCTTTTCCCTTGAGTGATTTAATCCGAATCCTGATATATATATATATATTTAATATCCAATTTGATAGAACGTTTTCAACTTGATATTCTTAAGAATCTTCTTTCAATTTTTTTAATACTTTTTCGTTTATATTGACGTTTATATTGATGTAATTCTGTTATGTTATAAAATGTTGATCCGTCGAAGTTACATTGCAAATTTCTAAATGACGAAACTGTTTTGGATCGAGTACACATTGATGAGGCGGAGACCGATTAGTAGAAATCAGAGGTATTGCGTCCTTTAGGCGCTTTGCCACCCGCCAATACGAAAGGCGACGTCAAACAGGAAACATTCAGGAGAATTCATATTTTTATTTTTTAAGAAACTGGAGACATTTCAAACGCAAACCTTCCCGCAACAACTTCCCTGAATTAAAACATAGTTTTAATAATAATAACCAAATTTATTTAAAAAACAATTTTTCGCCAAATTATTTTATCAAATTTTTTTTTTAGTAGAGTTTTTTTGTTTTTCACAAACAATTTTGACATCAGCTCAAAAAGAAAAAAAGGCTTAAAAATCTATAGAATTTTATAGAATACCAAGAATGCTAGTATCCTGGCTTTTTGCGGCGACTGCTACACGATCTTTTACGTTATATTGAACTCCATCTCTTGGTTCGAGAGGGTTTAGGTTTGCGGCGCGTGTAGTCATCAACGTCGGCCGCTTCATCGTCTGTTGAGCTATCAATAGTGCTCGTTAGTGGATCCTTCAAGGATCGACGTCGATTCCTCTTTACGGATCGATGTTGAAATATATCGTATTTACCTCGACCGGGCATTTCCCCGTCGATGTCGAACTCCCCTAGACGAGGTATTTCCCCCTCGATGATCTCAAACGTCCATACGCCTTCGTTACAGACACCCTTTAGAGTTCTTTTCTGCGTTATTTCCCCCACCTCCATTCGAGGTGAATTAGGCGCTTCGGATAACGGTGGATCTCCATCTTTGTTTTCCTGTTTGAATTCTTTGCTCATTTTCGTGAAGCTTTCCAAATTTTATATATTCAGTAAAATTTTACCAGGCAGCTTGAAATATACTCTTTTCTCGTTTGGGAAAAATATTATAATGAAAATTTTTGACACAAGTCGGTCACATCGTTTTTTTGTTTTTTGAAAATTTTCGAAAAATTTTATAGCAGGTATTTTTTTCATTTTCAAAATGGTTTTTCTTTTTATACCCTACATCCGAAGGAATGAGGGTATATTCACTTTGTGCTTCCGTGTGTAACGCATTAAAGGAGGCGTGGCAGGTATGGAAAAGTATATATATTCTTGATCAGTGTCACCTCCTGAGTCGATTTAGCCATGTCCGTAGTCTGTCTGTCTGTCTGTCTGTCTGTCTGTCTGTCTGTCTGTCTGTGGAAATCACGATTACAGGAGAACGAATGAAGCTATCGCGATGAAATTTTGCACGTATATTCTTTGTCATCCGAAACTCTGTGGGATTGAAAATGGGATAAATCGGTGCAGCGCCACGCCTACTTTTTTAACAAATACTAATTCTTTTAACAATATTTCAACTTGTAGACTTAGTTTTGAGCTTCAATTTTGTTTCCGAATACATCGGTACAGGTAGATTAAATTTTTAAAAAAAATGGGCGTGTCCGCCCACGAACATATGACATTGATATAAACCGCAATTCCAGAATAACGGTTGGAAGAATTGACTTGAAATTCGGTACGAATATTCTCTGCCATCATAGATAACTCTGTATTGAAAATGGGGAAAATCGGCGGAGTGACACGCCTACTTTTTATAACAAATTCTTCTGTGCTTTTCAAAATGTCAGCTCAATTTTGAGCTGATACGGAAATTTAAGAAAATCGGACTATTTAAATAAATCGGAAATATGTATAAATATGTATAATAAAGGTTGCTGGGATGTAGGGTATATAAGCTTCGGTCTGACTGAAGGTACCCTTACTAGTTTGATATTGATATTGAGATTTTAATGATAATACACATTTTGATCATTCCGGGAGTGCCTATCGTCGATAACTCAAAAAGGGGGACACGTAGACTCATCAATATCAATGCTACAAGGAACCAAAATTGAACAGGAATAAGAAACCAGAAAGAAAGACACTTCTCTATATGGACATATGGAAATAGAGTATAGAATCATATATCATTAACACAAAAGAGCGTTAAAATATATAAACAAATGTGATTGAAGGCATGTAGAACACACCATGTATTATCAGGTGTTCGTTAGTTTTAATTCAAGAATTAAATTGATTTTTGATCGGCGATACAGATGCAAATAGAATAATGAATAGTTAGGAAATTAGAAATAGAGATCGGTCCCTAATACCCATTGCAAAAGATAGTGAATAGAGTTTTAATGGGAGTCAGTTAATTTTCAATGTTTTTTCATGTTGACGCCTGAGTGGTATCTTACGTTGAGGCGTCGTGACCCATTGGTTTTCTTACTACTCTATTGCTTGCCGGTATTGCCGTTGTCTATCCCAAAAAAACACGAAAAGTACTTAATTTTACTCTGAGAGGCAATGTTCTTCTATTTCATGACCGTGCAACACTTGTGACTCTTTGACGAACAACTTTTCGTGCATCATAAAGTGACCCTCGGGATGCCTAGGCCTCAAATTCATCCGCTTGTTCTTCTTCTTACAATTCTATTAGCAAAACATCAACAAAATCCCCCTTATAAATTATAACGTGTGTATATTTATATGATCGGATGTCTTTTAAAAAGCGACAAATATTATTTCCTGGTCGCAACGCCCATTTTACAGTTTTGTTAATTAGAAATTCGCAATGTAACTTCGGTCCTTTCGGGCCGTTACTTTACTAATATTTTAACGAGTTTTAACCCATTTGCACCTTTAGCCTAAATGTAAGCTCCGTTTTCCTGGTCATTGTAACTAGGGACTTTATTTATACGTTAGTGAAAGTGCGCCAGAATTTAGAATCTGAATAAAGTCTTTTAATTATAATTACTTGAACAATACAAGGAGCTATTAACCTATTGACTATTGGAAAGTTATTGAAGTTACTGAAGAATGTAATAAAATTATACATATATCACGGCAAGGACTTTCGTTTACATATATAGATCCGTATGATGCAAAGTGATTAACGATTCTCGTATGGTCTCAGATATTTATATCAAATATATTTTGCTTGGTAGCTGGTTTCATTATTTACTATATACTAATATAATAGTTATAGAAGAAAATTGAAAACTTAAAATTAAATTCTACATACTACAAAATGCGTAAAGCATGATATTTTCATTTACCAAAAGAGGGTGGTAGCAGCTTTTCAACTGACTCACTTCTGCTGTTGCTCGTACTTTTCGATTTCGCCTATATTCAACAAGTCGAACTCCACTATACCTTTGCCAGAGAATTCAGCAAATTTTCCTGCCTCTGTAATGATGCTGGCCTCACGCTTGAAAACTGCGCGCAAACGTGAAATTTTCCAAATGGATTAATAAAAAGTTAATGTTTTTCATTTATAGCAAAAGCGTTGTAATTGTTCATTACTCACCGCCTGATTGATAGTTCTCCAACATGTAGACCTTCATGTCGTAGCACTCGTTGGCAATGCGTTCAGAGATCTGCGATAGATCAGCTATGGGAGGTGTAACCACACGCATCTTACGCCTTATGCGATCTGTGTCGATGTTGTAATAGCCAGAACCCATTTTTTGCATCAGATCGATAAAGCTTTTCGGGGGAAGTGTCGTTTCGCGATCCAACTGCATGATGAAGCATCTATTGGCGCTGGTGTCAATAATTGCCGATTGATTCTCCTTGAAATCGTGCATGAAACGACCACGACGGCCACCCTTAAAGTCGGGAACGGTAATTTTGGAGAAGCCTTCATCATCCGACGAGTCCATTTCGATTTCCTCACGGAAGTAGTCATCGTCGAGCAAGGTAGGGAAGGGCGTCTCATTGAGTTGGAACGGATTGAAGGGTAAGAAATCATCGGAGCCGGCATAGAAGCGTGGCAAAGTCGAATTGGAGCGTGCGGTATAGGGAATGTCGCAAAAGGCACGCATATGCAAGTTGGAATGGGTCGGCGCGTACATACGGTAGAGTGTGTAGCCGCCCAAAATGCCCATCATCATTACAATCAACGATATCAAGAAGAGCAGAAAAGTCTTGATGCAAGAACTTTGCGGACGATTAAATATCATAGACTCGGAATCGGCATCATTGCTAAAGTACGGCGGTACGGGCTGAATGGATGTTAACAATGGAAACAAATGAAAAAAAAAACAAATGATTAGAGATCAATAAGCACAATTCTTGGGTATATTACAAATAAGAGAGAAATATATTCTGGGTAAGGACATTACGATTAATAAATGGTAATGGGGAATAACTGTCGATCGATAATATAGTAATTCATCTATATCAATCAAACATGACATTGTCTTTACACCTATTTTCTTCTTTTTTTTCTCTCCTTTCTTACACTCTAAGATCCACCATTAGAAAAGTACAAGGAATGATGAATTTTCATTTAGAAATATTCATCAACATATCATCTACAAAAGTCTCTTTATATAGTTGAGTATTCGTTGGGTTAAAAAAGTTCTTATAAACTTTTCAATTATGTCGTAATAATAAATAATTCTTTGTTCACTTATCAAATAACTCAAGAAAATAAAGTTTGTTTTCTATGAGCGGACGGACATGCATTGCAACGAGTAGAAACGCGATAAAATCTCAATAAAATAAGCAAAAATCCATAGTACTAAACATATTTCATACTCTTGTTACACTTGCATCAACATTGATACCCATTTCTCCATTCGATTGTCGGAATATAATCATTTTGGAAGACACTCTGTTAGCTATTGTTCGTGGTTATCATGAAATCGCTTAACGTAGCTATGCATGTATTTATATATATCATAGTTGTGATTCATAATAATTATTATTTGTTGTTATTTGTTATTTGAAATTTTGTGCTTCAACTCCACGTGTTTCACAAATTAAACTGAAAATAGTGTTGCGTAGTTCGAACTATGATCGGTTATAACGGGTCATTGTCGTGTCGTGTTCGGGTCACATTCGTTAGTATGTACATCAAAAGAATTGCAAAGCTCGTATACAAGACAACATACAAGACAATGAAGATCATATCCCTGATGCGGACAGACTGCAAGACATGTCGCCTAACGTGTCCTCAATAAGAAATCAATTGAGGAATTGTCTTGCAAGATTCATTAACGATAAAGCACAGTTATGTATCATTATCTTAATAAGCCAAATAATAACTGCTTTTGTCCAGCTTTTTAAAGGTAAATTTAATTTAGCATGACGGTCTTTTCACTTTATTCTAAGAGCAGCATTTAAAAAGGGTTCGCGTAAGCTTTTGTTGCTTTCAATTTAATATGATTTGTCAGGATTGTGCTGATTCATTCGCCCATTATTAGTTTTTACCCAGATATTATAAGAAATCCATACAAAACTAAGGCAAGAAGAAGGCAAAAGTATTTTTGTAATTAAAACGATTCCACGAAATGTGTACCTCATGAAATTCAATTAACACTTGTGCATAAAAATAAACATATTCTCGATATACGATGTACATATGTATTTCGTATTTGAAGGAAATCGATTTCAATCGGTTAAGCTTCGAATGCGCATAACTGCTGCACTATTAAAAATATATTTAATTTCATTTTCACTTCATGCATTTGGTATTTAATCAGTCGACGAATTTCTTCTTTTTTAGAAGAAAGTATTATAGAGATAAGATAAATTACCAACTGGAAAAAACAAAAATGATTTATATTACCAATAAAAGATATTGCATTTTCAAGAAATACATATATGAAATTGGTTGTCTGTAGTTTATTAGTACTATATTTCTGCAGTCTTCTAATTTATTTTGGTAATTATGTGCTAAAAAAAATCACAGATAAGACCGATCAAACAGTCGCAGTAAAATCTGCATAAAACCAATCTTAATACCAATCACATATTGGATCAAAATTTGTAGTTATTGTAAAAGATTTTAGTGTCGTTGATGATGTATTCTAATTTTATTATTTGAATATAGTTACTGAAGGTATTTTACTAACTATTGTCATTGTGAAATAGAAATATTTGGGTTTATTTTTAATAGATTCAATGCATATGTTGCGCAAACGCAAAACATGCATTTCATAATTCAACGAAAATACGCAAATCACATAGTTAATTTTTAATTTGCTTCCTATGATAATAAGTCAATATTAAATAGATTTTGGAACTACAAAAGAAATACTTTTCTACAGATTCATATACATATGTATGTATAATATTTTAGATTTGAGTATCAAAGGATATTGTATGTAAACATACTTACCCACACCTCATACCAAAGAAAAACAAGGAGACGCGCACATGAATGAAAAAAATCAATAAAATCTAGCAATGAACTCGCGTAAATCGCTCTATTTAAAAAAATCAAGGATAAAGGAAAAGAGCAGTCCAAGGTCAATAAATATCCTTGTATGTATATGGAACAGATTTTGCTTGGCCCTTAAATTTCAATATTGAACTTACACCTAAGAGCGCTCCCTGTTTTATTGCATCCAATATGGCCGTCTCATCGTGGGGACCATTAAAAGGCAAGGGAGCCTTTTCAATAGATTTTTTCTGGCTCCAAGGTTTTGGCAAAATAGTCATATTTTGTATTTTCTTCGTACTCAGAATAACAAGCTGATGAATATAAAAAAATTAATTAAACTATTTTTGCTGTATTGCGTTTTAGCGTTGAAAATTTTCCGCTTACCAAAAATATTTTTTATATATACAGAACAAATTTTTTTTTCTTAAAGAACGACAAATTTGAAATAAAACTATTTTTCGGTTCTGTGCGTGATAGTTTTTATTTTTCACGTATTACTGAAATTAAGCCAGAAATTAAGCAGGCCAAGAAAACCAACTTCGTCAGAGATGACAACGTATCGTTTTTTTATCGATATTAATAACGAGATGATCAGAGATAAAAATGTAATAGAATATAAGAGAGGTTCAGATAATAAAGCCTGAGACACAACTTTTCAGAATAGAGAAAAACACATTTATGCCTCAAACAGAGAACAAGACACAGATCCATTTGTACTTTTATCTTTTGCTAAAACGTTCACAGAATTCACTGCATTCACAAAGTTTTGTTTTAAATAAATGAATAAATCATTTGTATATGAAAGCAGAAGAAGAGCTTGTGCACAATGTCAGAAATAGAAAAAGCGAACATGCGTTTCTTTATCTAAATACGAATTTGGGTAGATAAGTGATTTTTGTTTTTCTCGATTCCCATAAGACTCTGTTAAATACGACAGCTAATTTTGTAGTTTGTCCTTTGTGCGTCCAATTCTGTTTTATACAGTAGAGACGAAATGGCAAAAACAGAATTTGCCTTATCAAGCAGACTTGTCATACGATTCTGGGTAGTTCTGGTTCTTGTGGCTTAACACTGGCTACGGAGCAAACACGCTTCTGTCTTCTATAAAAAATTATATCGATATTAAAAAAACCCCCACAAAACCTTATTTCCTAAGATGCAAACGGTTCCATACATAGGTCTTTAAACTATTTCATTTCAATAATTTTAATAATATGATAACTTTTTTGAGAAATTGTTTTAAAAAGTAAATTTTTGATATTAAAATTACCTTTCGAACGATATATATTTTAGCGGTATGTAGTTGGATTGTGGAGATAGGGGTCATCAAATTTTCAAACTCATAAATCTTAAGCGTGACCGTGCTTGCTTATTGTAATTGTTATTAAAAGCTTCTTTCATAGTATTTTCAGTATACTGAAAATAATATTTTGTTTCCAAAAACAAAAGTAAAATTTTTTATACCGGACATGTCTTGAATGTAGGAGGGTTATTAAATATAAATGGTTTTAGTTTCATACAAAAAAGTCTACGGTTAGGGCGAAAAGAGCAACTCTGCCCAAACAATTATCTGAAACTTATCTTTTTATAAAAAAGACAAGGAACCTGTATGAAAGAAGGGATGCTACGCTGTCATATGACCATGTTTTTTTTTTGGAATGGGTGGAACAAAAGTTTAGCTTTTAACAGAATAATGTTAAATACAATATAATTGGGATAAAAAAGCAATAAATTTTGAATATTTCAACGGGACTACGAAGGGCTTTTGCTATGTTACCCACGTACGAGCGCCTCGATGCACCGAAACCAATTTTTCGTATTCCGTTTGGAAGGATAGCCTTTGCCGTAGTCAGCTTGCCACTGGGTGGCTTAGCATTCTGCGTTTTCTGGTCGGTATGGTTCGACTTTGCGAGATCGACTTATACACACTGCGACGTACAGAACTATCTGCCTTCCATATCGGCTGCTATAGGAAACTATCAACCTCAGAAGTTCGTCTGGCGATTGGCAATATTTCTACACCTGCCCGCACGCCTCGCCGTAGCTAAGATGTACTTGGAACACTATAAAGACAGGATACGGCGGAACCGGCGCATGTTCGCATATGTAGCTTGCACTTTAAACGTGGTGGAGGATTTTGCACTCTTCAGTCTATCGCTGTGGACATCTGCCGACAATTACGACATACACCGTAATGCCTTCATAGTGTTTATAGTTTGCAGTGAGCTTTACATGCTTATATCGTACTTCCTAAATAAAAATGGTCGGAAGGTGTCCATATTGCTGCCCATGGAGGAAAAGTCGCTGCGCTATAAACGCAATTTGTTTCTCCTTAACGTTTTGGCATTTTGCTTAGCAGGATACTGCTTTTTGCGGCACAATGAGTACTGTGAACCGGGTGGTAAGTGGCATAAAATACCCATATGCAAATAGAGGTGTTCTCTTGTCCATCTGCATCAGTTTCTTACGTCTTAACAATTTCTCATATTTTTACAGTTTATACTTTATTCGCATTATTCGAGTACATCGTAGTATTGACCAACATGGGTTATCATATGACTGCGTACTGGGACTTTGTTTCATTAAACATAACGTTCGACTGGCAGAAAGGACTTTATTTATCTCAAACATAGACTATAGCTTTAATATCCAATAACTGTTTTATTTTTATATACTATGTATTTTGTTATGTATAGCTTTTGTATATTCAGTGCTTCCTCCTGTCTATTATCACGAAAATACCTACATATTCAAATGTACGCCGTTGTAAAGTTTTAGTTGTAAGCACAAAAAGTTTACTTAATCTTATTATTAACAAATTTTTAAGCTATCAAATTAAGTACAGACAAGTAAAACATTTTATTGAGTGATAAATTATTTTTACACAAATACCAAACAAACACGAGCAATTTTATACACAGCACAAACTTATCTGTATTCCTTTTTCCAATATCATCTCCGGACACATTATTCAAGATTGTAAAAAAACTAGTTTACAATGATTGACCGATCCCAGTGTGAAATCGGGCTTTAGTTCTAAATATATAATAGTTACAGCTTTTGAAACCAACATGTGAAAGAGTAAATAGCGCAAAAGCAAACGATGTTTAAAACGTCGGTTAATGTGCAATCAAGAGAAGGAACGCCGCCACGTTCACGAAGAGAAGTAATAAATGAATGTAACTATAATAATTATAACATAATATATATTGAAAAAAGGATCTCATTATACATTTTAAATAGCTGTTATATCTAAATTTACCCAACAAAAATACGAATGCAATACTAATAATCGACTTATAAAAAGTCGTTAGTTCTGTATAACACGAACCTCTGAAATATTAGCTTATTTGTTATTGCTGTTTTCTTATGAAATTCTTTACAATCCTTGTCTTCCTTTTATACTTAATAATATATTATACTCCGTTTCCTTACAGTGTATTCAATTTTTGCATATTTCGAATATTTGTACATATTATCGATATACAATTACCACGCCACAGCGTGTATGGATTTGCATGAATGTTATTTGCTTTGGTATGATAAACGTGGACTTATTTTTGAAAAAGGCCCTTGGCACTGATGACAAAACAATGCATTTAGAAAATAGCGAATAATATAATTAATTTAAAGCAAAGATTATTACAAAAATTGAAAATGTAATTTGTTTATTATTTATATCACATTAATAAAACCGATTACAACACCTTTGGATGAAGCTATTTTTTTTTTTACCTTAAAACTGATGGTATAAAAAGTTTTAAAAGTTGAATTATTCAAATTATTTTAATATATATATTTTTTTCTTCTTCGATTTTGAGTTTATATCCAGGTCTCAGTTCTTGATAACAAATAATCCTCTTAATATAGTTAATAACTATGCTTCATGTATTCTAACCAAATCGTCTATGGTAATGGGATACCCTGTAACGGGACACTTGGAATGAATTTTAATATAGTTCACAATACATTGCCAACAATAAACGTAACCAGATAGTGAGCAAGCAGTTGGCGTTGATATCCTCATTAAGCATACGGGACAGTTGCCTTTCGGTGGCAAATTGGAAGCAATTTCGCCTTGTTTTTGATTTATTGGAGCAGGGTTCCGCAGCGTCCCACCAATTTTGCGACGATGCTCACTCGAGTACCACCACTGAATAAACTGCAAAAAGAAAGCAAACACCTCCAATATTTTAAGAAACAAGAACGTGGCTTTGTCTTCAGTTGGCGGCTTCTCGGGGTAGCGCAAAGTTAAACCAAGGGCCCGAAAAATTAACGAATGGCTTGAGGCGTACTTGATTAAATACAAAAAAGTGTGTATGGCCTTAGACGCTTTATAGACGTGTAGTGCCTTTAGCACATACTGCTCCCAAGTGCTAGTGTCCAATCGTTGTTCGCTACGAAATCGCAGCTTTTGTTCCAGATATGGCAAGAATGTTAGAATTGTAGCTGAGGTAATTTTTTGCGTTTGTGATATTGGACCACCTGTTGCGGTTGTAGTACGCTGTAGACCATAGAAGCTCTCACCAAACGATGCGCCGCGTTTGCGTAAATACATATATTGTAGCATCCAAGTAACGAATGGCGAAAGTTCGTCACGAAAACTTTGTCTATGCTTTAGCTTAAAGTCCAAACGTAAACCGAAAAAGTCGAAAACTTTTCTCAATGCCGGATAGATAAGGCTATCCAATGTTTCAGCAGCTGTGATTTCAAAAATCGACGGTACATTTTGCAGATTTTGCCGAATGCTTGCGCTTTCAGACATTTCAATTGCTGATAAAATAATTCAAAGGAATGTATTGTGCTTAATGTCTATTATTACCGATAGTTATTTAATTATTGCAAACAAAATAACAAACACCTGTCTGAGTATTTTAAAAAAAATTCTGAAATAAATCGATAACAGAGATTGCATAACATTTCGGTTTACAATATTTCAGTAATGGACTCAACACAGGTTCAACCTACACACCATATGGTTATTATTTTCCAAAATGCACAGATGCTGCTGTTCTTATATTGCGTAAGAAATCATAAAAACATAACAGTTGTTAGCGCTGTTAGGACTCCAGATTATAGACTTCGATGATGAACTATTTGCATATTCTGCTTAATAACTCCTAAACTCTAAAAGATAACAATGAGTTTAATTTAAAAATCCATGGAGTTCGTTTAAATTAAATCCATGATTTAATTTAATTTTAGAAGATTTATTGAAAAATTTAAGTTTTCCAGAGATTTGTTACAACTACAGATATGCGCATATTAAAAATATGTATGTGGATTTGGCGTTGTTGGATTTTTTTATCTCTATTTTCTATATTGTACACTAAAAGAATAAGACCAAACCGGAATTCAATTAAAATTAAAAACGAAGCAAAAAGCAAGAATTAATTCGAATATTTTCCAACAATTAATATAAACCAATATTTGAAGTATGAATTTTTTAATACGTACAACAAAAGCAAACATCGCGGCATGTAGGGTAAGTTTGTAGTTGTCCTGAATTGAATATATGTATTTATAGTGTAGTACAGCCAATACGTTTGAATTTGACATTTTTTTTTAATTACAAGTCCTTGCCAATGACATCTTGTATGAACTAATATTTAAGGACTAAAGAGGTATGCATTACTCGGTAAAATGAAAGTATCAGTGGCATCAAACTCCATAGAGGAGAATATAACAAAGAACATAAAAAAAAATTTAAAGACACGCGCGAAAGTAAGTAAAACAGACGCTGGTAAAAAAAGTGGAATGACTGCTTACAGCAATGGGTGCAGCGGAACGAAGGTTAGCAACAATAAATATAACGACAGGCTGTCACCAGCGTCGCTATCCAACCACAAGCCACTGCAAGAAATCATGACAGCGAGCACCGCTTGTGATTCTTCGTCCCAAGGCAGCAGTTATTACAAAATAGAAAGTAGCAGTGCGGTCAGCTCTAGGGTAAGGGGCGTTTTTTTGTGATATTCTTACATATTAATAAAATCATGTTAAATTTGCCAATTCACAGAATTGTTACAAGAGTTACGCTACCTTAGATCCTCGTTGCATTAAAGTAATTTGGGAGCAGCACGACGAAAGTGATGTGGAGCTATATGCAGGAGTCTGTGAGCATCTGGCGGAGGATGCTTCATATAAACTAATGGAAATCATAAATGTGCGACTAACTATAATTTTTAATATTTAAAATTTTGCTGATTGTTAATTAAATCTTACTATCAAATAGAGTATTAAAATCTATGCCCGACATTGTGGTGGTAAGGTGACATATGATGTGATCAATGATGTCTTGGCCGATTTTGATGTGCCGCCCATGTTGGGAGCCATGGACAGTCCTTGGGAACGCATTGATTATGATGGAAGTTTCTTCTTCTATTCGGTAAGTCAATAAATTTTAAGCAATTTAATTGATTAGAAGTTTTGAAATTTTGTATCTTACTAGGATAAAATGGTTGAAATGCGCGAAGAGTATCAAAAAAGCATTTCCATCACTATGCCATTAGGTGCCGATTTCGTGTGTTCTTGGCCGATAGAAGAAAAAAGCAGGGAAAAACTAAAGCAAATTATAACAACAATTATTAACGGTATTATTATTATTATTATTAAAACTGAGGACAAAATTGAAATAAAACGTGGACTAAATTCAATATGTTTGATTTGAAAACTTTATAATATAGTGTGTAAAATATGTATTAAGCTACATAACCTGATTATATATGTATATTAAATTTTGAACAACATATTATAATTAAAATATAGTTGTAATATATATATATATTTATATATATACATACGTATTCATTACAGTTTCTCTCTTTGACGACAGCAGCGAATTCCATTTTCTCCTCAGTGAAATCGCTAGCACTGCAATAATCGGCTCCTTTTACCGAGTAATATTAGCAAAACTTATACAAATATTGGCATTTAAACAGAGCGATGCAGTAAGTTTGCGTTGCTGGTCCTTACTACGTGCTCTTGCATTCAATCCTTACACACGCGATGTTGATTGTCGTGAGGAATATTTCCACTTGGCGGAAATACTAATTTGCCAACTGCTATCTCCGTACGAGACGATAAAGGTACACAGCGCCACAACAGAATTTCCCAAAATTGAAAATCAAGACCAGTCAGGAGAAGCAACATCGTCTGAAATAGAGGCTGATGATACGAAGCCGATTATGCCACCACAAGAAATGAAGAACGAACTCACTGACGAAGAGGTGTTTGGTGCGCAAAGTGCAGTAGACATGCAGGTGTGTGAAGAGAAGGTATATAAACTATTACCTGACGATGACGACGACGACGACGATGGCGAAGTATCGAAAGACCAATCAATGACTTCTGCGTACTTTGCTAGTCCCGTAGATTGGGTGCTTGTGGACGTTTTGTGTCAGACGATCGGACAGTTGGCCGCCATAAATGGCTTCTTTCAAAGCGAATGTTTATTCCTTGTGATGCGGCGTATGAAACGTTTTTGCGACGGCCGAATCATAAGAACGGAAAAAGGTATTTTTAGTCAATATTAAAAAGAATTTAAGAAAATACAATACTTGAAATTCGTACAGAGTACACATATTTAAGTCGTGTTGTTCGCTGTCTTATTAGTCTGGGCGATTACGCATTCCGAGAATTTATTCCCTTCACATACAAATTCGAACCTACGAATGTGCCCGAAAATCTGTGGATACACTTTGCGGTAGAATCGATTTAGAATCGCTTGATTGCCAAACAAATAACGACTTCTCCTTTTCTTTAAGGTTGCAGCTATTTTTCTAAATGGAGCCGATGACGTTTTCCTTTATGAATGGCTGGAATTGCTTTGCGGTGCCGACAAACTACAACCATTTTTGATTTACTCTGCACGTAAATAAAATAGACTTTAATAATTGCACAATAGTACTATAAAAATTAGAATAAATACCTTTTTTCCCTTTAGAGCAACATGACAAATTGCTGACATATCGATTTGTGCATCGACGATTAGCTACCTATAAAATATGCCCGAAAATTGGTGTTCGCAGGTTGGAATGGAGCACTTTGGCAGCAGCCATGTGCCACGGCGATGACCCAAATAAAGCGCTCAAACCGAAACCGACAATTAATGAATATTTTCCTGAACTGACTGCGCCAAATGTTCTTCTCAATCGCCCCGGATCAATTCGGTTTAAATTTTCCGGTTGTCGACCGATCATAATAAAATCAAAGATAGGCCAGCAAAATCCTAAGCTTACGGCATCGAGTAGTGCAATTACGAATGAGACCGAATCAGCGACAGGGCGAGTGTCAGTACCTTCGCTGCAAAAGGATATTTTTATAGCGCGACGTAAACTGTACAAGCCTCTGACTAATGAGCGACGTATAAATCCCTTAAGTAGTTATTATTTTCTTCGAATTTAGTATAATGAATTTAGAATAATGTTATAGGAAAAGAGTAATATATTTTATATTAGGTTTTCAGTGTTATTTAATTAGAAATTTAATTTTATATCAATGTACATTAGTTTAAGATTTTAAAGACAGCATTTTGCAAACGGATTAGAATACGTTAAAAAATAAATCTCTTTTGCGGGAACTAAAATATTTCATCCTGACGTGCTGCTAGTGGCAGCTCAATTCCGGCATCTTTCATTTCCTTTAAAATCTTCCGATTTATTAAACCTTTGATGTTAGCATTTACGTCTGGCAGTAGACCACTGGTTCGAGCCGCATGTTCAATATGTTGCACTAAACTCACCTCACGACGCGATGAAATAAAGTTTGTGACGAAGCATTTTTCTGTATGCGCTACGCGTCCAATGCGACCACAACGATGGATGTATTCCGAGACGTGCATGGGGAAATCGAAATTAATTACGTGTCTTGCGCGGGTCGTATCTAAGCCACGGCTACCCACTGCGGTGGTTGAGAGCACATCGTATTCCCCATTTTGGAATGCCTCAAAGCGTCCCTGACGTACTTTCATCAACATATCGCCGTTTAGATTAATACACTTGATGTTGCATTTGTTGAGAAAAATAGACACATAATCACTGGTTGGAGTTTTATTGCTGAAAACGATGCTCGGTCGTTTTTGGTCGAGCTCCGACTTGACTAAGAAGAACAGACTGTCTGGTCTACTCGCTTTGGACATCCGAATGAATTTCTGTTGTACGTGTGGCATGATTTTGTGTAAATTGGGGCTGACTACTTCGTGAATCGTTTTAACGTCGATAACGCGCTGCAATTGCTCCTCTATATTTGTTGGCATCGTAGCGGAGGCGAGTACGAATTGCGTCCCGACACCATAATCAGCTACTTTGTGGAACTGTAGCAATGAGAATAATATTTCAATAATTTTGCACACTATAAGAAACTTATAATAACGCACGATATCGATGTGTTCACAGCAAGACGAACAAAAACTACTAAATCCCGTGATGCGTTCCTTCTGAGGAAGAATATACACTAAAGTCGCAGTAACGTGAAATATACAAAACAGGCCTGTTTACAGTATTGCATTTGTTGACGTATGGAGTCAATTTCAGTAAATATTTGAATTGAACAGTTGAACGAAGCAGAAGGAATGTTTGCCTTTTTCTGTGCTCATGTATTTTTTTGCAAATAAATAAATATTTATGTGCGAAAATGAGATTACTTCGATAGAGTTTCCAAAGAATTTCCTATTTCTTATAATAAGAGCCAATGTATTAATAGATTTTCAGTATCCGATGCATTCATGCATAAATTTTAAACACAACATTTCTTTGGAATGCATTAATGGCTTTCTAGATTTTATGCTATTGTTTTCTTTTCTATTCTTTTGAAATGCAAAATCTGTTTCCAACTTCGTGATTGACTCCAAAGGGCAATTGAGTCACAAAAGTTCAAATTAAGAAGTTTCGCATTAGCACTAGACTGATGTTCACATTAACAAGTATTTGCGTTACTACGAATGTACTGTATATTTATAATCTATGATTGTTATTTTTATGTTTATGACGCCTGCGACTTACCGGAAATTTCTCCATGAACCTTTCAAGAAGATATCTGAAGCTGTCATCCAGCAAAGTATCCGCTTCGTCGAGCACAAGATGCCGCACATGGCCAATACGATAGATGCCAGTGTTGACCAGTTTGGAAATCGCACCCATCGTAGCAACCAATATATCGACATCATCGAATTGAGGATTCACTATTAACTGCTTTGTATTGCCGCCAAGTATTGTGGCGACTTTTAGACCTGTGTTAATACATAGTCGCTCGGCGACCTTGCCAATTTGAGTAGCCAATTCCCGGCCTGGTGAAACGATTAACGCTAAAGGACTGTTAAATTTACGTGCTTCCTTCTCGCCTTGCGGTTCATTTTCTAATATCTTCTGAAGTATGGGCAATAAGTAGGTGAGTGTCTTTCCGCAGCCTGTTTCTGCTGCTATGAGTGTATGGTTTGATTGATATACTTTTGGCAGACCTTGGACCTGAATCGGCGTTAGTGCTGTAATATTCAATTCGTTCTTCAGATTTTGTAATAATTCCGGGTGAAGCTTGATGTCGTTGTTGTTGAGGAATTCTGTTATATTCACAAGGTGCCTTTGCTGCTCGCTCTCAGAAATTGTGGCGTTAATTGTAAAGTGATCCTTGTTGGATTTATAGTGGAGCCAACCTTTTGATGCTAGTGGAATCGTACCGAATTTACTACCAGTCCTTTCCGGAGCGGAGAGATTGAATTCGGATCGTTTGCAGCTGATAAGTACTCCGCTAACCGATTCCTTTTTCTGCTTATGTTTTGTGGGCTTTCTTCGACGTTCGCCTTTAGCTGTTGCAACTGTTGCTCCATAAGAACGTAAAATCTTACGTTGCAATATATTTGTTATGCTTTGCAGCATTTGAAAAAAAAAGCCGGATTTAATCAAGAAAAATTAACCAGAAATGTCAAGCTAAGCGTGTTTTTTTAACAACAAAAATGTTCAACTGTGCTATTCAATTGACAGTGGTCGATTATACAGGTTGAGTAATAAAAATTATTTAGGGTAAGTGCACACGGCAGACTTTTCTTTGGCCGATTTGTTTGACGTGGACGGCTTGATTAACGCGCACACGACGACTACTGAATTGTCAAGTTGTGGAGCAGTACCGATAATGGACTCACATTCTACATTTCATTCTACACAACACAAGCAGCTCGAAAAACTCTAAACCAAAATTTCATATATTTCAACTGTCAATAATTTTACATTCAAAGTCATAAAACAAGGCAAGAGTTCGCAATAATTCGCTTATAAGGACAACAAAAATCCATGATAATGACGCAGTAACTTAAACCCCTGCTACCTAGTTGCAGAACCGGCCAGCATAGAGTATAGATATGTAAAGAGATTTCATGAAGCCGCCATTCCAGCCTTCCAGAAATTTGCAGTATATGTTATTAGGGCAATACTTGTATGAACAATTGAGGTTTGAGAAAGATATGTTAGGATTAAGTTTTAATAAGTTCGATGTTCTCATCGAAGAATCACTTAAGCATGACAGAGATCGTGCTATGATGACTTATAAAGAGCTAGAAAGGGTAAAAAATTTTGGTTTTGTTATGTTTGCGAAACAGTTTTTTCTTCCCTTGTTATTTCGCATCCTATTATAACGACATTTTTTCGTTGTTTTTTTCTTTATGTTGTGTGTGTATCGTTGTTGTTACGCAAATGAAGCAATAATCGTCGAAATGATCGATATGTGGATTTCAGCGGGAGACGAAATGCAAGGAGGCCATTCGTCTTTTTCTTGTTCCATTACAATAAAAAAATATGAGCAGTCTGTCTGCTTAGATTTCTTTCTTTTTGGGTTTTTAAAAGAAGTTTACTTTCTGTAATTTTTGCATGCATCGATACTACATCATAAAACCTTTTCCAAGGCAGTGCTTAATTGTTTTTGGTTGCATACATACATATGTATGTTTTGTATTTGGCATTGCTCTGTTTTCGCTCATATTAAATGTAGAAAAAGTTTCGTAAACTACTAATATCTACCAGTATAGGAAAAAGATACATATATCTGAGATTTGGTTTTGTAATAATGTACATAGTAGTCACATAAAATAAATATCTTTTTCTATACAATTATTGTTTTTAATGTTTGTAACCTATAGACTAGATTCATTATACCTCAAAAATACTGATACAGCGTTTCCGTTTTTGGTGTTTGCTTCACGAACTTTCGCAAAATATTTTCAATATTTTGTATCTGCTTTAAAAAATAAAATAAAAGTCTAGTTAATAAGTTGCTGAGCGATAACGAAAGCTTTTATTACATTTTTTATTATATGAAAACTTTTTTGTTTTGTAATGAAGCCAAATTGTTTGTTAATATGAGATATCCAGTTAAAGGCCAAATTGTCTGTTAATAAGGGAGAACCAGTTGCGTCATGGTTATGAAATACTTGTGCAACTCTACTTGTTTATAATTCATATACAATGTATAAATCTACTCATCTGCTTCCTTTGACTCGCCAACAAGAATATCGCTTTCTCTAATCAACAGCATTGTATGCATCACTTTTTGCAATTGCATACTTTGTTTCTCTATTTCGGCGTTAGCTTATTCTAGTGACTGAAATTTTAAGTGTTATCAAAAATTAAATTGAAATATAAAAAGTCTACCTCCTCTTTTTCCCTTTTAGCGAATATGCCCAAGACCACAAGAGACATCGCAAAACAAAGTACATACGAGTAGACTATAGTGTAATTTTCCTCTTCATTATAACGTTCTGGTTCGAATAATTATTTGTAAACGCATTCCAACATCTCGTACGCTGACTGTATGAATTCATAATCGGTATATAGAATTTTTTCCGGTTCCGGTTTAAATAATTTCGCTATCCATTGTATAACTCCAAAGTTTACTGCAAAGCGAGCCATTTTACCGAAATAATAAATTTTTTTTTTAACAAATAAAATCAGAGCAAAAAATTGTTAAAAAATATGAGTTGTCTCAATAAAATGGTCGTTTGTAATTGAAACGAATTGCTATGGCTGCTACAAGTTTTATTCAAATTAATTTTTACGCATATGAAGGAGGAGTACATATACTCTCTGATTGTTATTGTAAAATAACAAGAAGCAGGTAAATTTAGCCCTTGCCTTACTTCTTCTGAGCTTCCGCATTTCTCTTCTTTTAAAAATTTTGTATATGTTTATTTTGTATCAGAAATGGCATGCGAACTCTATATATTATAATCTCTATGATAAGGATTTGTTTATAATTATAAAGTCGAAATAAACAAAGATTATGTTGTATTCAACCTGAAAAAAATTAAAAGGAAATGTTAGGGATATTAATAATAGTATTTATATTTATGTGTATATTTAATAAGAAATTAGAGAAGATTTTAGTGTTCCATAAATTGTACTGAAAATAATTAAAATTAGCAATACGTTTTTCTTCACCCACATTAAAATTGTATTGATTAAGTGCGAAAGCAGCAAATTAAATGAAAAGGCGAAAAATGTCCTGAAACTGAAAAAATCAAACTTTGCCAAATGATCAACGTAAAAAACCAAACTAAGGACAAAAAAACATATTCAACCTTCGCAGACAGACAGACTGCCTTTATTTTGTTAGTGCACTCGAGCAAAACAAAATATAGGGTATCATTTCGCGAGGCGCTCGTATTTTGGCGTACACGCAGTCGGCGTTGGCAGAGCTCTGCTCAGTTTGGCATTTCCTTCGATTTCTGTGCGTCTATTATTTTTTGTTTGTTCTACACTACAACTTTTTGTTACCGTCGGAAATCTGTACGCCAAAACAGCTGTAAGCGCCTGGAGAGCACATAAACTACCAACAAATTTTCAAACCGTACGCCTGCCCACAGTCGGGCGCTCTGCCGGCGCAGTTTCTTTGGAAACCATTGATGCTGGCGTCAAATACACAAAATAACAACGAAAAGAGCAAAAGGAGAACAGAAAACAGCGCTGCTTAGTGCTTGCGAACGCCTCCCGGAATGACCCCCATAGTTTCTTCAATTCAAGGAGTCTTCCCTTTCCCTACTTCTACCCATTCCGATTCATTACAAATCTCTTTTGCTTGCAATGCCTCGACTCATTAATGTCATAAAATTTTACTTCTTATGAGCTTTTGTTGTTTCTTAATGCTGCTCCGCATTCGGCGTTATCAATTGCTTTATAGTTTCGAATCGTATGGAGCCAATAATTTTTTGAAGCAACGAGTAAAATCTCATGTAATCTCTTTGTGTATATATGCTCTTTGCAAATCTCTGCTTCTAAAAAAACAAGAAGAAGACGATTTGTTTCCTTGCTTCTCATCACCCGCTAAAATCAACAAATCGTTCATAAAAAATTATGCTTAGGCACACACAACAACAAATCATATTGTTGCCTCTTCATCGCTTTGTGTGCTTTCAGTGTTTTTTCATTTATTACTTCATGTGCGATCGAACCGTATCGAACCAATTTTAAGTTGACTGTCTTTGGCTTCGTGAATGGACTTTCCTTACAAATGTTGGCTTTCGAGCTATTTCAAGTCGTTTGGTCAAACCATGTGTATGATATCCACGTCGCTCCCAATGTTGCTTCATTTCGTTGGTCGATTGGAGAGTCATGCAATCTCTTTATTAATATATACTCGGCCATCGATGGAAGCGAGCACATAGCCGATTGCTGTCTGGCCGGTTCTGCAACTAGGTAGCAGGGGTTTAAGTTACTGCGTCATTATAATGGATTTTTGTTGTTCTTATAAGCGAATTATTGCGAACTCTTATACTATGTTCGCACTAGACCGAAATTAGGCAATTTCGTTGCGTAGCTCAATTTCGGCTGAAATTGTGAATTTTTATACAATTTCGCCATACAAAAATATGTCAAATGAAATTGGGTTGGCAAAGCAATTTCAACGAAATTGAGAACGAAATTGTCTCAAAATGGAAAACAACCATGGTTTTGTAATAGATTTGTATAATAAATTGTTATTGATCTGGCTGCACTGAGTACGTTTGACAAATAAATACAACTGTCGCGTGATTGAATTGTTTTTTGAAAAAATGAAGAGAGCCTACAAAAAAAGGAATCTGTGGAGCGAAATGGCTGTTGCGCTGTTAATTGAAAACTGGTCCGACATCCATTTCCTCCGCAGCTGTATTTGCGAAGCATTTATGTTTGATTGTTAATTGTTAATTGTAAAAGTTGGACAATTTCCATTGTTTGCTAATGCTAATGAAACTCGCGCAGTAAACAAATGAAACGTCAAATGAAATTGTGAATGCGAGTCCGAACACTTTCAATTTCGGACGAAATTGTCTCAATTTCGAAGGCAATTTCGTCCGAAATTGAAAGTGTTCGTATAAACATAGTATTACCTTGTTTTATGAATTTGAATGTAAAATTATTGACAGTTGGAATATATGAAATTTTGGTTTAGAGTTTTTCGAGCTGCTTGTGTAGAATGTGAGTCCATTATCGGGACTGCACCACAACTTGACAATTCAGTTGCCATCGTGTGCGCGCTAATCAAGCCGACACGTCAAGCAAATCGGCCAAAGAAAAGTCTGCCGTGTGCACTTACCCTAAATAATTTTTATTACTCAACCTGTATAATCGACCACTGTCAATTTAATAGCACAGTTCAACATTTTTGTTGTTAAAAAACACGCTTAGCTTGACATTTGTGGTTAATTTTTCTTGATTAAATCCGGCTTTCTTTTAACAAATGCTGCAGGAAAAGGAATCGGTTAGCGGAGTACTTTCACTAGCCTCAAAAGGTTGGCTCCACCAACCAACAAGGATCACTTTACAATTAACGCCACAATTTGTGAGAGCGAGCAGCAAAGGCTCCTTGTGGACATAACAGAATTCCTCAACAACAACGACATCAAGCTTCACCCCGAATTATTACAAAATCTGAAGAACGAATTGAATATTACAGCACTAACGCCGATTCAGGTCCAAGGTCTGGCACAAGTATATCAATCAAACCATACACTCAATTCGATGTTGTCGATATATTGGTTGCTACGATGGGTGCGATTTCCAAACTGGTCAACACTGGCATCTATCGTATTGGCCATGTGCGGCATCTTGTGCTCGACGAAGCGTATACTTTGCTGGATGACAGTTTCAGATATCTTCTTGAAAGGTTCATGGAGAAATTTCCGGTAAGTCGCAGGGGTCATAAACATAAAAATAACAATCATAGATTATAAATATACAGTACATTCGTAGTAACGCAAATACTTGTTAATGTGAACATCCGTCTATGTAGTGCTAATTCGAAACTTCTTAATTTGACTCAATTGACCTTTGTGACTCAATTGACCTTTGGGGTCAATCACGAGGTTGGCAACAGATTTTGCATTTCAAATAATAGAAAGGAAAACAATAGTATAAAATCTAGAAAAGCAATTAATGCATTCCAAAGTATTGGAAATGGGTTTTTTTTTTTTTTAATATATTTATTTGCAATCTATCTTATGATAATAAGCAATTTTTTTGAATTGTGGTGGTTTCCATCGACGATGGTGCGATGGAAAAACTGCGGTTAGCCAAAACAGTAGTTTATACGGCCATCAAAAATTTTGGCTTGAACGAACGAAAACCAAGTCAAGCACCATAAAGGATAGGAGTGACGGGGTAGATACAGTGTCGGTGTCAGATTTCTATGCTGCACATTTTTAAAAAGCAAAGCAGCTCTTTGAGATAGGCAAAGTTGAAAGATTTTAAAAGGTCTACTATATTCTGAAAAATTCCAAAAATTTTGAAGTTCTTCCTAGCATTAGAATATTTCTTGCATTGGAAAATTATATGGTTGTTATTCTCTGTGGAGTGGCAAACATCACATAGTTCATCGCTTGTTTTTTTAATTTTGTAGAGGTAAACTTTATTGTACGTGCGCCCAGTGAGTAGACGATTAATAATTTTAATTTCCGCTGAAGTAAAAGGAACTTCTTTAAACCAGAGTTTTCCTGGAAGATTTGGGAAAATCGAAGAGAAAATACCGCCGCTGCTAATGGGATTTGACCTATACCTATTTGACCATCTATTCCGCAATGTATTGAAAATGATTCTACTCGCGTCTTTGATCGAGTATTGTAGGGTTGTAAGACATCCATTTTCTGCCGCTTGTTTGGCAAAATAATCCGCCCTCTCATTGAAACTGAGACCCGAATGTAACGGGCACCAGATAATTTTTATTTCAAGGTTAGGAATAGATCTTATTTTTTTAATTATTTGTAGAATGTGGAAATTGTCAGTGTCATTATTTTTAAGTTTAGTGCACGCATTGAGACTATCAGTAAAAATAATCGACTTGTTTATGTTATCTTCACTAATAATGTTGATGGCTTTAAGCAGAGCGGCAAGCTCTCCGGTTAAGGACGACAAATTTTCTTTAATGGAGAAAAGGAAATTTTGTTCCGAAGTGACATTGCAAACCGCGCATCCAGTTGAGTTTGCAAAGACTGCTGAGTCGGTGGCAAGGATAGTGTATCCCTTGATACTAAATTCATTAAGAGTCTCGGTATATATACCTTTGCTTGACCTTGTCGGCAGGAGAGTTTTTAGAAATGCCAATGTTCGAGATCACTTGTAAGTTTTTTGGAAGATGATTGATTTGAAAGGGAGCTTCCGAAGGCCCAATGTTGTCGATGACTTTTTTGAATTGCATATACGTAAAATTGTAACTTGACCTGTTATTGTTGGAGAATTGTAAGTCCCCAAAAATTAGTGGGTGATAAAATTTTAGTTTAATAAGTTCCTTAGCGGTCAGGTATATGGATCTTTCAGGTGGTGGGAGGAGGCATGATAAAGCATAGATGGCATCAGGCGGAGCAATCGGATTTAGCCCTAAACATCTTCTGAGTAGGTTATTTTGGAGGGTGGTTATTTTCCCCATCAAATATTTTGGTATGTGAGCCATAGAGGTTCGCGCGTATTCTAACTTAGAGAAAACCATGGATTTCGTGATGTTGATAGCTAGTGCCGGATGCAGACCATTCATCTGCGGAGTCACCATTTTAATCTCGTTGATTGCATTCTTCATGGTCGGTATTAAGTTATTGAAGTGGTCCTTAAGCGTTAAGCTGTTTTTAATATGAACGCCTAAGAATTTCAACGCTTTGTCATTCGGGAGTCTCTGACCGTTGAGGAATATTGCAGGAATCTTTCTGGCCCCCTTTGCCATGTATACCGCTTTTGATTTTGTAAGGTTAACCTTGAGATTTAGTTTTGTAAGTTTATTATGAAAAATCGTAAGTTTTTTGTTTAGATTGTCAACTGCAGTGTCGAAGTTTTTATGAACGGACTCATCGGCATATTGGAACACTTTTGTGCAGTCATTTTGAACTGAGTGCAAACTGGCTGTATATATGTTGAATAAACATGGACTTAAGCAGCTACCTTGCGGTAGACCATTATATAGTGTAACCTGCTTCTCACCTAGAATAAGCGTTCTACTGGAGAGAAAGTTATGAATCCATGAGCTTATGGAGGAAGGGCAATTCACAGAGTCGAGGATCGATGTTAGGGTGTTTATGTCTACACGCTCATAAGCGTTAGAGATGTCCAGGACTGCAATGATGGTTATGAGCTTGTTGTTTTTTGTTTCTGCTATTAGGTGGCATATATCATTAATGCAAATATTTGTCGATAGTGCTTTTCTGTAAGCATACGTTCTGTTTGGTAAAATGCTATTCGATTCAATAAAGGAAGCCTAATCTTTAGAAAGATGGGAATAAGCGCTATTGGTCTGAAGTTTGACCAATCGTTTAGATCCTTACCAGGTTTAGGGACTGGGCGTATTTTTATCAGCCTCCAGGAGGGATGAATGTCGCCCGCGGAACAATAACTGTTAAGTACATTGAATAAATTCATTTGGGAGCTGATAGGCAGTGCTTTTATCATTTCATATGTGACACCGTCACATCCAGCGGCAGATGGTTTGTTTTTCTTTTTAAGGACTGCTTGAAAATCAGGGAAATAAAAATTTTCTGTATCTGACTGTGTGTTTGACGATGTATGTTTAGACCCAGGAACCGTCTTTACCTTATCTCTTATGGCATTCAAAAACTTTTCGTTGTTTTCGATGCACCAGTGACCGCTCTTGCCTGCTTCTCCAAAGGTTTTGCAGCCTCTCATAAATTTGAAGAAAAGAAACGGATTAGAGTTTTTTGTAAACGAGTTTATTTTGTTTAGAAAAAATTCCTTATTAGCGGTTCTTATGACTTTCCTGAGTTCGTCTGTGGTTTCACTTAACAGTCTGCAGACCTCGAAGCTTTTGGTCAGATTGTATTTCTTTTGTAAAGCAATTTTGCACCGGAAAAGTTTCTCAATGTCTTTATTCCACCATCCTTTAGGTATGTGTTTGGAGTCTTTCTTAATTGGAACACTTGCAATTTTTATCGCAGTACGAAAGGCTTCACGAAAGTCTTCAAGATTATCGTCTACGTTGGTGTTATTAAGGTACTTAAGTAGCTTGTGCTTTGAAAGAAAATTTACTGAGTGTTGTTGCTTTGATCTTACAGTCATCACGATCGGTAGGTGATGACTACCACCAAGTCTGTAATCTAGAACCTCCAACTTAATCATTATTTGAGAGTTTGTAAAGGAAAGATCTAACACCGATTTTTGTGTATTTGGATTGTCAAATTGTCTTTTGAAAGTGGCTTTCTTGCTGTTAAGAATACGAAAGTTAGACATCATCATAGTGTCAAATAGACCCTTGCCTCGCGCGGAATCCAAAGAGTCACCGTAGAATTTGGCCCTTGCATTGAAATCCCCACAGAGGAGGACGTGGTTGAATTTGTCAAGGAAGTCTGTTAGATTTTTTATTTCTCTCCGGAAAATTTTCGCCCTTAACGAATGGGGGAAATAGACCGATGTGATGACCAAATTAGGGTGGAGATTTGTCGTTTGGATCATTATAATATCTAGATCAGAAGGATAGTACAGTTTTCTGTACTTGATGTCTTTGTGGAGCGCAATAGCCCCCCCCCCCCCCCCCCCCCCCCATTGTTGTCATGCCTGTTTTTATAAATCAATATGTAGTCCTTAAATTTTGTGTATATACTAATAGTATCGACCGCAAAGATTTCTGCCAAGATGGCGATTTTAATGTCATTTTTATTTAGGAAGTACTCCAATTGATCTTTATTAGCTCTGAGGCTTTGAATATTGTATTGAAGTATGTTCATGCTGTCAGAATTCATTTTTATTTGTTATTGGCTATTTGAAAAAACAAAAAACAAAAAATTACTTAGAAGCTTGATGTTTGAAAAACTTATTTAGAAGTTTTACTCGTGCTTGCGTGATCGTCGGATCCACTAGGGCCTGGAGTTAAAATGTCATCATTGATAGCAGTTTTCAATTTATTTAGATCATTAAGAGCATTTAGAGAGTTGAGCTGATCGCGGATGGAATTCATCCTGTTTTTCATAGCTGTACTGAAGAAGGTGTTTGAGGCACCGTCCGCAAGGACTTTAGTAATGAATCTGTTGAGATCATTCACGTGATTATCAAGCGATTGTTTTAGCATTGTTTCTTTTATTGTATTTATTGATGGTGTTTGGTTTGACAGGGACAATTGGCCTGTTGCGGGGATTTGTTTTCTTGGTCTGAAGTCGTTAGAGTTTCTGTTGTAGTCATTAGCAAGTTCCCTCCATTTTGTCATGTGGTTGTAAGGTGTTATTCTTTCTTTTAGCGAAGCTTTCGCTTTGCTCGGTGTTTTCATACTATGGGATTCTTGGGTATACGGCTTTAGGTTATGGGATTTCACAATGTCAGAAAAAGGAAGTGACCTGTGTAAGAGTTCAGCAGTGGTAGTTGTATTGATGTAAACTTCCCGACTTTTTGGCTTTGCGGGTAGGTTTGGGAAGTAATTATTATCTTCGAGTTCGCTGAGCGCAGAAAAACTATTCTGGAAAAAGGATGCGTGTTTGTTTTTAGCTTCGTTGTACGACAGATTTTCTATCGTCCTGGTTTTTGTTAACAATGTATGCCTTTTCCCTAGCCGGACAGTTCTTAGCTGTGGGTTCGTGTGATTGTTTGCAGTTAATGCATACAATTGGCATACAGCTGTCATTGTTAGAGTGAACTTGAAAACATTTGCTACAAGCTTTGCTTTTTTGTTTACATTGTAACGCGAAGTGGTTAAAAAGAAAACAGTTGTAGCATTGCGAGAAAGGGATGAAATATTTGACCTTTTTTTTTTGGTATAGTTTGCGAACACTATTTCCTTGGGAATTTCTAGACCTTTGAATACAATTTTCACCCTTGGAGTCGGGATAAGAATTTTGTCTTTCCCTTTAATGAGGACTCTTTCGATCTTATGGATTGGATTTTCCGATTTGATGTCATTGTATAATTCCTCGGAATTTATGTCCGTTGGAATTTCAAATATTATGCCAGTTTTATACATGAAGTGTGGGAAAATTTGGTCTTTGTAGTTATATTTTACAAGATCTTCATTAAGGCATTGGCAGCGGCGGCGTTTCTTAGACTAACCTTGCATCTATTGAAACCTATCTTTGTGATGTCAATGTACCCGTGGATATTGATCTTATACAAAGTTTTTGTTACACTGATTTAATTGATAGCCTTTCTCTCATCTTTTTGCATTAAATCTACATACACAACAAACGGTACTTTGCTATCATGTTCGTACAGCAGAATATCGCGTTCAATCTCGTTTGTTTTTTGAGTTTTTGATGGACTGGGCGACATTATGGAGCGTCCTGAGGGGACGTCAGTCCCCTCAGAAATATCCATTTTCCTCTTTGTAGCCACTTAGCGCTTAGGGCAGAAATTACACAAGCGATGTAAAACGTGACTTACCATGAACCAGAAAAGAATCAACAATAATTGGAGCAATCCTTGCACTTACAAGGATAATATATTATCAAAAAGTTTATACACAGCTTTGGAAGAACTAAGCACTTGTTATTTTTGGAAAAAACCACGGAATCTTTTTCCTTTTTTTGTTAAAGAAAGAACCACGAAATTTATCTAATAGCAAGCAGAGAAAACTGAACCACACTCAATGAGGAATGAACCGGAAGTGCGTAATAAGAATAACATAATAGACTTTACAAAAGAAGCTTAGTTTCAATGCAACATTACAGTTGAATTAACATTGAAAAAATTACAATTAAAATTGAAGTTAATACAAATTACATAAAGTTTATTTCCTAAATGGCAGATCTAAAACGTGATATCTTTTAAGCCTTAATGTCTCATGACTTGTGTCTACAAGAGATATGGCTAACGTATTTACATGTTCACTAAGTCGTAGTAAATAACAGCTGGACTTATAGCTTATTGTTTCCTTCACATATGGGATTCGTACGTCTTCGTGTATATTTTTATTGGAGATATACCATGGAGCACCAACAATCCTTCTTAGCGTTTTCGATTGGTATCTTTGAATTTTTTTAACAGTATAGTCACACGCAGTGCCCCACAATTGAATACCGTATGTCCAAATAGGCATTAGTATTGTTTTGTACCAAATAATTTTATTTATGAGGCTAAGCTCAGAACGGTTTCTAATTAACCACTGCATTTTCTTTGTCTTGATGTTAAGTTGCTTTTGCAAAGCTTTTACATAGCTACTCACCGTCAATCGTCTGTCCAAAATGAGACCCAAATATTTAGCTGTATTGTTTTGAGGTATTACGGTGCCATAAATGTTGACTCCAGGACAATTTCCTCTTTTCATGCTAAATGTGGCATGAGTAGATTTTTCAGAATTAACAACAATGTTCCAATTTTTAAGCCATTTTTCCACTCTGTCTAAGTGGTTTTGTACTGAAATTGATGCTTCAATTTCAGAGTCATGGGTAGCTAATATTGCCGTATCATCAGCATATGTTGCAATTACTACGTCATCATTTATCGGCATGTCAGCAGTAAATAATGTGTATAACACCGGTCCTAGAACGCTACCTTGTGGTATACCTGCCTCTATATCGCATATTCTAGCCTCTATATCGCATATTCTTGACTTTTCGTCTCCAATTTTAATATAAAATTAACGCCCCTTTAAGTAAGAACTGAAGAACAAAAAATATGGCGCTGGGAGAAGAGTTTTGATTTTAAACAAGAGTCCTTTGTGCCATACCCGATCAAAAGCTGAGCGACATTTTTTATTTTCAAGAGCATCTGTAACTTCATTAACTATACGGTGACATTGCTCAGGTGTACCATGTTTATGCCTAAAACCGAATTGTTCAGGAATTCTGTTAAATTCCGCTAGAACTGGAAGCATTCGTCGAAGCAATATTCTTACGAAAATTTTTGAAAATGTCAATAAACTAATTGGCCTGTAAGATGTAATGCATGCCTCCGGTTTGTTAGGTTTCGCAATTATTATTATCTTAGCGCATTGCCACTCTGTTGGAAAGTGATTGAGACGAATTATAGAGTTGTATAGTATAGTTAAATGTGCCACAGCTCTGTCAGGTAGAAGTTTCACACTCCTTGCGTTTATTAAATCATACCCAGGATTTTAACATTGTTTAGCTTCATAATTTTTGCGTAAACTTCTTCTGGTTTTGTAGTTGTGATTGCTAGATCCATTTGGCAAGCAGCATCCAAGAAAGTGTCTACTTTACTTTTTTGATTAGAGTCGGCTAAATCAAATTGCTGATACGTTTGTTTCAAGTGCTTAGCGAAGGCATTCGCTTGAACACGTTTTGATCTACACCAATTTCCATGATTATCCTTGAATGGAACATTTCTTTCATTGGCCTCTTCAAGTATTTGGTAGCTTTCCAGAGACTATACTCATTAACCCAAGAATGATAGAAAACAAGATTTGGCCATCAGCAGGTCCGTTATGTTTTTCCAGCACTGCTTTCCAATAAATTGCGTCATTGAGGACTGGAAATATTGGAAGTTGGCTAGAATGATGGAAGATGATCAGAAGGTGCAACACACTTCCGTTCTACAATCCACTTGTTGTTTTCACTTTGAACAGGAAAATATGTAATTTAGATTTGTAATTTGTTAACTAAAATTACGTAAACCTTTAATGTTGATTGAAAAGACTCAATACAATTTTAATAATAATTGTATTTTCAATAAACTTTGTTCAATTGCCTCCTCGTAGGTGTTTCCAGTTCATGAACTTGAACCATATGTAGCGACCTTAATACTCACCGTTTGACTTCCAGAGTCCTCAATGACGTAACTGCGCTGAACGAAAAAACTTTTTTTTGCGGGATGGCCTAATCTTGTTTTCTATCATTCTTGTCATTAACCTTGGATGTACCAATGTTTTTCATGAAATTAGAAATACTCCTGTTTTTTCGTCCATTAATTTGTTTTTCAATATTTTTGCAGCTCTGTTAAGATTTAATTTGTACAGGGGGCTTCTGGTTATTTTCCATAAACTCTTCGCTTTTGCTGAATAAGTTATCTGATTTCAGAAGATGTACGAAAGACGACAAAAGAACAGTAAAATTTTCAACTACTTCATCTAAATCATGTCCAGATTTAAGTGAAATTTGGTGATTTATTGGCGAGTTAATGAAATGTTGAAAGGAGTCCACGTTTATATTTCTATTAAATACATTACATTGATAAGAAACGGTGTCAATGATTGTGTTTAAATGCAGCAATAATGGAGAGTGATCGAACGATAAATCATCGCAATCGGTCATGTTTAATGTTTGACCCGGAATTCCATTGAAAACAACAAAGTCTATTAAATCAGGTAGTTTTCGTGGATCGGTAGGCCAGTACGTTGGGCGACCGGTAGACAGTGTGGAGAAATGGTTTTTAGTAACACATTTGTAAAGTTCACGACCTTTTAGGTTGATTAGTCTTGATCCCCACCAAGGATGCTTAGCATTGAAGTCTCCGCCAACGATAAACCTACCACCTACCTTGGTGAAGAAGTCCTCGAAGAGCTGACAATCGACATTAAATCTTGGAGGACAATAGATCGAATAAATTGATGTTAAACAGTTGTTTAGCTTAAATTTAATACCAGCTGCTTGTAAATACGGCTTACTAGTTTCTTCTGTCACATAATAATTGATCTGGGATTTTAATAAAATAGAGGCACACCATGAGCTCTATTATCTGGATGATTTGCTGTTATTAAATCATAGCCTTTAATACTGAAATAGCTTCTTGACGTGAAGTGAGTTTCGGAAAGTAGCAATATATCTATAAAGTTTGAGTGTAGGAATTCTTCTACCTCTCGCAAATGATTTGAGAGACCATTGGCATTCCATAGAGCAATTCTTAAGTCTAATTGCATAGTTTGGTAATAATTACTTGTAACATTTGCATTAGAGTATTCATGAGATCGTTTTGCTTATTAATCATGACTTCTATTTTTCCAACAAGGCGTGTATCATTAAGGTTAGAAGTGGTTTCTCTCACAGCATCAGCATATGATATATTGGTAGAGTTCAGTGGAGCTTGTGTGGTAAGATTACTTTGCGCGATGTGATATGTTCTCTGCTGGCGATCGCTAGGTCAAAAGTTGTTATTACCGTGGTTTCTTTTCTTAATTAAGTTTTCTAACTCTCGGTAGACCTGACAACCCTTACAGTTAGCAGTATGGCTTTGAAGGCAATGAATACAACGTAGAGGAGTATTTATTTCTTTTGTGCATTCGGTTTAGGGATGATCTAGAGCACAATTTACACATCTGAAAGCTTTTTTACAAAAAGACTTTTTGTGACCAAATTCTTGGCAGCGATAGCAATGAACAATTTCATCTGTCTTCCGAACTGTCTCAATTGTGACAATTGCATTGAGAAGAGGTTTTATGTCATATACACTTTTGTTGCTAACATCTGGATCAATATCAACGAAAAACAAGGGAAGTGGCTGCTTCGTTACTCGACTTTTGACATTCATTACGTTTTTTATGGCCAAGTAAATTAAATTCAGTTTCGATTGATGATTCAGGGGTTGAGTGATGAATTTCTTTGATAACAAATCTGAATGCTCGCTCTTGCTTAAGTTGATACATATGGAAACTAATTTTTGATACATCCAGGTGTTTAACCAGCTTTCGATAGGAATCAACATTATTCACCATTACTCTAATCTCGTTTTTTATTGACTTGTACGTGAAACTATTAACAGATATAACTTTAGTGAAATCAGCAATCATATTACTTATACATATGTGACACATCTGGTATATATATTAGAGGTGGCTTTTGCACCTCTTCAGTGTTTGTTTGGTTGTTAAATTTTCTTCGTTGTGCAACACTAAAAACCGGTTTTCACTTACAGGTGCAGTTGTCTCGTTCTGTATTTTATGTCTTTTGAAATCTTGCGGAGTGGTATCATTACGATGGCGTTTATTTGTCACTGTCTGCCAAGTCATGTTGACACTCATATCGCTATGTCCATTGCAAATCAAAATGGCAGCTCTTGCTCTTTTTTGCTTGGTTTTGCACAAAACGAACACACGAAGCACAAAGCGCTTTAGCTAAACACTATCCCAAGTGTCACTAGTGCAGGCAGTTTTTATAAGTATAAGTTATGTAAAAATGGTGATTTTTTATTTGATATTTAATTTTTCAAATTTTCAAGTTTTCAATTGGAAATGTTGTGGATAAAAATTATGCATGAATGCATCGGATACTGAAAATCTATTAATACATTGGCTCTTATTATAAGAAATAGGAAATTCTTTGTAACCTCTATCGAAGGAATCTCATTTTCGCAAATAAATATTTATTTATTTGCAAAAAATACATCAGCACAGAAAAAGGCAAACATTCCTTTTGCTTCGCTCAACTGTTCAATTCAAATATTTACTGAAATTGACTCCATAAGGTCAACAAATGCAATACTGTAAACAGGCCTTTTTTATATTTCACGTTACTACGACTTTACTGCATATTCTTCCTCAGAAGGAAGGCATCACGGGATTTAGTAGTTTCTGTTCGTCTATCTGTGAACATATCGATATCGTGCATTATTATAAGTTTCTGTCTTCCTTCATTATCTCTGCACACAGGTTGATTCTAACAGCATCAAGTCATTATTTCTCAGCTCTGCTTAACGCACCACGAAGTTGACGGAGGGGCTTTGGAACAGCTGGTCATCTATTGTTATATCGGAAGCTTGGAGTTGCGAGTGGATACAATTAGGACTTTGATTAGCACGGCAGGCTAATTTGCAGCTTTCAAATTGCTTGAATGTCGCATTCCTCGCTGAGGAAGTTAACGTTAAAAATTTCAGCACAATGCCAAAAATATGACTTGTGAAAATTTCGAAGTAAGAAGAAAATAAATTTAATTGTTGAAGAAAGAAGAAAATTCAACCTTGTATATTTTTTACTGTCGCTTTTTGTAGTCAACTGTTTATATGCTTTCATTTTTACATCGTTAGATTTCCAACAATCTAAAGTTTATGTAGGAAAAATGTCTAGGATAAATGTGTACAAGCTTCAGAAATTGGTTAAAATTAAATTTTTCCAGCTCTTCGGTTATAAGGGCTACTTAGTTGCAATCGGTGGCTCTAAGAGCACCGTTGAGCGCTATGATCTGAGAGACGATTTATGGGCAACGGTATTTGATGCAACCTACATGATTTTGCATATCATTAATGGATTGATAATGATATTATATTATAGATAATACTGTTCGCCGAGTATTTCGGTATATATAAGATGCGTTTGCCTTGGCCCCGATGTATTTATTTACAATGCTTCTAAGTTTAATGCGATAAGCAGCGAAAACACCTGCAGATACCTGAAGCTAAGAAGAATCCCAGAACACCAATAGATACATTTTCCGATTGTAAAGAGTTGATGGCGATTCTATACAAATTCAATTCTTTAGTATAGTGTTCTCTCATGGAGTTTTTAAATTTATCCACTAATGTTGCTCGACAAGTTCTGCTTTATAATACTAACGATTTTGTTTTTATTTCTGGAAAATGGGGTTTTGAATGTTAATTTAGCGTCTTTTTATATAAGGCGCGATTAACAGCATCCTGCTTAACAGATGTATTTCTCTCAAAAAACCCAAATAGAAACAAATATGAGTTAATAATTTTTTTTTACTTAATAAAATATATAATAATAGGAAAAAAATGTATTCTTAATTTATACAAAAGAAGACATTATTAGTTGTTTAAAAAGATTTTTGTCCTCACTCTACAAAAATTTAATATATTTCAAAACTTTCTTATAAATATGAATATTATTATTATTGTTATATTCTACGCGCTTTGAAGGGTTAAGATTATATTCACTTTATCCCAAAATGTGTAATGCGTAGAACTAAAGGTGGTAGATATAGAAAACTATACCTACACCTCTTTAGTTGATTTAGCAATGTCCGTCCGTCTGTCTGGCCGTTGAAATCACGACCAAACCCAACCGTTGAAGATATCGGAATGAAATTTGGCAGAAATACACATATTTAAAAGTTAAGCTAAAATTAGGCAATTAAGTTTATCAGGCTTTTAAGAGTTCATATAAATACCCTGATTAATTCTTTACAATTAATAACGATTACAAGAAATTTAACAATCTATGGCAGCTTGTAAACTTAACGTGTATACAACTTTTAGCTGCTATTTTCTTGTGTTTTCTAAAATCTGAAATTAATTTCATATGTTTTTGCATGAATGCATGAACGAAAAAAATGTTGCATCCCTTCTTCTTTGCGGATCTTTATACAATATTAATGAATAATAATCCGTAGGTATTTTCCTACTGTAATGCGGAGGACTCTGTGGTATATATTACTATAGTAGTGTATTAGTTGTATATTTATTACTTTCTATTATAATACTTTCTAATGCAAACATACGGATCTGATTTCAACAGCAGAAGCGGAAAGGGAGTAAATTGAATGAAAAATCTAAAAATGCTCAGAAGCTGAAAATGTAAAAATTTGTCAAAAACCATATCTCAGTGAACAAAACAATTAAGCACTGCCTCGCAAAAGTTTTTATGATCTAGTATCGAAGCATGCAAAAATTACAGAAAGTAAACTTCTTTTAAAAACTCAAACAGAAAGAAATCTAAGCAGACAGACTGCTCATGTTTTGTTATTGCAAAGGAACAAGAAAAAGACGAATGACCTCCTTGCATTTCAATGCACGCTGAAATCCATATATCGATCATTTCGACGATTATTGCTTCATTTGCGTAACAACAACGATACACACACAACATAAAGAAAAAAACAACGAAAAAATGTCGGTATAATAGGATGCGAAATAACAAGAGAAGGAAAAACTGTTTCGCAAACATAACACAACCAAAATTTTTTACCCTTTCTAGCTCTTTATAAGTCATCATAGCACGATCGCTGTCATGGTTAAGTGATTTTTGATGAGAACATCGAACATATTAAAACTTAATCCTAACATGTCCTTCTCCAACCTCAATTGTTCATACAAGTATTGCCCTAATAACATAAACTGCAAATTTCTGGAAGGCTGGAATGGCGGCTTCATGAAATCTCTTATCCAACTTTATCCCGCGCGTAATCGAGTCGTTATCGTGTGCGCACTTACATGTTAATAAAGTTGGCAAACAAACTATCGGTCTGCCGTGTGTGGAAAATGTTTTCTGAGCAGTTTGGGTTAACATTACCAAGTAAAATGATTAATACACATTATAATATAATGTACACATAAAAAAAATTATATTAAAATATTACAATACAACATTGCAATAAAAATTATTATTAATTAAAGCGCTGCGAAGAATAAAGATGTGTATTTTTCTAGACATTCTTACAAACCTTATTAATTCCAATTCGAGTAACCACTTCGCGGCAGCTAAAGCGGAAATGTTTCAGTTTTCAGGTTTTTTTGACCAATTTTGACATTGAAACAAAATTATTGGTAATTATCTTTCAATCTTATGCATCCAATAAATCTGTTTGCTCTAAAAACGGTATCTTGTTATCATGTTCAAAAATTAAAATCCCACCTTCAATGGTTTTTGAGGCTTTTAGATGGATTAGATGACACTGTGGCCTGAGTGGTCGTCTATTGCCTCAGAAATATCACAGAAGTGGAAAACTTTTTAAATAGGACACACCCAGGATCAGTTTTTCAGTCGTTGGCTAAACTTAGTTGAAGTGGCGATCAACTAAACGTCGAATAAAGGTTTGCTCTGGTTAAAATGGCACACATCGATAGCGACTCTCCAGAAGCTAAGCTAACCTAGGTTGGGAGCTTCTTCTGCATCCAATTTAAAGTCCGTACCTAGCACCAAGTGAATATTACCTGTTCCTGAATACGGCGATTGATTTTGCTGGTGAGAACTTCTCCTCAAGGGAAACAGGTGACAGTCGTCTTTCCTAGTTCTTTGCCAAAGATTTTTGATAATTTCGAGTGTAACTATGATAAATAAAGACTTGAATTTCATGCAAAAATGGATTTATTTTTACAGCATCTTATATTTATTTTTCCATAATTCATTTATATATTCACTTAAGCGTGTGTCTGTGCTTGTGCGAAGGTGTAGCTTTAATTCTTGACTCTTTGCTGGGTTTCATCCCCACGTCAACGTAGCTAAATTTGTATGCAACGAAAATGCAAATGAGTTATGTTAACAGAAAAAATGAATTAAAAAATATTTAACGCTGTCAACAACAGAACACACGAAGAAGAACAAAAACAACAACTTCATCATGTACGACATCATGTATCGTACATTTCTTACATGTAACATACGTTTACTCAACGAAGTGTTGCGGTCATGCGGAGAGCTGACAGAATACCAACAACAATAACAACAACAAGCAACCAAAGCAACTGTTGTTGCTGGTCAGAGGATGGACCTACGAAAGGTGAGGCATATGTAAATTTCAGGATTTCCAACTTGTCGTCTATCACACAAAGGACTTCGTAGCATCGAGTCGAGGCTGATGTCAAAATTGATGGTGAATTGATGGTCGGCAGATTGAAAAGCTATTGAAAGCCACAGTGGAATATTGTGAGGAAATCGCATATAAATCCCTCATTATTATGTTTTAATGAATACAAATTCTTTGGCAAGCAAAAATTAAAACTCCAAAAAAATGAAATGAAAGCTTTTGTTTGTTAATTTTCTTAGTGTAAACTTATTACTCAATTTCAAAGGTTACCAAATCTAATATACTTTAAGTTGTCATGAAAATAAAATATGAAAATGATTTAATAAAATGAAATTATCTTGTCAAAAGTCGCTTCATAATATACAGTCCATTCTAATTGAAAATTCTAATAAGAAAATTGAAGATTCTTTTTAAATCTAATTGCGTTGATAATTAATAATCAATAATGCAATATGAAAAGAGAAAAGGTAGCGAAAAAAGTAGTAAATTGAAAGAGAAAAATGAAAAGAACGAATAAAGACGCCAATACTTAAGTTTTTCTATGTAAACACCTTCAAAAGCTGTTAAATTGCATAAAGAAAAGAATTAATTAGTAAAAATAAATTTCATTATTTTGAGGAAAATTTAGCGTATATTAAGAAAAATTAGTTTAGGAAATAAAACTGCTTAAAACAGGATTTTAATTTTATTTGACGCTCGGTTTTTTGCAAATAACGAATCCGTAACGTTATTCTGTTCATCCTTCGTTCACTCCTTCGTTTTTTCGATGACAGCAAATAATTATTTCAGATTTTACGTAATGAAAATACGATGCTTTTTGCGTATTGTGAAAACACTTGAATGGAATTTCCTATAAAGTGAACATGAAGAATAGTGTAATAAAAAAAAAAATACTTTGCACACTCAAAGTAATGCAAATGAAAATTAAATGAAGAAACACGACGAAAACATATTTTAATACTCGTCAATCTCAATAAAGCTTTCTAATGCTAAATAATAATTAATTAAAGTTGAATATGTGTTGACCAAATTGTTGTATGAAGTTTTTTCAATTTTAGGCTGATTTAGGTCAAATAAATAATTAATTTATTATTATTGTTTTTCCCAACGTTTCGTGGCTTGTTTAATAATTAATTAATTTGGCTCAAATGGCGTTGAAGTGGTCTTCGATTTACTTTTTTGAGTGTAGAAATGTTTTAAGGAAAAAAGTCAAACTATTAACGTTTTGAAGTGGAAACGATCACTCTTTGTTGTTGTTGTTAATATAAAATAAACTCTCAACGGTTTAGAAATGAAAATGTATACATATTTAAATGTGAATTCGAATTTAAAATTAAAATCGTTATCGAATTTCAGTCGTTTAAATCGTTCTCCACGGAAATTCCTCGCGTTTATCAATCGATAAGATTTCAAAACATTCGAAACTTGTTATTGATTTAATCAAAAACTTAGTCGAGAAATCGTAGCTCATGGATTGAATAATTTTCCATTTGATGAAAAACAATCAGTGTTTTCGTCGAACGAACACAATTGTTTAGTAACTCGAACGATCAACAAATCGAAAAATAAAACTTTTAATGGAAATTTTCGCGGTGCCGCTGAATCACGTCCAGGGACCAAAACACAAAGCTTTGTTGTTGTTGCTGTTGTTGTTGGGTGCAAATGAAATGCCTTCGCTTGCAAATCTAGGAAATTCAAGCAATCAACTTTGCTTTTGTTTACGATTTGACGTTTGACCGCAAAAGAGGCAAATGAAGTTTTGTGGGATGCAAAATGGAGCTTCGAATAAAGACATAAAACCTCATTATAGAAACATAAATTCAATACATAATAAACAGCGACATAAATTCACGAATTAAGTTTACGTTTTAAGGTTTGGTTGAAGGTTAATCATATGGAAGATTAACATCGAAGCAAATAAAAGGAAAATGTCAAAGTTGCCCTGCAAAAACAAAAATTAAACTAAAAGAATGTTTTTTAATGAATTCTTGTTGTATTAAATTGTTTTTACTAAAAACTTTGTGAATTTATATTCTCTAAATTCATTGTTAAAAAGGATAACAACTGCGCAACTTCGAAATTCATCGTAAACAACGTAACAATAAAAAAATCAGGGAGAAAAAAGGCTGCTGTAATAAGTAATTGCAGTTTAAATAATGTTTCATGTGTTTAAAAGTTTACTGAGAATAAGTAATTTACATATATTGTATGAATTTATGGCTGCGCTTGGTGTGGTTTCTGTTATTGTTTTTTAATGGTGTGGTTGAGTGGTCTCTCCGCGGGGGGAAGTCACAAAGGCAGCTCGCAGCCACTTGAACCCCAACTGATTTAAATAAATGGCTTTATTGTATTAGCATGAGCATAATTGAAAAGCTTTTAACCTTCGCTTTGATGGTTGTGCCTTTCGAAGTGGTTCAGCTGTCTGAGGGATGTCGGCTTAAGCACGGATTAAGCAAGCAGCAGCAGCAGCAGCAGCCTGAAGCAAGTCAACAGAGTATTCGATACATTTTTAACAACCACAACATCTGTCTATTCACCAATCCGTAAAAGCGATTTATTGCTGTTCAAATAAAGGAACCAAACTTGTATGAAACTGATTTGAAGTTGGGTTATTCGCAACGATAATATTTCCAATCAATGATTTGTGGCTTCCGTCGATCGCTTTTGTATTCACTCTGTTCTTGAATAGCTGAAACACAGGGTGTTCAAAGAGATGTGAAATGTCGATGCTGCTGCGGTGAGTTAAACAAATTTTGCGGTTGAAGTATGATTTAACAACTGATGCAACTGCTGATGATGATGATGATGGATAAAAGATGTGGAAGGAGAATAAATCAAATTCATTCTTTTCTCACATTTGTTGCTTGCTCAAAAAGAATTAAAAAACCTGTCAAAGGCTGTCGTTGGGAACCTTCGAATTTGACATTTCAATTTCTTTGGCTTCGAGATTGCGAGGACCTCCTGCAGCCAGTTATGCCTTCAATGATGCTGGCCTGAATGACATCCAGTCAAGTGTTCGCTGACAGCTCAATTACGGAGAAGGAGCGCAGGCGGACAATTGATGAAACTTGTGACACTTTCAGCTTGCAGAAAGTGGAACACTCACAAGAGAAAGGACATGTTCAAAGGACACGATCGAAGGTCATAAAAAGAAACTAGAAATCGAAACAACAACGGAATGAAAATAATGAGAAATACTTCCGCGAGAATCGACTGTGATTAATTTGACTTTGACAGAGACAGCCAAACAGCGATTGACAATTAATGATGCGAAGGACGATGATATGATTCGACGACGTTTCTTATCCTGCCCCGCAGCCTCGTCACCTTTTGCGTTCTCAGGCAACATTTCCTTGATGCATAGATTTCGAGCTCCTTGAAGACCATCTTGAAACATGCAGCATCTGCGAGATGTCACGTCGACACTCAGTCGATCATGTGGACATTGTTTAAGTCGAAGCGTTGTAAGGTTGCTGATGCGAATGAACGACCTTACACACACTCACACACCCACACACACTTATTTATTCATTCATCTGCAAATAGAGTCGACATCATGTTAAATTTCTGTTGTTAGGCATCCGATAAATAATAAAAAAGATTCCCAATCGTCGAGATGAAATTATTTATGCTTTATGTAATCCGTTTCTAAGCAGTTAATTGGTCATTATGACTGGTTACTACACTAAAAGGGAACTTCAAGCAAATCAAATCGAAAACCTTCTCCATTTTTATATGATTCAATGAACACAATTAAATGAATAAAAAATTTGAAATAAAACCATTTATTGTAAAGTTTTCTGCTGTTGGTGGGAATGCATTAAATCAGAAAATAGTCACAAATCATTTCCTTTCCCCTTCACTTCGCCGGGGAGCTCAAAGCAAAAGTTCCTCGCCGTTTGCAGTCCATAGTTGAAATTTCTCGGAGTATTTTTCGCGAGTATTCGTCTAAATCACGTCTTTTATTTATGGTCCGTGCATGTATCTATAGCAAATAATTTTCTGGATCCGTTTTTTGGTGGGCGGGGATATTTTTTAATTCCCTCTTCACGCATTTGGATGCGCCGTCGCTTCACTCTGCCGTCATTTATAAATATTCATCAGACACAAGACACAAGAAAAGATGGAAAAATGCAAATAATAATGGAAATAAATGGGGGGGCGGAAGGCGGGAAATATGAGACGCTGCTTGATAATTTATCTTTGTTGCTGTTCGCGTTGTCTATTTCGACTCTCACAAATCTTTCGCTCTCTCTGACGAATTTATAAACTAAGGCAAAATCCTAGGAGTATCGAAAGCGTGCACCACTTTTTAGTTCAGTCTACATTCAGCTGAAGCATGTAAAAACTTTTCCCCGCTTGATTTCCCAAGTGTTGCCAACGAAGCTCTCATGTGTGCTCCGGGAATATTTATGGCGTTGTTGTTGTATTATTACCGTCGCCCTCCCCGCGGCGCTGCGTCCTTCTTCTGTTCGAGATCTGCATTCGAGAGCTCCAGAAGTTCGAGCAGGTGAATGATGCACGAGTTCGTTTAGTGGCTGATGGATGCGCGGTGTACGAGGTCGATATTAAGCTAATAAAAAGGACAAAGATCAGATCCATTGACTGCGGGACAGATTTCAACCTACGCTGTGTTATTTCTAGGGTATTTAACGCCATCGCAGTTGAAGGTACTCTAGAAATCGGCTAGAAATCGGCTGGAAATCGGCTAACAATCGAACAGATTTTTGAATAACTCCTCAGTCATCCGCCGAAGCGGGAAAGGACACACACTCGCCTGTTTTAATGACGGAAAGATTGGATTTTTTCCCATCCTCAGCTGCAATGCTTTATGATGAATCAATCGCTTCCTACTTTCTACATTATTAACTCGCATAAAGTTACCCATTATGCACATTTTCGTGTTATACAAGCGATCGACAAGATCGATAAGAAAAAAACCCATATAAAACATTTAAAAAAGAAACCTTTCTTTGAATTATGTTGAATATTGATATATTAATTAATTATTAAATATATTACCAATTGTAAAACGGAGATTAAAAGATTGAATCTATTTTATTTTATATTTTTTTTATAGTCTTTAATAGTAATAATAACTCTTAGCGATGTAAACGGTTTTCCAATGAGTGATTTGGAGCCGGTGAAAACGTAGCTAAGTGACGCCTTGGAGTTGGGTTAATGGAGGGTTGCATTAAGCGAGGTAACATCGCAGCTTGAGCAGGGAGCAAATGGAGACGTTGTGGCTGTTGATGGCTTTTCTTTGTGCCATTTTCGTGTTGGAATATAATCGCGGTGGATGTTTCTCCTTGGAGCATCGATTCAGATTGCGCGCGGCTATTAAAAATTGCATCAAATAAAATGACAAATTTTCCTATAAATTTTATGTAATACTATTAAAAAACTTTAAGCATCATCACAAGAATAACAACAACTGAAACGATGTGCAATGAAGCAATTTATAGATGGAAAAGATACGAAGCCAGAATGGAAACGAAGTAAATGCATAAAAACTTTAATTGTTGCGTATGATTTTAAATTTTGCTTTTATGCTGCTTGTGAAGGTTCCTCTTCCCACGCAACGATCCATAAATAAAGGAAAACCAACAATAAAAACCTTCTCAAAATAAACATCAAACGAACGCCTCTTGGAATTGAATTCGGTTCGTTTTCGTGTTGTGTCGCTGCCAAAATCGTTACTGCGTCACATCTGTTAAAGGAGACCGAAGACAAAAGAATACAATTTCGAGCATTTCTATTTGAAGCTTTTGAATTTGCTTTTGTTTGGCTGAAGAGAATTTCGTATTTGAAACATTCAGCCATTCATTCATTCATTTATTCAGTAATATTTTCAGTCATATTTTCAGTCATATTTTCATTGCTTGAAGAACCACAGGGTGCTCCGAGTGCTGAGAAGACTTGAAAGCGCTTCAGTTGATCTGTGCATGGGCTACGCCACATTCCACTGCATGATGCTGACATCATTTGGACTAATTGCACTGGACTAAATGACGACGAAAATAGAGTCGGGAAATGTTTTTGTTATAAATTTTGTATACTTTTATTATTACTTTTTATTATTTATCAATAAGAATTTATTTAATAAAAGTTTATTTTATGTTTTTATTCACTTATTCATCGTTCTTCTTTCATTAATCCCATGGGCTTTTCATCTTTCCTCCTGAAAATCAATTATCCAATTTGCGTATAAAACAAATTTGTATACATCGCGTTACATAGCGGGACCTTTCGTCTTTCTGGGTGAATAGTCGATGTTTTGATTAAGTTTTCTTTCTGACAACTTCTTCAGCAGTGTTCATAAATCTCTGGAGAGATTTTCACTTCACCTACTTAGATACTAAATTTCACACAGATACAGAGCTACTTAAGTGTGAAATTTGAAGAGATTTTTCTCTGGATTGCAGGTGGATTAAATTCCCTGCAGCGCGGTGTGAATATACAATAAAAACCTTAGTCAAAATCGTTCCTTGCAAATGTTTGCGGGGGGCGAAAAATGTAGGAAAAAAAGAGAAATGAGAAATGAACTAGATATAAAAAAAAAAGCAGAAGAAAATCTCCACACACACATTTAAACAAACACATTTCACAGAAGAATAAACAAACAGGAAATTTAAATTTATTTGTACTGATTTCCAATGCTTCGCTTTCGGTCTTCTTTAAGGGAGATGCGAATAAAAGGAGGAAAATGAAAAAATATAAATCACATGAAAACGTGAATGTGTCTGTGTGTGTGTGTGTTCACTGACTTTCTCTTCTTCGCAGATGGTTTTTCAACTTTAAATTGAAGACTTTTTCAAGCAATTTGAAGAAACAATTGAAATTTTTATTGCGTTTAAACATTTATTCATTCATCAACTGATTGCGTAAATGTCGAACCCGATTTTCTGAATAGAAGTGGATTTTAAATATTAAATTCTAAATCGATGACTTGTAATTGTTCCCCATTACATTTTAATTCAAATTCCAGCGTGATTATTATTGTCATCGTCAATTAATTTTGTTCTAATGTTTAAAAACAAAAAAAAAAAAAACAAGAACAATAAAAGCGAAAATTGCAATTGCATTGTTTTTCTTTTGATTATGCTTTTCATGATTCCTTCCTGAGAATAACGAAATAAATGCTTAAAATGTGCAATAATAATAAAAGTGCAAAAATCGGAACAACGAAAAGCATTCAAAAGCAATAAAAGCCAAACTCATTGAGTTTTTATCATTTGCTTTTATGTTTTTTCGGCTTATTCAAGTTTTATTTCTTTTTCCAATATTTTTAAGTTAGTTTTGTTTGAGTTTTTCCGATTGTGCGAATCGCTTGAATATCGAAAACTTCGGAAAAATTCGCAAAAATACTCGCAAATTGAAAATAAAAAGAAATTTGAATGCCTGTAAAATTTTTTGTTTGCGTTTCTTTGTTTCGTGTTTTTTTGGGTGATTTCTGGTGAAGCAAACATAGACACACGGCAACCCTACGAATTTCAAACGCCGTCACTCGTCGTTTAAACTCGCAACTCTTTCATTCGCGTTCAGCCGATCAGCGGCGCTGACGTGAATACCAATCAGAATATTAAATATAATAAATGTTTATTTTGTCATAATAAATGGACATGCATCAATTCGATTCTACGCTTCACTTTCAACGGAGATTTATGTTCGCCTTGAATGCAACCAAAATTGGTTTCTGTCGGTTATGAATTTCCAGGATGTTGCCATGTTTTATTGCAATTATCTCGATTGCATGCATAAATAAGTTCATTAATATATCAATAATGAATATTTTTGAATATGTTTAACGTGAACACGCTGTAAATTAAACGCTGACAGAAGATTGGATAATTTAATAACACAAACTTTAATATGAAGAACATTGAAAGTGCATTAAAAGCCGCAGAGAAACAACTAAAATTTTAAGCAGACACAAACACACACACACACACACACACACACACACACACACACACACACACACACAAAGCCTTCAACGCAAATTAAGAGATTTTGAAAGGATGAGAAACTCTATGATGCTCTTGAAAGTTTCGCGAGTTAATTATGAATGTGAAACATATAAAATAATGAAGATAAAGGGTTTGGAAAATGATTGAAACACTTTAATAATTTTAAAATTTTTATTTAATAGAATTTTTTATGATTTTCAATCGATGGAAACTTGATAAAACCTTGTATTCATATCTATTAAAATTCTGTTCGATGTTACATTCTATAGTAACTCGATTCAGTAACAAAACAGGACAAAAGAACGAAAATGGAATGAAATATCCGTCATTTTTCCCACGTTTCCGTTTTCACTTGCGATTTATTACGTGCTCCATTTTCATTCTTTTTTTGCTAATATCTTTATTCAATACTCGGAAAACTATTCGATATGCAAACCACAGAAAATGCTGAATACTCTTTGGCGACGCCGCAAATTGACACAATTCTAATTTCTAATTTAAACGACGGCGCGGAATTTAACACAAAAATTTAAAATCCCAACGATTTTTACACGATTTTGATATATTTTTTATCAAATAATTAAGTAATAAACAGATTTGTGTGCAATATTTCCAAAGCCTGTAATGAAAGAATTTAAAATTTCTGATTTTTCTAATTGGTTTTTAAAGGCCAATAGGATTCGTACGCATTCAAACTGGAATTGAATGATTTCAAACTAACTGCCTAAAAGCCTTTCATAAAAAATGCATTGCAGTATTTATTTGAGTATTTATAAAAATTTATATTCTCTGTATATGCATATATATGTAAATATATATTAATTTTGCTTATTCCATGAGCGAGGAGTTTTCATTTTCCCGCTGAAGCACTTTCAATGGTTTTCCACTTGAGTAATGAGAAGCAACAAGTGCAAGTAGTTTGAGTTGTGGGTGTGTGGGTGTGTTTGTGTTTGCGTTGTTTATGCCTAAACACCCAGCAGAAACTTAAGGAAGCGATTGGCATCAGAAGGCGTGGCAAAATAGCTTCTAAGCAAGCACTACACATTCCCAAATCACTGCCAACTGAGCTCCTCTCTCGCTCCTTCCTTCTACAAAAAAGACCCCAGAGAATCATCGAGTCGGGAAGTCTTAAAGAAGTACGTCTTAGTTCGTCTTTCTGCTGGGTATGTGTGCGTTAAGCTTGTGTAAGTGTGTCTCCCATCAGCAGCAATCAAACAGTTTCCAATAAGGATTTCGCTGGGACAAAATGAAGCTTTGATTAACTGAAGCTGCGTTTACTGCACGGATGCGAATGGATGATGTTTGGATGGGCGTGTGAGTGTGGCTGTGTGCGTGCTCTTGGATTTATTTATCCCTTAATGCTAATTAATGTTCCTATTCTGTCATTAGCAATGATAAATGTGCTGCGTTTAATTTATTCCACGACAATAAACAAAATATGATTAGAAAACTTAAATTACATCGCGTTTAAGTTCAATAAAATTAACAATTGACAATTATTTCATAAGTAGAACATTTCTAAATGTTTGAAAAAAATTATTAAAATGGAAAACAAACAAAAAATTTCATTGGAAATTAATGATTAATGCTACATAATCAAAAAAGGGGCGAAAATTGAAAAATTAATGCGGAAAGAAGCAACCGAAAGAGTAAAAAAGAATTGAAAAAACTCCTAAAAAGAATGGGGACAAAATTCAGACAAAAAAGCGTCGTCGTCGTCGGAGTTGGAACAAAGAAGTGATGAAAAAACATGAATTTATTTATTTATATATTATTATTTATCTATTTTCTTGTGATTCACATTTAAATGCGTCGCAGCAAAAAACATTGCATCAAAAATCAAATGGAAAAAAGGAAAAATCTCTTCAAAAAATTACAAATTCTGCAACCAAAAATAAATTGAAAAGTTAAATCGTGTGCTCGTGAAAATCTTATCGATTTCAACCGAAGATCAGACACGAAATTCAAATGGAAAAACATGAAATCGCATCAAATGCTTTAAAAGTCTTTCGCAATTCGTTCACAAGAAGTGAGAACATTTGCTTAATATTTTTTGTTTCCGAAAAATCATGAAGAAATGATTTATTCATCGTCATTCTTTGTTTTGTTCTCGTGTTTCCAACTGAAAAGATGTTTTTTTAGAGCACAAAAAGTCTTTGAAGGGAAGAAAGAAGCCTGTGTGTGTGTGTGCATGTATGCAAACACATGGCGTGGCTTAAGTATGATAAATTTTGTTGCATTTATTTGTTTCCTTCCTTTGCTCTTGATTGACTTAATAATGACGATGATGATGATGATGATGATGATGACGGCTGGAGTCATTGAATCGAATATCTGTTAATGAGACAGAGGTTAATCGGACTGTGATGAGGAGCTGTTGATGAGTTCTGCTGCTAATGATGAGTTTTCCTGATGTCGTTACGATAACAAAATGAATTCGAAGAGAATCTTCGGTGGGAATTCGAATTCAGACTCGATTATTATGAAAATACTACTGAAATTTTTGCTTTAAATTGTTTCGTTGTTGAAAATAATAAAATACTTAATACAAAAAATATAAAAACATGAAATTAATCGATAAACGATTTATAAAATTTTTATGATTGAAATTTTTCGGTTATTTCTTCGTTGATTTAAGATTTATTCCACAAAAAATTATTTCTTCGTAACTTGCGCAAAACTTTTCTTGTTACACACACACTTGAATTATCAGCGCAGCCTAAAAGTAAGCAATTGCATTATGGTACAAATTCACTGTTCACTGAGTTTAATTAAAACAATTTTTTCAAAATTATAACTATAAATAAAGTAAATTAACAACTTGTTAAAATTGCTCAATAAAATTTAAATTTCAAAATGGTTCAAGATAATTTCAAACTTTTTGATTTTTAACAATTTTTGATATTAACAAGCAGACTTTTAGGTGCCGCTGATAATTCAGTGGCAATTGGTACACTTTTTCGATCCAACTGGAATTGGGATGTTCGCTTTTCATAAATAAAAATTAATTATCGTATCAATACTTACAATTATTTCTGTCGCTCGAATGGAAAAATAACGCAGATATATTTTTAAAACATGTTTTTTTTATTTCATTCACTTTTTATGTGTTCATACATTGAATTTGGTTTCATTTGGATTTTTCTATAATTTTTATTCTTTCTTTCTTTCTACGTGTCTAGATTTCTACTTATTCTTTCTACTTGCATACATATGCGAATGTACGCACACACACATACACACATTCACCTACGCACACGCCACTCACACAGCGACACACATTGAGTTGCTTATTTTTAATTTATTTCCATGATATTTTTTTGTTATTTATTTATGTTAATTCTGTTTTTCATGTTCTTTATTACATTTACTTTGCTTATTCTAAGTTATTCTAGAATTAGTCACTTGTGTTTGAAAGGCTGGGCCATTTCTTGAACATCTCGTGTTTAAATTGTCTAAAAATATTGCTCAGTTCACACGGTGTAGATTACAATCGATTTTGAGGGCTTGATTAATTGCTGCCTCCAATAGAAAATATAACAATCAAAAAGCAGGTTTTGCTTTTGCTTTTATATTTAAAAAATACTTAAAACTATGCAGCTAAGCAGCTGTATCAAGGACGACAAGGAAACTCGCACGCGAGACGAAACTGGACGACTGCAGAGAGTCGCATGCGAGAGGAAAGAAGCAAGGCAAATATATTCCCATGCAGAAACACACACACACACACACACACACATAAATATAGGTATTTATCGAATCTAATAAAACATTTAGAGAAGATTTGAGTCTTTTAAAGAAGAACTAGAATTGATTCCAACAAAAAAGCCATTGAATAAAAAGGTGACGGAGGTGTTTATTCCTCGGAAGCCTCCTCAATTGACTAGTTTCCTCTTCAACACAGAAAACATAACTTCAAATAACTAATAAAAAATAGCATAAAATTGAATTAGTATTAACTAAAGCATAAATGCTTACTTTTAGGCTGTGATGACAATTCGAGCGTTGATTTAAAATATTTTGTTCATCAAAAAATAAAAAGAACGCAAAATTTTGTAACTATTCAAAGATAATTTTTCAATTTTTAAACTAAAAACTTCGTAAATTAAATCGATGAAGTCTTTGTTTCATTCCAAACTTCCACGTAATAATAAAATAATTGAAATAACACGATAACAATTAAATTTTCCCAAAGATTGCTTTTTATATTCCTGTAGAAATGATATGTAAATTTTCCTTTTTCTCTTTTAAGGAATTACGTTTCATTAAGAGTCTAAAACTGCGATGAAAATCTATTCGAGGTTCTTTCATGCAGCGTAAAGTTCAGTTGCATATTTCGTAATTTATTGCTTCAACTTCTCTGGTCACTGATTGCCAATTTACACGCTAAACATTTATCTATTTTGCTAAAAGTAGTTAACGACTAGATACGAAAATTTGTGCTGCTCTGAGCGCTGATTTCTTTTACAGGAGTTTTTTATATCCTTTATGTGATTTCTTTTACAGGAGTTTTTTATATCCTTTACTTTTAGGCTGCGCTGATAATTCAGTTGTTGCTTTCACAAGTTTCGTTAGCAAAGAAATGTAATTCGCTCTTAGTTCATATTTTATTTTAATTGATAGAAAGAGGAACACCGGGGAAACTGTAACCAATGCGCTCCATTGAATATTCAAAGAGCGCCACGAAAATTCTCATTGCGAACTCCATATTTACCGCTATCTTCCGTCGATCAAGTATCGCGCGCCTCTTCAAGCGACTGCAATTCCTGCTGGGAGTCGCTCAGCGAGATGCGCGACTTCGCCGCTACCTCCATCGATTTCCAGTTGCCCGCGAGAGCAGCTTGTCGCAGGTTGGGACGCGTCGGCGTTCGGTCGCGCCCGTCGGACTCCTCCAGGGCGCTGAGGCTGCACGTGGGCGGCAGAATGCGATGTGGAAACCGCGGCGAGCCCCACACGCGCTCACGCAGCGTCGCCTGAAACGCAGACGCGGCATTCGACGGGCGTCTGCCGGCGGGCAGAGCGAAATTGACTTTGGTCTCGTGCACTTTGATGTATTTGCAGGACGCGGCGACGTCGATGGCTGGCAGTGAGTCCCTGCCCGTGTCTGTGTCCGTGCCCGCAATCGCCGGAATGGGCAGAAAAGTGGGGTCAATCGACGTCGCATCGAGATGGGTGCCGCTTTTGGCAAACGAAAGCCGCTGAAGAGGTTTCGCAGTCGAGCCACCGTCGGCTTCACCGTCTCCGCTGCCGCGTGCGACGTTGTAAATGGCGTTGCACGAGGCCGTCTGGGAGGAGGGGATGAGCCGGGTGAAGAGGCCCATGTGCGACTTGAAGGCCGCCCTCAGGCCTTTCTGCTCGCTCAGGCTGCCGCTGGAGCCTTTGTTACTGGAGGCGGAGCGCGAGAAGATGCCGCGCAGACGGTGGATGAGGCCGGACTTGACGTCGGTGGCCTGCTGGTGGGCGAGGCGCAAGTTGAAGAGGTCCTGCGCCGGCAGACACGACTCGGCTATGGTGCAGTCCTCCAGCTGCGGCTGCGAGGCGAAGGTGACAGAGCGCCGCATGGGCACCTGCATGTACTCGGCCGAGGGCCAACTGGCGCGCGGAATCACCGGCGGAAGAACGGAGAGCAGAAGGTTCGGCAGGATGCCGGAAATGCTGGGAGTTCGCGGCTTGCCGGCGGTTCTGTGGGGCGCGGCGGGTAGCGGCAGAGGCAGGGGAGGAAGCTGCAGCGTCGAGTCGTTGGTGAACGTCAACTCCGGCTGAAATCGAAAGTCAAAGAAGGAGAAAAGCGAAAGGGAACATTTTTTAATGACGTCGGCTTCTCGTCGGTTGTGTTTTTCTGTCGTTCTGCTCTTTCATTGCCTACCTTTTGCGAGCCCAACATCAGTGAAGTCGTCGACGAGGTCGCCGTCGATGCAGCGCCCGACTCCAGCATTCGCTCCAGCCTTCGTATTTCTGCATCGAGCGCTGCGATTTCCCGCTTGTAGACGCGATTCTGCACCTCGACGCGGTACTGCAGCTCGCGGCGGTCATCGATGACGAAGCGCCGTGTGTTGTACTCCATTTTAAGGCCCATGCTATGAATAACCGGGTCAATGACGTCATCTACAATAACAAATCGAATTCTTATTAGATTCCGAGGGATTTACAGTCGTTTGTAGTTGATAAAACCAACAAATGAATAAACAGTGCAGCCTAAAAGTAAGCAATCACGTTGTTTGTTTGTTGCAAAAGGTAAAAATTAAAATTTTATTTAAAGCTCTTCGCTGAAAATGTGATTTCTTTTAGGGAAATAATTTAAAGGACCAAATTTCGCATGATGCTGGTTTGACTTACTTCTTGCCCAGATGTCGTTCAGTTTCGGCATGAATAACAAACACAGCGTGGCCGTGGTTGAAGTCAGTATTAAGGCCGTGATGGTTATGAAAGCCAACGTCACACGCTCCGAGATCAAGTTGGCCAACACGACCACAATGCCACTGGTTATGACGACGCTGTACACAGACACGCCGATGTACTGCGAGTCGTTGAGGGCGGCGATCTTCACGTGGCGCGTCTCCCACGCCATGTACACGCCCACCACCAGCAGCAGCCCCTTGTAAGCGTAGAGAACTCCGAGCCAGATTTGGGTGTGCTGCGACCGACAGACTTCGACCTGTTGAAGGCGAAAAGGTTGCAGTTGGAGTTTCCATTCGGTTCATCGGGCTTATTTTAACTTTTATTGCCATTATTTATCGCTGTTATTATGAATGAGCAATTTAATTAATGGTGGATGATGTGATTGCGGATGGTTTAAAATCGTTGGACTCTTTGACGGACGCCGTGAGTGAGAGGTCAGGTTTTAATGGAGCTGCTGTGCAAATGTATTTAATTGTTGGTGGTATTAGAGAGGGAATTCTCCCCTCTTCGGCCCGCCCACTAAGCACAAAAAACTCCAGCCCCCGCAACGTCTTTGAGGCTGTCGGGAAAACGGTCTTTACTCTGTCTTCACTTCACTTCTCCTGCATAAAAAGCAATGAACGAAACTAAATTGAATTTAGCGACCATTCAATTGAATTCCTGTCGCCCTGTCCGTCTGCGTTGGTGAAGTTTTATCATCTGAAAACCATATTGGGAAGGACGAAAGACGTTTTTGTGCCATTGCTGAATGGGAAGGACGACTTCATAAAGAAGCTGTTGAATTGCAGCTGAAGTGAAGTGTCCAACGAATGGAAATCATTTGAAGAATTTCACCGCACACACACCAAAAATCGAACGATGTGTGGACATGGAATTAAAATAAAATTCAATTGTGTCGTAGCTGAAGCGGTTGCAGCTGTTAAATTTATTTTACGAGCGAAATGCTTTGAATTCTTCAGTTTCTTTTGCTTCTTTATCATTCAGAAGCAACCTTGTTCTTTTGTATGGATGAGTTTTATTTTAGTGAATTCTTGGAATTGTTTTGCTGTTTGTTTTGTGTTTACCTGCGGCTGATAGACAACACTTCGATCGATGCTGCTAATTTCCAAAGTCAGGTTATTTAAATGGCGCTCCATGGGATCGGTGACCACCCAAAGAGTCACCACGAGACCATCAATCAGCAGCAGACCGCACACCAGCAGAATAAGTTGAATGTCCTGCAGCATTTTGTCCTTGAAGAGGCTTCCGGTGCGCGTGAAAATCCGATGAACGCGATAAGTTTTGGCAAACATCGAGCCAAAAGCGAGTGAGAAGCCAGCCGACAGCAAATAAACACGAGCCTAAGAAAAACAGCACGAATAAAAACAAAAGTATTCGGATAAAGGAGTTTGCTACGCGGTGACAGTCAAAACTGAATTATCAGCGGAGCCTGAAAGTGTGCAATTGCCTCACATCACAAATGAAAATACAGTTTTACAAATTAAATAAAATAAATAAAAGAAGTAAAAGAAGTAAAAGAAGTAAAAGAAATAAAAGAAAAATAGAAATAAAATTAATACAATAAATAAAATAAATAAAATAAATAAAATAAATAAAATAAATAAAATAAATAAAATAAATAAAATAAATAAAAAAAATAAAATAAATAAAATAAATAAAATAAATAAAATAAATAAAATAAATAAAATAAATAAAATAAATAAAATAAATAAAATAAATAAAATAAATAAAATAAATAAAATAAATAAAATAAATAAAATAAATAAAATAAATAAAATAAATAAAATAAATAAAATAAATAAAATAAATAAAATAAATAAAATAAATAAAATAAATAAAATAAATAAAAAAATAAAATAAATAAAATAAATAAAATAAATAAAATAAATAAAATAAATAAAATAAATAAAATAAATAAAATAAATAAAATAAATAAAATAAATAAAATAAATAAAATAAATAAAATTAATAAAATTAATAAAATAAATAAAATAAATAAAATAAATAAAATAAATAAAATAAATAAAATAAATAAAATAAATAAAATAAATAAAATAAATAAAATAAATAAAATAAATAAAATAAATAAAATAAATAAAATAAATAAAATAAATAAAATTAATAAAATTAATAAAATAAATATAATAAATAAAATAAATAAAATAAATAAAATATATAAAATATATAAAATAAATAAAATAAATAAAAGAAATAACACAAATAAAATAAATAAAAGAAATAAAAGAAATAAAATAAATATAATAAATAAAATAAATAAAATAAATAAAATAAATAAAATAAATAAAATAAATAAAATAAATAAAATAAATAAAATAAATAAAATAAATAAAATAAATAAAATAAATAAAATAAATAAAATAAATAAAATATATAAAATAAATAAAATAAATAAAATAAATAAAATTTATAGAAGAAATAAAAGAAATAAAAGAAATAAAAGAAATAAAATAAATAAAAGAAATAAAAGAAATAAAAGAAATAACAGAAATAAGAGAAATAAAAGAAATAAAAGAAATAAAAGAAATAAAATAAATGAAATAAATAAAATAAGAAAAATAAATAAAATAATAAAATAAATAAAAAAAAAATAAATAAATAAAATAAAATTTGTAGCATAACTTTAGGCAACGGTTCGTCGTGAGGGGCTGTAAATTGATTTAATTACTTTTAAGATAAAAATGTATTTGAGCATTATTTTGATAAAATTGATAAGATTTTCATGGATTTTTATTTTACTTTTATATTAAATTAATCCCAGCAGGAAGTGTACTCGCCTTAAACATTCAAAACTAAGAAAATATTAAAGTTAAAGTTAATATTAGGTTAAAGTTATTTTTAGTAAAAAAAAGCGCAAGAATAAAGAAAAGTAACTACAGTGTAAAGAAGAAATGCTTTTTATGACAAGAGTGCAAAGAAAAACAATCATAAAATGGGTTATTTTCGGTCTGGCCGACTCTTAAATCACTCTACTTCCGCGTGAGCTTCGATGGGCCGGCCGCCTGCAATGGAACCCCTTTCAGAAAATCCCCAAACGTTGTAAATCCGAACGCCTTCTTTTTGTGTGGGAAATTCAATGATACATTTCGGTTGTTCGACGGCTGTCAGCTCGTATTTGTAGTCGTGTCGTGGAGGTTTTAATAACCGAAATGTGTACGTGATTTCAACTGATGGCTGACAGACGGACGGACACGGGGATTATGTATTTCATTGTATTTGGCCTCGGGTGCGGTCGGGTGTAGCGCACCCAACTGCTTCAATACTCACTGTGCACACAGCGGCAAACGAGTCCGTAGCCGGCGGCAGCGTCGAATAATCCAGACCCAGAAGGACGACGGCCGCGTAGACGAGGATGCAGCCGACTGCGGTGATGTTGCTGAGCTTGGGACTCGACAGTTTGATGGCTCTGCGCGGCAAACCGAGAAGAGAAAGCGAGAAGTGAGAAGAGCGAACAGAGCAGAAATAATAAAAGTAAAAAATGGGAACGAAACACAACAACAGCAGCAGCTGCAGCAGCAGCAGCTGCAGCAGCAGCAGCAGCAAAGGATTTGTTTGTAGCAGAAAATGAAATTAAGATAATATAACATATATCGATATGTACCGTTACGCATGTGTGTGTGAATGTGTGTATGTTTCTGTGCTCTACAAACAACTACAAGGATCCTTTGAATGCAAGAGTGCGTTGGTTTAAGGAAAATGTAAATATTCTCTGGAATAACTGGAGAAAAGGGAGAGAAAAGGGAGAGAACAGGGAGAGAAGAGGGAGGAAAAAGGAAAAAGTGGAGACGGAGCTTCCTTACAAGCAGGAATTGAAGGATCGAAGGTGGTCGTTTTGCTGTTTGAGGGATGCTTTAAGTGATTCTTTAAGCGTTTCTATGAAGTTGCCTTTGGAGATTTAGCTTTAAGACTGGCTTTAAGCAAACATTTCCCCGAACTGTACTCGTCTTCTCCGAAATAGTTTTTTGGGATTCTTTTTGCCTTCAACGTCGCACGAATTGACGAAGCGAGCGAAGGTTTCTCCTCCGCTTTCGCTACTCACTTCAGCTTCCGAAAGTGCAAGTTGAAGGCCAGGAACGCGATCGCCAACACGATGCCCACCGACGACAACGTGGCGATTGTGTAGAAGGCCGCCGGAGCCACGGTCGCCACGCGCAGCTTGAAGACTCGCCGCGCGATCGGCACCTGGCCACTGTGCCACTTGACAGCGCGGCAGCCGGGGCAGCGGAAGTCCAGCGTCCGTGGGCCCGGGTAGAAGAGGGCGACCGGCTGCAGGACGCCCGCCTGAATCTGGTAGAAGGCCGTGGTGCCGACGCGGTCTGGTCCGCTGAAGGAAACGGGGCCCTACGGCGAGAAGCAGAGAAGCCACGGTACACTTTAGTTCGATGGATGCTTCCTCGGTTTGCCACTCACCGAGACGCCCAGGAAGTCCAGTCGGCCCATCTGCTGCAGGAACTCCCACGCCATGTCGCTGCGTGTGTAGTCGAAGCGGTCCAACTGCTGCGCCTGCGCCGCCTCCCGCCGCCAGCGCAGTTCGGCGGCGCGCAGGGCCAGCGCAATCGCCCAGACGGCGTCGTACGTTTGCGGTGCGTAACGGGACATGACGCTGGTCCGTCGATCCCTCCTCGGTGGGCTGCCGACCCGTGTCCCGCCTTCGAGTTCGGCGAATTTGCTTTCCAGCTCCGTGTAAAACATGGCGTTGTTCTGCATGAGGACGAAAGAGGATGAAGAAAACGCAAGTTAGTTTTTTTCGGCGCTTCTCTGTGTGAATTCCCTAATTTCGGATAATGACGTAGCGAAATGCTTTCGTTAATAAAGATTAAACTAATTCAAGCAGAGTCCTTAAAAGTCCTCAGCAGCGAAATGAGGATTTAATGGGGAAAACCCTCAGCGATTCCGTTTGAAACAATCAAACGAAGTGCTTCACGAGCTCGTAACTAATAAAGCAAAGCGAAGCAAAGGAACATCATCAATTTCGACCCTCGTCTTTTACGCAGAAGGACCCAGTGTAATTACGCCTCCCCGCCCGCCGCACCATGATGCAAATGGAGCGCGTCTTGGTCACTTACCAAGCCACTGAAGCTGACGTCGTCGCCGACGATGCTGTTCTGACTGGAGACGATTATCAGATTTTCGACGGCGCCTTCCAGCTCCGCCGCGCTGCAGTGCGTCCCGCGCGTCGGCAGCGCGTTCAACCACGGCGCGCCCATGCTTTCGTGCAGGATCCACGCGTAGTCGGCGCCGAACATCCGCAGCTTGAAGGCCTCGCAGAGTATCTTGGGCGCCAGGAGCTGCGAGAAGCTGCCGATGATGATGCGCGTGTCGGTTTCCTGAAAGCGAGCGGACAGCGTCACAACAACTCCGCTCCTTTGTCCTCCCCCCGCAACCCCTCACTTACACGCAGCAGTAGCAACTGCTCCTTGAAGTCCGTCTCGGCGAAGGTTATCGTCGCCGCGCACGATATGTTCGCCGCCTCCAGTTCGGTCACCAGATCGTTCACGGCCAGCGAATGCACCTCTTCGTTTTGCGAGAAGGTCGTCACGGTGTCCCAGCCGAAGCGCCGAATGAAGGCGATGCGCGCCGCGTTGTGCGACGAGTCGGGTGCCACGGTCCGGAAGAAGTACGGAAACTCTTGGCGATCGCTCAGCGCCGGCGAAGTCGACCCGAAGGAAACCTTCGATGAGAAAAATTCAGCAATTCTTTATTTTCTCTATTTATAATTTCAGAAATCACCTGGACTATGTTCCAGTACGGCACCACTTTGGCCAGGCTCTCGGTGACCTCGGAGCAGGCGCTGCCCAGAAGCATGACCATGCGAGTCGCCGGCTGCGTGTAGATGGCGTGAAAGAAGCGGTCAACACCGACGCCGGGGTCACACTACAAACGCATAAAGAAGAAAGAAAATTGTCATTCCATTTGAGGAATTTAATTACAACTTAATTACACCCTTGACGTGCCTCCGTCGCCTGTAGGAGCCGCTTACCTGCGTGTCATTGGTGACCAGCTGCAGGGTGTAGCCGGGCAGCAGACGCTGGCGATTCACGTGCTCCACGGCCATCAGCGCGGCGCCGAGCTCGCTGAAGCCGTCCGGCCGCGGGCCGTGTTTGGTGGAGAGTTCGAAGAGGCCGAGCAGCACGATGTTGCCGCGATTGCGTCGCATCTGGCCCGACGACATCCGTCGTTCGTTCTCGAAGACTTGGTTGACTTTGGGAAGCGGCGCCGGCGCCGGCAGCAGCGACAGCGCCGTCCACGAGAACCTGGCGCCGTCTGCCGAAGCATTTGGGAACGTCGAAGATGGGTTTTTGTAGGCTTTCGCAATGTCAGAGAAACCTTTAACTTTGGTCCGGTTGAACTTCCAATTCCAAGGCGATTGATCGAATTCGTAGTGGGTCGAATTTGTCGAGGGATTTCGTGAGTTTCTGGAAGTTTCCAAATTCCACGAGTCTTGTTTCTGGATTCTTTTAATTCTACGTTGGTTTTCTAATGCAGTTTGATTGTCGTTAGTAATGTTTTTGTTGTTGAAACTACTTTTAGGCGATTTATTTAAATGAAATGTGGGTTCGATTGGTCCGCTCAGTGTTGCTGTTGTTTTCCTTAAAAAAGTCTTTTCTTCTGCTCGATTTCTTTTGTGTTTTGCTGAAATTCCTTCCTTATTAAAGGAACTGTAGCTTAAATGTTCAGTTTCTTTGGTTTCACCGCCGTCAAAGTAGTCAAAACGACGGCGACGAAGAGGAGTACAACTATTGTTATTACTATCACTACTTTGCCAAGGATGCTGACTACTTTTGCTGCTATTAATGAAACTGTTGTGGGGCTTAGGTGATGATTGTTGCTGTTGTATTTGTTCTAAATCCGTCTCCGCTCTGTTAACTAATTTTTGAAGTTCTGCTGTTGCTGCTGTTCCCGCCACAAACGGCATCGTCGCCATAGTGAGCATCACGACATAGCACTGCAGCAGGATGTCGTCCTTCCGCCGCCCGGAAGAAGATGGACCTTTCTGCTGGCTTCGCGCAGCGCGGCGAATGACGGTGGTCGGCGTCTTTGTGTGCGACGTCATAATGTTGTCGGTTCATTTAAATATTTCATTGCATGCTTTTAGGTGGGCGAGTATTTGCAGTTGCCCGCGCTTCGATCGTTTCGTTGCTTGAGAAGCAGCAGAAAAACATGAGCCCCGCTGCAATAACCAACACACACGCAGTTATTCTCCCACATTCGCATTCGTTACTTCGTAGTGAAGCGCTTGCATGTCATTTATTTATGTGCCTTTTAAAGTTATTGCACACGTTCGAAAGCCACGCGAATGCTTTGCAATTTACAACTGATTTTTTAATGGTTCTTCGTTATTTTGCCTGTGTTTTTCATTGCTGTTCCTTTAGTCGAAAACTGACAGGAGCTTTGTACGAAATTAAATCTGTGAGAAATTGGGAAAAATGTTATTATTAAATACAAAATAAATTTAGCAACATAAGAGGAGAAAATCGATATCAAAAAAAAAAAGGAAATTGCTTCTATCTGCAGCGCGTATTTTCGCATTTTCCACATTCATTAAGCTAAATCATGTTTATTCAGGTATTAAGAAATGCATTACGCTTCTTCTTGCGGATTTCCATTAATTGAGTTGCGAGTGCAATTAAAAGCGATGAAAAAAAGATGCTATCAAAATCAGCGTCGCCATTTTTGCATTGTAACGGGAACAGAAATGGGAAGAGCGAAGAAAATGGTTTAAATTTCGCCGCGTTTTTTGATGTCAATTCTTCGCCTCGTCGCTGGTCTCTGTCACGCTTCAGCGAATCGTCAGAAAGACGGCGGACGGACGCAGCTGCAGCGCTTGCAACCGGAAATGTTCACAATGCGGCCATTGTTGCCAGCATCCACTCCCTCTTTTAACGCCCTTAATAATATAAAATCTTCCACGCGAAGATTTTCTTTACATCACAACGTAAAATTATTCGTTTTCGTTGTTTCCTGATTTTCTCTTTTTTCTTCTTTAATTCTTGTTCTTATTTTTATTCTCATTGTTATATAGTACTATATATACTTCGTGAATATAAAAAAATCCATCATTTTTTGCACATCTTTTAATTTATATTTGATTTCTTTGAATCGTTTTTTTTATTTTGTTTTAATTTCTATTGTGATTAAAGTCTTAATTAAACTTGATAATATCAAAGAAAAAATATCAATATAATATTAAAAAACATTATATCAATGATAGAATAAATACAGAAAATATCAATACAATCAGAAAAAAAGAAAATTCTCTTCGGAGCGTGGACATGGCAGAAAAATTGGTGCCTTTAAATGCTGTATGAAGGCTATATAGGATATATAGGGCCTTTAAGGCTCCCCCTCAACGATGAAGGTTCTATTAAAACATCGCAACAAACAGAAGCTTCCTTCTACAGGATTCAATTAGCAAAAAAATGAAAGGAAACCGTTTCGGGAAGCGAAAGGAGAAGCCGGAGAATCTATCTAGGCTCTGGAAGCTATAGTGCAATATAGTTCAGCTGGGAAAGATCCTTCAATTTGATCTAAAGGAATAAGGGACGAATATTTTGCCCCACAATCAGATCGCATGATATAAAGACGAACGGAATAAAGAAAGAGCCTTTGACGGATGCGCCAAGTTCAACCTGGAAACGAGCACCTGGAAGCAAAACAGCGGAGTTCTGAACGACTTCACTTCACTTAGGAATCCTTCACAAAGGAATTTTAAAGTCTGTGAGGTGTTTGGAAGAAAATTCATTTCTTTTAAATTGTTTTTTAATACTGAAGCTGAGCAAAGTCCTTCTTTTGGCGATGATCAATTGGCGATGATGCTCCTGTTTCTGTTAATAATCAACAGTCGTTTGTTGACGAACACGTCTTGTGTTTTTTGTTGTTGTTTTCGTGTGTTGCTTGGGGCTCAGGTGTCACTTAAGGTTAGAGGCAGCTCGGAACGAAGCTGAACAGGATGATTTTCGCTCCTATTCCCTTGTTACATGTTGTTGCAGTTGCAGTTGTTGTTACGCCTCATTCGCGCCTTTTGTTTTAATGAGCACAATTCTGCTGCTGTTGTTGTTGCTGCTGCTGGTGACGTCGCGTTGTTGCATTCATCAGGCATTTAGCACGAATTTGGCGCAACATTTTGTTGACCTGTAAATATTTGTGCGCCTTTTATTGCCTGTGTGTGAGTGTTAGGAGGTTTTGATGTCGTTTCATGTGTGTGAATGTGTTGCAGCGAATGTAAATGACGATCTGTGTGTGTGTGTGTGTGTGTGTGTGGATTTTGTCGGCTCGTTTCTTTGCACTTGACATGGAAACTAAATTGCAAAAATGTTTTCAGAATTCCGTGTTCATTCGTATGCACAAAATTCGCGTCGCCTGTGCGAAAGTCAAAGTGTCAACAATATTTACATAATTTAATATCGACGTTTGTGCGAATGCAGAATCGGTTTTTTCGCAAAAAGCAAAATTATTTCAACTCAGTCGACGTCACAAAACACGACAAATATTGAAGCTTAACATGTTTACACAAATTGATGAATAAATACGCATTTTACATGAATTTTCAATGTAATCCTTTTGCAGTGAAGTTATTTTAATGACGCTGCTGCTGTCCTTCGTCGACGTCATTCGTTTTTGCCGCTTAATAAATTGTTTATTTGCTTGTGAAATATTATCGCATTATTCTGTGTATTAAATGGCGAAGATTTAAATAATAAATGTATTTTAGCTGCATTTAGAAAACATTTATAATCATTTTTATAACGAATTCACAACGATCCAAGTCCGAAGCGAATCGTCGTCGCTTTTGATGAGGGATTGAATAAAATGCTGCTGAAATAAGTGAAATTTCATCATTTTTAACCCGGCCTCTGCACACTTGAAGTTCATCCGTTCACTGATCCGCTTCATTCAAGGCGTGCCATCAATGCAAAGCTCACGTCACTCGATCTGATTGATCCACCTTCTTCCGTTTCTTCTACACCTTCTGCGACTTCTCGCATTTCCCCTTTCTCATCGAGACTTGGGAATTTTTCACTGTCAGCCAAATGAAAATTTATCTTCGTTGAACTTTGCTCAATTCCCGGCTGACGAATCATCGCCGCGCTCGACAGAGGTTAAATATTCACTCATTAACACTCTACGCAGTGAATTGCTTCTGTTTTGTTGTGCAAAAGTGTTGCAAACTGAAAACTCGCGTGGATCGAGACTCAGTCAACGATTTCAAGTGCTGCATTCGCGGCACTTTAATTATGAAGGGAAAATGAAGTGGGTACGAAGAAAGAGAGGAGGGAGAAGGGGGAAAAGATTTGCGAGATGACATTCGTGATGAATGAAAGTGGTTTCATTCCGAGCAGACAATCAAAGCGAGGTCACAAAACGTTCAAGCGAAAGGTTTCTTTTTCTGTTTCCTCGTTTCCTTGTGTCCTTTTTAAATGAACGTGTTCCTTGTTGATTGATTTCTTATCGGATTGAGCAGTGATTCGGTGAAGCTATAGAAGAGGCACCCTTTAACAGCCGGTTCTCGATACGCTGCCATCGAAAGATCCGCCGAAGGATTAAAGTGAATGACATTTCTGGGCGTCACTCAATGGCAATGGAAGCAATTCAATCTGCTTAAGATTAAGTACCACATCGAGGAGAACTCTCGTTGAACGATTTGCGTCCCAAAAGAATATCGATGTGTGCGTGTGTGTTGCTTAAAGCCATGTTTAAAACTTGGTAAATATTTATGAGAATTATCAGCGCAGCCTAAATGCAAGCAATTTTTTTATGGTGTTTAGTTTTAAATGAAAAACTGTTGATACAATTTTCACTTTTAATTTATTTAATTTATTTATTTGAAGCTTTGTTTTAAAATATTTATAATTTATTTATTTATAGTTGCAAAGGTTTTTATTTCTCTTGGAAATTAAGTTAAAGTTGCAACTGTGCATTGCTTACTTTCAGGCTGCGTTAATAAATCGCTTGATAATTTAAATGTTTGGCTGTTTGTCTAGCGTCTTGTTTATGGTTTATAAATGCTCATAAATATCTTTTTTAATGTCTTTGAGCAACACTTCTTCTATTCTTCGCCGCGTTAACAAATTCCTTTGTTTGGCTCACGTTGTTTGTGCAATGAATGAATGAATGAATGTTTATTGATTGATTGATGTTTATTCGGAGTGCAGAAGAAGCAAGGAAGAGGAACATTTCTCTTCAGCCTTGTTACATTTCTGTACTTCTTTGTCTTTCCTAACAACGAACATCAAATTGGAGGCGAAGGTAAACACACACACGCCACACACACACACACACACACACTCTCTCTCCCAGCATCAGAGTTTTGCCTACTTTTTACAATGCATTTTTTATTAGTATTTCTTTAAAATTCCTAATTTGAAATTTCCTCAAAAATCCCAAAAGATTTATATATTTTTTTAATTTATTTTTAATATATTTTTTATTTTTCGTAAATTATTTTGTTTATTAAATATTATTTTTATTTTTATTTTTATTATAATTAGCATTTAATTTGCAGTTAATTTTAATTAAAATCCTTTTTATTTGTTTTCATATTTGAATTTTTAACTAAAACTTTTATTTATTATTTTTTTTATGAACTTTTGTTTAAAATTATTAAATTATTAAATAAATTATTAAATTAAATTATTAAATTAATTAATTAAATTAAAATTAAATTAAATAAATAAATTAAATAATAAATTAAATAATAAATTAATAATTAAATTAAATTATTTTTAAACTAATTTTGTTTTATTAAAATTTTGTTTTTATTTAATTGGTTTCGTAAATTCATTTATTTTCCGGGGTTTGTTCCACTTTTTCAAATTAATTCCGTTCTTTTCCTGAAACTTGTTTTTCCTGCATTTAAATGATTTCGGTGAATTTTAATGTTTTGATTGGGAATCTTCAGACACTTATAATGAAACATCGTCATTAATAATATACAGAAAAGTCCATTAAACGTAAACGAAGTCCATTATATTTTTTCTATGTTTTTTTTCCAAGAATCACTTGAATATTATTTGAAATATTGAATATAAAACATAGAATTTTCCTGTAATTAAATTTAAAAATTAATGTTTCCTCTTCGAAGCAGTTTTTATCCACATTCTTCTTGGCAATAATTCTTTTTGAGTTCCTTTAAATTCTTGTCTTCAGTTCCGTTTAAAAATAATTCACCGTTTCAATTTATCAGTTATTTTGGTTCCTTGAATCCGTGGCGAGTTGATGCGCTGCGTTCGTCAGCAGCATTTCGCGGCGACTGTCAGCATCACAACTGCACGGAGCCTTTTAACAGAGCAACATCCTGGCTCTGACCGAGTCAGCAACGGCGCATGAGCCACTTCGATTCACACATTTCATTCATAAACGCTTTCTACCCAATTCCGCTTCAGTCCATTGCAATGAATACGATTTCCTTTGAAGCTGCAAATAACAAAAGCAACCAAAAGAAAACAATGAAACGACGAAGGGATTTAGACAATGAATGTCTAAATAAAAGCCACAATTCTTCATTTTTCTATAATTCCATGTTTTGTATTTGGCAATTAAATGTAAATTAAAATCAATTTCATTGCGAGTTCTGAGCGAAACAGCGAGAAACAAGCGAGAAAACATTCGGATGCTCAACGGCTGAAAATGCTGAAGTGTCTTCGATGGATGTGTGCGTGTGTATCCGTGTGTGTGTGTGCGATAGTGCGACAACGTTAATGATTGCCTTTTAATGATTGCTCTTTTTACGTTATTTAATCTGCGACGCGTCTGCTTCGAGCTGCGTGGCTCAAATCCTTGCGACTGAGTGGCCCAATTTGCGGCTGCGGCCGAGTCTTGTCTATCGAATGGCCGATCGATAGTTGCTTCACACCGCATCGACTGTTCCCAGACGACTAAGCAATAAATAAGCTCCGTAGACAAAATGGAATGAGGATGAACTAAGAAAAGATTTTTGTCCATTTGTCAAGAAACTAATGACTTTGCTGTCATCTTCTGCTAATCTTGAAACCATGTTTCGACGTAAATCGAAGCGGAGTCTGTCGTCGATTCGATTCAACGTTCAAAATCGAGTCGACTCAGGATCACTTTTCGCCTTCACACAACAGCAACGAAAACAAAAGCTGCTCGAACGAATTGTTGAACTGTGAAACAACAGAAATTGCAATTTCAATATTAATTTGCGATGGGAATAACAACATTTGTATCAAGAAATAATTCAAAATTAAATTTGTATTAACTAAAAGATAAGATTGCATTTAGCTTCTACCGTGTTGCTTACTTTTAGGCTGTGCTTCTAAATCATTCGTCGCTGTGACAAGGATCGTTTCGCAGCAAATTAAAGAAAGAAACAACGACGACAGTCGCCTCAGCAGCACTTCGATTGCATTTATCCATAATTCCAACACAATTGCAAAGTCGCGGTGTCGTCGAGTCACATTAATTAAGATGTCGCAGCGACGATTGCACCAAACAAAAGCAAGCGTCGTCGGTTTGGCGAACGGAAATTTGAATTCTGCTCCAAAGAATATTCGCAGAGTGAACAAAGTCTCTGCGTAAGATTCAGTTTAATTTTGCAAAGGGTTCCGCTGTCGTGGCTTTTGTAGCCATCGCTGCATCTCTCATCTTTTCCATTTAAGTTCAGCTTTGTTTTTAACGTCATTTCCGAGTCTTTAAAATTGAATCCATCACAGAAGAACGGACACGATTTCGTTCAAGACTTTTACCCATGAAGGGAAGGAATTTTTGGGATTTTAATTGGAAATAAATAAATAAAATGCGTAGGAGAAGGAAAACGCCATCGAAAGCCCCTTTAAAAGTTATTTTAGAATAGCTTGAGGTTAGTTTTGTCTGTAGAAGATTTTATCTGTTAGAAGATTTATAGCAAAATATTAACAATTTTGTTAATAAATGAAATCAAATTAAAGCCGATTAAAGCAAGGAATGAAAAGCGTGGCTCCTTCTGCGTCTTGTGCCGTTTATCATCTGAAAACAGCAGCGAGTGCGACGACGAAGCCCACTGAAGACAGACGAAGGCGCAATCATCGAATTGGAAGCTGAGAAATCGGATAACACACGAAGATTGTCTGTTACTCTGCAAGTTTTCTGTCGTTGCACGTCTTTTCCTAAAGACCACATGTTTTTAACAATAATTCTGAATTACAATTGAAAGAAATTAAACCGAAATCGAAATCGCTTGAAAATTTCTGAATTACAAATGGAAAATTACGAATTTCAAATGGAAAAATGCAAGACTTGAACTGCAATTGAATATTTCTGAAATAGAAATGACATTTTCTGAACTTGAAATGCATATTTCTGAACTAGAATTGAAGAAGTTGTTGGAGATGCTTTCAAAGTGAAATTTTTTGATCTTTTTTCATACGTTTCTTCTGCGAGGATTTCCTTGATTGGAGGATTTCTTTCAAAGGGCCGTCAAGCGAAAGTGTCTTCGCGTCTGCGATGTGCTTCGTGTTTCGCGGTGGTCTGTCGCTTTTCGACGGCCACTGATTCGCTTCGTCGAAGGTTTACGAACTTTTAATTGACTTTTTCCTAATTGCAAGTTAAATCTTGAATGTTTCCATGTTTTTGATGGATTCAATGTGCATTCGGTTCCCAGTCATCGAGGGAAAACTGAGTAATCAACGGAAACAGAAGCCATGCAAATCGATTTTGACGATTTTCTGCCTTAACGAGCACTCGAAATGTTTACTTTGCCACCTCCGCTTCTTCCGGCTGCTTCTCCCTCCACCGAATCGTCCTTCTCCTCCTCCTTCGTCCATTTTTTCGCCCTTTGTTGGGCATTCCTTAAAAACTTTTGACTGTGCTACACGCAAACGGAGAAGAAACAACAGAAAAGTGCGCACAGAGCGGAAAAAGTTAAGCAAACGTTTGTTCCGAGGCAGGAAACAAAGAAACTCTGAAAGATTTATTTATTTATTCATATATTTTTTGTGTCTTTGTCTGTGATATTTCAAGTGGTTGTTTGTTTTTTGCTCTTCTCGTTGATTTAATTGCCTTTTTCTGCATTTTCTGCTCAAGGAATTCCTTTTTTATTGAAGTTCGTTTGCGAGTTCTAAACTTTTATTAATTTTAGATGATTTTTATTATTAAAATATGAAATAATAACAATTCAAATAATATTTTAAGTGATTAATTAATTTTTAACAATTTAATTTTTAGTAATAATTTAAATAAAACAGTGAAATTTGGGAATATAACAGAAAATCGAAAAGAAAAAAGCCGATGAATCCACATCCGACCGAAGTCCAGAGTGAATTCACCGTTGCGAAGCATATGTAACGGCGAATTCGTGAGGCAGCGGAACCGGAACCGGAACCGGAACTGGAAGTGGAAACAAGGCTTCATTGTCGACATTGTTTACCGTTAACAATACACAACAAAACAAGAAGCAGCCATCGCTGCTTCCTCCCCGCAACGCATCAAAAACCGCACAGCATCCGCCGTGCGTCTTCTTCTTCTTCTTCTCGCCATCAACCCTTTTTTTTTAATGGATTTGAAACGTTGTGCTTCGAGTTGTTTCGGAAAGTTTTCGAAACTTGTTCGTTAATTGTTTGGAGCAGTTTTTGTTGCTTTAAACACTTTCGAATTTGATTATTTTAATTGCAGTTGTCGAGGTCGTCTTTTGGCGCTTTCTCAGTTTTGTTGCCGTTTTATTTCGGCGCAACTTCAACTTGAATGAGTTTATTGTGCAACTTCATTCTTTAAAGGCTTTAAAAACTGAGATAATTCTTGAGTATTTTGGACAAAGCAATATTTAAATTTCTGCTAAATTTTGTTCTACTTTTCCATTGATCCTTTCGTCTCCTTCAACCTTAAACTTCCTCCTTCCTCTTCACGTGAGTAAGAAACATTTTATTTCACCATTTCACGTCATCGCTGCAGTCATCAACGATTGCGACAAACAGAAACCAGCAACAGACAACAGAAATTTGCATAATATTTGCACAAAATGTTTTTGAAGAAACTCCGTGAAAGGACGAAAATTATAAGAAAGCTGCAAACTGATTCATAAAAAGATTCATGGAAGGAATGGAAAAAAGAAAGGATTTCGATTGTATTTACATTTGAATGAAAGCCTAAAGAAAATATCAAACGATGGCCGAAGCTGGCTTGAATCCTTCGCTTCGGATATAAAAACTTTTTGATGATAAATTGAATGATGTTCGTTGGTGGCTCGTGTCTTTAATCCTTTCAAACTTCTCACACTCTTCGCATCGATTATAAATGATTCTTTGTATAAAAATATATATTGAAAATTTATAGTGAAAGAAATCATATAAAAAAACATCTAAATTCCGCTTCATTACCAAAATTTTTAAAAGAAACAAATAAATTAACGGCGCAGTTTAAATGTTAGCAATTTCATAACGGTACAAATGAAATCACAAACTGTTGATGCATTTTCAATTTTATTTTATTTATTTATTCATTGTCACTAAAGTATTTCCTGCCACAAATTGAATTTGACTTTGCATAATTTAATACTTCACTTCTCAACAGTTTATTTACAGCACAATGTGATTGCTTGCTTTTAGGCTGCGCTGATAAATTCATTGAGGCAAAACTGATTTCCTTTCACGGCATCTTTAATCACTTCAGAGTTTTTATTTTCCTTGTGATTTAATTGTAATTAAATTGTCGTTTTATTTAAATATATTTGCACTGAAGATAAATGAATGATTCTAGAAGAATAGAAGATTTTAATCATTTGTAGAAAACGGTTAAAGAAGATTCTTTTTTTGGTCTACTTTTCGTAAAAAGAATGACGAAGACGAGAAGAAATATTAGTAGATAAAAGTGGGAAAAATATGCTGAAGAGCTTCATTATTACCTTCTTTTATGTAAAGCGTTTAATTGAATTTTCTCGTCACTTTTGAAACTAGATTTCATAATTTTGTGCCAACAGCCGCTTCACTTTTGCCGCCTCTGACAAATTTTAATGAAATCTTATTAAATATTGAAGAGTTTGCAGCTTTGGAGCGATCTGCAAATTGATTCGTTTTGCAGGAAGGCAAAAGGAGACGCAGAAAAGGAGAAGCAAAAGAACTAAACTATTATTACGATTTCTTTCGAGGGATTTTGTGAGCGGAAGGGTACAAAAAATGGACGTGACATTCGCCATGATGACGCCATCATCAGCAGCGTTGTAAAAATCATCATTAAACATAAATTTCAATTAAATATTCCATCGATGGGAGGAAATTATGAAAATTTAAAAAAAAAAGTTGTTATTTCAAGTTTCTTTTCACGGAGCTTTCAGTTTGTTTGCTCTTTGCTGCGAGAGCTTCTATAACGGTAAATAAAGCCGAGACACACACCACGCTACGAACAGCTGCAATAAAATCCTACTTTTAATGAAAAAGTGTACTGTGAAAAAGTGTTGCCATTTGCCAAAAGCGGTCGCTATGCAACAGACAATTTTATCGAGGTTTCTACCATGAATTTTTGGATAACAAACACAAAACCGTTTCCTTTGCATTCCTTGGTTTATTGAGGAAATTAAATGAAATTAAGGATGTTTATAACAAAACAAAAAAACACATAAATTTTTGATTAATATTTATATAAATTTTAAATAACAACCCTTGATATATATATATTTTCGGAAATTCTTCATAGCAGAGCAGCGAAAGCTTAAGAAGTTCGAAAGCACAAGTAAAGCTTTGCTAAAGCCGAGTAGAATATTTCACAATTTCTGAAATCCCAGTCGTCATTCTCGAATCCACTTGTAAAAAGCTGTTCCAATCAGCGACTTCTGAAGTACATCTTTTTTTTTAGCTAGTACACAAACCTCTAAGCAGCACTGTGCAGAGCTTTTTAAAGCATAAACTACAAAAGTTGGGCATAAACCACAACCATAATAAAATAATAAAAATAAAAATAAAATAAAAATCCGGTCCGATTATGATAAAATCCTAAAATTATTAGTAAAATATCGTCGAAGATTTCAATAATTTTCCTGAAGAGTTCGGAAATAAATTCAAAAATAAATAAATTTGTAAAATGCGAAAACTCTTTTACAGTCTTCCCCAATTAAATTCGTTATTTTGAAGCCCACTCGTCTGAACCATCTGAAGCATTTTCAGCAATTCTGCAGCCCAATTGTTGACTTCTGAAATAAATGTGGAAAAAGTGTAGATGAAGTGCATTATTGGTCCCCAGACATAAAGAAACTCCCGCAAAAGATATTCTAGAAAGCGATGTAGATCTTCAAGAAGCTGAAATTTAATTAATAAAATTTAATTAAGGAATTTGTTATGTGTTATTTCTGTTGTTTTTGAATATTTTTCCCTTCTTCGGTGTTTTTTATAGTTTTTAACGGCGCAGAGACGACAAAATTGATGGCAATTGGTAACTAACACTTTTCGAACCATATTTAGTGAAGCCTTAAAGGAAATCTGAGGGTTCGGAGATAATAACAATGCCAGCAAAGGGGAAGCTTTGAGGTGCACGTGATTTTCTGGCTTTTATTGCGCTTGTTTCGGAATGCAGAATGTTTATTTCCGTGCACTTCGAATCGTGAAATAACGACACTTTTGTTGGTCTTCGTGTATTTTTGGTTTTCAGTTCTTTTGCATGTGATATTTTGACGTCACTCGCCCCCTCTCCCCTTTGCTTCTGACCGATTTTCTAACGGTATTTTAATAAATGACGAAATATCTTGTTTTGCCCTTTTCTTGCCCCTCTTTTGTGTTCATTTCTTTGTTTATATGCTTTGCGCACGAATTCACATAATTAATTCATTTATGAAATATAAACAAAAATAAAAATAATATAAAATTTTTAATAAAATAGAAGTATTCACAGTTATTTTCTCGCAGTCGTCGGCGGGTTCTTGGCGATTAAACAATTCCAGGGAAGGCAGAAAAATGCTTCGAGGGAGCGGCTCCATTTTCGGTCTGACTTTCGACGAAACGGAAGAGAAAACGGATTTCGGGAGGTGGAAAATTCACTAAAGAATCAACACACAAATTTGACTAAATTATAGAATTTATAGCTTCGTCGCTTACAACATTTTCCTCCACTTGGCATTGCATGGAATCAAAAATTAGGTTCTTAACCTTCCTCGTAATAAATCACACAAAGTTACATCTATCCGTCTCCGTCCCTCTGCCGCTGGCAACTTTCCGATATGCAAATCTTTTTGTTTGGCGCTGAATTCGGAGCACGACGCTTCGTCGCCGCCACAGCAACGAAAGTGATCGTCGTCTAGCGTGGCGCTTTTATTGCTTAAAATTTACTGTCTTTTGATTAATCATTGGCTCTGTCAGCTCGAATATCAGTCGGTTCCTGCTCAGAAAAACAAAACAATTTCGTTCGTCACTTTCGTGACGATGCTGCAGATGCTCCGATCGCGGATCGTCGTTATCTCTTTGCACGGCTGCTTGCTGAATGGCTTCAAGGCCGCGGAAGTGCCGAACAAACGCGCGTTTTTTGGGAATCTTTTCTCCAGTTCCTGTTGCTTTGCTCTTGCCCCAAAAAATGACGCCAATTGAAGAATTCTTATTGTTGGAGTCAATTGAATTATTGACTTAATCTTCATTCAACTGCGAAGAAAAGATCAAATAATTTGGAAATTAGGTTTTTATGAGTCTTCAACTTCAATTGAAAGACGGGAAAAGCAAGGAAAAACCTTCGAAAGCCGTCTTCATCGATGTGGAGGTCGTCAGTTGGAATAAATTCACCGATGTCGATGACGAAGAATTCGATTTTGAATGAATTTATGTGAAATTTCAACAGTTTTTCAACTGCAAACTTTGAATTTATAATGAAAATAATCGACAGATAATAATTTTCAATATAATTTCAACCGATTCTTAAAGGGACTAGAGTAATGAGAGAATTGAAGGAAGTTTTTAATGCGGTTTCTGTTTGCGTTTCTCTTTAAAATTTAAAGTTGTAATCAACGCAGCGGCTGCAGCTTTCAATCTGACGCAACGAGTGCAAATTCATTCATTAAATTACATTGTTTTTATCGCTTTCTCCCTGCGGCAGCACGCCCCCCGCCGCAACCACCACGAACGGCAACGAATTTAAACCGAGCTGAGGTCGAAAGTCGCGCCTGCAATTTTTCTATTAACATCTTTAAGCGTTTTTCCCTGTGAATTAAGTGGAAATCTTAGAAATCGCACTCGCTGAATGACATGCATGCATGAGAGTCTTGTTCTAAAAAAGACTCTATTGCATATGAAAACAGAGAAGAATTGCATGAAAGCAGATGGAAAAGTAGGAAAAATAGGAGAAAATTAAAATAAATGCATGGGAAAAAAGGAGGAAAACGTAAACGCAAAATGAAGGAATTAGGAAAAGGGAGAACACAGTCGAAGAAGACAGAGAAGAGGCGGGCAGAACGAAGGATTAAATGAAATAATGCCAACAGCGAACAACGGAAAACATTTTCTTAGAGGCTTAAAATGCATGTTTTTTTAAACTTTGCGCCATGTGCCAAGACTACGTAAGACATTTCCGATAAGAAATGTGCATGTGTGTGTGTGTGTGCGTACAGGTGTTTCTGTCTGTTTGTTGGCGGTGCAAAAGAGTGGAAACATGTGGAAAAAGCATAGAAACGGGCGCGAATCTGTCGGAATTTCGTGTTGCGTGTTCAATTGTGTGACTGTGTCATTACGACAACCTTGCTAATTCCCTTCGATCCCCTCGCCGTGGGCTCCCTTCCCCTTGCACCCGAACTGAAAGCGTTTTGCAAGCACTGGAGAAGAGCGAGAAATGGCCCCAAAGCGACCTCAAAGCGTTGTCCAATCGTCTCATTGTTTTCTGATCGAAAGTGCTGCTGTTGTTGCTGTTGTTGTTGTTGTTGTTGTAGGCGGCGTTAATGCGTTTAGTCGGTACACGTTGGGGCTTTCCCTCTGCTGTTTGTGGCCCTTCAACATGACATTTGGCCACATGCTGCTGCATTTAAATGAAAACATATCACCACCAAAACAACAACAACAACAACAACAACAATAACCACATTATCATCAACTACATTTTCATAATTTATGTATTTTTCTTATTTTTTTCTTTTTTTTTTGTCATTTCTAAGAGCGAAATTTGTTGCTTCAACTTGTGGCTCACGCCCAATAATAAACGAAATTCATCATAACGAATTCACTTCTCTTCGAATCGTGTCCGTTATTCAACTCTTGATACTTTGAGTCAATTGTCGCTGTTGTTGTTGTTGTTGTTGTTGTTGTTGTGTATCCACCACCCTTTCGCGCTGTATCAGAAACCTTCTCAATCGCACTCGACGTCGCCGCGTCTTTTCAACTTTGAACATTTTTAAATTGTCACCCCGACGGAGCGCAGCGCTTTTGTTTATTTAAAATATTGTCGCCGTCGCACGTCGCACGTTAGTCGCTCGGATTCGTCGCCGATTTCTAACGGACTCGCATTTCTAGTCAGCGAGCGCTTCGACGAAGTACACTCGACGCAGCACCGCTCCAAGCGCGCCTATAAAACGCTTCTGCAGTCGTCGCGGTTCGGCGATTGACTCCTCGTCTGCCGTCACATCCGTTCGCTCGATTCGGTCCGGTCCGCTCCGCTCGTTCGTTCGTTCGTTCAGTGATCGTCCATCGAAACTCGGTGCAGAATTCTTCCTGCGACCAACGGAACCGAACCCAGAAATTCAAATCTTTCCGATTGATTGGCATCCATAGACTTTTCAGCGTTTCTGATTTTCAAGGTGCGTTGCATTAAAGCGTTAATTCATGTTTTTGTGTTGAGTGTATTTTATTGATTTTTAATTAGTTTCGATTTGAAGTGGGAAAAAAGGAAATTTCCTCTCGAAAATCTGTTGTGTTGCATCGGGAATTTCACTTAAGATTTAAATATAATTTATTTAATTATTATGGAAAAAATCATGTGAATTTATTTGATATTTTAAGCGATAATAATCACTTAATCATTGACTAATTAAAATCTGAAATTCATTTAAAAGATTATCTATTAATTTGTGGGCATCAAGAATTAATTGGAAGGAAGAATGCGGTAATGGAGCGTCCTTTTACTCCTTTTTTACTAGCCGAAACCTATTCAACCAACTCACAACAAACGAAAATCTTTAAACTTTCTAAAAAGCCATTTAATAATTACGAAGCAGGAAAAAGAATTGTTTGAGAATCTCAGGCGAAACTAGAAATATATTTGGGGCCTTGAATTATAATCGTTAACGTGGCATTCGTCTGCTTGCGAGCTTGAATGGGTTCAGTGGCCATTAGAAGTAGCAACAAAGAGCAATTTTCCAAGGCCTTTTAGCCAGGTAGGTTCACTGAAGCCATGTTTGGGGCGGTGACGGTTCTATAAGCGACTTAATAATGACACTAACGACACCAATCGTCCTTCTTTTGGGGACGAAATCTCTCCTTTTTCAAATTCTGTCCTCTTTTTCGATGTTATGAACGAAAACTCTGTGAAATATCTCAAAAAGTAACGCTTTGAAATTGGCTTTTATTCAAAGAAACTCCTGACCGAAATCCTGGTGACTGATGACAATTGTTTCGGTGAATAAATTGGAGAACTGAAATAAATCTGAATCGAAACAATTGAAATGGATAAAAGACGATTCCATGGGGAAATTAGTTTTCCTTGTTGAATTGGAAGTAATAAAAGTTCCGATCCTTTTTTCTAGTCCTGTTGGAAAATTATAGTGGCCGAAAATATCCATTCAATGGAGGAATTCATCTAATATTAAAAATAAATAACAATGGAATTTGAATTAATAGAATTTCCTTTAATAATCATCAGCCAAAAATAATCATTCAAAGGAAAAATATTCAAACTTTTAGATAATTAAAAGAGACTTAATCATAATTAACGTTTTGTTGTATTAAATAAATTCCTTTTTACTTTTTGAGGTCTTTATTCTTAAAGTTGTCTGCTTTTTGATGATGTTAAATAAACATTTACACTGAGGAAAAAAGAGCAGAGGAAAAACACTAAAAACAGCATCAAATTTTCGCTTCTGTGAAACTGATCCATAGAATATCGTTTATAAATACTTTAATCAATTGATTTTTAATGATTTTATAACGTTAATTGATGTGCACGGCAAAAGAAGTTAATACATGGTTATAGAAAGCGAAAAAAAACGGGTAAAAGGCATTGTTTAAAGCGATTCTATATAAAATCCAAGTAATTTATTAAATTAACCAGAAATTTCTGTAATTGTACGAATGCTAGTAGATTATTTGCACTGTTTCAGCGGCGAAAAACATTTAATATATATAGAAATATCCTTTATTTGATGCTTTCTTTTCTCCGAATCACTTCTCACACGCGCTTCACTTTTCAGTAAAGTCCCAACAACGGCTACAGCGGTGCAGCGGATCATAAAACTGTTGATGCAGCTGCAGCACAAACTGCTGCGCAAATTCGTCAATCTGAGTACGTTGGCGGGGCGAAGTTCGCGCTCCGCAAGCAACCAGCTGATCGGCGGTCGGTCGACACAGACGCCGGCCTTCTAACGGCAACAACGAAGCGCCTCCAACACTCATCCACAACGGCCACTGATTCCATCCGACGTCTTCACAAAACTCGTGTCTGTCTCTGAACGCAGCCAACGTGCGGAAGCCACTTCCGGCGCTGTGTGTGGGTGCGTCCTCCGCTGCTGAACTCTGCAGCATCCTACTTCACACTTCAACCACTGCAAGGGCCGCGAAAACAGCAAATCTGGGTAATCCGTGGTACCTGATCCGAGGTGAGTCTTTGTTTCGTGCTTCACTCGTGCAGCATTCGCCTTGCGACAACGTGAGAGAGTCAGAACCACGGGAGTTGGTCCTGTGGCGCGCGTTTCGTCCTTTCCCAACACAAATTCAACCTTAAAACGAAAATAAATGCATTGGAATCACAAATAAACAACGTGAGAGGGATTAAATAAATGTAATTCATATGTTAACAATATAAATAAATGAAAATAAAACAATCGCAATGATAATGAATGCGCTTGAAGACGATCCAAGTGCTCAAAACACGCATTGAATCATGACTGAATCATGGGAATGTACTCAAAGCCATTCGAAAAGCATTCACCGGAATCATTAAACGACGGCGAAGCTGATTAAAGTTGAAGTAATCATTAACGAAAGACGGAATTGAATGAATTGCGAATTTGCTATGAATTATAAAAAGTTTAAATAATAATAATAATAATAACAATAATAAAATATAATAATAATATTAATAATAACACAAAATACTCGTCTAAAGGGAAATGAAGTCAATTATGAACTTATTTCACTTTGCATTTAATTCGCATTTAATTAAGTGCAAATTATAATGAGACAACGGCCAACAATTGATCGAACGCTTGTTTGCGCCTCGGAAAGGTGATGGGGGAGGGGCAGGAGGAGTCTGTCAAGCCGAAAGGAGATAATTACAATTGAATTACAGCGAGAATAGGAACGACGACACTTGACTTTGACCTTGGAGGGCAGCGCGATGCGCCACACGCCACCAGCAAACGCAGCGTGAAACGGAAAAGGAAACGACAGCGAAAGCTTTTCGCGCTGTGCTCTTCGCCGCTGCTTTTTCAGTCAGACTTCCGCTGAGCAAAAGTTCATCTCTCAGCTTTCAATCGGCTCCGCTCGTCAATTGTTTGCACAGCGCCTCGCTTTTCTTCACGGCGCTTCAATTCTTTTCACTGCACTTTAATTCTTTTCACTGCACTTCAATTCAATTGACTTTTACAAATTCATTCGATTCGATTTTCTCTGATTTGCGTTGATTTAAAAATAGAAATTCTGCTTTTCTTGGTGCTTTTGTTCGGAAAAGATAAGATATAGCAATAATAACGGTGGTTAACGTTTCGCGCTGCACGTCAGGCGTCCATCGAAAATAGACTCGTAGGGAAAAGTAATGGCACCACCCATAATCATTATCCTTTCACTCGAATCTCAATCAACCGCTCAAGGAATCGCTCCAATCGAATTATAATTGAATTGCAACCACTTTTTCACTTTAATTCCCTGTACAATTCAATTCTTAATTCAAATCAATTCACTGCTTCACTTGTTTGTTGTGAAAAGGGGATTTAATTCAATGATTGTGTTAAAAATTTAATGCATCTTCTTTGGTGCACATTTATGCACCGAAATGGAAGTATTTCCACTTTATTTATGCTCCGTTCTTTATACAGAACATAAATAAAATGTTTTCTAGAAATAATAAAATAAGAATATTCCTGCTTAAGTCTTAGACAACGTTTCTTCATTTAATTAAATGTTTTATGTATATTTTTCGAGTTTCTTAAGTAAATGAAAATGCGAACTCGGAAATGATTTGTTTGCCTTTTAACTAAAAATAAATAGTAGTCAATTTGATTCAATTCTTCAATTGAAATATTCCTTTTTATATTTATTTTACGAATTTCTCTATACTATATTTTATTGCTGACATTGTTTTAGATTAATATTTCAACATTTAGCAACGTTATTCATAATATTTCCATAAAATTCTTATTTCGTTTTGTTCAATTCGTTTTGTTTTCGTTACTATCTCATTTCATTCGCAGTTTGTGTTCTGTTCTGTAAATATGTCTCCAAAGGAATGCGAATGTCCACAGTCTCAGGTTTTGTTTACGAGTCGTCGGCTCATTACAATATGCAATTTCAATTCCTTATTAATGCATTTGATCTGAATGTGTTCTGCAGTTCCTATTCCTTTCCCAGTATTTACATTACTCCGAGTTACATCGGATTTCATCGAAGAATTTGCGATATCGCTTCTATTCTTTCTCTGCGTAGAATTCGAAACTTAACGCGACTTTATCACACTGGAAGGAAAAGAACAAAAGACGTTATTTCCGCAGATTTTCCCAATTAACTGCCCACAACTTCCGCATCTGCTCTGCAATTGTATTAACACTAAATTTTCAGGAAAATCGACTGGGAATATTGAGTGCCAAAAAGGCGAAAATACTTCATTAATTCATACTAATTTCCGGAGTTCAGAGTTTTGAACCCTTAGGAAGTAGTTTTTTGGAATATAGATTTTTTTTATTACCTTTTTTTCCATCTAAAAAAAGTTGTTTCAATGCTGAAAACTCAAAAAATAACAGAAAAACTCATAAAAGCAGAATTGAAGGGAAAAATCTGGGTTAATGTCGGGCGCTAATGACCGATTTATTATAAAAATCATTTCTTTCACTCTTGGAGGATGGAATTTCTTTCTTGTAAAGTATTTTCATTAAATAAAATTTGATTTGGTTTTAATTTGAAATTAATATTAAATATCGCTCTAATTTAAATTAATTAATTAAATGTCATTTATTAGTTCTTCATTATTTCTCATTGTCAGGTATTTTTTTATTCATTTAATCCTTCATTTAGTTCTTTATTCATTTTGCAATTTATTATAATCCAAAGCTTCATTTTTAATCAAAGAATTTACAACGAATTTAAATTTAATTTGATTTAATTATTTATTAAAATTAATTGTAAAGGTATTTTATTTATTTATTTTACGTATTTCCATAGAGACAAAATTATATTCTTAATTAAACATAAATAAGAAAATTCTCTATTCAAAATAATAAAATTCTTTCCTTTTTTTACTATTCAATTTCTTTGATTTTTTCAAAGAATTGATTCAAAATAATTTCGAGTCCATGAAAGGTCAAAAAATTCGAAATGCATTAGCATCATTATTGTCATCATCATCATGATCACGATCATCATTTAGGCTGCCTGCCAAACAAATAATAAACATTTTCGGCTGTTTTTGAAAATATTCAAATGTATTTAGAGCGTGGTTAAGTCAACAGCAACCCCTTTGCTTGTGTTGCTCCTTCCTGTCGCCCCCTCCTCCTCACCCTCAGCCCTGTGTGGTCGGTCGCTGCTAATTCGGGACCTGCTGATAAACGTGGGCCACGCTTCTTATTTTGGCTGCGGCGGGACGAAAATAGACGCAACGTGTTTCGCGTCTTTGCTGCCTTCGCTCGAGGGAATTTCGCAATTCTGCTTTTTGCAGACGCTGTAAAAAGACAAGCACCGAATTCGTTTGCACAATTAAAATAAACAAATCACCGCAACATGATTAAATAATTGCAATAAAGAGCAAATCGAAAAGATTTAAGTGCAGCGGTGATTTTGGCATTCAGTTTGCAAGACGCTTTCAAGGTCAGCGCTGGTTTCCTTCTCCTTTTACTTCCTTATGAAAAACCGAGTGTTGGTGCAATTGATTAAAAATTGATGGGAAATTGATTTAATTCGATTTTCAGCTACACTTGGAGCCATTTCAGCTCCTTAGCCACGTCGTTTTCTCTGTTTTCTCGTGACAAATGCGAAAAGCAGACTTTAATTGGTTTTCAGTTTATTGCAAATGTGTTTAAGTTTGCGCGATTTGCTGGGCGTTTAAGTGCCAATAAAGTTTCGTATTCGCAGCTGTTTTGCTGCTGCTTTTCCGCGATGCTGCAATTGGCGTGAGTCTTTAATTGGGAGTGAAATGCCGCTGAAACTAAACTAATTACGACTGAAAACAGACCTCTGCGTCGTCTTCGATGCCCTACAAGCGATATTCGCGGCCAGTTCAGAGCGATGAGCTCCGGAAATGTCCAAAAACCAACCTGAATTTTGTAAATGTGGCATTAATTGTCTTCTAGGGACTGTGTAAATGCTGAAATCGAGTTCTTTAAAGCTTCGAAGAGTGATTCGCAGCGATTCATTCGAGTTTCCCTGCCAATCATTCAAAAGCTTTCATTTTTGAGGTTCTCCTGTCGCCTATTCGCCCCCGGCCACACATCCGCCTCTGTTCGGGCCCCCGATGGCGCAGTCAGCACGCGCATGGCTTTCGCAACTCGTGCTGCCGAGCTTCCGTCGTTAGTTCCGTCGTTAGTTACTCGTGTTTGCGATAAACGGAGTCAGCAACTTTAAAAGCTCTCTGCTTCCCTCTCTCCATCGGCCATCAGCCGGCTTCAGGGGCAATTGCTCTACTCGCTTTCTCTCTCTCGTTCTCTGTGCGACGATTGCCTCTTCGTGCTGGTAACTTTCCAACCCTTGTCGCACTTCTGCGCTCTCCGCGGCCGACGCTTCGCACTATAAATACTCACTCGCGAAGCTGAAGTTCTCATTAGAAAAAGTGTGTGGCAGCTGACAAGACAGGTTTCTCTCGAGTCCGCGTGCGAATTTCTAGAAAGTTCACAGTTCTTGCAGGCTTTTCCTCACTTTGCCTTGTGTTCGATATTCGAGGATTAAAGTTTCGAGTCGGATCCGAGATCTCGTTCAAATGGCGGCCGCTTTAAGTGAAGGCGTTTAGCGTAGGCAAATGCCTACAGTGATTTGCTGTGAACAGGGTGTGTGCCACGCCCTCAACTAGTCGCAGAAGGACGCGAAGTGCTTGGGTGCTGCATCCAAGACGCGTTGACACAGATTTCCGCACAGCATCGGCGATTTCGGGGTCGGCGCCGCCGTTGTCGGAGTCGGAGTCGGAGCCCGAGTTGCTCGTCCGGGCGCATTTCGTGTGCAATTGAAAAATCGATTTGTCACGACTCGACGCCGAGTTTTTCAGGACAGCCGCAGACGCAAGTGAAAAGTTTCGTGCGAAGCGTAAAAAGCCAAAAAAAGCCAAAGTGACCGAAAAAGGGAAACTTTCGTTCGGTCGGTGATAAAAAGAACATTGAATTTATTAAAGACTTTCGATTTTGTAAGACCGACGTGTTTTTTGTTGAAAAAAGGACAGCAACAACAAATAAAAAAGTAGCCAATCCTCTGAAAAGTAGCGAAACTGCCAGAAAAAACCCTGTAAAAGGAACGAGGAGCCTTTTTCCGAAGCTTTTTACAGACGTGGAATATTTTTAGAAGCACTCAGAAACCTTTGGATACCTTTACAACCATCCACCAACTTCACCAACACCAACACCGACACCACCAACAAAAACACCAGCAGTCGTCGTCGTCGTTAGTCGTCAGTCGCCGAAGCACAGCCACGAACACGTTTCCGTCGCCTGCATCAATTTAAGAAGGAATTCCGAGCAAAATCACAACAACGGAGCCGTTAATAGGCAGCGATTCCCAAGTAGACGACCGCGGGCCCACTGCACCCACCACTGGGCGTGTCTTCCAGAAGAAGAAGACCGCGCCGCACCGGTAACCTTCGAGGGCGAGCGACGATTCGAGCCAATCTGAGTCCCGTCATCATTCAGATCGCTGCTGAACACTAAAACCTCTTCGATGGAGTACTTAATAAATATCTTAAAATTTAATGTTAAATATTTAAAAAACAAATAATGGTAAATTCTGCATTTATATTACAACAACAACAACGGCAACAACCACACCAACAACAGCAACAACAACAGCAAAAACTTTATAGAGAAACATCAGCCACAAACGAAAAGAAATATCAAACGACAGCAGATAAATAAATAAACAAAAAAATCAATTATAAAATAATAACATATGAATCCATGTATGTATGTATTTAGTAGTAACTGTAATTGAGAAACCTCTAATAGCAACAACAACAACAACTCTTCAATTACCTGTCAGTCGCCTGTCCGAAGCTGGAGTCATCAGAAAAACGACTACGGAAAAGATCCACAAGTGAGAAATTTGATTTCGAACTGCATTTATTCGGACAGCAGAACATTTCCGGGGAAGTATATAGAATATATGCGCTATAATATACACGAAAATAACTAAAACAAAATCGAAATTGCATAAAAATTAATTATCAAATCGAGAAACTAAAATAAGCATTTAACGAAGAACATCAACTGAAACCGACGAAAGCAGCAACGCGTGTTGGCCTGTCATTGAGCTCCCTCTCCTTCCCGTTTCGCTTCCTCCGCTTCCCAGTTCCGGCCGACGTCCCGCTCAAGCCCGGCGCACCCCTGGTCGCTCTCTCACGTATCGCGTCTGTTGCTCGTTCAACAAGCAATGGACAAATCGGCCAAATTTTCAGATTACTTGTTCGCGAAAATGGGTCCCCCGAATGGTACAGCCGTCAACGGCACCGAGCTGCCCCCGAAGACCACCGAGCGCAGCGAAGCTCCGCTCGAGCTCACCGGCTACAAGAAATGGGTCAGCGACAATCTGATGCTGCTCGTGACGCTGTCCGGCGTCCTTCTCGGCGTTCTTCTCGGTGAGTACGACGACACACACATTATTTACTTTTCTATGTATATGGAGGCCCCCGTTCTCGCCCCTTCGACTGATGATGGCGGCAGCTGTGGTGCTGCTCGATTGTGTGCATCCGTGTCAAGGTTGCGCCGGAGTCCGGTCGACAGCCCTGCAAAGGAGTGCGGATACACACGAGCAGCTGCAGCGAATTACGTAAACGACTCCACTCGCACATCACGTGATCCTCCAACTTTTCTTTTTGGGGATTTTAAATCGAGTTACGGTAAAAAGTGTTCCATTGGACTTTAAAGGAGTCGACAAATGAATTATCAGACTGCAAATTCAATTTCAATTATGAATTATTTATTTATGTATTGCTACAAAGACTCTTATTTCTGTCTATAGTTGAAATGGAAGCTTAAATTTTTATTGCTTCACATTTCATTATTTCAAGAGCTTGTGCTTGACTTTGTCCCGTGCTGGTAATTGCTTACTTTTAGGCTGCGCTGATAATTCATCGGAAGACTTGACAGATCTCTTTTGGAAGCAAGTTTTTTTATTATTTGTGCTCAGAAAAGCCGAGATTTACATATCCAAATCCTGCTTCTATTCGGAAACTATCCTCGCTTTTCCCTTCGACTGCCGTGTATAATTTTCCCCCAAGTTCAAGGCCAGGAAAATATAGTTAAATAAACTTTAAAACTGGAGAAACTTGGAGAAATAATCACTCATCACCGGAGACATGAAGAAGAGGAGACGAAAGCCGCGCGTGTCTTTGTTTCAGAATTTCATTAAAGAAAGTCACTTCGAAATGGAAGGAAAAACTTCAATGTTTGGTCACGCAAACAGCGCGCATCGCAGAAGGACTCAAAGGGTAATCACGTTAATTGAACGTGGAGCAGCCATGTTTAGCAATTGATACGATTCAATCGATTCCTACGAATACGCAGCAACATTTGTCGTGCATTGAAAAAGTGGAAAGTAGAAGGAATTAAGGACAAGTTGTGAAAGTGCAGCAAGAGGACCGACAAGAAGCCACTGCAGCGAGCGGCAGGAGGACGTGAGAGGTTCGAAGTGGCTCTGAAGTGCCACTGAAGGTGCGGACGTCGCAGTTGCTTCGCACGAGCAGCCGCCGACGTGCCCACGTCAACGTCAACGATGACAGCGACAGAACGAAGCTCAACTGTAGCGAGATTGAATGTGAACTGCACGAGTTTCAGTGGCGACTTGAACACATTTTGTGTGCAGATCCTTCTTCCATTGCACGGCGACTCCTGCTGCGGCGTACAGCGGCGTTGTTGGTCCTCCTGTTGCTGGAGCCGTGCAAGTGTGGTGCCCGCAATGCTTGTTGTTGCTGTGATTGTTATGAACCCTCCGTCGATGGCGCAGTTGTGCGAACTGCGTTGTTATCGCTCCCAGGCGCTTACATCATCTTCTAGCGACTATTTATTGCCTCATTATCCACGAAGCAGGCACGAATACACTGGAAAAACCCGAAGACATTCGATGGAAGCCGTTCGCAGCAGCATCAAGAGCTTTGCCAGGATGAACGAGGCTTTGATTTCTCTGTTTCTGTGTCTGTTGTTGGGCACGACAAAAGGGACAAAGAAAGGCTTCGAAACCGAAGGACGAGGGGTAGAACTAATCACGGCTGAAAAGGAAAAAGCGAAGGGGAAAACAAAGGTATTCAGTTACCTTAAGAAGTGCAAGAAGATTCGAAAAAAGGATTCTCTTTGCATGACCGACGAACAAAAGAACAAACTTTGAATAATCATTGAAAAGCCATTCAAGGACAATCGAATTTCAACTTTCGCTTTTGTGTTTGACAGCAGAGCGAATAGAAGAAGAACAAAAGCAGATTATGGAAGCTGTTCTCTTTATTTAGTTTCCTTAATGATTTTTTCTTACAATTTCATTTGAATCGAGCTGAAAATGGTTGCGGCTTTCTTTCATTCTTTCAGGCTTCTCGCTGCGTCCGCTGAAGCTGCACGAGGACTCGATCATGCTCATTTCGTATCCCGGCGAGCTGTTCATGCGCATCCTGAAGCTGATGATCCTGCCGCTGGTGATCTCCAGCCTGATCGCCGGCTCGGCCAGCCTCAACGCGCGCATGAACGGCAAAATCGCGCTGCGCACCTTCGTCTACTTCGCGTCGACGTCGCTCTTCAACGCCTGCCTCGGCATCGCGCTCGTCCTGCTCATCCACCCCGGCGACCCGGACCTGCACAACGCCGCCGACCGCTCCACCGACAAGCGCGCCGTCAACCTGCTCGACAGTCTGCTGGACCTCGGCAGGTGAGTGACGTTCCTGCGCCGATTCAGGCGTTTCCCCTTTCGAATCGATTTTCGCCCCCTGCCGGCGCCTTTCTTATCGGCGTTCAGTTGCTGCCGGCGCCCGACTGCGACTCTTTATCTCCCCGTGTCACCTTGGACAGACGCGGCTCGGCTGTTGTCAGGTGTTGCGACATGTGATTGCGCCGTGCTGCTGTGCTTCAAAAACACTCGTCAAAGCGACACCAAAACAGAGATTAAACAGCGCAGTAACACGATTCTTTTAGGCGTTTATTAAATGCGGAGTTATGAGAATTTCCTCTGCTTCAGACTATATATTATATTTAATATATATTTTACTTGTCTGTGCTTTAATCTCAGGCGTAATTCTCCCGTTCTTCGCAGCTTTTCAAGCTTCTCTAGGGCTTTCGTAATCCTCGAGTCGATTGTTAAAGCTCTTTAGAAGAAGTTGTTGCTATCCGCCAATAGATGGCGCGATGAGAGATACTTCAATATAAATTGTTATTTCTTCTTTTCTCTCTCTCTCTCTCTCTCTCTCTCGCTCTCTTTCTGTGTGCACTCATTTCCTCTTCCGTGGCGCTACGCAGAAATGTGTTTCCGGACAACCTGTTCCAGGCGTCGTTCCAGCAGGCGCACACCGTCTACCAGCAGCGGCCCACCATCTTCCACACCTTCAACGAGACGCTGAACGAGACGGCGCTGGAGGGCGCCGACGCGGCGGCGGCTGACGTGGACGAGGCGCTGGAGGGCGTGCAGCCGGCGCTGATCCGCGTCGTCGAGTACCGCAGCGGCACCAACACGCTGGGCATCGTGTTCTTCTGCCTGGTGTTCGGCACCTTCCTCGGCACCATCGGCAGCAAGGGCCAAGTCGTGGTGGACTTCTTCGCGGCCGTCTTCGAGGTGGTCATGAAGATGGTGACGTGCGTGATGTGGCTGACGCCGCTCGGCATCAGCTCCGTGATCGCCGGCAAGATCCTGGGCGTGGCCAACCTGCACCTGGTGATGGAGCAGCTGATGTGGTTCATCCTGACCGTCGTCATCGGCGTCCTCGTCTACCAGTTCTTCGTGATGCAGGCGATCTACTTCGTGTTCGTGCGCCGCAACCCCTTCAAGTTCTACGCCGGACTCATCCAGGCGCTGCTGACCGCGTTTGCGACGGCCTCAACGTAAGCCACTCACACACTTTTCTATATCATTCACTTTCGATAAATGCAGCACTAAGCGCTCGGCGTGAAGCAGGCGCTTGTGATAGGGTTGCATTTCGATGCCGAAACATGTGAATTCCGAATGCTACAAATATTTTCTTTTCCTTTTTTGGTTTGTCCCATTTTTGGTTTTGGTTTTACGGAACGAACACGCACCCGACACACAAACGACCACGACGCCACCTTTGCCACTCCTTTGAAAACACGAAACGCAAATGAACACACACGAAAATTGAAACAAAAACGAATCACGAAACACGAACTTGTTGAAAAATTGCATTTTGTGTGAAACAAATGATTAATCTTGAAACCCCGAACCGCGAACTGCTGGCCACCGTGCAACAGCGCCGCCGCGCTGCCCATCACCTTCCGCTGCATGAACGACAAGCTGCGCGTCGACCAGCGCATCACGCGCTTCGTCCTGCCGATCGGCTGCAACGTCAACATGGACGGCACGGCGCTGTTCATCGCCATCGCCTCGATCTTCATCGCGCAGATGAGCGGCATGACGCTGGGCTTCGGCGAGCTGGTCACGGTGCTGCTCACCTCCACCGCCGCCTCCATGAGCTCGGCGAGCGTGCCGAGCGCCGCGCTCGTCCTGCTGCTCGTCGTGCTCACGGCGATCGACGCGCCGGTGCAGGACGTGACGCTGCTCTTCGCCGTCGACTGGTTTGTGTGAGTATCGGCGGCGTCGTCGTCCCCGCCCGCCCACCCGCAACTACAGCGCTTCTTCTCTCTCTCTCTCTTGCAGCGACCGCATCCGCACCACCAACAACATGCTCGGCGATTGCTACGCCGCCGCCGTCGTCGAGGAGCTGTCGCGCAAGGAACTCATGGCCCTGGACGCCGCCGTCTTGTACCAGGTACTGTAGCCTCCCCCCGCCCCCCGCTTGCAACTTCTATCATAAGTCATCCGTTGAATCACTAAAAATCCGCTTACAGATGCGTTGCGCCCTCCAACGATGCGTCTTTTCTTTGAGCTTTGCGAAAGCGTATTATTTCCCCCAAAATGAAAAGTTGCCTGAGTTTTTTTGTGCGGCTGTCGACTAACTAATTTCTCGTTGCTTTCCCATTCCTCTCCCCGTGCAGGAAGTGCCGAACGGCGCCCCCAACGGACACGTCGTCGGCGACGAATGCACCGAGCTAGGCAACCGCGTCAGCCCGATGCCGGACGCCGTCGTGGTCGACCTCAGCGCCGTCATCAACAACGTCAGCCTGCAGCAGAACGGCGGCAGCAACCGGCGCGTCTGAGCGGCGACGCAGCGCCATTCACCGATCTACGTATGCCACTTAGCGAACTATTGCCACCCAGAGTAGAGCAGCTGCAAGACTTCAGCATGCAGACACACGACTTCAACCACAACAGCACACAGAACCATCAGCAACCATCCACGAGGTCAATCCATTGTTTTACCGAAGAATTTAATTGCATCTTCCACAGAATCCCTTTCGAATTTGTCCGAAAATCAGTTGCAACGCTTCAATTTGCACATTTTCATCGACTACTCAGAGAATAATGCTGCTGATAATGTTAATGTTAGGCCGAAGATCGGAATTTCGAAGCTAAGACAGGAAACGAAGAAAGGAATTTGACGAAGCTTCGTGCAACTTTTTGTCTAGAAATAATTTTTAAAGACCGTCGAAGGTTCAATCAATTTTAGCTACACGGAAAATCGATTGAATATTTCGAATTTGTATTATTTAAAATGCCTATGAAACGAAGAGAATGAAAAGAGAACTGTTGAAAAGGATGCTAAACACATTTTAAACACATTCAGAAAAGAGTTGCACCAAAAAAAGTGATGCAAAATACGAAAATTTGTGGATTTCTTGAAGTAAAATTTATGTAAATTTCCGTGGTTTTCCAAAGGTTAAAAAAATCATAAATCTTCATTATAAAAATTCGGTTTAAATTGAGAAAAATGCAAGGAAAAGATTAAATTTTCAATGGCGAATTTTATAAAAATTGCCCATTCAATATTTCGCTAATTTTAAGGACAAAAGGAATGACGCTAAAGAGAAGCGAGTAAAATGTTTCCAATATTATTCAAAACACACTCAAAGTGTTTATATTTTAATCAACATTATTAACATTTATATTCTATTATTATTCAATGTATTACTTTGTGTTTATCACGTTTTTTGCTGTACTGAATGCAGTCGACTTTACAATAATTCCACGAAAAAGTATTATGAATTTTTTCAATTATTTACATTGCAAAACTGGCAAAAACACAGAAACGAAATAAAAATAAATCCAAAAAACAAACACAGTTCAATGATGATGATGATGATGATGATTATTTTGCCAAACCAAATTTTAAATTAAATACTAAATCAAATCCTGGAAAAATTTGTCATAATTTTCTCGTTGCTTATTTCAATGATCGAAAGAGAAGTCGACAGGAAATGGAAGGATTTTACTGTAGAAATATTGCCAAAGGTTGTATAAATTTGTTGTGTGAAATTCCTCGAAACTTTTACATTGCTTTTGTTTGATTCTGTGTCGGTTCTTTTGGCAAGACACGAACAGAGTAGAGTAGAAGGTAATTATTACTTAATCACAGAGAATCATCATCCATTGAAGCAGGCAGAAAAGCGCAAAAGCAGAGCGAAACCAATTCAAATAAAAGCGAAAGTGAGAACAAGTGAAAAACATTCAACTACGACTGCGTTGTCACAAAATAATTATATTAAAATTAATATTTGTATCAATTAACCATCAATAACCACACACACACACACACACACACATAAATATATATATATATTATCACATACGTAGACTGATAGTATTATAGATATTAATTTGTATATGCAAAAATAAAGCATATTAAATAAAATCAAAACCACAAAAGGGATTTATTAATAATTGTGTTAGAAATTTATATATAATCTATAGAAATGACTAGATCTAAAGGACAGACGGACGAGTCATTACATTACTCATTACGAAGGAATGAAGCAAGTGTTTCTTGGCATCAACTGAATCGCAACTCAATCAGCAGCAGTGCAGCAGTTTGCGCTCTACTTTCAAGCATAAGTAGTTGCTTAGTTTTAGGCTGCGCTGATAATTAATTCGTCGCTTTAGCAAGTTGAAGAAGTCTTGTTAATCAACGTGAATTTTGTTGAGTCAGTGTTGAGTTGCAAATTAAATGATGTTTCTCATTTTGATATATACTTTGAAAATTAAATTTTTATTGATCCGTCTTTTGAACAACGTTAAAAATTTAAATAATTCAATTAACAACGTGGAAAGAAAATTGAAGCGTTTAATACAAAATTGAGAAAAAATTGATGGCATACTTTTAGGTGGCATACTTTAAAATTAGTTGAACGTTAAATTCAATGGAAAACTAACGACAAACGAAATAAATTGAAATGTTTATCATTATTTCAAGATTTCATTCTGTAGTTATTGCATTACATTACATATCTTCGCTTTTTTTTAGGTTTATTGAGTGCGTTCATCACATCGATCAAAATCTTTTTTTCAATTTAATTTTCCTCTTCAAAACACTCGAATCGTGAGCGGTGCTTTTAAATGACTTTCTTTTATAAAATCTACGGGATATTAATTAAAATGACTTCCGAAAAACTTGTAGGAGACTTTAACTCATCGTATGTTGCACCTGCAACACGCCGACTGACGTAAAAACCGTCAAATTTCGATTGGGACAACAAAAAACGACTTCAAAAATTGATGAAGAATTTTGAATATTTTGCAAGTTGTTGTTGTTGTTTTATGCATGTCGCCTGTTAAAACTGATTAATGTCGCATTAAAGAATTAAAAACGAAAAAAAAAACAGACAACAAACAAAGCAGCCACCAACAAATATCGCTGAAAATCCAACAACGAAACAAAGCATCGATGCATGTGTGGCCCCAGATGCAAGTCATGCACGGTTGCAGATATTTGTGCATTAATTTATTTATCAAGCGACGGACTCCAAAAAGCAAACATTGAAAATAGTCACTTTTTTGAATGCGCTTTTCTTTCGTTTCATTGAAGGAAAACTTGAGCGAAAAACTCGAAAATTTGGAAAATAATCACTGAAAAATCATAATAAACAGGGGACACACACACACACACACACACACTCCCTCTTATCTCTGTGTTATTTAGCATGGCGACCAATTGAAGGAACTCGGCTCCAAGGACCACATGACCGCGATCAATGACGAGGCGAAGAAGCGGCGGTATGAGGGTCGCTGGCGGGTTTAAGGATGGCGAGGGGAGACTCTTTTCCACCATCGCCATCGCCGGATTTGCACCGAATTCGGGTGCCTTTTTGTGTGGATGAGGAAAAGCTTGAAATTGTTGATTACCGTTTGATTATCATCATCATCATCCGTGTTTCATCACTTTTGTTGTTGTTGCCGATTGCAGCCGCACCTCCAAAAAGCCAATTGCGCCTTTTTCGCAGTGATTTTGCTGAATTGCAAAGTTTTCCGTGTACTTCGAAATTTGTCTTCATATCGTATGAAATATTCACACATTTGTTGCTAGCGACAACAACAACAACAACGGCGACAACAACAACAATCAGCTCAAACATAAATCATTTGAATGTCTTCAGTGTGTTGCAAGAAGTTGCTTGCTGCTTCAATTCACTTCACTTCACTTTTCATGCCATCGCGCCTCCTGTTGCTTTTATTCGCTTTTCACATGGCAGCCCTCCACGTCCCCGCCCCCGCCCCCCTCCACTGCCAAGAACAGCCACACTTCATCGCTTCTCGGCACTCGGTGAGCATTTATCAAGATACACTTCGGCTGTGGAGCAACTCGAAGCTCGACCGGACGAGGAGCATCGAAATAATTAAAAGCTCCCCCGCGGCAGCTGCAAGAACCACACAAATATTTCCTTTAATTGCGTTAAAGTCCATTTCGAAGGTCGCGCTCCTCATCGAACGGCTTAAAACCAACTTTATTCATATTTCAGTGCGACGCAGTTTCAATTAATGTCACTCATTTCGTTGTCATTCCATTCTAATCTTTGTTTGCAACAGCCACAATTGCATTCGTTACTTTTGCACCTTCCGCGGCGCGGTTAAAGATCCGAACGCCGCTGATTGATAGAAGCATCGGCGTTGCGCAAAATGCGCAGCTCGGCTTCAGCTTGGATGCTGCTTGTGTCGTTGTGGCCGCTCGTCGTTGGTGGAGCGCCATCTGCAGCATGCGAACGTTCGTTAAATCGCTCTATGAAATTTTATAATCGTCTCGCTGCTTTCGTTGTTCTTTTCGTGGCTTTCGTCGAGGAAAACGATGCATTTTCGGCCCGTTGCCAGTAACGAAATCTGCACATGCTCCAGCAGCGCTTTTGCCTTCTTTTGCGGCGCGCAATAATTTATGATCGCGTCCCAGATGTGGGTTAATCGTGTAGTAGGCTAACGTACGCGGTGCAGCGCCGCAGCGACACACGAACAGACGCTGGCGCAGGACGGACACAGCGACACGCATCATTTGCATAAATTCATAATTACACAAGACGTCGACAGGCGAATATCGGGGAAATCCGTGCTGCAACACGACTCATTGTAGGCAAATTCAAATTATATCGAAAAAACGACGCAAATAATGCAAAAGATTATTAAAAAGTTATTCGCAAATCACCGAAAAAGACAATAAAAATTTCGCAGGTGTTCAAATTAAGTAAATAACAATAAAAGGATTTTAAAGAAACATAATTTTATAATTATTTATTTACTTTATGTGATTTTAAATGTGATTTCAACTCGTGTGATTTTTTGAAAGCCTTTTTAAAGCCAAAATTCCCCACGAAAGGAAGGAAATTAATAAAGAAAATGCAAATTAATTAAATTTCTTCACTTGTTTATTAAAATGTTGACTTTTTGTAGGTTTCCGTCCCCGTCGATGTCGCAATTAAACCGAAAACAGTGCTAAACTCCTAGAAGCAACGAGATTACGTCTCAATGCGGTGAAGTATTTCGTGAAAAAACATGCTGAGAACCTTTTGCGGATAACTTTTGCTGTCGTCGTCGTTGTTATTGTTGTTGTGTCGAGGAATTTCTGCACTAATATTTTTTGTGATATTTCTAGAGGCGCGCGCGATGCATGAGCACGAAGCGACGAGCCGATCACTCGATTGGCGGCCCGCCGCACGCCGCGTCGCGTCGCTCCTTCAGGGTCACGGCGCGTCGAGCTGCTGCGAAACTCCGTCGGCTGCGCTGAATGCATGCAATCGGCCGCAGCAGTTGCGAAAGCGCGCCGAGGTCTGGTTGCGCCGATGCCGTGAGTCGAGCGCCGAGCCCGATCGCGGCTGAAAGTGAAATTCGACAGAAATGGAAAACGAAAAGCCTTCAATAAATAAATAAAAATTATTTTAAATAATAATTTCCCTCGAATTCGATTATTTCAACGTTTGATTTGTAATTTAAAGGATTTTTTCATAATGAAAAAAACGCCTCTTTCGCTGCTCCTTCTTCTGACTTTTCCTTTCGCTTCTTTACATGGAAAACTCTTTTTTTTACGACTTTAAATTTTGTTTCGAGATCGTTTCTAAAAGCAAATCGCATCCTTGAGCGGCTTCGACTTGAATAAATTCGATTAAGAAGTAATTTTTCGAAGGACTCCTTTAATTAAATGCTTTCAGCATTCAAATGCTATTTAATTTCCATTCAATTTTATGTTCGTGTGTTTTGCACGTTTCCGTTCATCGTCGAAATTCGATTTGATGCGGAGGTAACGACTGCTGGCAACCGGTTACTCGGCCGCAACCCGAAAAACCAAGCAGCAACGGGTGAAAATCGACGGCCGCAGGAAGTTTTCGAAAAGCCATCAAACAAAAGCAACTAAAGACGTCAATAAAACATGTTTACGACCTCGGAGCTCCCTGCAGGTGACGAGAGGATGTCGAGCGCGGCCCCGGGTGCTCCGTGCGGCCCCGCGCTTCGTTCCAGTGGCCACAATTCAATCACACAGCCACTCGATCATTGCACGAGCCCATCAGCCGCCGCACGCCTCCTCCCCGGCCGAAGGGCGGTCCATGCAAAGTGCCACTTCGCCTCATTTACGGCTCCATGATGCTTATAATTTGTGCGGCCGAATGAAGCGCTTCTAGGAACGTCGGCTGACGGCGAGTTTCATATTGAATCACGTGTGAAATCGCAAGCAGCTCCTCGCGATCGTCACCACGTCTGCTGCTACTTTGTTAGGGGGCGGAGAGAGGGCGGAGAGGGGGCGCAGGGACACAGAGAACAATCGCAGTATTGAACAATAACTGAGCGCAGTAAATAATCTGCAATTAGCTGCATGAAGCGAATGATAAAGAGCGAACGATTGGCCACGAATCGGTTCAGGTTCAGGTTCGGGTGCAGGTGCAGGTGCAGGGCGGACGTCGTTGGGCCGCGGGACGAAATAGAGAGCGAATTGCTGATCACTGATTAAGGAGGAGGAGGGCGCAGCAGCAGCAGGCTGAGCGGGGAGCTGCGCTTTAATTAAGCTCGGCCCTGATTTCCACTCCGCGCTTCTCATTTTTATGTGCGGCTATTATTTAAGGTGAGAAATAATTTCATGCCTCCTTTCGAATCGTTTCGTTGTCCAGTGGAAGCTCCTCTCCGTGCGCGGCCACTGAATTATTTGCATGCTCCCGCCGCGCTCCAACTGCTGCCCGGCTGCCGTTTGCAGAAATTATGCATGAAAGCATTAAAAATTCGATTGTCTGATGACGGTTGGGGCGCGGGGGGGGCGCGCGGGGGGAGGGGATGCTGCTCACTGTTGTTTGCGGTGAGGATTTATGACTCGATTCGGAGTCGCAGTCGAAGTTGCTGATCATCGCAGTTGCTTTGCTCGTTGCTGTCGTCGTCGTCGTTGCTGTCGTTGTTGTTGTTGTTGTTGTCATCACAAGTGGAATTACGACACAGCGTCTGCAGCAGCAGCAACGGCGCAAAACAACGACTGAAATATTTTTACATGAACATGAACATCCAACACGACGATGAATGTCCGTTGGATGCTACAATTCGCAGCCTCCCTTCCGCCGCCTGTTGCTTGGGTTTCGCGTCTGCTTCGTCTGGCGAAAACGTTACGCAATCGTCACATCGCCGCAGAATCGCAGCAGCGAATTGAATGAATCACTTGCGAGGATGTTGCAAGTGGCGTGGATGGAAATTCCATCGCTCAGACACAGCTAATTAACTCGGCGCGATGTTCTGCTGCCGACTGGGAAAACACTTCAACAAAAGCCATTTTCGCCCGGAGAAATCAATCAGCTCGAATGCAGAAAAGGCTGCCACCGTCGAAAGCTGAAAGCTCTTTAGGTTCATCGGCTGCGGCGCGTTAGATGCGGCATGCGAGCTCTTTAATTAATCCTGATCCTTTCGGAGCTGCTCATTAAACTTTCCTTGTACCACATAAACCGATTTTTATAGCAGCCGCAGCCGCAGCCGCAGCCGCAGCCGCTTTCAGCCTGGCACGAGCCATAAAAGCCAACATTAATTGTTTTCCTTGCTATTTCAGCAGCTCAGCGAAATGGAATTGAAACAAATGCAACGTCGTCGACGTCATTTCGTGGTTTTAGTGCTCGACGAGGAGAAAACAGTGATGAAAGATGAGTTTTGCGGCTCAAGTGGATGAAATAAATGGAAATTCATCATTTCTTATAATTTATGAAATTATAGAAGGAACATTTTACAATAAAACATCAACGTTTATCATTGAATAAAGAATAAATTTCAAGGTAACGAAAATTTAATCTCATTTCTTCATGTGCTACAAAAGACATTGCATATTTTCGGGCTGTGATTGTAAAACGACTTCCAGCAGCAATTGATTAATTTAAATAGAAATGCAATTAATAAAAAGCAGAAATTAAATAAATTATATGAAAAAAAGAAACTAAGGAAGCTGCTAAAATCGAAATTCTATAAAATGCGAAAAGGAAAATTCTATAAACACGTGAAAAGCGACCACACAAGACGCTCCTCGGCTGCCGCTGTCCATTTAAATGCATTTCGACTCAGAATTCCTACACAAATCAAAGTGTTTAACAGAGAAAGAGAATAAAATGAGTGAGTTACGCAGAGAATCGGCGGCGACGGAACTCAGCGCCGTTTGAAATACTAAATCAAAGTTTATCAGTGGACGCGCTGCATTAAGAAATGCTTAAAGAAGACAAACTCATGTGCATGGAGCTACTGTGAGGATTAGAATCCCACAGACGCCGCTGCATCCTCCCGCCCCGGCCGCAGAAGCGGCGATCGCGAGCGTCTTCGTGGGGTGAATCTTTGAATGCGTTCTATAAACATTTCAATGCTTTCCACCGCCAACCGAAGCACGGAGAAACAATCGAGGTTGAGGGGAAGAGAAGGGGAGTGGAGAGGGGGAGAAGCGAAGGGGGAGTGACTGCAGATCTCGTGAGTGGCGTGGAGTGTTTCCTGCTGCATTCGATTCGTTGAAATGAGCTCATAAAGTAACGAGTTTATTAAGAATTTTCTCGCTAATTGACACGAATGAGCATTTTAAGCCTTCGTCGGTGACATTTGCATTTCCCTCTCACTCCTCCATTCCCCGCCGCCCGCCTTCCTCTCCCCCCGCGGCTCTTGCTTGCCATCGTTCGTCTCCACAGACGTTGGCATTTCAGCAGTTACATTAGCATAACGCACCGATTTGTTGCTGGTTCGTCTTCGTCTTTGTCTTCCTCCTCTCCTTCTTCTGTCTCCATTTCTTTGCTTATCCTTCATTTTATTATATCTCGTGTCCTTTGTTTTTTCGTTAAATATTTAAAAACCTTGCAATTAAAGTTATTTGCAGTGTTTTTCTTCGTCTTTGAGACTTTTCCCGCTTTTCATTTTCATCGCTGTCGCTGTTATTAAGCAGAATTCCCTACACTCGACCGCGTTAGCAGTTCATCGCCTCCAAGTCGACGGATTGATTGAAACAAACGTCGTTTGATTGGCTTCGAAAACGTTGTTAAATTGAAATTAAAATAGAATTTTCTCATTTAACTTTGAATGGCGTTCATAATTCATGTGGAAATAACAAAAAAGCGCATTTAAAAGAGTTTCACCATTCGTTTAAATTATTATTTATGCCTTTAAATATACTTTTATTGTTCGGCAGACACTTTAAACACTTGACCAGGAATTTATTGCTGCCTTTTCGCAATGTTTACTGTTTAATGAACTTGTATTGTTTGTTTATTTAATGGAAAATGCAGTTTATTGTCGGCTGTTGGGCATTTATTTTATTGGCAGCGAGGAATTCCGATTCCTATTGCCAAAGTGCAATAATTCAGTGAATAAACGAGTTGTTTTATTGCCCCAGAGACTTCTGGAAATCAATGGGACGCGGCTGCCTGCGAGAAGCAGAAAGCGGCCCGAAATGAAATGAAATCGAAGCTTCTGAGCAGCCCCTGAAGCATGTCATTCGATTTGGACGCTCGGCCGGGCTCACACGCTCCGTAATGGACACTGCGATCACCCCGATGGCCCCCAGACGGTGGGCTGCGGGGCTTCGTTCATTTTCACACATTTTGCTGATGTTTTTTAAGTACTCAAAATCGATTTGCATGCGGCGAATGAAAATCAGTCTGAGCCGAAGCCGGCCTTTCGAAATATGGAAATAAATAAAAGAGTGTTTTTAGAGTGAAAGTGAATTTTTTCAGCTGTTTCCCTGCGCAATGCAATCGCCATTCATTGGCCACATGTTGCCAATGGCTTAGCAACATTGTTGCTGGAGCTGCGCGTTGCTTCAGTTTTCAATTAATTTTTACTGTTATCAGCGAATAATTCGTAATTTCTACACGACTATTAAATCGACTTCGAACCATATCCACGAGAAGCACTTTTGAACTCTGCAGCGCCTCGAAAAAGCAACGAAAAAGAGAAAAATTTAAGGATTATAAAAAGCAGCGAAACAAGCAGCAATTAAACCAGTCCTTGGCCGGCTTTTATAGTTGTCTAATTAAGGAGCTGCTGCTCGATGGCGTTTTATGGAGGAAACGCACATAGAAGAGTCTCGTCTTGCGCCAATTCAACAGTCGCCGAGCACCGAGTGCCGAGGTTGAAGGTAAGAAAACCTTCACTCGGTTGCGCTTGAGTTGCATCGCTCGAAGAGTGATCGTCATTTCCATTGCGGCGGCCATTTCGTGGCGGAAATAAAGGCTCAGTGAAGAGTCCCGTTGAACGCGACGTGATTTGTGCGTGGATGTCGCACGACGGGCCGCCGAATGCGTCCTGCAGCCGCAGTGTCGCCCGCCAACATCGACGGAAGCAGCAGCTGCCACTGGCGCAACACCGCGTCCATTGCTCGGCATTAGAGCTGCGTAAAGCTGAGTTATGTCCCGCTGCTGACTGACAGCGCGTTAATTCGTTGAAGCTGAGCGAGTTGCTGGCCACTCGAAGTCCCGCAGAAGTGCGCGTCGCGGGTCTTTCGGTCTCTGTCTCGGTCTCTGTTGCTGCCGCATCAGTGAACGCGGTCAGTTCGTCATAAATTTCAATCAAATTGAAACCACAATAAACAGTCACAAGTCAAGAAATGATCAGAGGCACGAGCGGGATGCCAATAAACGGAGTAAAAAGAATGAATACGAAACAACGGACCTGACCTCTCAATCCGCGGCCCATTTCCGTGCTTTCAGCAAAGCATTTTGGAGCTGTGAAGGATCGAAGACTCTCAAAGGAGTTTCTTCGAGCTTTAGAACACGAGAAAACCCTTGGAGACCCACCTGGAAGTATTGCCTTGCCTAATCGTCTATTGCCCACGTCTCCTTGGCCTTATTTCTCTACACATGTCCGTCCTTTCGTCGAATTCGGCCGTTTACTTGTTGACAACGATTGGCAGAATCTGTTATCTACTTGGGAATCGTTGTATTTATTATGGATCCCCGAACAGTCCTCCAAGAAGTCAATGAGAAGCCGGGTCTATAAGGAGAGAAAGATATAGAACATTGAAGCAACAATGCCAAGCAACAAGAAGAGAAGAGACTAAATGGAAATATTAAAGGAATGTTTATGGAAATTGAAGTTATGACTTGATAAAGAATGGATATAGAATCTATGATCTTATTTTTATGGTCTTTTCTTGTCCTTTTTCTCTCAAATTAATAAGCTTTCTCTAGTCTGCAATCGTCGTTGTTGGTGTGAAGAAGTTGGAGCCATGGATGCGGACTCTATAGTGTCACCTTTAGATTCCTGTGTATCTAAGCTGAGACTCTTGACGAAAGTCGATTTACCTACGCTCGCTTGAAGCCTTTCAGTTCGCAATCGGTGAGAGGAAGGAAGTATTCGGTCGCCGTGTTTCATTGGCTGCTCTCTTCTATGGATCGCGTTTGATGAACCGAATGTGAATTATAAGCGTTGAGGCTACAGCTGAAGCGAAAGCAAGCGAAAGCAAGCGAAAAGCTGCTCAACTGAATAAAAAACGTAATCAAATAAAATATTTAATGAAGCATTTTTGCGATTCTTGGCATTTGAGTTCATTTTAGAGAAATGAAAGGCTTCAATCTTCTTTTTTATTAAATTCAAGTGAATTTAAAGACAGGTAAAATTCGAATCACAATGAATAAAAACTAAAATTTCCTTTAATGAAAATTGCAAGTCGAAAATTTATAAATAAAAACGCATAAATAAAAACTAATGAAATAAACTTCATAAATAAAAGTTTTTTAATATAAAATTCTCAAAAGAAATATTTATAAATACAAAATTTATAAAGAAAAAATTATGAAAATTAAATTCATAAATTAAAAATTTATGAATGAAAATTAAATATTCATAAATATAAAATTCATAAATGAATATTTATAAATAAAAATTATTAAAAATAAAATAAATAAAAAATAAAGAGAAAATTCATAAAAAATATTTATAAATAAAAAGTTAATAAATAAAGAAAATTCATAAATATAAAATTCCTTTAAATGTAATATTTTAAAATATAACTATTTTAAATGAACTGATAAATTACTAAAATTAAATAAATCACTGAAGTTTCCTCGCATTTTGTTATTTAACAAAATCTTCGATGGTTGTTCGGTTATTTTTGTTCGATGTTCAGTCAATGAACAGCATGAAAGATGTCAGTCGACGGGTGGAAGAGAGACGTGCGGAAGAGGATGAGAAAACTAGAAAGAAATAAATCTGTGTAGGAGTTTTGGCAAGACTGTTAAATAAAGCCGAGAACGATTCTGCATAAACTGAGATGAAGACTGAACACACGCACACGTAGTCGTCTCTGCTGCGTGCGTGTGTGTGTGTGGAAGTCGGGCAGTTACTGGGAACGCAAGCAGCGACGACGCCCATAAAAGCACCGCGTCCGATGTCGGTCGGTCGTGTTGAGTGGCGCAGCTCGGCGATGAGCTCCGTATAAATCGCGGGATGACTTATGTTTGGCATTTGTCTGGGTGACAGTAAATATGGGAATCGGCCCCGGCCACTGCCAATAGTTGCGGCCGTTCGCAGAATCGAGCGCAGCAGGAGCAGAGATTCGACATCCCGATACACGGCCGACAGCAGCCGAGCGCAGGATGGACGCGGCCGTCGCGTGGACCGATGGACGAGCGGACGCAGCGACGAGCGGATTGATTGCTGAGTGAATGCAGCGCTGGATCGACGTTGAATGCATTGATGAGCTCGACATGCATCCCAATCGAAGTACGGAAAATATGAGCTGCATGCGATGCGGCTGTTGTTGACGTTGACGCTGATGCTGATCGCTGACATTAAAATTAGTTGTTCAATGTTTTAATACGTCTGTTGTTCTTCGTCTCCAATTGCTTTGCTATTATTCATAGCGCAGCCGACGACGTCTTCTCGAAACTCTCCAATCACACACAGAATTATTCGAATTCGAACGTGCACCACGCAATTCGCCGAATAAGAATCGCATCGCATCTCGCGATATGTAAAAATGTTGCTGTTGTCGTCGGCTGAGAACATACTTTGTGGCTATTAGCGAACGGCATTGGCAACATTTGGACGATCGACCGCCTCCTCATTCGTCGGCCGCCTGCGAGCAGCCATTAAAAGCCACGACGCAGACGTGCCTATGTGTGGCGATCGCTCATTGGATCCGTGTGGCTGTGTGTGTGTGCCTAAGTGCCGCAGTCAGCATTTGTTTGCATTTAATGCAAATTACTTGTTAACAACTTTTTTACAGTTAAGTGGAAATAATTCCCCAACAACGAATCTTTTTCAGCGTTTTCCGCAAATATCACGAATGGATGTCTGCGTTAATATAGCATTCAGCTGAGTTTCCACATAATTACGAAAAAAAAAATCAGCAGAACAGGAAAAGTAGAATTTTTCTTGCTGTTGTTTCATAACTTCTTTGATTGAAAGCACGATGAAAAAGAGATAGAAGGAGGAACTTCAATAACAATCAAACCCACTTCATCACGAACTTCTTCAATTGCGTTTTTCCTTTCACTTCGCACCGAAGCAGAGTCGCTTTTGCGCATTTAATTCGGGCCGTGTTAACAATGACCAATTCTAATTGCAGGGAAATTTATTTGATGCCATTCAGCGAACGCAGTCGTACAACGTCTGCGAACACTGAACACTGTGCACGCACTTTTGTTGTACGTAAGTCGAGCGGCGCTCGGCGACGATTTGAGTTCCACGGCATCGCAATGATTGTCGAGGTCTGCGCCGGCCGATTGCAGACAGATGCGAGAGCAGTTTATTTCCCAGCTGCAGCAACAAAGCAAGAAGACGATTCAAGCCGTTCTTAATTAGAATCTGTTTTGACCCTTGGCTGCTGCGGGCTGCGCGGGGTTCGGCAACGCGGCGATGCTGTGCGTGCAGAGCTGTCACGGCTCCAGCGGCGTTGCGGTCGGTGTTAACATGCAGCGGCGACAAATTTATTGCATGATGGGTTAATTAGGAGCTTAGACCCGGTAGAGCGCAGTCGGATCGAGGGGGAAACGGTGCATGAGCGGGCGCGGACGCGGAAGGGGCAGCGGAGCTGAAGAAGATGAATGGAATTGGAAATGGAAGTGGGACAAATCGAAGTGCAACGAATAAAGGTCGCCGAGTTTGCTGCTTAAGTCTTTTGATCATGTGAAGCGATTTGCTGCGCTTTTCAATGTTCGGCAATCGCTGCACAACCAGAAAATCAACCTGCAGTCTGCAGCTGTTGCTGCGCTGATTTATATCCGTTGTCCACAGCTACAAGTATTCAAATTGCAGCACCTTCTGCTGTAATCAGCGCGCGTAGACACCGAATCGTTGAATGCCCCGTCAACGGCAGCGACAGCGGCTACAGTCACCAACGACATCAGCAAATTTACTCATAACATGAAAACATTATCACCAACAACGACGCATGCAGTCGACCGTTCGTGCCGCTGAACTGACGCCCACATTCAACGTTGTTGCAGTTGCCGTTGTCGCTGTGTGACTGACAGCGACTGCATTGAATTTTGATGGATTAACAGGCGCGTTTATGAGCTGCACACTTAAATGCGGCCGTCGCCGTGGCTTTTGATTTAACGTACCACCAACGGAGGCAATCAGCTGCAAGCGAAAGCCGTCCATGACCGCTCCGCAGTCGTTCTTCAGCCGAAAATTCAGAGCATCCGCTGAGTTCTTTGTTCGGATCGATTTTCGGCTGCCTTTCGCGGAGACTGCATACACCCAGCGATATTTCGTTGCTCTGCAATCGCGCTCATGTTCAGTCAAGGAGCCGTCGCAGTCGTCGCAGTCTTTTAGTAGCCTCCGATCTATGTACTGATGACTTCATCGCTGCCATTAACTCTCGATGTTTTTCCCATTCATTTGCGCTGCTGTTGAACGTGAAACGTTGCAGCTCTCAATTTATCCACCTATCAACGGCTTCATTTTTAATTATAAGCAACCGATTTAGAAATCAATTTGCACTTCATGTACCGTAATTGGTTAATTTGTAATTAAATACCGCCAAGTCGAATCCAAGTTGAAGTCGCGTCGCATTAAACAAAGTAAACTCGACGCCGAAATTGAATTTAGTTGCCTTTAATTTATTATTTATGATATTTAATGAATTGATTTCGATTCCCTTCAGATTCCGGCGTTGTTAAAAGCTTCCCTCTGCTCTTCCGCAGCCGAAACACTGCCAATGCGAAGAGGCACGACGACAGATGGAGGAGGAGCGCGACGCCGGGAAGAAGCACTGATATCTGGTGACTTTAAATGCGGTCTACCGTTTGACTTCATTAATCAGCAGGAGGTCGCCGAATAATTAATTGAGTGCAGATAAATGCGATGAACACTTTATATTTGTGTACAAAACCGACAGCTCGAGTGACAGCAACCGCTGCGCTGCGCTGCGACGGCAACGGAGACGGGTCTCTGTTGGCCGGCAAGGATGAGGGAAGGAGGCGACAGAAGGAGCAGCGATCGGGAGAAACGTGAGAAGAAGACGAAGGCGATCGAGGGTGGCAAAAGTCGATGTGAAAATTGATTAATTCATTTAAATTAGAAGAGATTCCTTTGTTATTGACGGTTCGGGTCGTCCTTCGACGTTTGATGGTCCTCTAATGCATTTGTGCGTCTTTCTTGCTTCAGTGGCTGTCAAGTTCTTTGCTGCTTCTGTCGTCACTGATCTCGCAGTTGGATTCAAGTGAGTGCCTTCGTGTTGCTCGTTCTTCTCGCGTGGAATTTGAATTTCACACACACGTCATTTTTTGGTAAAACGCATCACAGCAAATCTCCGAAGGAGTAGGGAAGGAGGCAGTACAACAAAAGCCTGGACGACGTTCGCCGAAGCGCAACACAGTTCAGACCGAGGATGAAGAGGCGACGTGTTGTTGTTGGGAGATTGGGGAACTGGTTATTGTGCAAATGGGAATGTCATCACGGCAGCATGCGCTCAAGTCCGCCACCAACAACAGCACCAACAGCAACAACAGCAACAACAACAGAAACGACGAATATTAAAGCAACAACAACGACAGAAATATAATTCAAACGAATGTCGGAGCCATTTAACGAAAATTCAAAGCAAACAACAAACACACAGCAGAATGAAATGAGAATACAAAAGCAACAGCAACAAAAACATCGTCGAAATGTGTTCTAGAAGCCGAAGCGATGGAATCGATAGCTGCCGACGCTGGACGCGGAAGAGGGGCAGGGGGAAGGGATCGATTCTATGCATACAGAGCGACCAGAAAGCAAAAAAAAAACTGATGAAATGAAAAATAAATATTAACAAAAATTCACTGATAACAAATGAAATTACTTCATAAATGAATAAAATAAATTAATTAATATTTAAATAATTTGTTTTTTGCTTCTTTGAATTTATTTATGAATGTAATCGTAGCCACCCTGTAATCGTTGGGATTTTTTCCCTATTCAAGTCGCTTTTTCCTTCTTTTCTTGGCAATTTCTGCTTCATTTGGTTGTTGTTGCTGTTGCTTTTGAATTGTTTCGTCGCCAACAAAAGCAGAAAAAAGCCAACGCAAAGGACACACACAAAAAATACCAACAACTCGAAAAAATAAGGTAATTTTTGGTCAGGCATTCCTATTCGCTTGATAACACACCTCAACCACACGGCCGAACAGCGGCGACGGCGGGAAAGCGCGGCGCGGCAGTCGGCGAAATGCCTGCTCGCCGTGACTCGTTGTTATTGCTTCTTTTCCACTCCATTCCACGCTTTAACCTCTTCAATTCTGGGCTGTGTTCGTTGTTAAACGGAGGAATACTCACCACAGGCGTCAGTGCGTCCGTCAGTCGGTCTTTCCAGCGGAACCTGACGCTGACTGCGCCTCCTTGATTACTTTTTATGCTTTCGATGCTCTTCTTGCTGCTTTCGGTATTTCTCTCTCTCTCTCTCTCTTCTTTCCTTGCTTCTTTCGGTGTTCTCTTCGCCGTGGCGCAGCTTCGACATGCTTCCACATACCACAAGATGTTTTTTGGGCGCAAAAACAAAACCGAAAACGACGAGAGCAAAAAGCAACGTCAAATTAAAAGCAAACAGCAACAATTCTCGCTGTCGTCGTCGTCGTCGTCGTTGTTGTTGTAGAACCTGTTTTGTTGTAATCCTTTTTACGGAATCTCTTCCAGCAGCAGTTCACTCACATGTTGCTGCTTTGCTTTTATTTCGCTTTGCTTCACTTTGCTTTGCTTGGCTTTTTCGGTTTGGTTCTCTTCAATGTTTGTGTCTTTCACCAACGTCTGTTGTTGTTGTTGTTGTTGTTGCTGGTGCTGGTTTCTTCGGGCCCCCGTCGTCGGTGTTTCTGCGACTGTTTCTGTTTGCAGTGCCTCTCCCGCTGCCACTGCACCACAATTTGGACAATTCTATCGTGTGTTTTTCTTGTATGCTTTCCAAATAAATCGCTTTTCTGATCTTGTTCTATATATTGGGATTCTTCGTGTTGTTGCTGCATTTCTTCTAGCCTCACCTTCACTTTAATCACTCTCCGATTCGCTGTTGACTTTAAACGACTCTTTTCCTTTTCCCTTCTCTGCGCTTCTCTTCCGCTGTATGTGTGAGTGCTTTTGCTTCGCAGTCGCTGCTGGAATTTCTCAATACACGCGCAACCAACATTAAATAACACAGCGAGAAACACAAAAGACATAAGACACGAACTTGGTTCATATTCGCTGCTCAACAAAATCTAATTACAGTACAACCTCCCTAATCCGGACACTCGCTAATTCGGACTATCCAGTAATCCGGACATTTAAATTTTTCGGACAGTTTAGAAATTTTTCCTCTATAGTCCGGACAAGTGTTCTTTTTCCTCAGTAAAATTTCTTCGTTATTTTACCGCTAGACAAAATAAGCATTGTGTGTGAGCAAGAATTAAAGAATGTGTAAAATATTTTAGTTTACTTGAGTTTGCGTGGAGTTAAGACGTAAATATGGCTCCCGTAAATAAACGACAACATAAAACATTAACGTTGGCAGAAAAGTGCAAAATATTGGATACAATTGATAGTGGAAAATCAATCAGACAAGTGGCTGAACAATACAGTGTCTCAAAGTCGACAATATTTGATATAAAATCAAAAAAAGAAAAAATAAGAACATATGTGTCTCATACTTTAAAGGGATCAGGTATGTTTCAACACAATTTTTTAAATTTGTTTATTGAATTTAAAACAAAAACACTAAACAGGTAAAAGGAAAACCTTGAAGCAAGGTGAAAATCCTCAATTGGATGAAGCGGTGATGACATGGCTCATTCAGCAGAGAAATTATCATGTGCCTGTTTCCACAGAACTTATACAATCTAAAGCAAAACATTTTCACAGACAAATTTTTGGAAACGATAATTTTTCAGCGAGCAACGGCTGGCTTCAGAAATTTAAGTTTCGAAATGGAATCAGGTGTTTAAAAATTTGTGGGGAAAAATTGTCAAGCGATAGATCTGCAGTAGAACCGTTTAAAACAATTTTTTTGAAAACTGTGGAGGAAATGGGACTGGAGAGAGATCAGATATATAATGCTGATGAATCTGCGCTATTTTGGAGGGCACTTCCAACTACAACATGGGTTCATAGCGGCGAAAACTCGGCTCCAGGTAGAAAAATATCAAAAGACAGATTTACATTTATGCCGTGCGCAAACGCATCTGGGTCACATAAGTTGCCACTTCTCGTAATAGGAAAGTCCGAAAAACCAAGAGCATTTAAAAACGTCGAACTTCCTGTCGTTTATAAATCTACTAAAAAGGGTTGGATGTCGACTTTCGTGTTTGAAGAATGGTTTAAGAAAGTGTTTGTGAAAAATGTTAAACAATTTCTGACTAGTGCTAATAAGCCATTGAAAGCTATTTTGGTATTGGACAATGCGCCATCGCACCCAAAAGAAAAGGAAATAAATATTGATCCTAACTTTCGAGTTTTGTTTCTGCCTCCGAACTGCACAGCGATCTTACAACCAATGGATCAGAACTTAATTCATAACATAAAGGTACGGTATAGAAAAGCCCTCTTGAATCATATTCTAGAAAAAGACGATGCAAACATTTGTAATGTTTTAAAATCTTTTAATATAAAAGATGCAGTTTTTTTACTAAACTCTGCATGGAAAAATATTACAAAAACCAACATTGATAAAAGTTGGTCCAAGTTGTTGCCAAGGCTTTCCGTCGAAAGCGAATGGGAAGATGAAGACTGCCTACCTCTTGTTCAATTAAAAGCCAGGGATCCATTCTGTCAAGATATTAATAACATTTATTCCACATTATCCACTCTTAATCCCTCCGCTAATTTCTGTCTTTATGAAATTGATATTTGGGCACGCGGTGAAAATGAATTTACTTACGATTTCTCGGATGAAGATATAGTCCAATCAGTAATTGCTAACCAAAATATTGAAGAACTTGATGGTTCTTTGGAGGAGTCTGAAAATGCTCAAAACAAAGTTTCACATAAAGAGGCAAGTTCTATTCTATGGGCTGAACAAACTAAACTAAACTATTGTTCTATTTTATGGGCTGAACAAACTAAAGCGACAGATAAGGATATTTTATTTTTAAAAGAATTTAAAAATAAAGCTGACAAATTACATAAAGATACATGTGTTCAAACAAAAATAAATTCTTATTTTTCAAAATGAATTTTCGGTCACTTTTAGTATGTTCCTTTATGTTTCTTTAAATTAATTCAATACAAATGAATTCTTATGAGTACTTATGTTTCTTTTCAGTAATAAAAATAAATAATATATATGTACAAATATGTATTGCGTTTAAAATGTAATTTTAACTCTAGTCCGGACGATCCACTAATCCGGACAGATGCTGAAACTATATCTGTCCGGATTAGGGAGGTTGTACTGTACACGAAATCTAATTTCCGTAGATGTTATTTTTATAGAAGCAGCAAAGAAACGGAGGGGACGGCGGCCGAGACAACCGAAAATTGATGCTAGATTCGCTTAGTTCAAAGCCATTCTTTTGACCAAAAAATTGTGTTGTTATTGAAGATCTGTCTGTCTTCCTCTCTCCCTCCGCCCTTCTCTCACCAACCTTGTATGTGCGTGTGTGTGTGCGCCTCTGACCTGTTGACTCTCTAACGCATTCTGCGGCAGATTTCTTGCTCTGCGCAACTCCAGATCGACGAAATAATGTTGCGTGAAAATCCATTAAAATACCTCGACGGCGTGCATGTGTGGGTGTCGGCTGCGAGCTCCGCACACCGCTGTGCTGGCCGAGTGCGTGGTGAGTTGTGCGCGACGAGGTGAGTAGCGCTCTCCGCGCAACATGACTGCGACTGAGGCTGGAGTGGCGCTTTGCTGCTGCGTTGCTCGTTTGATTCCGCTTTGCTTTCTGCTTCTTTTGCTTTCCATGTGGCTAATTGTGGACCTGTCGTCAGTTCTTTTTGTGTGTGCGCCGTGGATTTTCCCCTAATTCTCTCCGTGCTCTCTGATTGCGCTTTCTGCGTCTCTTCTGCGGCAGCTTCTCGAGTGCGGCCGCTCCACACGTTCATCCGTGCGATGTGTGTTTTGTCCTACAGGAATTCTGCTTCTTTGGCATTTAATTCGTTACCTATTTCGCTTGAATGCGACTCAACACGTTGCTGGGCTCCACTAACGCTGCACTGAGAGAAATCCTTGACGACTTCAAATAAAACCTCGTAAATTCGCAATTTTCACGTTTTTTTTTTTGATTTTCTAATCAATGTCTTAATTAATTTTTGCATTTAATTTTTCTCAGTGTAGCTGCAGACAATTTCGACGCTACAAACGGACTGCTTTTCAGTATTTCTTCTATTTCGCTTTCTACGTCGTCGTCATAGTTTTTCGTCTCTTCTCCGCGACTCTTCTACGCTTGTCTCCACTCATTGCTCTCCTCAGCGCCCCCTCGCCCATTACGTTCTCCAAAACGATTGTCTCTTCCACCGCCGCCTTCATTTTCTTTCCAACCGCTTCGTTTTCCCCTCCGTTGATGGTTCCGCGGTTGCCATCGACGCGTTGGGCCTCGTTCACCACACTCGCAGCTCACCACACTTGTTCGTGGTGGGTTTCGGCTGGCGGCTGTTGGCCGGGCTCACGACGGCCCAGCCACAAATCATTGGCTTCAGTTATCCGTGTGTTTCCGTGGCTAATAAGAGAACAAATCGTGTACGGACGGTTGCGCGTGCGGTTTTTTTTCCATGCACCTCTCAGCTTCTCCGATCCGAGTCTGTGATGAGTGCAGAATAAATTCCATTTCGAAGAAGTTACATAAACGCGGCGATCAGTCGGCGGCTCGATCGATCGTCCTTCGTGGCAACAGCGTCTCGAGTGAAATAAATCAAGTCGACGCAATGAAAAGGAGTCATTGAATCAAATAAAAGCGTTTTTTCGCTTCGTTTCGTGGTTTGCTGCGTTGTTTCAGTTCAGTTTTCAATCCTAAGCGAACAAAAGTAATTCAATGCGTTGATTTTGTGTGGGAAATCGAAATATTTCCCACTTTTAAGCAATCAATTGAATTTTTTCTATATCGAATCTTGTGTACATAGCCATAAACTCACACGTACGTTCGTTCGGCGTAAGGCAACGGCAACGGCAACATAAGCAACATAACAAACAGCACCAACAGCAAGTAAAAATATTTTTCAACAAGTAAAACGAGTTCTACGCGCAACAGCGGCAGCAACAGCAGCCGCCCCTCGCATCGACGTCGCTGCTGCTGCTGTAAGTAAATTAAACAAAAGGAGAAAAGCAGCAACGATACCGAAAAATAGTTGTTCGTTTGTTTGTTGTTTTTACGAAGGAAATATTTTCCTTCGTTTAAGTGAGAAGAGGCGAAATTTCCATTGAAGAAGTGCATCGTTCTTTGTGATTCGAAAGACTCAAGCAACAAACTGAACTGTAGGACTGAAAACGAACTCTTTCGAAATGAACTTTATGCAAGAGTCGAAATCATAGACGATGAAGTTTATTAAAGAAAACATTAAATAACAAAATAACAAAAAAAATAAATAAAGAAACGGGAAAAAATCAAATGTTTCATAGTGAAAAATGTTTGGATACACGTAAAAATAAATTCTTCGGTGAAAAGTTAATAATTTATTGAGCGATTATTACGGGAAAAAAGAAATACACAGATAGAAAAAGGCGAAGGAGAGCAGAAGAAACTTTTCGGAAACACAAAATCAATCAACACGAAAAATAAAGAACTTCTCCGGCCAAGAAAAGCCGTCGCTTTTGTAGTTTACTGGACTCTGCTCGGTTTTGGTGCTTCTGCCCGCCGTCTGTGCCGTCGTTTCTCGCCGAGTTCGTTGGATGAATTGCTGGCTGGCTGCTGTTGTTGTTGTTGGTGGCAACACAACTGGCTCCAGTGAACGCGAACGTGTACCGTAAATTTGCTGTTGTAAAACACAAACAAAGAGCCACACAAACCAACCTGGCGGCCGACCTGCAGCAGTACAGTTTATTACAACAACCACTGGCCAGAGTCTTGTCCGTCGCCGCACAATATCAAGAAAATTCTGTCCGTGGAAAATTCGTCGGTTCCAAAAGGTAATCAAAACCCAAACCCCAGCGAATGTTCCAAGCAGTCGCTGCTACCTGCTGCTGGAAAAATGCAGTTGGCCAAGGTCTCTGTGCATGTGGCTGTGGCCGTGTGCGTGTGTGTGCGCACGTGTGTTTGTTTTTCAGCTAAACTCCGAAGATGAATCTGAGAACATTTTTCAAAAGTCACACATTTCCTTTGAAGTGTTTTTCCGGGGTCTTTCGGCTTTTTCCGAGGCATTTCTTCGAAAAACACATGAAAACTTCAGTTGTTTGTTTGAATTACGTATTCCCTGCACAATTTTTTAATTTTAATGGTTTTCGTTAAACGGACTCTGAATAAATTTGAAAAGCCAAAGCAGTTGAAAACAATGCGAAGAAATCCAATGAAGAGAAACGAAATTGAATAGAATTACAGAACTAATCAAAAACACCACGAATGAAAATTGTGCTGTAGCTCTTTTAAAGATTGCGTAAAACGTTTTATGGCTCGAACAAAATTCTCCAGTGGAGTAATTCGAAAAGGTAACCGAAGTTATTGAGTATTAATAGTTTTCTAGTAAACAGACAGCAGTTTTTATGTATTCCATTGTGTTGTATATCTCAAACCATTCGCTGGAGAACTTATTGTTAAAAGGTTCTCTCTCTCTTCTGATTATTTTATTGTTTTTATATTTTTGTTAGTATTCGCTTGACTTCCACTTCAGTTTACATTCCTTCTATCGATTTATTTAATAAATCTATATTTTCCTTCATTAACTTCTGCCTTTAATCATCATTAATGCGGCGTCGTTGCATTTAGTTTCTATTTCATCCACGCATTTATTTAGTTTGATGTATTTTCCATGTACGTCTACAACTTTGAAAGTATTCGTTTCAAAGTTAAATTTTTGCTTATATTTTATATGTTTCGTTAAATAAATTTTAGATTTTTAATTTTATCTTGTAAATTTTAATGTAAATTATTTATAATTAGTTTTAAAACAATTCTTTTATTTATATTTAATTTAAGCACACAAATCATAGTTTCGTTGTCAGTTTTTGTAAGAATTTTATGTTAAGATTTATATAAATAAAACACTAAATTAATCAAAAAATATAAACAAAGTAAATAAATACGTAATGCAATAATTAAATAAATAAGGACCAATAAAACGAGAAATAAATAAAGAAAGAGCTAAATAAATGAATAGTTAAATAAACAGAGAAGGAAAAAATAAATCCATAAACATATCAACAAAAATAGGATAAAATAAGTAAATGATAATGACATAAAGAAATAAATAAGGGAATAAAAAAAGAAAAGATAAATAAACAAATAAGATATTAAAGAACAAAATTAACGAAAAAATGAAACAAAATTAACGAATAGAAAAATCAAGAATAAAGAAATAATTAACGAAAGAAATAAATAAAGTAATAAAGAATTAAATATATTAGAAAATTAAAGAAAAATAAATATATAAGGAAATAAAGAAATAGCTAAAGAAATAAATAAAAATTATATATAAATAAATAAATGAATGACTAAACAAAAACCAAATAAATACATAAATAATGAAATAAATCAAGAAATAAATAAATAAATAAAACAAATGTAATAAATAAATTAAATAAATAAATAAATTAAATTAAATAAAAAAATGTAATAAATAAATTAAATAAATAAATAAATTAAATTAAATAAAAAAATGTAATAAATACATTGAAATATGTGCTTAGCTTGTTGAATTCTTCCTCATTTCATATACGACGTTCTTGTATTTCCTTTATATGGTAGTTAATGTCTGTTGCTGCTTCTTTTCTACGATTTGGGAATTTATTTTAATATCCTGATTTTACGTTAATTTCACTGTGTTAGTAGTGCAAAATATTGATTTATTTATTATTGAGTAATTTATTGTTATTTATTTCAATACTTCTTTGATATTGACATTTATTTATATTTTATATTTACACTAATTTATAGAAATTTATTAAATTCCAAATTATTTAGTTAATTGTAGTTTAGCTGTTTAAGTAATTATTCAGTATTATAAATTTCATTTATTTTAATAGAATTTGTGTATTTTACAAGAGCTTAATGTTTGTTTTCCTACATCTTTCGAGGATAACGTTTTAATTAAATTTAGGGATTCGTTTTTCGAAAACTTCAACGTAGAAATTTTGTATTTGTTTATTTATTTTTATGAGAATAAATAATGAAGTAAACCTCAACGTTTAAACATGCAAAAGATATTTTAAGCGATGAAAAGCCAATTCAACAGAAATCATTTCAGAGACGTCAACTTTTAGTCGGTTTTTTAACACATCTGCAATTTGTTAAACGCAAAGCATTTTCTCATTTTCTCTCATTCCAAATTTTGTTATTATTGTGTCCAACAAGCACCTATGAGTGGATTTTTGTGCCATAAATGGAATAATGAATAACTTTTAATTCCTAAGAGATCACAGATGAAACAAAAACTCATATAAAATTGATATATAACTTATAAATAAATAAATGAAAGAGGAGGAACTTATTTTCAAAGTCTAAAGCAAGTTAATTGTGAAAACAAATCAAGAAAACACGTGCTTCACTTCAATTTCAGACCAATGAATATTTTATTTGAACAATAGTCTCAATGAATAATTTGGGAAGCGAGTTAAAACCAAGAAAGAACGTGTTACAGTCTTTCAATTCTCATTTGACAATGAACAATGATTATTATTAGCAAAACTTGTAGAAAAAACAGAAATTTCGAATTAAAAGGCTTCTAATAGAAGAGCACATTCCTGTTTCCTCTTATTAATAGTCGTTTATCGTTCATGCACATCATCTCCGCGAAGGCATGTAAATCATGGCACCATTTGTAATCTTAATTCAACTTTCCTCTGCATCGATTGCAATCAAAACGATTTCCTGCACACTTAATCTCGATAAATGGATGTCGGTGAGTGCGTTAATGAAGCTTTTGTTAATTTAAATATTTAGAAAGCGTGAAACTAAAGCTAATTGCAAGATTAGACCTTTCTGAACTTTCTTAAGTAATGTTCATTATTCAGCATGGAATCAAATCGAGTTCGTGTCTTCAGTCTTTCATTGCGCTCCGCGGCTTCATTCAATAAAAGAAAGAAAAACCTCTCTAGCGACGATTTAAACTGCACCTCCGAGTAATTGCAAAGTGTTCTAAAGTATTCCTGAAGGTTTCTGCTAAATGGATCTATCGGAAGTTGTACTGAAGATGAAACGTGTTTCACATGTGAGAAAATAACTAAATCAAAAATTCGCCGGCGAATAGAATATTTAATTAAAAGAGAGGAGGTGAAAAATCTCCTTTTTCGCTCGAGTCTTTAGTTGTAATTATTTCTCAGAGATCTCTTTGGATGCTCGAGGAATAAATGGGCAAGTGGTGTGTAGATTTGAACGCCTTTGTTCGGAAATAGTTGAGGTTTCGTTGGTCGTGGCTGTTGCCGTGGCAGGTAGTGCGCCAAACCTGTCATAATGCATGAGTGCAGCCCATAGAGCGGCAACAGGCGATCTACAAACGCCGAACACACGCACACCGCACACCGACTCGCACTCACACCTGAAAGCTGCGCCTGGTTGCCAGCTTCTTCCGGTTTGATGCCTGCTGCAGCTTTTCTTTCATTTGCAACTCGACTCCTTGCTGCTTTGTTTTTTTCCTGATCGCTCCGTTGCCAGTGTAAAACTGTTCTTGTTCTGAAAATCGAAATGAAACACTATCGACGGCGCTGTGTACGCATGAAGGCGAATCGCGAAAATGTATTAATGCAATAATTATGAAGAGTGAAATGCTGGCTGATTGTGTGAGTGTGCAGTCCTTCGTTCGTGCGCGCATCTGTCCGTCTGTTTGTGCGTCTCACCTCCAGCCTGCGGTTGTTTGCGTCTCTGTTCATCTGCCGGGCGTCGTTCGCCTTGCGGTCGTTTTGCTGCTGCTCTTCATCTAGTTTTCTAGCTCAGTTGCGATGCGTTTGTGTGTCTGCTTCGCTGAGTTGCCTGCATGCAGCTCAGCTTTAATTCTTATCATCAGCCGCAGCTTCAGCCTCAGCTTCGACTTCAGCTCCGACTCTGCAAACGACTTGGCAACTTTTATGTTTGCACTTATTTGGGTTTTCTGCTGCTCTGTTTGTTGCTTTGCGAACGCTTCAGATTTGATTTAACACCATTTGCGTTGATCGAAGGAAGTCCAATGAGTGTTTATCTCTTTCTGTTCACTGCACCATTTCTTCCTGGTGTCTATATGTGTTTGTGGCCGTGTAGAGTCGTTATTTCAGATGCTGTGTTCCACGGCAAGTGCACAAAACAACAAAAAAACCGCATAAAATCGGTTTCATTAATCGGTTTTCTTAGCCTTGACTTCGCTATAAAGGCAATAAAACTTTATCCAATTTCCAAAGAAGTTCTTTATTATTAATTAAATTAATATTTCGAATAGAAGAGATCATTCAAGACAGTGAATAATTTAAAGTTTATCTCGAAATGCATCGATGCTAGCAACAAGATGCATTCGGAGCAGCTTCACAGCTCCAGCGAGATGAGTAACACCGGCAGCAGGATCTTTTAAAGGCGATGTTCATCATTAAATGACTGCATATTACGAAGCAACCGAATCAATTCCATCATCTGCGGTTCAAGACGACTTTAAAGCGACAGAAAACGACAGAAATTATTGTAATTACCCCTTAAAAGTTTGGTACAATTGAAAAAAGTAGAATAACGTCGAAAGTTGAGCAACAATAAAAATTGATCATTTGAGAGCCAGCAATCGAAGGTGGCACCTGTTTTTGTATATTTCCAATAATAATTACGTCGATTTTCATGGATTCGGCGATCGCCTGCGGTGCTGCTGCTGTCACGTCTTCTGCAGTCGGCAAAACTTGCGCAAAAATGCTTATTCCATCTTAATTAAAATGCATATTTCTGAAAAACTGACTTTTTTAATTACGGTTTAGTTTAACCACGTCGCACCAACGACTTCAGAGTTTATTCAAATACGTGTTGTCGGCCGAAGTGAATGCAACAGCAGCTGCCCCTTCCGCCCCACTCCCCTTGCCGACAACCGACTTAATTTATGGACTGGTAATAAATCAATATTAATTCATAAAAATTTGCTTTTAATTGAAGTAAATGAGGCTTATTAACAAAACCGTGCATAGATTGGAAAAAAAGAGTCTGCGATCCACTCGAAGGTCGCTAACGGAGGCGTTACGCCTTCAGCTACGTTCTGCGTTTCTGAAAATTGGAAAAATATTAAATAAAATGGTGATTTATCTGGTATTCGACTGCGATTGACTAACTAAATTTCTGAATTTTAAATAATGATGAATAAACACGCGACGTGAGGTGATGAATGTCGACATCATTTAAAGAAAAGGAAAATTAAATTTAAATAATTCTGTTAAATGTTTAAAAAGGAAATTTAAAAAGGTTTTGAAAGCTGGAACGAGGAAATGTTTCGCTATTTTATCGGATTTCACTTTTTCATCTTGTTTTCTTTTCATCTTTTTCATTTTGTTGAACATTTTTGTTGTTTCTTTGCAGCGAAAATTGAAAAATGTTTTCGGTCTGATTATTTGCAGCAGCAGAAGCGGCAAAAATGCGAAAAATGCAAGTGTTAGAAAAGAAATTACTGACCGCTGGGAAAGGGGGGGAGGGAGGGGGCGCTTGATGACCCTGTGTGCGTGTGTGCTGCTCACATTGCATCACTTCTCAATTCAAAGCTCTTCAAAGACGCACGACGAATTCTTTTGCTGTTGTTTGCAGCGCAGTCGCCGCTGTGGTGTCTTCTGTTCGCTGCTGTGATTGTTGGTGGTGCTGCTACGCTCCACACTCCGTGCACATGCAGCTAATTAACACGAAGATTTGATCGTCTTAGCCGTATCTAATTCGCGGCATTCGAGCTCATTGTTTCGCCTCGAACAAACCTTTAAACACCTTCGGAAAGTGAATGGAGAAAAGCCACAAGCGTTGCTGCATGCAAAGAAATGAATTTATGTATTTTGCTTTTCGCTAAGAGCGAAATGAAATACAATCAAACGAAGCTGCGTTAAGTGGAGCGCAGCTAAGTGATGATATTAACAGCATTAATTAAGTAATCGCAACAGTTAATGCAGAGATGCATAAATTAATCGTGTATTTTTTGTGCATTTTAAGTCTTTTCCATTTAATGTAGTCAATGAAAGAGAAATCTTTGGGGGGAAAACACATTTCGTTCATAATAAATTCATTGAAAAATTGTATAATAAATTTTTTGAAGATATTTTCAGCTATGAATATGATGATTATGGAAATCTTTTACGTTGTTCTCTAGTCTTCAATTCTGTCCTCTTCGCTTGCTTCCATTGCATTGAATTCTCGCAACTTTTCTACGCTATTTTCACATCTTTAAAATGCATTTTGTGCTCGTTTAGTTGTGGCGGCGAGTTCTCGAAGGCTTCTAATATCTTGAACACGACATGCGTGCGATTTCTTTAAATACAAATCAGCTGCAATCCTTTATGCGAGTCCATCAGCGCAGCTGCCCGCCCACTCAGGGGTTCTTCTTAAATTGCTGACGATTATTTTGCTGTCGCTTGTTGGCAAAATTGTAATTCCTGGCGATGTTGGTCTCTTTTGCTCTTCAATGTCAACTAATCACAAAACTATTTATCACTGAATGAAGATTTCTAACAGATGCTTTGTTTCAGCATCGTTCATGTTCTCTTTCCCTTTGCTGGTACTTCTCTTCATTCCTAGGCAGACAGCCGCGGGGTTAATTTGATATTCGTGCTAAGGAAATTAAATCCAATTGGTTAATGTTTAGTTTCAAAGCTGAGATTAAACTCTCAGCTCCATCTGTCTCTCTCTGACTCGACAGTCGTCAGATGAACTCGTAAAAATTAAGGTTTATTTTTTAAGATATCCACGTGTGTTTATAGGAAATTATTTATAGGAAAAAAGGGAAACTGAAGCAAAGTTTATTACTGAATTTTTATTTATTGTATTCATTAATTTATCCAGGTAACAAAACAACGAAATTAATGAAAATAAATCTTCCGTTTTAAGCAACTTTACGAATTTCAAAGCTTCTGAAATTAAAAGACTTAAGCAAAGAACGTGCAAAATTGAAAAATCGGGAGAGTGTCATCCTTTGGGGTATGTAACCTGTTAAATGACATTTTTAGATTAATTTTTTTAAAATTTTAATTTTCTGTCACTTACTTAACGGTCTATAAGGATTATACACGATCACAGAGGATTTTATTTTTTTTCTCTAAATTAAAATAACTTAAATAAAATTTAATTTTCGGTTTTTGTAAATCAAAAGAAGATTTAAGATTTTAATCATTGGTAGTTTGTTTTAGCGATTGCGTTAAACGAAACTTCGGTCCCGATTTCATTTGCTTCAGTTTCGCAGACAATAAATTCCGCGTTTTTATAGTGGAGCAATTTCGGAACTCAGCGAATGTCTGCGAATTCAAAAGCCCGATTACAAAATGATGTATTCTTAGATGATAAATGAACGAAGGTTCTAATGCCGTGAAGGAAACCGTTCGTGGCCCACGCAGTCTGCCCAAGTCGTTCCTTAACTTTCGGGAAAATCAACCATCACGAGCAGCAACAATAAAAGTCGAGCAAACAATTCGCTTGAGTTACAATAAAAGCAGTTTTCAGAATATGAAGTCTCCGTCGCCCTCCCTATATGCTCCTCCCCCTCTCCGGAGCATAGATTTTCGCTATGAGGAAAGGGGAATCGACATGGAGATAAATTTAAAGGACGATTTACGACGCGCCGTAAAAACTGGTGACACAGAAACTCGTTTCTTCTGCCTTCGTTGGTGGACAGCAGGAAAATTGAGGAATTCCAGATCTCTTGGAAGGCGGCTGAAACTAGTTTTCAGGGCTGCAGCGGAATTCGTATGCGCTGAGCGCGCTTTCATGCAACCTGCTGATGGTGCGCTGCAAAACGAAACTAAGCAACTCGATAAAGCTAGAAAACAACAGGAGAACGATCGAAATTCGGGCAACTCGAGGAAAGGTCTTGGACCTGTTCGAGGCTCTTCTAATCCTAATCGAGTAGTTTGAGTAGAGAGCTTCTTTTTGGTCTTCTGGTCGTCGATGACTCAATTCTTCTCATCTGCTACAATTAAGCGCTGCCAATAACATTCGGGGTCTTACGAGCCTCTGAGTAGTTTCGTCGGTCTTCTGAATGGATTCCGCGATGACTTCTTCCACATTTCGCATTCATAATTATGACTTTTCCGTGGTATGCTTCCGAGTGTGTACACACGATGTCTGGCGCTGTAACGTCTGACAAAGTGACGACCAACTCGATGCGGAATCAAGCCCGAGTTTGCGCCAGCGGAAAACGCAATTATAAACGCATTAAGGCTTCGATGAAGCATTTGAACATGACGTGAATGTCGCTGGGTCGGCTCGGGATGGGTTTCCAGCATCTCGAGATGTTGTATACAATATAATAACTAAATATCCATAGTCGATTGTAGCAAATTTGCGAACTACGCTCTTTTTTCTAACTCCAACCTGACTAATCTCGCTCTCAACCTCTTTCAGGTCCGGACATCATCCGATGTGTCCCGCGTTGTGCGATTCGGACTCCAGCAGCATGCAGCAGGTGTTGTGAAAGGAATATCGCGATCCAGGCCGACTGTATCCAAGGACCTCTCCGCTCTCGAGCGCTGCGTATCAACGACAGCCCCAACGAGCCTTTGTCCATTACAATGCACGAGCCACTGCAGAGGCCCACCACGCCTACCACGCTCACCACGCCCACCGCAATGGCGTCTTACAGGCACAGCCACAAATACACCTCAACTTCCGACACACAGCTGCGGCCAGCGTTTCACCGCTACCGCCGGCGAACCGACGACAGCGGCCGCCACTGGTTACGCCTCCTGTCAGCCGCCCCCACGCACTTCACCCGCTGCCTGGCGCCCCGCTGCTTTCTGCTGTCGATGGTGCTGCTGTTGCTGGCGCTGATGCCGCCCGCTCTCGCCGAGCACATGCGCGAACTGAACGTGTCCGAAGGAGTTCCGATCGGCCACCAGATCGGCTACATCGGGGAACTCATCCACGGCGTCGACAGCGGCCCGCCCTACCTGATCGTGCCCGTGCCCGGCAGCAGCGTCGACAGCGACCTCGCCATCGACCAGACCACCGGCGAAATCAAGACCAAGGTGCGGCTGGACCGTGAGACGCGCGCCTCCTACAGCCTCGTGGCCATTCCGCTGAGCGGCGAGAACGTGCGCGTGCTGGTGCGCGTCCTGGACGAGAACGACAACGCGCCGACCTTCACTCAGCCCGTCATGCACATTGAGTTCCCGGAGAACACGCCGCGCGACGTCAAGCGCACGCTGCATCCGGCGCGCGACCTCGACCTGGGCCAATTCAATACGCAGCGCTACAACATCGTGTCGGGCAACGTGGACAACGCGTTCCGGCTGTCGTCGCACCGCGAGCGCGACGACGTCCTGTACCTGGACCTGCAGATAAACGGGTTCCTGGACCGCGAGACGACCCCGGCCTACAGCCTGCTGATCGAGGCCTTGGACGGCGGCAGCCCGCCGCTGCGGGGCCAGATGACGGTCAACATAACGATTCAGGACGTGAACGACAATCAGCCGATCTTCAACCAGAGCCGCTACTTCGCGACGGTCCCGGAGAACGCGACGCTGGGCACGAGCGTCCTGCAGGTCTACGCCTCGGACACGGACGCCGAGGAGAACGGCTTGGTGGAGTACGCGATCAACAGACGGCAGAGCGACAAGGAGCAGATGTTCCGCATCGACGCCATGAGCGGGCTGATCTCGGTCAACAAGCCGCTTGACTTCGAGACCAAGGAGCTGCACGAGTTGGTGGTGGTGGCCAAGGACCACGGCGAGCAGCCGCTGGAAACCACGGCGTTTGTTTCTATACGCGTGACGGACGTGAATGACAATCAGCCGACGATCAACGTCATCTTCCTGAGCGACGACGCGACGCCGAAGATATCGGAATCGGCGAAGGCGGGGGAGTTCGTGGCGCGCATCTCCGTCAACGACCCGGACTCGAAGACCGAGTACTCGAATGTGAATGTGACGCTGAACGGCGGCGAGGGCCACTTCGGGCTGACGACGCGCGACAACATCATCTACTTGGTAATCGTGTCACTGCCGCTCGACCGTGAGGCCCAGCCGAACTACACGCTGAGCGTGGTGGCCACCGACAACGGCAATCCGCCGCTTCACGCCTCCAAAACGATCCACGTACGCGTCACCGACATCAACGACAACGCGCCCGAGTTCGAGCGCGACGTGTACCACGCCAATGTGATGGAGGTCGCCGACCCGGGCACCTCCGTGCTGCAGGTGGTTGCCGTCGACCGCGATGAGGGCAACAACTCGGCGGTAATCTATTCGTTGGCGGAGACGCCCGAGACGCACTCGCAGTGGTTCCAGGTGGACGCCCATACGGGGCTGATTACGACGCGCGCGCACATCGACTGCGAGACGGAACCGGTTCCGCAACTGACCGTCATCGCCAAGGACAACGGACACCCGGCGCTGTCGTCGACGGCCACGGTGCTCGTCACCATCCACGACGTCAACGACAACGAGCCGATATTCGACCAGAGCTTCTACAACGTTTCGGTGGCCGAGAACGAGCCCGTCGGAAGGTGTATTTTAAAGGTGAGTGAATACGTATGTATGTGAAGTGGAGTATAACCCCTTGTCTATCGATGGATAGCGGTTTGTAGGACGAATTATAGTGCGGAATATATTAGATCCCTAGGAGTGATTCTGTAGATCGGTCCTGAGCTGATTAATGGTCATTCTTATGTAACTGATGCATTACCGTCTGGAAGTGTCCCTAGGACCCTAAGACTTCTATTGACGAAGGTTTAAATTCAACGGTACAGGTCTCAATTAACGGTACAGGGTCAGTCGGGGATTAAACAAAGGTATTTTTGGAAGTAATATGGTTCCATTAGGGACTTCTTAGTAGGGCTTTCCAGTAATAAAGGTTGCATACCATTCTTTGGGTTAATTGTTTAAAGATTGAGTTACAAAGATCGAAGGTTTCGAAAAGGTCACCGTGTGGATAGAACAACGCCAAGAACCTTCTAGGCTTGAAAGCTGAAATAGAGCCGAAAAATTAAGTGAAACAAAGCCATGTACCACTAACGGGTTTCTGCATTTGATTTCCTGATGTGCCCAAGTGAAAAATTATCTTTTATTACCACTTATTACGCCTTTAAGTAGTTATTCATGTCTCTAAATGTTTTTCAACGTTTCAACGCAGAAGAGGGGTTGAAAACAGACGAAAAGATCATCGGGCAGGTCAACTATTTTTTGATTATCGTCCAAACTCATTTCTTGTACTTTTTCGGGAGAGTTTTACCCAATATAAATGACGGTTGTTAACAAAACTCTGTTACGCACGCGAACGCAGCGTATTCGGGCCCAGAGTTTTCATATTCGAATGGAATGGCGATTGGTGGGTGGTGAAGGGGGAGGAGAGCGCGGGAAATACTCGACTTGATGTGAACTCTACTTAAGATGAACGTTTAATGGATGCTTCGTTCTCTCTGTTTGTATTTCTGCTGTTCGTGGTTTCTGGAGTAATTTTCCAGTTTTTCGGTACACAGCAACGACTCCAATCACTTCACAGTTATTCTAAGTTGGCTTTGATGTGTACTGCGCTGCATGGAATTTAATTGCTTCCTCTGGACGAGAAAGTTTTCGGATGATGGGAGTTGCTCAGAACGTTAACCTTGTTTTGCTTTTCTTCTTCTAATAAATACTGAAAATCTAAGAATATTTAAAAGGTTCATTTCCTATAAGAAGTGAACTTTCTAACGGTGCTCACGAAACAAGACATAATTAAAATATGCAGACTACAAGAAGAGTTCCAATAAGAAAAGATCTGATTCAGTTGTAGAAGAGAAAAACGAATACGAATTCTAGCAATATTTCTAAATAATTGATAAAAAGAATTGATTTTGCATATTTTTGTGGAATTTTGGATGGAAAATTCGACGTTACGCATTTTTAGGTTTTGATAAAAACTCCTTCAAGTGCTTCCTCCTTCTGCGTCGTCCTTTCCGCTCCGTTCTTCTAGTGATTTTATGCTTTGCTTTGACTCTGTTTTTGATTGGGTGCAAAACGTGGAGCCGGTCGTTTGCGCCGCGTTGGCAACTCGCAAGAAAACGCAGTTTGTTCATCTTCAATTACGAGCTGCCATTATTACCCGCTGTGAACCGCTGCAGCCCTGAACGCAGCCACGAATGAGCCAGCGACTCCCACAGAAATCACGGACGTCACTCAGGGAGCGACCTCGTGCGCCGAGTCTTCAAAATGGGTTCTGGAACAGGGCAATGCATTGGGGAAAGGATTCCCAAGCGATGGTTGGCCTCGTCCAAGATTTCATTAGAAAGAAAACAGATTAGAAGCGTGGAGTGAGGCAGACGAACAGGAAGAGGAAAGATGCGGAGAAGTGCCTTAAAAAACAAAGAAACAGAGAAACGTAAGCGTCATCTTGTCCATCATCGTCAGCAATTTGAACACACGCTTCTTTAATCGGGATTAAAAGAGGCTTTTGCAGCTTGATTCCGGATAAAGCATAACTTTGGACATTATGAATTTTTATTCGTTCCTCTTTTCTGTATCTGTTATTGGGTTTTGTCGAATTTTTGGAATATTTCCCTAAATGAAGTTAACATTTTTATAACAGGAAAAAGATAACAAAAGAAGCGACGCCAAACGAACAAAAACCGAATCAGTTACGACCGAAAAGGCAAAACTATCGAATGTATATAGGCACAGATACAACAACAACAACAGTAACGAGTTATTTCCACTCACATTCCTCGCGTCACGCACACCACAAACGACTAAGAGAAAAAAAAAACTTACACCCGACGATCGGCCACAAACTCACCACGCACGTAACTCACTCACCTGAAACACACACAGATACAAACCTCACACACACACACGCAATAATCGTGAAACGGTACTCGTGTTGTTCGTTGGGCCCCCCTCCCCCGCTCCCTGCATCCACAAGCGTTGCTCTGTGTCTTTTTCGTCTGTTGGCGTGACTGCTGCAGCCTCGCTCACCTTCCACACACACGAAGCTCAGTTGCTTGGCTTGTTGCTCTCTCGTCACGGCTTTCGTGTGGCTCTCCTCGTATATTATTCCTCGTATTCGCTGGTCGGCGGAGACGGAGAGGAAATAGTAATAGGAATGTGTCTGTGGGTTTATTCCTTTGGTTTTATTCGTCGATGGGGCTGGCGGAGGCCGAGGAACGAAGAGAAGAGAGTCAATGAATGTTTTCGCTGAAGCCGAAAGACTGAGCAAGTAGTCGATCGCTATATACGACGTTCTGCTCCCTTCCTGCTCTTCCTGTTTTCTCTATAAGAATTCAATCACAATTTTTCAATAATTCTTTAGAGGAGTTCGATTTTTCAGACAGCTGCTCTGTAGTGTGCGTCCCTCTCACCACGACCCCTACCCCTTGTCCGACAAGCCAAAGGCATTCCAAACGTAGTCAAATTCTCTTTCATACATGAGAGTTACTCTCTGTGCAAAGGACTGCCTCGCTCTTTCTCTCTTTTATTCGCTCTTTTACTCGGTTTTTTCTGCTTTATCATTTCAAATATCGCTCAGTTTTCTTTGCTTTCTTTTCAGTTTTTGTTCTTATGTTTGTAGAAAAAAATCATGGCACAAAAAGCCGGTTTTTATGTCTTATTATGTTGTTGTTGTATTATTGTAGTATAAATTGTAAAAGAGCTGCTACTGCTGCAGGTAGCTGATATGGAAACGTAATAGATTTCGTGTGCTTCGCGATGCGTCGCTCGCGGAACGTTTGGAATTTCATTGAGCAGCATGTTTGTAGCTTAAGTCTTTGACTTGACAAGCAGCAAGTTCGTGTCTTAAGTCTTTTACAATTCCAAGAAACAAAAGAAAACATAATAAATTAATGCCGACTTTAATTAATCAAATATGAAGTTACTTATTACGTATATTTCAAAAAGCAATAATTAAAATGATAAAAACATTAATTTTTCTAATTGGAAGATTATTGCTGAAGGTTTTCTTGTTTTCTGTCGATTGCTTTTATTTTTTTGTTGCGTATTTTGCGTATTTATTGTCTGTTTTTATTGCCTTTTCGTTCTTGTAACTACTTACAGTCAATTTTGTAACTATACAAAATGTCAAAGACAAGAAAAAGAAGTAAAAAAAGGAAAAAAAAACGAAATAAAACAAAAAATTAAAGAAACGGGAACGGGAACGGGAACGGAAACTCGACCGACCACGTACTGATCGAATGTAAATGCAGTAGCCGATGCCCTCAGGATGCTGCTTCTGCTGCTGTTGTTGTTGTTGTTGTGGGGATGAGCCGAGATTTGACGCTTCGCATGCGCTGTAATCAAGTCGAAGTTGGACTGGAATTGTTTAGATTCCCTTTCGCTTCGCACTGGGCTCCTCTGCAGCACTGCTTTTCCCATACATGCCACAGTTTTAATCGCTTCCCTTCACGCACTAATCACCAGCTTCGATTCGTGTCAAGTCGAAGCGTTGAGGAAAAAGAGTAGCAAAAAGGAGAGAGGAAGAAAGGAGAACTGGTTGCAATATCACTTTTATTTGGACAAAACGAGAAAGGAGAACAAGAAAAGAACTCATCGCAACATGTTGCTAACGCTGCATGGCAACAATGCGTGAAAAGATCGGAGAAATGAAATGATTTCAACTGCATTCCGTAGAAAGTAGAATATGTTTGCTATATCCAATTAAAGAAGAAAGAATAATGAACAATAATTCAATCGTTTTCCTATATTCGTCGTTTGTTTCATCGGCTTCAATTTAATATTTCATAAGTTTTAACTAAAAAAGCTGAAGATCACGATTTGGATATGTTTTCAATGTGGTGAATGCTTTTTAGCAGCTTAATTAGCTTTAATTATGGCCGCTATGACGAGCAGGAGGCTGAAAAATTCAGTAATTAACTAAAATCATTTCCATTGAAAGCGCAAAATAAATAAACACCAAAACTCCAGCGTTTGAGTACGAAATTAGTATGAAAATCGTTTAAGCACGGCGACAAACGAAGCAGATATGTAAAATGCTTTCGACGAAGGAGTTGAATGGGCGAAGGAACGCGGAGATGATGGGAATGGGAAGGGAGCATGAATATAAAATAAGGAAACTGCTGCTTCGTCGACGTCTTCTGCTGCTGATGATGATCTCAAGATGCACGTATGTTGATTTCTTGAGCTGCAGCGTTGCGATGTCGCGAATGTGCTGGGAAGTGCCAGAAAATAGGGACGAGCACCAGAAACGGAGGACGGAACGACGGAAGCTGCAGCTACAAATAATTAACTAATTAAAAAGGAGCAAAGAAGCTGGTGCTGCTGCTGTGGCCGAAAGGAAAAACTGGCATTTCTTCAGAAACAAGTTCAACAACGGCGCAAACGAACGAAACGAAAGCGACGTGGTTCGTTCCTTGTTGTGGTCTTCGCTTCAATTTGGTTTAATGCTCTGCCTATTTTGGTTAAATGCAGCAGCAACATTGACACCGTATCGTTCATCAGGGTTTAAACAAGAATGCAAAACAACAGCCGCAACAGACAAACAGCTACAAGAGCAGCAACAGCAACAGCAACAAAATAATAACAATAATAGTAAAAATAATAAAAGATATATACGAATGCATGAGTAGAAGGACGACGGACACAGAGACACGGCGTGGCATGCAGCACATGCTGCCTGAAAGAAATTGTTTGCCATTTCGCTCTTGTTGCTTGCTTGTTGCTGTTGTTGTTGTTCTTTGGTCTTCTCTAGTCCGTTGCTGAATGTTTTCTGCTTCCCTTTTCACTTGCCGACGTTGTTGCCGATGGTTTCCCTCTTCGCAGTTTGTGTTTTCCTTGTGATTGTTGGTGGCTGTCAATGGTTAATAGTTGCTGTTGCTGTTGTTGTTGGTTGTACTTCTCCTGGCTTGGCTGCTGCTGCACGTTTTTCAAAAGAAATCAGTATGCAAATCAATGCAACAAGATCTGGAGAAAAGGGTTTCATTTGCACCAAACTCAAGCTGATTCTTCTGCTGTTTCTGCTGCTCCTCGAACCAAATGAATCTAAAAGAAATGTTTGCCAAACTTGCGGAGGATTTTGGACTCTACAAGAACTAAATTCAACTCAAATCAAAGCTGCAGAAATATGCTCTTTATCCACTGCATTCTTCCTTTTTTTAAAATGTGTGTCTTCACATGTTTAATACATAAATGGCTGCATTTCTTTAATTAATCATTTGAATGAATCCCATTGAATAATCCATTGCATCAAATGCTCATCGATGCGTTTATTTTAAATGAAAAACTCTTAATGCACATGGGAAATAAAGTGGTAAATACGCGAATCCTTCACGTAACACGCGGCTGACTTGCAAATAATTTTATTCAATCGCTCGATTTAATTAAGAGTTCCGCAGTGATGTCCACTTTGATGAGCTTCTAATCGCCTTTAAAGCCTCATAACACTTTCTTATCAGCCATTGACGATCGCTGCTGCGGCACAGGACGAATGCGTGGCTGCGGAGGAGGGAGAAGAGCTGCGAACAGTTGTTGAATGGTCAGGCGAACGGTCGCAGTCGGCCGATGGCAGCAATCGATTTTATTACTTAAAGTGGAGAGATATAAAAATCGAAATGAGCCACGGAATGAATCGACGGCGCAGGCGAGGCAACGGAGCACGCAGAAACCTTTCCAATGCCTTCGGAATTATTTCTGGTGTATCAATAATATTCTGAAATACCAACAACAGCCGCATTTAAACGTTGGGAGATGTTAATAGGTCAGCTTTGAGTCGATGTCGGTTCGCATTTCGTAGAAGGCATAAAAATAAATGAATCCGATGCACGACACACACACACACACACAGGAAAAAGCACACATGCATTCGCCATTTAAAGCAGCCGTCGATGGATATTGGTGCTGCGTTTACTCGGGATTCGGTTACATTGTAAACCTCGTATTGGCGTGAATAAATCGCCGCCGCAGCAACTGCAACGGCGAACAAGGTGCAAAGTGCAGCAGGGATTCACTTCGGGTGATGTTTTCCATTTTATCCCTCCTTTAATTCGGCTAATTAAAGCTGCTTCGGCTGCTGCTGTTGCGCGGTTTGTTTTGCTTTAGCGAAACTTAAACGAAAAGCGGTTTAGTTTAAGGCTATCGTAACGAGCGCAGCAGCAGAAGCCGACGGAGGACGATGATTAAAATTATGATTATGATGACAGCGAGTGCGGCGAGATGACGCAGATGGAGCCAATCGCTAATAATCACACTTATTATCACCCTTTGCGTTGCAGATAGCAAAAATTGTCCTTAGTCGGCATGAAGCTTCATTGCCATCAACCGAATTCGTTCCTTCAATCCCTTCAAATCCCTTCAAATCCCTTCAATCACCCTGACAGTCGCTGAGTCCTTCCCCATCGCCATCCTCCGTGACTCTTATTCGCATTAATGTTGGTCATTGCCAAGGAAGCAGCGAAGGAACTGTTTATTAAATTTGTGTTTGTCGTCTTTCGAGGTTGTTGACCCACAACAAATGGAAGCGACGATCGCTGATAGAGGACAGTCGATTATTTCCCGATCGACGTAAAAGTTGACGAGTGTAAAAACGATTTTTGATGCCGCGAAATGCCATCGACTCGCTCTGCGTTAGAAATTCCTTCTACTTGCTTCAAAGTCGCTTCGATAACGCGCTGGAAATTCTTGTCTTTTGCATTAATTAATTTTATTGGTTCATGTTGCTTTCGCCGTCAACCATCAACGCTTCAAACCACAAAAAAGTCTTCGTAACAGCTGCAAAAAAAAGACGAATTTTTGTGGCGTGATGTTGGACATTAAAATTTTAGAGAATCACACAAATCATGTTCTTTTCGTAATTAATTTAAATATTTTATAGAACATAAACAGAAATCGGCGCATTTTAATGGAATCGAGCAATAAAATCGGCGTACACCCAACGACGTGCGTTTTAATGTGGATTTTACGGTTTCGAAGTGATTCATTTACTTGCAACAACGCGAAGAATCTCCTTTTTTCCTTTTCTTGAAACTTTTCATGCTCTTGAAGTTTTCGCATTGAATTTAATTTCAAATAAAGAATAAATGAAGTTTCTCATGTCGTTTAAATTTCATTGGCACCCTGAATTGTTTATTAATATTTATATTTGTCATAATTCTGCAGAATTCTTTCAGCCGACACGAGAAGGACAGAAGAACAAGCACATCTTGTGAAGGAGTTCGTGCCTTCAGAATTTCGAATCAGCTAAAAGCAAACAAACGACTGCCATTAACCGAGCTTAAGCAGATGTGGAGTTGTATGGGTGTGTGTGTGTGTGTGTGTGTGTGTGTGTGTGTGTGTGTGAGTGCAAGTGTGCGTAAGGCCACCGCAAATGTCAGCAACATTTCGCACTTAACAAGTTAACAACATCGACAACATCAACAACGAAGTCGCAGTTGTTCCCACTGCAACCGAATTCCATTCTTGCGGTGAGGTGGTCCTTCGCTTGTCATGCAAGGGACGACCATATGAACAACAGCAACAACAACAACAGAAGAAAGCACTGCTTTAAGAAGTAAGCATTTTATTGCTTATTTGCAAGCAATTGGAAAAAGTCAATAAAACAATGAAAGGAACTGAAAAACTCGCACTTAATTCCAAGGAGCCGTTCTGTGGCGAGAGGAAGGAGCAAATGCAAGCCAGAATAAATGAATGAATGATGGCAAGCAACTGGTTTTAACGAACAGCAATTCTAATATTTACACGGCAGTTTTTAAATGAACGCTTTTAAATAACTCCCCGAAAATCTACTCGAAGGTTTCTAAGAGATTTAGCTTTAGATGGCTGATCTTAACCAAATTGAACTTAATTTTAACACAAAGAATGGCAACAAGAACAACCGACGAGCGTTCAAATGTTTAATTGCAATCTAAAGACTTGGGACACAAACTTGCTGCAAAGGGAGACGATTGATAATTAATTGAATTGAATGACGATGATTTGGTTCTGTTGTTATATTAGGCTCCTATCGATCACATTCATCACATTTCGCCTGCAAAGAAGCTTGTCGCCGTTCACTCTCGCTTTCGTTGCCCAACAACAGCGAAAATAATAAACATGATATTAAATACGAAGCCATAAAAGAAGCACACGCAGAAACCAGTTCTAGTAATGAGAACGACAACAATAACAGCACTAGAAACGTAGTTACAGAATGAAAGCTACGCAATACTGAAAATAGTTCCACAAAAGGTTCAGGAATTGAAGTAAAAGTGAAGACAAGAGCCACTGGAGTGTTCAAGTGGAGTTCGGCGGCTTTTGGCCACCTTCTGCCTCCTCCTCTCCGCATTAAACAATGATCACACGCGGCTGTTTATTTAATTTAGTGTATGTCATCCGCTGATGACGATGGCTTTGTTATTATTGCTCTTTATGCTGCTTTGTTTTCTTTTCTTTGTGGTGTTTTTCAGTTGTTGCAGTTGTTGTCTTCCCATCTTCAGTGTCATTGTATTTTTATTTTAATTGCGATCAATGTTTGTTGCATTCCGAGCATTTTTCTGTCATCCACATCGAATTCGATTTTGAGTTTCTTCTCTTTCGGAGTTCTTTCAGTGGATAATGTTTTTGTGTCCTCTCTATCTTGCTCTCTGCTCTCTCTTCTGCGCTTTGTTGCACCCTCTGTGGTGGCAGCAAAGCGAAGTTTGCCTCTTTCGCTGCAGACATTGCGACGTGTCCTCGAAATAATTCATTAACACTTGCATTAATTTCGCTGATCGCTTGGTTGTTGTTGTTGTTGTGTTTGTGTGTCCTCTTGTGGTTGCGTTTCTGGTCTTTATTCCTTCGTTATAATTTCTGTTTTTGCCCTTTTTCTGCTGTGGTTATTTTTGATTGTAATTCGATGTTGTCGTTGTTTTTATTATTATTGTTGCCACTGTTGATCGTTTTTATTGATGCAGTTAATCCACCGCAAACAAAACTCGCACCGAAATCGTTTTAAAGCTCAAAATGAATATTTTTTAATTTCCTCTCGAGTTTCACAAATTTAATCAATTTTATTAAATGAATTAATTAATTATTTTGTCGAGCCTGTATATAAATGGGCGAAAACCGCACTTAGTTTTTTCCCGAGTTTCTTCTCTTCGTATTTTCACAGTAATTATGAGTTCTTGCCCAGAGCCAAAAGTTGCTCGCTTAAGTCTTTCATTCAAGTCGTTGCTTTATGTTTATTGGAAGCATTTTTTACTGCTCACTGCAGCGACACCCAAAAACTTTTTCAGCAATAAATTGAATTTAATTAAATTGCACAACAACAACAACGCAACGAACAACAACAATGACAGAAGCAAATAAACTTAACTGCACCTTCGAAGCGTTAAATGCTTCGTTCGTTCTTTCGTTCGTTTGTTAATTTGTGAAATGATAACAAAACAACGGTCAAACAGCAAAACCACATCCCTACAACAACAACAGCGACAACGCTGAAACCACAACGACAACAAAAGAAGCGATTGTAAATTTTATCCAGTGTCCGTTCAGTACAAAGTTCAACGTGCTGCCAATAAATAAAGGTGTGTGTGTGTGTGCGTGTGAAGAATTCCAACAACAACAACAACAACGATGTGTAAGAACAGCCGCAGTAACAGCAACAACAATTTTCCAAAAATCGCGCCGTCCTCAAAAGCCACGTCGTCCCCAAAATCATTTCAATTTTCATTCCTTTGCACGTTTCTGTTCTTGCAGTCGACCCGCTGTGCTGCAGATGCACGCAAACATCGCACTGAATACGTTTTTCGGTGTTATGCTGAAAGCAAAAACAAATTCTGCGTCGATTTTGTCGATTTAATCGATTTGATAAAAAGATTATTAAACAAAAAGAAAAGTAAACGTCGACGGAAAAAGTGTCATCTACGGAAAATCGCGTCGTGTTGGTCGCTAGTTGGACTCTGCGGCTGATTGTTGGTGGTTCTGTGGAGTGTGCGTAGAAGCGACATGACAAATGCTTTTGCTCAATGGCGATACAATGTAATAACATAACAATATCAATGACAGCACAAAGAACAACAACGGCCGCAATAAAGAAAGAGGAGGAGATATCGAAAGAGTGGCATTAAATTCAAGTTGATGTTGAATTATGACAACAACAACAACGGGAGGAACAGCAGCAGCAGCAACACCATCATCATCGCCATCATCATCGTCGTCATGAGCAACAGGAAACCGTTGCAGTTGAATGCATCGCAGAAGATTGCAAATTTCAACAAACGGCGTTGTTGCTGCTGTTGTGGTGCTCGCTGCCTGCTGCTGCTTCCATCAATTTATTGCCGAAAGTTCGTAGTTGAAAGAACATTTTAATTTGGAGTTTTTTATGTGGCATTTTGCCGCGAAGCAGCTAAAGTAGCCGAGGCAGCTTCGGTCTCTCGTCTCACTGAGCTTCAGCCTTCACAGCAGCAGCTTCTGCAGCAACAACGTCGAGGCCGTTGCTGAGGCTTTCAATGGGAAGCAGCAACAGCAATAATCAGAAGAATAACGAGTCGCCGAGCCGCCGCAGAATAACAAATCTTAATTTGTTGCCTTTCGAGCAAATTGAATGCTTTCGAAGAACGAATACGACGAGATATCAAGCGATAACTGATTGTTGCAGGGTGCATGCGATTTTCTATTGACACTTGAAAGTAAATATTAAATAAGACTCGTGTTTATTTAAGAAAAAGCTTCAATTCAAAGCATTTGGAGTTTTTATCAGTTTAAGCATTTCATTTCTTACCTCTTTTTTTACAAAGAAACCAAAGAATGCAATGCAGAGATTAGAGAAACGAGAATAAACGTAAACGAAGAGGTTGCTGTGTAAAAAAGCGAGTTAATTTGTGCACACGTCTCATTAAGCATCTGGAAGTGGATCAGGTTTCGAAGGAAAAGGTTTTCTCTGCTCCTTCTTCGCTCTGCTCCAATTCTACGGAGCGGTTTCCTTCACTCCACCAGAAATCCTACACTTTGACGGACACGCAAACAAAGCAAACATCACAGAAACGCAAATTGAAATAAAATACACACGAGTTCTGAAGGGAGATGGCAATAAAAGGGGAATTAGAAGCAGAGTGACAGACACGAACATCGATTCAGAGAAATAAAGTGATCGAAATTATGTGGAAAACGATATTCAGGAAAACGTCAAAGAAAGAAGGGTTTCGGTGGGAATTCTGCAACGGCGATCATGAAACTAAATCACTTCGAAAGGACAACGAATGGCAAGGGAAAACAGAGCCCCAATTCATTGTAAACTGAAAGCTGCAGCTGAAAATTATCGAGACTACAAACAGAAGAAGTGAAATCAATTGAAAAACTTTCGCTTTCAGCAGACAGGCACTTTTAACCAATTTATTACTCTTCCGAATACAGCTGTAAATGTCCACATATGTTGCTGTTTTTTCGATTAAATCGAGTTTAGAAGACATCGCATTTTCGCTTGATTTTTAAAGGTCTTCGTTGGCGTTGCGTGGCTTCGGCCTAATTTGTTGCAAATGTAAATGTTTTCTGTGAGTGGACTGCATAAATTAAGATTCTCGGTGGTCCCGCAGCAGTCCATTATTTTTCGTTCGTCTTCGTTTGTTGCTGGAGGAGATCTTAAAAACCTTTAAATTGCTTCGGTTTCTTGCGCGCTAAAATTAATCACCAGCGCTAATGAACTTTAGCATTTTATAGTTTAGAAACAACGCACAGAGCACAGCCAGCAGAGGAAAATTAAACCGAAACCGAGCAAACGACAAAGAATTCGTTATTAGAGCAACGCGCAACCTACGCACCGCATTTGGGATCGCTCGGCTTTTGTCCCGTATTTCGCCTGTGAATTTTGCCCGCGACTTGAGCGAAATTAACAAAGAGATAAATAAAAACGAAACAGCCGAAAGTCGCTCAAAGATTTGCATACATTAAGCGAAAATTTATTTATGTGTTGAGCATCGATCACGGTTTTGTTGTTTCTTTAATGAATATTGACGGTTATTTATTTTGCCATCTTATGATTTTGTTCGATGAACCATTTAAATAAATAACCACTCTTCGCAGTCGCAGCTTTCAACCGTATCGAGTTCGTTGCTGAAGTCTTTTATTTGGCTTGAATTTTCTCCCGGAACAAAAGGAAACCGATGATTATTTGATTATTATGATTTAAATGACTAAAATTAAATTAACAATTGACGTTTTGTTTAATTTTTCCCTACTGCGAAAGTGAAAAAACATGCAAAATAATTTACATTTACGTGAAGAGGTTTAAATAATGAAAAGAACAGCAAAGAAAACGTCATTTGTTTTACGGCAAAAAACTTCTTAAAGTTCTGTTTCGTACTTTACATTTTCATTTTTAAGTTTTTTCCCTATTTTTGCAGCTTTTATTTTCATTTTTCCTGTCTTACTTTCTGCCTTTAGTCTTTCGTTTTCCACATTCGTTGTTGCTGCCTTTCTGTTTGTCTTGATTTCTTTCCTTTCTTCCTTGTAGTATCTTCCTTGAGTCGTAGCTGTTTGTTTGCCTTGAACAGTGATTACAGATTTTCCCTTTCGCCTCCTCTCTCCCCTCTGCAGCCTTCGTTTCACACTCGCTCTCTTCGAATGGAGCTGGAAAGAGCGACGAAAGGTTCTCTAGAGAATCCATATAAAAGCCTGATGACGATGATAAAAGTTGTGATCGTTTGTCTCTGCGAATATGAATTTAAATATATTTTGGTGCATCTCTGTCTCTGTCTTGTTTTCCTCTTCCTCTGCTCCTCCTTCTTCTTCGTGTACTTCGATGTACGGATAACTCGAATCTGAAGCCTTTCAAGTGCAATCAGGTCGTTTACACCGCGCGGCGTTTAGATTTGTGTTGTCTTTTATTGCGCTGTAGAAAAGCATCCGCCTGTCTAATCACTTCCCCCCTTCGACACTGCCACTCATGAGTGAAGCCGCACGCTGTTCGATCACTCGTCGGATTCATCACCGAATGAGAGCGCGAAAAGCAACGCGAGACGTCGTAAAAAATACCAAATCGAAATCGAAATCGAGATGAAATCCATTTCACTGCTAGATAAAATTTCATGGCGAATTTTCACCTCGACAGCGGCGCACCAGGCTGCGCTTCGATTCGGTTTAATTGCTGTGAAAATGTGCTGCTGCGGTTGATGATGCGCTTCCCCACGCACCCAACGCAGCTTCCTTGCAAAGTAGTCGAAATTAACGCATGGAATTAATGAAGAATTCATGAAAAATTAATGAGAAGTTCGGAAAGCGCCATTAATGAAAAGCAGAGTCGCACTGAAAACGTCCATTCAATTAACACTGACATAGGACGACGGACATTCCTTTCTCTCTGTGTACTTTTCGTGCCTTCGCGAGCACAGAAAACTCGGCGGCCAACTCGTTCCCTCCGTCGTTGGCTGTGCTGCGCCACTCCACTTCGACGAAAGCTGCGAGCTTCATTACATTAATTTAGACGCGCCCAAAACATATCATCAAGCTTCGCAGGTCTTCTCGCATTCATTGTTTGGTGTTAACAGCAACAACAACAACAACAACACACACACAGCTTGCATCCTTTTCCAGCCACGTCCGAATCTTGATCAGTTTCTGTTTCCGTTGCTGCGTCTGTTTCGCTGTGCTCATTCCTTTGCTTGCTGCTGTCACTTTCTTTCTGTTGTATTGCCGATGTTTTGTCTTATTTGGCGTTTTATTGTTGTGTTCGGCTGACGGTCTGCTGCTCGATTTACTAACAGAGACATGTAATTAGTTCCATCAGCACGATAATCATATAATAAACAAATGCTTTTTGCTCGCTGTGCCTTTGCCTACTTTCGCCTGCTGTTGTGCGGCAGCTTCTTTTATTTATACGGCGTAATTTGTATTTTTAGGATTCTAGGCTGAACTCTAGATTTCTGTGGAAGTGATTAAAAAAATAATAGCTTTGTTAGGCGCTCAGGATAAAGCAGCAATGGCAAACACAGCAGCAGCAGCAGCAGCAGCAACGATAACGAAACTACTTATAAAATAAAGCAATAAAAAAATAATAAGGAATATTATAAAAGGAAGCTATGATTATGAAGAGTGGCGCAACTAAAAGAAGCTCACACAGCGATTTAATGTCGATGCAACCAACAACAACAACACCAACAAAGAATTCCTAGCAGCAACAGGAATTCATAGTTCCTTTAGTTTACGGTTTGTTTCTTAAGTCTTCGGTTTGGTTTGAGGAAATTCATTGCAATCATTGAAATAACGCAGAAGATACAAATTAAATAATTAAAACGTAAAAAACCAAAAGAAGAGCATTGAAAATTAAGTTCGTCTTCCATTGCAGCCTTTTGATTTACACTTTTTATTGAACTGTTTGATTTTTCTTTGATTAAGCAGAAAAATGCAATTAAAAACGCGAATCTTTAATGGATTTATTTGTATTGGCGTCGGATTTGTCTTAATTACTCTCCAACTGATTGCTTTGATATTAAATAATGATTGCTCTGTTCTCTGATTGCTGTTGACTTGCGAAATTGTGTTGCTTTCGACGCTCGCAGTCCAAATCTTTCGCTTTCGCCGCCACTTTTCACACTTCTAATCAAACATGTTAATTCCTCCACCGCGAACAATCAATGCAACGAGAAGCAGCAACTACAGCAGCTACACACTCAGCATTGAGCAGTAATCTTCGGGCTTTCAAATAACATGAATGCAATCAAAAGCAGCTGAAAATGAATTCTATATTCGTGATTTATGATTTATGTTCGTTGTAGATGCACAGCCACACAAAAGCACGTGCAAGGACCAATGCAAGTCAAGGAAAATGCTTTATATGCATTTGTTTTGAACAGAGCCTTGATTGAAGCTGTGTTTGAGTAATGTGAGAAAAGGAGCGCCTCGTCTTTGTCTTCCTTCGCACCCTCGCCTTGTCTAACTTGAGTTACATCTGCCATTTGATGTCTATTTCACTCAGGACTGTGTAACAGCGCATCGCAGCCGCCAACGATCGGCGAATTAAACGTGAAACCACGTCTCGACTGCTTTTGGCTGGTTTTAAAGGTTTTCCCTGCTCGTAATTCGTTCAACTCGTCAGATAATCCGCGGCGTACAACAGCTAAGCCACCACCGCAACCAGAAACATGTGCTTACAGCTCAATCGCCGTTTAGCCCGACATTAGAGCGCATTAGTCCGCTTTACATAATAGCTTAGCAAATCGAGCGGCTGATGAATGAATGAGTGGGGACACTCGTATTAGTGTCTTTTATATCTCGCTTACATCACATTTAAAGTAATCGTGATATTTGAGTAATTTAAGCAAAGAGATGCGTCGAATTACAACTGTCGCCGGCGCCTGGCACCAATGAATTTGTGGCATAAAACCGCAAAGAAACACGACGAAAATATCCGCAATAATAACAAGAAATTAGAAACCCTTTAAAGCATTTTTTACATGAATTGATGACGTGTCAGCTGCTTGTCAACTGCAACAATTGATGACGCAATGAAAAGATAATGTGAACTTATTTAAAAAGGATTATTTATTATCTTATTTTAAAAGAAATCCGCGTTCCTTTTAATTGCCACTTTAAATTATAATCTCCAAATGAAGGATTCAAAAGTTACTTGATTTATTTGCTGCATTTAATTTCAAAACTATTGATTTTGATATTGTTTTAGATTCCAATTATATTCAATTAAGTTTCAGCTAAATTAAGGATTTTAATGCAATGCAATTTTGTGCATTTTGTTTGGTTTCTCTAGGCGCAAGCGACAGGTCGCTGAAAATTATTGCTTGCTGCGTTTCATGGGGCACCAGCAGCTGCAACAACAACCTGCAGTGGCATTTTAATTACACTTGTCGTGGAAATATTTGGCTGTGTGACTCTTTTTCCATTGGTTTTTATGGTTGGCAGCTTGCGCAATTTTCGGTAGCAGCAGCACAATTGCTGCAATTCTTCTGCAGTGGCGCGTTTTGTACCCGTTGCTGTCGCTGTGACCAAAAACTGTCGTTCGGCAAACTTACATTTCGAGCTCTTGTTGTGCTTCGTCTTCTTCAACGTTTGCAGCGTTTTAATCTGTGATTTAGACTTTTTATCGTCCGGTGGTTGATTGTTTGTTGCTGTCGTTATTCATTCGCTGTCACTTTTGCTACTTGACAGAATTTCGCCTCGTTTGTCGTTTGATTACTTTGACACTTTGTTGCTGTCATTCGATTTGACTTTGCGTGTCACGAGCTTGTCACTTGTGCGACTTGGTGCACAGCTGAAGATGCTGGGATAGCAACAGACGAACGCCAACAGCAGCAACATGAGCCCAAAGATGGTTGCTGCAACACTTCACGCAGCTTTTGGCGTTCGCTTCGCTTTTGACCCACTTCAATTGAATTCCTATGAAATGAGTCTCTAGTTTAAATCTACTCTGAAATCAGACTGAGAAACAACCAAGCAAATTAACGCAAAATAAGAAGAAGAAACCACTGACGAGTGAAACATGGTTCAATTTCCATTTATAAACACTTTTCACTAGAGTGGTTTACATTCACACGCCATTAATTTTAGTTATTCGTAATTTGTTATTACTGAAAAGTTGAATGTTTCAATGTAGTTTAGTCCCTTCAATTAATGAGAAGCACCGAGAAGAGCTATCGCAGCGTTGGCGTGGTTGATAATTATTAATTACGATTTATTGCGCTTAACCATTTATCGCAAAGCGTCTGTTTCATATTAAATTTAATAAAATAACACCCAAAATAACTTCAATACAGAAACACACGAGGAAAGTAATTAAAAACTGTGGAAAATGAAAAATGAATTCAATGAAGTTGCAAATCGAAGTTTTCAGGTTTTTCCAATTAATCTTAAAGCGGATTCAAGCGACTTTAGTAAAGTGGGAAATGCAAATTGGCTTCTTCATTATACATAGCGACGATGGGATTTTTAATTATTTATGAGAAAAGAGTTTTCTCTCAATTATTTCAAATTATTTTCGGCCATTCATTGGCGGTCGCTTAGCGGTCGTTGTAACTGTAAATTGTGCAAACATTTAGCATTTATTTATTGAATTTCGCAGTGTGTGCAAAGCGTTTGTGGTGAATGAGGCGAGCGAGCGACTTGCGAAGCGAAACGCATCCCAACGACGAGCGCCGAAGCGCTAAAAGCCATTTTGCTTTTAAGCAATTATCTTTGGGAAGTGCGCGGAGGAGCAGCACAAGCGACAACAGTTACTCTTCAGTTTGTCGTTTGGTTTAGAGTTTTACTAAAATCTACTAAAATCTACATTTTATTAAAAATCATTAAAACTTTTCCAACAAGTAGTTGAGCGACGTCAGCGACAAACGCGAAATACGTCACGTGTTCTGCGCATAAGTAACCGTCTAGACACTTAACGGTAGCACGGAAACCGTTAAACGGAACAACAACCGTTAACTGTCATTTGGAAAAAACAAAAACGCTTTTTTCCAAATAATTTTCGCGTTTTTGTTCGCTATTTTATGGCCTTTTAAAGGGGGAGCTCTTAAAATAAAATATTTGTTTAATTTTCTTTATAAACACGAATTTGTTCTGTTTCGCTTTTAGCCTTTGCTGTTCCTCGTGCCCCATTCACAGCCCCTGACAGGAATGCATGACAGACACACGCGACACGCTGCCTCCTGACAGCCGCAACGAACAAATCAAATTGCAACACTTTGAGTTGAGTGGGTGGACTTTTATGTCGCTCAGAAAGCACAAAAGAACAGGCGAAAGCAGTTAACAGCAGTGTAGGGACAAGGAGAGGAAGACAAGAGGCAGAAAAGTAAAGAGGAGAAATGCGATAGAAAGTGTGCAATGGAATTTGTTGTTGATTTGCTTCTTCCTCCCTTTCATAGACTTCTTTGTCACTCCTCATCTTCGCAAGTGTTTCTTGTGACTGTTGCCTTTGCCTTCCTTTCCTTTTCAGCTTCCATTTGCAGCCGCCTTCGATTTTTCATTAAATGATTTTCAATATTTTGCTGCTTTTCCATTTTTAATGATTGTGCATGGCTTTAGCGGCTGCTTCTGCCCCCTCCGCCGGTCGCTTCACGCATTTCCATCGTTGTTGTTGTGTTGCATGCTGAGTTATTAAATATTTGCAGCTCCTTCCTTGTCCTACGCTTAATTTTCAATCAAACAGCGCCTGCTGCCGGCGGCGCCGTCAAGTGCTTTCCGTAATTAAAGCGATTTAATTTTCTGATTAGTTTGCGAAGTCCGCCAATGAACGTCGATAGATGCTTTCTTGTTTTTTTTTGTTGCTTGCTGTGTGCAGGACGAGAAACAGAAGCAGCGGAAAATGGAAAGAAAACGTTGAAGAAATTCTGCAAGTAGACATTTTTCAACCTTTAAAATTCAAAACAATGGAAAACAATCGCACATCTTTCAAGGTTTTCTCTGCTCGGTTTCACTTTTGTTTCGCTCAGCTAAACGTTTTTTAATGGATGGCATTAATAAGTGATTTCATTAATTAACAACACAAAGAAGAACGCAGCCAACATTAAAAAGCAACTATAAAATAATTCCTTCGTTGATGTTGCGCTGCATTTCACGGAATTTCAATGGGAAAACATAAATAAACGTTGATTCATTGAAGCTGCAGTCTTTTGTGTGCCAACATCAGCAACAAAAGCAATAACTACCGTTACCTGGGTACCAACAACGGGCATTATTAATTAAAAGTCAAAAATCGGCGAAGAAAAGAGCAGAAAAGTCATCAAGTGAATCGATGAACGGCTGTGGATCCATTCGTAGACTGTGATTTAATAGACACACACATACACACACACATAGTTACTGTAACTCCTGCTGCTTTCAAGTCACTTTTATTAACGTCAGTAGCGACTCTTCGATGACGTCGCGTTCGACGGCTGCGAGCTGCAGCGCAACATGTTGCGCTAATTAACAAACCTAGGGAGCTGAGTGCGCTCGTGTGTGCCTGTGTGTTTGATTATGATTATGAAATTAAAAAATACCAAAGCTTTTTAGCAGCATCAACACCCACCGCATGTAGCCGCCGTCGAAAATTCGAAAATTCTATTAAAACTGATTTTATTGCGCATCGAGTGCTGGGCAGTCAGTAGCGGCGACTGTTGCTGTATTTGCTGTGCAGTTTAATCGATTTTCTAGTTGCTTTGTACACACACGAAGTCAGCGGCGATGCATGGCAGCTCCTTCGGCCACTCAACGCTACAAATCATCAGTGGGTGGCTAATTTCAGGAGACGCGCTTCGAGAAATTTAATTAAATTGCGTTTAATCAGCACAACGCAATTTCTTTTCAACGTTGACGTATTTCCTTAATTTATTATGTTCGCTTAAATGTACGATTAATAATTATTTTAACAGTAGAAAGGAGTGACAATTACTTTCGACTTTCCTGGCAAGAGTCAATGAAAACTCCAACGCGGATTGGACGAAATCATCCGCCGTAGACTGGAAATTTATAAACTCCACTTTTGAAAACTTTTCCTACTTCCAGAACAGAAATGGAAGTGTTTAAAAAAAGCTGCAAACAGAAGGAGTCGTGGCGAATTTATTTATAATAATAAATAACTCTACAGCGGCTTAGAAACTGCAAACGGCTCGAACGAACGCTTGCAAATTTGCGTTTGTGTGACAGAACAAATGCGACGTGAACATGCGAGGGTTTCGATTGCGCCGAGCCGTCACATCTGTCGCTTTGTTTGCTGTGTTTCTTGCAGCAAGTGCAACAAATCGACATTGGAATCGATAATAATTTTGTGTCTAATGGGAAGCAAAACAACGAAAAACTCCGGCAGCCGAAGGCTTTGGCATTGCTTTTGTTAATTCTTAAAGTGGAATTAAAATTAAATCAGAAAAATGTAACAAAAAGACAAACGAAGACCTAGAGGGAAAAAAGGAGAATGCGCCGACAAAGAAGGAGTAAACGGCGAACAAGACACAGAACACGACAGAAGAAAAACATTAGGAAACTCACCCACAAAACCCTTAATATTAGTTCAAGTTCGTTGCTTAAGTTTTTTAATTTTAATAAAAATGCTTTCAATTGGGAGCAATTACAAAACAAGCGCTCAGAGGGAAGGAAGGCGGGAGGGGTTAGTATTAAATCACTAATTTAAATTATTGAGTTTTTAATTCTTGAAGTTTTTTACACATTTTTGCCAATGAATAACACATTTCAATTTCTACATTAAGAATAAGAGCGAATGGATCGGGTTTGTGACCTAAATCTTTTTTCAAGAACGTTTTCTTATGCCTCTTAATGTTGCTCTAGCGAGGAGAATAATATGTTGGAGGGGAGGGAAAGGGAAGGCGATCAACATTTTAATTAGGCAAATATACATGCAGCTTACTCCGTAAAATTATTGTAGCGTTTTTTTAGCATTTTTTGTAGCTCTCCGAAGAAAGACTCGATTTATTTTAACAACTGATTTTGTTCCAAGCCTTGTAAGTGTTTAAGAACAAAAGAATCGATGGCTGCAGAAACAACAGCCATAGAAAAATATCTCGTTGTTTCTTCGTTGTTGCTGTTGCCATTTACGTTGCAAAAGCAGAGCGAAATTCGATGAATGAAACCGCGTCCATGTGTTCAATGCGTTGTCTGTTCAATTTGGACATATTTTTCTGTGACAATAACCAAAGAAGGAGTACGAAACGAGATTAAAAATCGCAAAAATTAATAAAAGTTGTGTAAAAATTAAATACGAAGGTCATTCGAAGGAGTTGAAAGGTTCTGGCCAATGACGATGTGTTTCAATGGAAATGCTTCGCAGAATCGTGGCTACAGAACATTTTATTACGTTTAACGAGCTGAGAAATACACTCGGCAACCTTTTTACGGCTTTCATAAACGTTTTTCACGAGCTCGACGCTCAACACCTGCCGTTAAAAATGCTGTTGCTGCGGCTGCGATGGATTTTCTCCTGCAATCGTTTCATTTTCTGTTCCTGGGCCGCTTTTCGCCGACAACAATTGCATCCGTGGCCGCGGTTGCTTATCGCTCGCTCTCGCCGCGCTCTACTTAAGCTCTATGCACCGATAAAAGCCGTTAAATTGTATCAGCGTTTATCTCGACACCATTTTGCGGCGATTTAGTGGATCTCGAGTTAATGATGCGGCCGCCGCGACGCTGAAGACCTGAGAGAAAGGTCCAGAACTGTAAATCTTCCTGAAATGTTATAAAGTCGAAAATATCGCAGTCGAACATACTCACACACGTCGCGCTGGCTGCAAGTGCGCGGGGCCACAAGGGGCGCGAGGCTGCCTTGGCAACAACGTTCGACGCAGCGGCAGTGAAAATTAAACGACGTGACTTATTTGCAGACGGTCGTTGTTCGAGGCAGCAGTTAACAAGGCAGCAGCGCTGTGAAGAAGCTGCTTAAACAGTTTTAAGCAAGAAGAATTGAGTGTAAATTCTGCTCGAGCCGAAGGATTGTTGCAGCTCCGGCAACAACAGCCGCGGATGCAACTTTGCAAGTCGTTTGCTTTTCTTATTAAAAACCATAAAGCCTCAAATGCTCTTCAGCATTTTGTATTTCTCTAATAAACCATAAATGGCTCAATGTTGCGGCAATAAAAGCTGGCAACAATGTTGCAGCGTGGAGGCAGCGCAGTGTTTGCGGACCTACAGCGCCGCGCGCGGTTGGCAGCAAAACTAAAAAAGCAGCAATTAAAATATTGTAGCTGCGCGGCTTCTAACAACGAAACTCAGTGTGCAGTTAACAGCAGCAGCCACGGCAGCAACAGATTTAAAAAGCGCAAGTTTGTTGCTTAAGTCGTTTGATTACAAAGGCTCTAAAATTAGTTAAACGTCGTCGGCCGCGATGGATGGCGACAAAAACTTGATTAGATCTGGGAAAAGGGAGGGAGAGGAAGTGGATGGAGCTGAAGGGGCCAGACAACAGAAATGGGAGTTAATCTTTCATTCCTTCCATCATCCACCAAAATCAGGCTTTTGTTTCGAGTGCAGCGAAAATTGAAACTCTTCAAAAATTAGAATTTCAGTCGGGATCCTCCTAGCGCTCCGCCGTGCGCATTCAGACCTATTTTATTCCGCAGGCTCGACTCCTTGTTGACTGCTTCGGTTTTAAGCACTTCTTCATTTTGCGATTGTGCAAAAAAATTTACGAGTTTCGTAGAACCGCAGAAACAGGAATTCGAAGGACGGGCGGAGAGAGTGCAAGAGCGAGACAAGGCGAAGCGGAGAGAAGAGGAGCTGCTAATCATTTAAAAACATATCTCTACGCGAAATGCAAAACCCAATCAACTTTAATGAGCTTTAATAGTCTGAACCGAAGCTGAAAATTATAAAAAGACGTTTTGCTGGGAGGGAGTGGTGGCGAGGGGGCAGCGGGGCGGTGGAGCAGCGGTCGGGAAGGGGAAAAGCGAGACAGAAGCCGCTCGAGAGAACGTGGCTGGCATGCAACATGTTTAGACGACTTTGCTTTGCATAAACACACACACACACGCAGCTGAAACAAGCCTGAATCTAGCTGCAACAACAACAACAACAACAACAACAACAGCAGCGCCAGTAGAAAACTAATCCTGGGAGATGTGCGCGCTTCGTCGTCGCTGGATTCCTCCGGTGAAGCCGCTGGTGCCGCTGTTTTTATCGTTGTTTCAGTTTCTGTGCCTGTGTCTGTTTCTGTTTCGTTTCTGTTGCTGTTGCTGCTTGTTTCGTTGTCGGTCCGCCGCGTGGCTGCAGCCGTGGATCTGTGTGAAAATTAAAAAATCCAGCGATAAACAAAAATTACAAATTGTTCTTGTGGCAAGCAGCAGTCGCAGCAGCGGACGCGATAGCAGCACAGGCAGCAGAAGAGTTGATTTAAATCTTCTATAAAATATGTTGAGTATAAATAAAAGAAGAGTGTTGAAGCGCAGAAGAATCGCGAAATGAAGGGCGCCGGAAGCTGGCAGAGAAGATGAGAGGGGATAGAAGCACAAAAAATGCGTTAATATCAAGCGAAAGAATTAATAAATTAATATTTAATAATAAATACTTTGAATATTTTCTGTTATTTCTAATTGCTCTAGAATTCTTTTTCTTCTTCATTGCGCTGTTCCACAAAAAAACACTTTGAAAAATTGTTATTCAATCGTTTTTTTGTGGTGTTTTAACGAGATCAATGAAAAAGAAAGACACAAATTAAAATCTCTCCGCTGCAGCAGAAGCAGCAGAAGAGGAGGGAGTAGGAGAGGGGCAGCCGAGGGGCGTGTCTATGGGACAAACTGTTGCTGAGAGTTGATAACGAGAGCATCAATAAAAGAGGCAGCCACGTAACAAATTCTTTTACAAAATTAATTAAAGATGGATGCGATAATTGATTAGAAGCAACGATTAATAATCTTTAATTTAACGCACCTCCATACACAACAACAACAACAACAACAACAGCACAACGCAGGGTGTGTATAAAGAAAATAATAAATTTCTGAACCTTGGCTCATGCTTCAAAATCTGTGCCGCTGCCGCTGCTGCTGCTTGTGGAAGCTTGAAAAGCCTTTTTATGGACGCGTTGTTGGACGCTTAAAAATGTGCCAACATCGAGAATCAGTACAACAACAACAACAACAACTGCAAGAGCAAATGATTGCAACTGTGATGAAAAACATTCGCTCTGTGCCAATGGCAGATTTTGCCACCTCAACGACTGCGACTGCTGCTGACGTTGTTGCTGCTGCTGCTGCTGCTGTTGTTGTTGTTGTTGTTGATTGAGAGGAAATAGGTTGTGGCTCACACATAAATATTCAGCTTTGTGCCGATCGTTAAGTCGCTGGGCAACGCAACGTGCAACGTTAATGAAAACTACAAGCAGCTCATTTATTAGAGTCGGGCGAATTTTAGGGCGCGTCACGCCCCCAATCGTAAAGCACTACAAAAATCAGGCATCCCGAAAAAACAAAAGAAGCAAATAAAGGAAAACGATGCGCTTTTTCCCGTCTTTCATCGTTCAATCCCGTCTTTGAGCAATAAACTTTGCAAGTTCCGCAGCAGATGCTCTGCTTTAAGACGTTTTTTTTTTGTATTCTGCAATGAAAAAGTTATGCGAAAGCCTGTTGAATTATTTCTATATATATTTTAATCAATTCAGGTGATGCTTTGATTCTGGGTTACTTAATTTCTCTTCTCTTATACATCATTTCTTTCTCCTTTTTGCTGCTGTTGCGGAATCGTCAACAAAGTTGCATCCTTTTCAAGGAGTGAGTGCGCGTTGTTGTTGCCGGTGGCTGAGATGTTTTCGTTGATTGTTATATTTTATGCCTCTGAAGAACTCATAAAATAGTGCAAATTATGCGCTTTTATCTTTAACGACACATACAGAGCCCCAACAACGACGCAAACTCACTCACTGAACAGTCGAATAATAGAAGGAAAATCGTCTGCGCGCCTCTGTTTCAGCAGACAATAATTAAAGGTCGACAGCCGGAGTTTGGAGCTGGAGCAGCGCGGATTAACTGCGGCTGATGTTCGTCTGCTGATGCTCCTGGTCGCTAGTTTCTGGTATTACTTCTCCCCGACTTCTTGGGTGGTAGAAACAATTATAAAAGCACACAAGCAACGGACGCGGCGACCGAAATGAGCAGCCGACAGCGCTTCACATTGAATTGGGTTTTCAGCCAACAGCTTTATTGCTTCGCCGTGGAAACGTGTTGCTACTGTTGTCATTTGCTTCAATTGCTCTTCACCACGCGATTATTATCCACGATTTAAATAAATTCCGAAATAAATGTGAATGAAGTGATTAAAGCGAACAGCAGTCGGAACAATGCAACAGTTTCTGCGATTATTTCTATAGAAATGTGCTTTAGTTCTTTAATTTACCTGCCTTTGCCATCGCCGCTTCCCTCCTTCCATCCTCTTCGCCCTGTTCGAAGCAGCTTAGAAGACAACTCAACTTAAATGTTGGAAATACTCATTCAGGCGTGCGTCGCTCTGGTTTGCTGCGTACTCAGCACTCAGCCAGTTGCCGCAATCCGTTTTCCATTCCCGAATTTATGGACATCAGCGTCGCTTTTCCCACTCGTCCCATAAATTCGCAGTTTTAATTGTGATTGAATCGATGGAGCTGCAGTTAATTTCTGCGGATTTATGCATTGCGTCGATCTCGTGCGTTGCTTTTAATGCCATTCCAAGTGATAATCCACGCTCGGCCGCTACGAGACTCGAGCGCACATCGCATTCACATCAAACGCAAAACCGAAAATTTATGAATGAGATCGAAATTTGATCGCCGATTATTGAGTTGATTTCTGCGTTTGATGGCGAACGGAAGATCAAAAATCGACCGTCAACAGATCCGAAAACAGGAAGAGAACAACAAAAAAAAAAACAATTAAGAAAGCCCCAACGCCAATAAATTTCCAATTGATAACAAATAATATAAAAATATTGCGACTGAATCCTATGAAGCAGCTTCTAATTCAGTTATTAATTACGGATATATTCAACGGCAGATGTAATGAAATAACACAAATGCAAGCACGAAACAGGTTCGGCGCTTAAGTCTTTCGTAGGCTGATTGCATTTCTCATCACGAAATTCATCATATTTTATTCCAATATCAATTAAATCGAATCGGTTGAATCGGTGAATAATCCTTGATATATAAAATATCAATTTAATATTATATTAAATTATTTAACAGGCTTCGAAACTTTATAAAATATCTAGTCGCAAGATAAAGAAAAAAATCCAAACTATCAGCAAAAGAAGACGGCGAAAGAAGAGGGTTTAGAGAAGACGAGGTCAAGCGAACTAGTTGCAACTACCAAAGGCGAATGTGGCGCCGTAAATCGTAAATACAAGAAGCTAGAAGCTTCGGAGGATGGCAAAGACGAGCAACAACAGGCATAAAGAAAGCAACAACAAAAGACGACAACAGAAAGTGGATTGTTCTGAAACTTTGCGAAACAATTTCAGGAAGTTATCGCATCCGCGTGAATCGAGACCGAGAGCGGATTCTGCACCTAAAACAGTCCAAAAAGACGCAAATACAATTGAAAACATGTTTAATTTATTTGTTGAATTTTGGGAGCGATGTAAGTGCTGAAAGCTGGGCGAAACTGAGATTAAAAGCCAATGGAAATCCTCTTGAATAGAATTACGACTCCTAAGGGTTTAAAAAATCTCAAATTTTTATCAATTTAGTGAAAATTTAATGCAAATCTTCAATGAGAAGCTTCCAAAAATGAAAATAAAGTCGTAAGATTATTAAATAACTTAACAAAGGTTTTTGGTTAGCGAAATGGAAAGGAAAACGAAGGGAAACGCATGGAAATTCGCTGAAATAGGAACTCATTCGCACTTGAATGTCGCCATTTTATTCTGTGTGAATAAAAGCTGCAGCAGCAACAACGACAAGTGAAAAAATTACCCGCTCAGATAAACGAAGCTCAAGTCTTAAGCCCAACCCTCTGCAGTTTTTAATGCTGCGTTTTCTCTCCTTCGTTCACAATTCTGCAGCAGTTTTTGTCGTTGTTGCTGCCGCACTCCTCTTCATTTTCCTCTGGCTGTTTTACGGCCTCATCAGGGAATTCATCAACATCAACATCAACGAAATTTTTATTACTTTATCAACAACAACACAACGCAGCGGACGAAGCGAGACGCCGCTCGCAGTTTAGAGGACGGTCTGTCGGAGCAAAAGAGAGAGACAGCGAGAGAGAGAGAGAGAGAGAGAAAGAGAGAGTGAGAGAGAGATGGTGGAATCTTTTTTCCCCTTGAACAAAACAGCATTCGAACGAAGGTCGACGGCAAACGAAGGCTTCGTTCCTCATGTGTTGCTCATTATGAAAAAACACGAGCAACCCCAAAGCCACAACACACACACACGTGCGTTTAATTGTGTGTGTTTGGAGCTGCTGATGCAATTATTTTATATCACCACAAATCATAATTACCAAAAGACATGCCAACCCCGAAACATGCCAACGACGTGAACCACAAGCATAAAAACACCAACAACAACAACAAACAACAAAGACCAACCAGCAACAACAAGTAGCAATATATTAAAATTAAGAAAACATGAACGAAGCAGTGAACAGCTCGGCTTTTCTCCTCTCCTCTCACTTGGTCCCGTCGCTGAAGCCGCTGAAGCAGCACACAAGCAGCAACAACAACAACACAACAACAACACGAGAGTCAACAAAGCAGAAACATTGAAATTGGAAGCCATTTTGTGTCGTTTCTTGGAGCGTTTGTTGCAGCGGCGGCGTCAACTTATTTCATTGTTGCTGCTGCTGCTGTTGTTGTTGTTGTCGCTACTTCAGTTTCACGAATTTTTCACGTGTCTTCTTTGTTGATTTGTCTTTACCCTTAATTTTGCTACTTTGCTCGCAGTTCCAATCGACGCTTCATCCTCAACTCCACCTCGATTTAACTCCCGAAACCGTGGTGAAGAAGCATCCTGTGACACGTGATTTTCCTTATTTAAATCCCAGAAACTTCACTCATTTTTGTTGTTAATTTGTTTGCATGTTTTGAGAGAAATTCTCGTTAAAGAGCATCGACCACGAATGCTTTTCTCTGCCCGAGTGGCGCAACATCCTCAATTCAGTTGAACAGCAACGATTTAATAACTAAATTTAATAATAAACAAACGCTCAAACGTTGAAATAATTGAAGTCTTGTTGTAAATGGATTTCGGCGTTGCTGTTCTTCTTCTTCTTCTTCTTTTCGGAGCAAGCCGAAGAGAGGGAATTACGCAAAGAGCAACGAGCACAAACGACGTCTTCAATTATGACTGAAAGCAAAGACTTTAATAATTTTTAGAGGCAGAAAGCATCGTAAAAACCCTTAATAAACGAAGCTCTAGACGCGGAAGTGATTGTCTGCAGAAGGAGACGGCAGAAGAGCTGAAGGAAAGGAGGGAAACGAGTAGCTGAAGGCTCTCGTCCAGCCTCCGATCCACACACACACACACACACACACACACATCCATTGAACCAACGTTGTTAACAATAATGAGACAAGTTGAATTTCGAATGATAATTAAAAGCTGTTCGACTGCGATTAGAATGTCAATGGAAGGTCAATGGACCAGGTGCAGGGAGCGACGATGAAAGTCTTTGCAATTGTTCCAACAAAGATTTCCATTTAAATACTATTATTATTGTTATTATTATAATTGCAGCAACAGGCGAATAAATGAACTTTCTTCATCAGCATAAAAGCGATGGACAAGGAGCGGCGGAGGGCGCGGGGGGGGGGGGGGGGAAGCAAATCAAATCAAAAAATAACACTAAAAACAATAAAAAATAACGAATAACAATAGAAAGAATAAAACGAATTGGAAAGAGCTGAAAGACGCTGGAAAGCAAACAATAAAAATTTAATCATAAACATTCGAAATCATTCTGAGGCCAGAGATTGAATTTCGTTGCTGAAATCCTTTGTGCTTCACTGCGGGCCACAATTCCGAGTGATTGCTAATGTTTTATTACCGTTTCAATGAGTCCCGTTACGCTGCAACTGTGCATCGCGTTGCTTCCGTGCAGCGTTCGATTTTGCACGTTTTTAATTTGCCTGCTTTTAATTTTATTCTGGATTTAATTAAATCCAAACTCATTCTAAAATGAGCACATTCGAAAGCAGCAATTAAATGAAAGGAACAAATTCGTGGCTTCGGTCCTTTCAATTAACAATCAAAATAAAGCAAAATCTGCATTGAAATTTTATTGAATTTTTTACTGAACTTGCGATGCTCGATTATTCACGCAATGGGAGCTTTTTTTGTTCGTTTTAACCTGGTTTAATTTAAATACTTAACGCCATTAAAAGCTTCTAAGAGAACTGCAAATGATGTGATTAATTTCGGGTTCAATATTCATACAAATTCCAGAATAAAACTGAAAGAAAGATTTACTTCAATGAACGGCACAATAAAGTCACGAATATTCGTTGAATTGCTTTAAAGTTTTCTGCATGAAAATGACGCCAAGGACTTTATTAAATTCCCCTCGATATTTTCGATGCTTTTCGCAGGGATTGAAGACGAATTAAGGATGCTTTTTCGCACAACTTCGACGTAGTTTCATTGGAAACGCTTCAATGGCTTCATGTGAAACGCAAGTTCGTCCGTCGTCGCTGTGTTGCCCATCCCCACCGCAACGCAACGCACCGTCGGCGGCTTAACGAGGCTGCAAAATTGTGTTCGAAGCAGCGGCGTGTCATGTGTGACGTTCGAGCATCGCTTGGCGTTCGAATTGGATTTCGAAGGCGGCTGTCAGCGTCGAGCGCTGATTGACATTTAAAGAATTGCGTGCTTCTTATGCAAAGCAGCGAGTTGCTGGGTCAGACGGGCTCCCCTGCCGCCCTCCGATGAAGCTTTCAAGTGTCTCAACTGTCCGTTAAAGAAAATAAGTGTCCTTAAAGATTTGTTGGCAGGCAGCCCTAAAAATTCAAGGAATTCTTTTTTATTGTTGCCATTCTGCAACAGCAACAACAACAACAACAAAGACTACAACTCCATACAAATCCTCTACATAAATAAATAAAAACGAGAACGAAAACAAATCGTTGACAAAATTTATAGCTGCTAAAGCGAAATCTTGCTCACAACAACAGCAACAACAACAGCGACAACAACAACAGCGACAGCAGCAACTAAGTACCGAGCTCGGTACCCTTTTTTATATGCAAAAAAGATCCTTAGCAGCATCAACAACAACCACAAAAGCACCGATTTGCATACATCGCGGCCCTAAAATATTTCGAAGCTATCCAATGACCGGCCGCTGCCTCCCGCCCCCCGTCCCCCGCCGCCTGCTGCTGCAGCTACCGATGTCGCTGGCTACTTCAGCTCGCTCGATTCTATCCTTGCGATAAGAAATTAAATTAACGAGATCTGTCAACGATGAATTCATTGCTGCGGCTTAAGCGCGCAAAAGCCGCCATTCAGCAGATGCTGCGCTCCCCCTCCTCCTCGTCCTCGTCTCCTGCTGCTGCCGTTGTCAAGTTGCTGCTTCACTGAATGTCTTTCATGTTGCTCCATTCTTTGCGCTTCGACTGTGAGGGATTTTTTGTGTGCTGTTGCCTCGTTGCAGACTGGAAATCGCTGCTGCTGCTGCTGCTGTTGTTGTTGTTGCAGTGGATTTGCTTCATTTTGCTTTGTATTTGCAAATGGATGCTCAGTGAGGCGGCTGTTGTTGTTGTTGTTGCCGTCAGAGGCAGCCAGCCAGCAGCAGGTTGACTTTCGTTTGATTTTGCATTCTGTTCTCCTTCCCCCTTCGCTCTCGTCGTCGGCCATTGAATGGCCCCACAGCATTTTTGTCAGCTTCAGCGGCATCGGCTGCGGTGTCGCCATCTTGCGGCTGCAGTCGTCAGACGCGCCATCGCTCAACGTAATGACAAGACAAAAGCTCGAGCAGCGAGCAGCCGAGCAGCCGAGCGACTAGACGAACGCCAGCAGCATTCAATTGACACAAAACGTAGAAGAGAGCGCGCGAGAGCGAAGCAGTGCTCTGAGAGCGAATGAATGTGTGTGCGTGCGTGTGTGTGGTGCTTCACTTCGACGTTGCTGATGTGTATCAGATTTCTAAGGAAATTCGAACTTTGTTTTGGAAGAGGTGAAGAAGGGGAGGCTGTGGTTGTTGTTAGGGAGGGGAAGGGGCGAACAGGAAGTATTGAGGAATCGTATTGTATTTTGAAATTGAATGAATTCCATTATTAGTCATTTAATAGTAGTTGAGACTCTTTTCTCTCCTCCTCCTCCTCCACCTTCCGTTTTCTCCTTTCGCTTTTTTGTCCTCTTTACTGTTGGCTGCAGTTGCTCGTGTCCTCTCGTGCTCGCTCGTTCCCACTCAAAGCGACCGTCAACAGGTGGATTTATGGTCGCCTGCCAAATCAACTCCCTTCGCTCTAAATCATCGCCCGTTGCTGCAGTTAAAGACGAGGTGGGGGCGGGTGAGAGGGACTCGCGATTTAAAGGCCACGCTTCAAGAAACCTCATGCACGTTATTAGGCTTCCGTTGACTGTTCCCGCTGGTGCAACGTTCAGGTTAACGATATTCTGTAACCTATTCAACGCCGTCGAGCGACGAAAAGTGCCGAAAAACGTTTCTAAAACGTTAAATGCCACAAATTCGAAGGCATTAAATATTAAATTATGATGTTTCGATAACTTATGTTGTTTTCTGTTGCTGTGGTTGTTGTTGTTGTTGTTGTTGTTGTCCTGCACGCCTCCATTTGCTAAGCATGTGTAATCGACGCTGCGCTGCCGCCGAATTGCATATGACTGCGACTGCGGCTACGAGGCGAAACGAGAAAATGGCAGCCGTAAAAAAGTCCAAAGCGAACGAATCGCCGCGTCGGTCGTCGTCGTCGAAAAGGCGAACATTTTTCATCTCACTTTTTTCGTCGTTTCGTTTCCTCCTAAAACAAAAAAAGACAACACACACACACACACACACACTCTCATTTTTCGGCTTAATTGAGTTGTTGTTATTTTGCTATTTCTTTATATGTGTCCGTCCGTCCGTCCGGCTGTCTGTCCGCTTTATTTATATCTGTTTATATGTCTTCATCTGCAATTTGTCTAAGCTGCGTTTTGTTTCTTGTGGCATTTTCATTGTGTGCTGTCGTTTCGAGTCGAACTTTTGGCCCAAGGAGGAAAAAAGCGGCTTTTACACGGCTTTAAACTTTGGCTGTTGTTGTTGTTGTTGATGGTTTCATTACTACAATTACTCTGGAAAAAGCTGGATGCGATTTCTGAGCAATAATCATTTCTATAATCCATCACAAGCACTTCATTTACCACGAATAAAAAACCTACTTAGAAACTTTCGATCTTTATAAAATTTTTATTAATTTTCCATTTTTTCGTTTCAGGTAATTAAATTTAAACGTTGTGTGATTTATAAGCGAAATTCAACAATTAAAACATCGTTTTTTAACGCAATTTGTAAGTCAACTTTTCCATTGTTATTATTATGATTTTTTTATTATTTATTGCCGTAAATGAAACCGTAAATAAATTAGTAAATAATTGCTAAATTTCCCAAAAGCATTCCACAAGTGAAACAAGAGACGAAAACCTCGAAGAATCGGAATTAGCTGCCAAATTATGGCTCAATATTTAACAGCGAAAGGATGAACAGCAAGGAAATTAACAGTGGAAGGCGAAAAGGCTAAAAAAGAATTGAAGTTTCTTCAAAATTCTAGAGAAATTAAAAGTCTTTAGAAACTTCATTGAGGCCTTTGATGGTCTGCGTTGCTCCCCGGTCGCTTGTTAATTACACGGCATCGCGATGAAGTGCTTTGGGACGAGCTACGGTTCAGTTTCCTCATTTCCTCTGGACGACGACGACGATTTCGATGAAAAACCGGAACAAACAAATGCTGCAGTAGATTAGAAAAGTAACTAAATCGACCGCAATCGCCGCAGCAACAAAACGCATCTTTTGCTCTTTATCAGCTCGCATAACTGTTTATATGACGATGAATGCGTGTGTGTGTGTGAGGCTGTGTGATACAAACTCCTGTTGTGAACGTCTTCAACTTTTATTAGATTACATTTTTAGGTTGATTTCAACAGCCAACGAATAAATGAATAAGAAATTGAATGAATGAATGAATGCAGAAGTGAAATTGTTGTTCATGAAACTCCAAAGCGTCGAAAAGAAACAATCAAAAAAGTTATTTCAGCTCGTTGCTGCTGAATAAAAAGGTCTTCAAAGTTTTATACTGAAAAGATCATTGAAAAACGTGGAATTTTCGGATAAACGAAAACTGGGAAACTGGGAAATGAATTGTGATCGTTACTAATTCAAACCGAGCGTCGATATTTGATTAAAGTGGAGTCCAACGTAAAAAGATTCCCACTCTTTCCACTCTTTTCACTCTTCCATCACCTCCGATGTTGAAAATCATATTAAATTCTGAGCATCTTCAAAGAAATCCTAAGTAAAATCACTTTGTAATCGCCAGGCTTTGAAACTTCCCAGCCCGCTGCAGCTGAACTGATTTCTGCTCTGAATACTTATCCTTTAGACACTCCTTCGTTTCTGTGCATGGTACTAAGGCCAGGCCCCGTCCTGCATCCTCTGATGTTCTTCGGAAGGGATTTCCTGTCCTCTTCTATTCATACAGAAGAAGTAACAGAAGTAATATTGAAAGTTTTTAGTGAATGTGACCATTAACAAGACAATATTTCACTTCTTTAAAGAGTCTATAGCTTCCTTTTAAGCCGGAGGTTGTCAAGAAGAAAAATAAAAGATTCCTGGAGCATCACAAGGAAAAAATTGAGCAAGTCTAGAAGAAAGTTATTAGTTCTTAATTCATGAATAAAAACCTAGAATTCTATAACTCTAGAACTCTATAATGATGAAGAGATTTAAGTGACAGAATGGCTACAAACTCCTCTGAGCAATAAGCAACGGATTCATCTTTCAGGCAGGCGTAGGACTTAAAGAACTTGCGCCATACTGTAGTAGGAGGAATACTATCATAAATGCATGGTAACAGCTTCCACGAGCATGCAAATTTGAACAAAACCACGTGTCTAACTAAAGTTAATACATATTCGTTTAGAGCACTGAAACGATCCAATTTTGAGCTCATTATCCACTCTAGATCAGCACCGAACAAATGCATTGGTACCGGAAGTACCTTTATTTTCTAGTACCTTCCAAAAAATGCATTATTTTAGTCTTATTAATAATAATAAGTCTATGAGATAAAACCCGGAGTCTCAATGGGAAATCATCTGTAAATTGTTTGATACTTTTTGTTCCATCGAGACTGGAAAGATTAGGTTGATGGGCTGTCCTGGAAAGAAGGACGCACTTGGCCAGCTGAGGCTCATTTTGATGTCCAATGGATTTCTTATGATTGAAACTAATGGCGAGCTATCAATGTAGCGGTTTTCCCCTATCTATTCCCGTATTAACTAACCTACAATTGTCAAGGCTTAATTACCTTTTAATCTACTCTTTCGAAAAGTAATTACAGTCATCATGAGGCAATTACTTAGGCAATATTAGAATTGAAGGAACTGTGCTCTATAAATTGGCTACCTTTAGGTTTCTCTCTACGGAAATAGGTGGAAATTGATATACGCAAAAACTTAGCAACACTTCCACTGATTCACAAATCCAATTTTAATAATCGAAGTTCAAATGGAACGCATAAAAAATACTCATTTCGAGATCATCGATCGCATTCGGCAACAGGGCCAAACAATAAAAGAAAAGGACGCTGAAGGAGGCAGGATGAGGAGAGGAAGACAGGCGGTTACTTGTTGATGGCCTGAAAAAATATGCCATGAAATCAAATATAAATAAAAATTATATTCGAGTTTAATGAAAGCGCAACCATCAAAAAAGCCACTCTTCGGCTGGTGATGGACTCCAGATCGCAGCAAGAACAAGCAGGAGGCAGCGGCGGGCAAAGGCAGCAGCTGCCATCAGCACAAACATCATCATCAGCGTAATAATCGCTAAGAGCTGCGACGATGAGCTGCGGCTGGTGTTGAAAGGCATTTCAACGATGTTGCACCCCCTTCAACGAACTCATTGATGCGCCCCCCTCCGCCGCACCCCGCCCCTTCCTTCGCTAAGTAGTTTCCTTTATCGTTTATTAAAAATCATTTCTCTTTCAGCATTTTTCTCATCATCGTCATCGTCATCGTCATCGGCAGCGACGTTTTCTCATCATTGTCTTTAAGTTATTTATTTTGTGATGGTCGCTGCTTTCCTCTGCGTCGTTTCGGCGGTTTCCTTCGCCTTATCGTCCTTATTATCATTATTATTGATCATTATTGTTGTTATTACTGCAGTGCTGCGGTTCGTATTCAATCTGCGGTTCCGTGTGCTTTTTGTATTACGTGTTGCTTATGACTTTGTTATTAACTTGGCTAAAATGTCGATCACTCGTGATGATGCGCGCAATGGTTTTTTCGTTTTTCTTTTGCTGTAGCTGCAATTTTTACATTAAGATTATTTTTCGGTGATTGCATCGACGTCGGTTGGCTTCTCTGTGCACTGGAAGTGGCCGCCTGCTTCCGCTGCTTCATTATTTGCTCTGATGCGCAACTGTCAGGCTTTCCATCAATCAGTCGCTCGCGCAGACAGTCGCTCAGTCGGACGCGGCTGCACGGGCGCCGCTCTGCGTTCGTTCTGCGTTTCGCTTGGCAAATTATGGCAAATACACACCTTTCCGCATCCAATCGCTCCGCCAGCCCTCCACGTCGCAGGCCGCCCTCCGTCGTCGTCACCGCCATCGCGATCATCGTCATATTTTTCATTATTTGATCGCTTATCTCATGGAGATTCAGACTCTGCGCAGCGCTGTCGACGACGAGAACGCCGATGACGACAAAGACGCGTCGTTCTTATGAGTGCGCATTCTTGCAGCTCTCTTCCTTGTGATTTTGTGTGCTCAAGTGCACCTCGGCACGCCCTGCGCCGGCCGTGACTCCTTCGGCTTCCTCTTCGCCAAAGCACGACCAACAAAAAATGAGAACTTATTTCGAAATATAAATGAAAATATGATTCCTACGTGGAGATAATACTTAAGAAGGGAAGGGGCGGGGGGCGCGGCAGCAGGGGAGAGCAGATGTTGCTATTGCTGATTTAAATGAGTTGCTCATGTTGATAAAAATGTAACGTTGATTAAGAACGTCGCTGATGTTGTTCTAATTCTTCTTCCTCCTCTTCCTACTCCTCCACCTATTCATCTTCATCTCTCCTTCTTGTTGTGGTGGTTTTTAATAAGAATCTAGATTTATGATTCAGTTTTAAATGATTTTTAATCCTCATTCATTCAAAGATGAAAAGAAAAATAAGTTAAACATTCCAAAAGAAGATCCAATGAAAATGTTATCGATCAGAGGACATTAATTGCTGCATTTAGTATTAATAATGGTCTAGTTGGGCGCAACATCCGAAGGGAATGAGTTCAATTTCAATAGAATTTCAATGACTTCTTTCTGCGCTGCGTGAATGAAGTGAGTTGCGTGTTGCACATCGCACGGAGCACGAAGTGTGGCAGTTATTTCAGCCTGTGCACCTCTGCGCTGTGCCCGACGTCGATCCGCACCCGGCCGCTCAGCCGCAGTTGATCATCGCTGATGAGTGGATTCTTTGCATGCCGCAGCAACACTTTTTCAACGCCGCCGAAGAGCTGCAGCGCCGAGCAGTTCCTCGTCACTTTTATTGTTGCTGATAGTGCTGCAATGAAAGACGATGATCCACTGCTGCATTGTGCTGCTGCAAGGCTCGCCATTCGCTGGCTCAATGGTCATTGTTTCGTGGTCATTCTTTTGTGCGCGTCGCTGCTGTCGTTGGTGACAAAGCTGCCTTTGCGCTTCCTCAAGGTTTCAGCGTCTCGCTTTCAGTTTTCTGCTTTTGTTTTTTGCCTTTGATGTGTCTTTTCTGCAGCAATCATATTTAGAATTTTATCAACGCCCCTCGTCGCCGTTCTCGGCCTCCTTTCGCGTAAATTCCTCGCCGCTCGATGCAGCTTTTTTCTTGGAGTGACGATTGCTTCTATCGCGACAGCAGCCACCATCCGGGATCACGGCGTCCTGCGCTGCTCCCCGAACAGCGATAATGATACGTTGCCTTGCCACATTTTCAATAAACGTGTTCCTCAACTGGCTCGACGCTGGCTTTAATAACTGGTCCCTATGAGTCTCCGCAGCTTCCTCCGTCGCTCTTCTGCTGCCGCTGCCACAGCGCAGTTGTTTTGTTTTAGATTTAATTTCGTTCCCTCCATTTTCGCTTCCACTTCTTTCTACTTTTCTGCTTTCCATGTTCGCTTCTGAACATCTGGCGCGTTGATTTTAATTATATCGTGTTCATCATGTGCCTTTGCTGGCATCGTGCAGCCTAGCAGCAGCACCAACAACCGCCGAACAGCAAAAGGTGGAATTTATTGGAGAATAGATCAGAAAATCTTGAAATTTGATGTGGGCTTCAGCGAAAGAGGCGTGTTGCTAATAAATTGTTTAAAATTCCAATTTCCCACATCGAATTTATTGCTTCGAGGAGGTTCATAATTGCTTTGTTTAGGAATTTGGCAATTCATTAATAATATTTAAATTGTATGTATCCTATTTAACCTCGTTTTCTTTAATTTCAATTTATTTTATTTTATTACATTTAATTACATATGTATAGAAAATCGTTCAATAGAAGTTTGTTGAGTTTGTTTCTTAAGTCTTTCGATGCATACATCACCCGCAAAGAATTCAGATAAATACGTTTAAGCAATCATTGCTAGCCTTGAAATTGACAATCCATCTGTTAATTATGTCAGCAGCGATGCTTGCGCTGACGATACTTGCTGGCAACTTAACATTCTAGCGCGAAGAAAGTATTTAAGGAATTTTTGCAATCGTAAAAACAAAAATCGATTGCAGTTTGTGGCCGTTGTTGGCGATAAAATCGTTCGCAGGCCTGTGACCACCGTGCGAATGACAGCGAAAACTGCGCACAGCAAAACTATTACAAGATCGAGAAGGATTTGCATTAAAGCGCCTGCGCGTTTTCCTCCTTCGATCCTTCCTTTGCTGGCAGCTAATGATTTGTTTCGCTTCGGAGAAAATCTTATTTCCTGTAGCTGTTAATTGAAGTGGCTTTTACTGTGTTGCTTTCTGTTGGTTTTGTTGAGCTGGTTGCTGTTGCGGTTCTTTCAGAAAATCTCACAATTACATTGCTTTCTGCTTGCATCAAATGGACGATAAAATTTTTAAGTAGCGCCATAAACGACATCGCCATCATCATTATAATCAGCGTCATTATCGCTTGAGCGGTCATTATGACCAACGAGAGTAGCAACGACAACAGTACAACACAGAAGACACACGCAGGCTTTTTTCTTGTTGTTCTGCTGTCATTTGATTGGATTTAAATTTAAAATATCCGCATGTTATTTTTCTATTTCGGCTCAAAAGCCTCAGCATCTCCCGTTCCGTTTTGCCACTTCACCGCGACATCTTCATGAAAATTCCATTGAAGGAGGCAAAGGAGCAGGAATAAAGGAGGAGAGGAGGAAGACAGAGAAGATATCAATTGGAAGTGTTCAAAAGACAAAAGCACAAAGCAGCCAACTTCAAAGGAGATTGGAAAAGCGCGCTTCGCCGTGAGATTAAAAGTCGATGAGGTAAAACAGTCGCTGGCTTTAAAATTTATTATTTGCTGTAGTCGTAGGTCGTGTACTCTTCAGTTGCTGGGTGCTTTGCATCTCTTCTCTCACTCATTGTCGCGTCTCTGCTTCGAATTAGATTCTTTCCTCAACTCTTCGACGTTGTTTCTTGTGAACCTCATTCGAATATGTTTTAAATTAAGTTATTTGCTGTGATTCCTTTAATCAACTCTTACAAACAGTGAAATAATGAATTATTTTTGAAATCATCGCCTGTGCAAGTAGCACCAAAACCATTTCAACTTCTCCTTGGCTTTTCTTTAAATTTTTAAATGCAAAAATTTATTTATATAATTATTCAGCGATCCACAGAGTATCACGAAAAGTGTAGATGCTTTTATCATGATTGCTTCCAGCTTCATTGGAATCGGCAACAAGAACGTAAAAGACGCATGTAAAGAGGCAGAAAGCACAATAGAAATACCGAGATAATCACTGAAAGCATTAAAGATTTAGAAAAAACATCTTAAACAAATACATCGAGCAACAACACAAGATTAGCAACAACAGCCGTTTTTTTTTGCATTTTTAAGCCATTTTTATTAATGCACTCGTCACGCAACGCAACGCAACGCAACGCGACGCAACGCAACCCGAAGCCGAAGACCAAAAAAGGCAAATCCCGGAAAATGCATAACATTAAAAGAAAGTAAAAATGTTCAACGATAACGAGTAGCTAAATAAACGAAAAAGGAATAATTTGCTTTTATGAACAGAACAGAAAACACGATATTTGAACAATAAAAAACAGATAAAATAAAAGCAAACACATCTTAAAAGGCATCTCGTATAGTGAAAAAAAAATTAGTGAAAAAACACGAAAATAACGAAGCGCATAGGAAGGAAATTGAAGAGGCAGAAGTGAAGAAATTCGTAAAATAAAATGCTGCGAATTCATTTGATTAAATTTCATTTTGTGCTGCTGTTAATTTCGGGTTTGTTTAACGAATTCTTTACAGAATAAGCATTTCAAATCCAATGGCAATCGAAATTCCAATTAAATCACTATGATATCGATTAGCAAGTTTGTGTTCTAAGTCTTCCGTTCGTTCATGAACTTTTTAAACAAAGTTAAAAAACTATAAAATAAAAAAGAACTTAACCGAAAAATAGTCCTCAAAACTCAATAAACAAAACGTTAATAATTAATTTTGTGGATTTAACTTCTTAATTGATCATTTCCATTGCAAGTTGACATGAAAAGCTTTGCAACAATAACGAAGCAGCAGAACGTGATTAATGACTTCATCTTGAATTAATAACAAAGTACAATTCAGTCAACAATTACTGCATGTTAATTAATCTCTCAGTTTTGGCCGAAATTAATGAATCGACATCATTCACATGTGTTTAATTGATTTGTATTTCGTTTTGTCGACGAAACACTCCACTGCATTCAGGTTTCGTTTCCTTTGCGTGGAAATCTTCTTGGACACTGAAATAGAGTTTTCAGAAAAATGTAACTGTTCAAAATGGCTGCTCAAATTAATGGAGCAACATTAATCAACGACAAATTGAACTGTTCGAAGCTGCACAGCTTCCAATGAAAAATAAAAATCAACATGAACCACAAATGATTTTTGTGCAATTTTTTGGACTTCGATTTTTGCTGTCTGCAAGCGAATTGTCGACTCGTTTGCCTTTTGCGCCTAATTTGCAAGCGTCAACAACAGCGAGCAACAACGTAGCAGCCACGCTGATGGCCACATCAATCGACTAACGAGTTCACACCGCAATTTCCTGGCACGTACTCGAGCCAGCAACACGCAGGATCAGCAGCAGCGGGCGCATCTCATTTGCAATTTGGCTCGAATGCGAGAGCTGCTCCTTTTATTCTGCATAAACGCTGAACTTTAATCGGATTGTCTGACTCTAAATTGGTTTTCGGCTTTGAACAGAACTGAAAAGAAGCCCGGGCAAAAAATCAACCTCAGAAGCGAAACCCTTCAAATTAAAAACTGGGAGAGAAGCAGCAATTACTGTTGCTAGTGTGGTTGTTGTTGCGGTTTGTATTGCGGTTATACAACAAAAATGCGTCCCTCAAAACAGAAGCTATGCAAATCGAATTTCTGCTGCTTCGCATTCAAGTGGAAAAAAATTTTGTTGCCGTTGTTTCGCTGCACAATTGAAAGCAAAAGGAAAACTCTTCTCTACAGCTTTTTGTGAATGATTTTGTGAGGGGTTTGGAAAAGCTCGGCAAGGAAAGGCAAAGGAAATTAAATAAATTAAAAAATAAATAAAATAACTGAGCAAACAAACACAGCAACATTTTTAATAAATAAATGTAAAACGTGATAATAAATTAATTTTAAAGATCAATTTCCTATTAAACAATAAAAGAAAGAAATATTGATTTAACAAATCACAGAAATTAATTATAAAAACTGCGCTCATTAAACAAAATAAACTAAAAATGGAACAGAAGAAAATTAAATAAAATAATATAATCGATAAAGCATAATTTCAACAAATAAAATTTGATTTTGAATTAAATTGATTACTTTTTCGACTCGTAAACATCGTTCAATATTTATTCGAAATGTTTAACATAAGGACAAAAACCATCACTGACCAATTGCGCCGGAAAAAAACCCGGAAAAAGGGCGCCCAACAAAGAGTCCGATATTTGTCAAGTCCGCAAAATCACAGAAAAGCAATTGAAAAGACAGCCGACTGTGTTTTGGGCTCTGTTTAAGCGTAGCGATGTCCGAAATGAGCTGCTGGAGGAGGCGATGGCTAACGGGGAAGCGATGGCGGCTCCAGCAGCCATGCTAATGAAACCCAAAACAATTATTATCTCAATCAGAAACGTACAGCACTTCAGCGACTTCATTCGGGTTTCTTTCTCGTCGCGTAACTTCGCTGCGGCGTTGAATTACGCGTTGGCTATGAATCGGCCGAAAATGTTAATGCAAATAAAGTTGCTGCGTCTGTGGAACGGCGACTGGGAACCACTTCGGAGCAGGCAACGAGCTTGGCGCGACAGTGAGGCAGCAAAACACCTGTTGTTGAGTCACCGCCGCGATTTACTTGGCGATTGCTCGCCAACGCAACAGCCGCGATTTGTTTGTGTCCATCGCAAATTGGAAAATCAACGGCAAAGACTCGAAGCCCCCCACTCCCCCCGTGAACTCACAATCGAAATTAGACTGCATCTGAAAGGCATCGCAATAAAACGAAATAATCTCCGCACAACTTCAACTCTTCGATAGCTTCACCTGATTTGAGGCGCTGTCAACTCCGCTGAGTGTTACTCAGTATTCATTCGATTCGGCAGTGTTAAAAATTCTTCCCATCCCCTCTCCCCGCCGACGGCACTCCTCGCCGCAAGAATTCGAGTGAGAAAAACTGAAACCGAAAATGAATTGCTTTTTATTGGGCTTTGATTGGTGCGTTCGTGTGTTTGTGCAAATAACTGTGCCAACGGCATGAATGACTCAAGCGTTTTACACATGCTCAAGCTGACAAAATACTTGTTCGGTGGTTGTTGTTGCTCTGTCACCAGTGCCGCAGCCGCGACTCTTGCGAGCCTCGCTGTGGTTCTTGTTGTTGCTTCAATGGTTCCTTTTGTTGTCCCAGCTGATTTGTTGCATGATTGTGTGTGGCTGTGTGTGTGTGTATGTGTGTGTGTGTGTCTTCCATTGGCTTTAACAAATTTTTTGGGCCTGCATTGGTTTTTATCGACGATTTCGGCATATTTACAGCTTTTCTATTGCGTCCGTGTGTTGCGCTTTGTTGCTGCTGTTCCGTTGCCGTGTTTGTGCAATGGCAATTTTTCAAACGCTGTTATGTTTGCCTCTGTTAACATGTTGCCAATAAATCAAAGCCAACACAGAGCAAGCGCCTTGCGACGCTTTGCGAAGCTGCTCACAGCCACGAAACTCCACCAGCGCCACACTCAGCGGCACTTTCAACCAACTTGCAGCGCCTCCCCCTCGCGCAACCAGCAAACTTTTGCCAAATTTATTTATACGTTTTTAAATATTGATTTTGTTGACTTAAGCGACTTGGTCAACCCGACCAAGATAAGCCAAATTAATTGTGAATAAAGTCAAATTGAATTTTTTGCAGTTTGTCGGCTCCGCAGCCACGCAGCCACGCAGCGAGGAGTCGCTCGGGGTCGCTGCGGAGTGCTGCGTGTTTAAAAATGTATTTAAAATTTCAATTTTCGGCTTAAGTGATGCTGATGCTGTTCGCTCGCGTCGTTGTTGTTGTTGTTGCTGCTGTCGTTTGCTTAGCAATTAAGGCCAAAAATTATTGAGATTTTGTATGCAGATTACAGCAAAACGATAAAGAAATCACTGAAGAAAAAAGCAATATCATAAAAACCGTTGAGGAAAATGTAAAAATAAGAAAAAGAAAAGGAGTTACATTTCAATCGATGACAAAAGCTTCAATCGAATTCATTTCACCGCTTTTTATGCGATTTTTAGAGTGCAAATAATGGAAATGCTGCTGTGAACTTTGATTGAGTCCGTCAACAAAATTGCAACACTTTAAACAAAGTCAAAGACGTTTCCCATCGATTGGCAAACAAAATAACAAAAGTCTTTTGTTGAAAACGTGTTCAATGAAATGTAAATAAACGAAATATGTTAGAATTTATGCAGTAAATTAGTGAATAAATGGAAAAGTATTTAAAAACGAAAAGCATCAAAACTCTCAACAAACGAACGAACGAATGAATGAATGATCTCTCGCTGAATAAACCTCTTCTGCACAAATGTCAGCAACTCCTACGCATTTACAACTTCCGCGCTCCGACATCGCCCCCCTCCTCCCGCCCATTCGCTTCTTCACCACGCCAACATTCATTTGAAGCGACTTCAGCGATGGGATCGATGTTTCCTCTGTTCCTTCGGCTGAGGTTGTGCTTTTGTTGCTCCGCAAGCGGACGCGTGGGCGGCATTTGATCGAACTTTAATCGATACAATAAACGACAAGAGTCGCAACTAGAACAAGCACACAAAGCTTGCCAAACATGCGCCCGAAATTGCGCTGCACTGAGGTAAGCTTCGTTAGCAGCAGAAGACGACGACAAGCAGCGCAGAGTGCAGCAGAAGTTGTTTCGAGTTTGTTTTGTGTGCGGCGCGCATCGTTGACGGTTTTTAATTCAGTTTTCGCTGTCTAAATATCTCTTTTTTAATGAATTTAATGTGTAATTCTTAATTTAACTTCAATCAAAGGAAAAGATGACATAATTTAACGCAACATGACGCAGCACAAGACACAAGCGACCATAAAAAGAACAGCGCGACAATAATTTCCAAAGTCCTGAGGCGATGTTTGCGTAAAGTTGCAATATTTCGCTGTGTCGAAAGTCAGTTTCGACCGATTTATAAATTTTCTGTTCGCCGTCAAGTTAACAGCGTGTTTTGCTGTGCAAATAAACGCGGCTGTGGCACAGTCAGAGGCTGTCATAAATTAGAGCTGCAGAGGAAAAGCTGGCACAAGGAAAAGCCTGCCGTAGCAGCAACTAAAAGCAAAGCAACGAAGTCCTTATTGATGGCTCCGTGCACACATTCAATTACGAAACACGGACGGACACTTTGCAGCCACATCCGAGCGGCAGCACTGCCGCGAATGGCCCCAAAATAACCGCCGCAATTGAAGTGTGTTTGAAGTGAAAACATCGACAAGTTCCTTCTTCCTTCTCCCCTGATCCGTGTCCCCTTCACACGACGTCGCATTCAATGACGATGTCGCAATTAAGCTGTGATTTCTCCGCCTCCGATTGCTTGCGTTTCCGGTTGAATGAAATCAAATGGCAGCAAGAAGGCAAATATTTTCACACTTCATAAGAGTCGCAATGAATCCTGCTTCAATTTTGCTCTACTTCAAGACAAGAATCCGTCGAAGAATGAATGGAAACGGTACTGAAAACATCGTAGATCGAAACTTAAATCGTTAATTGATGAATTTGTTTCGTTTTCAGTGTTTCACATTAATTTAAATTTATTTAATTGCCTTCAGCTGTGAATTGCTGGAATCTTTTCGCGATCTTTTCCCTTGGCTTTTTCTTCAGATCAAAAATTTAAACAATTTTAATTTTCCCAGCGTATTTCGTAAAGCACTGACGATGGTTAAAAGTGACGCTTAACGCATCGCTTCATTGCAATAAAATAGTCAAATTGTTCAGCTTTTTTTCCATTTCAATGAACACGCTTTGTAAATATTTCGACTGCTTCGCCGTAAAAATAATTAACGCCAATGAGAGAAAAACCGCTGATAAAAAGACGAATAACAACAAAAAACCGCACATAAGCGCCCAATTAAAATTGCAGCAATTTTCAGTTGGTTTCATTGCTTGTTTCTGCTTTAGTTCATTTTGTTTTGTTGTGTGTGGTGAGTGTTTTGTCGGCGGCAGCAGCAACACAACAATAATCAATGAATGCTTGACATTTGGAGTTGTTTTGAACATCGTCCGTCCGTTGGCGCTCTGCTTTTATTGCTATTGCAGGGGTTTTTCTCCTTCGTGTGTCATTAATTTAATTTAATTAATTTTTAACTGCATTTATAAAGTCTTAATTCTACTGCGACTGAAAAAGGATTGACTTTTGAGGGGAAATTCGCTAAAAACTCTTTTAGTTTCGCTTCACTCAAGTTTGGATTAGTTTTTGTGTTTATTTTATTGACTCCTGTCACATGATATTCGAGGTCCTGGTTGCTTTGTTTGTGCGGCAAGAGAAATGACCGAACAACAGGAAGAGAAGCAAAAGAATCGTCTTTTTGGGGTTTTTCCCATCGCTCTCAGACACACGCTGCATTCGCTGTGCTTTTGGTAGCATTTCTAGTAGCTATTACTATAAATTTATTTGGTTTCTACTTCATTTTTTGTTTATTTTGTTTTCCCTGTTGTTATTGTGAAGGCCATCAGTGCGCCTCCTCCCACCACGAATGGCAATTAACATGTTTTATTGCGAAATCGTTTGTAAGTTCTTCAGTGTCAACTCTTCCGTTGTCGTTGCAGTTGTTGCTGCAGTTGTTGTTGCTATTGTTATCACTGTTATTGTTAGTTGCTTGACTGCATGTCGCTGTCTGCTGTTGGACGACATAAAAGTGTCGCTGGTTCATTTGTGATGCATGAATTCCACATCAAACTCTTTTTCCTTGGCAAAATAAATGAGTGAATGCGTTGCTTTGGCTGTGTGTTGAATAAACGTGTGTGTGTGTGTGTGTATGGCCGTCATCTAGCAATAATGAAGCAGTTGTTAATCTACTTTAAAAGTATAAAGCATGCATTTTTTTCCTTTTCTACAGAATTGCGATAAGAAAATGTTTTGTAAAAGAAGAAGAAGAAGAAGAAGAAGAAGAAGGAGAAGGAGAAAAAAAAAAGAAAATTATTAGAAATTCATTAGCAGCAGGACAAGAACTTCGTTTATGAATATCGACATCCGATCGAGTTCGTTACTTCAGTCTTTGGATTTCATCGAACACTTTTAAATTAAACAAAATAAAGTGGCATTTTGTAGGCAATTCTTAATTTAATTCACTCACCTTTTAATAAAACTTTAAAGCTGGAGAGATGAGTTGAGGATGTGGAATATAACGAAACCGAATAATAGTCAAATTGAGTTTTTCATTTTTAATATTATTTTTATGCTGTTCTCCGCATATTCGAAATCAGAGCAGCACGTTTTTTATTGCTGCACACCAACCACATTCGCTGGGAATGCATGAGAATGTTTTCAGTGTTGAAATCTGTGTTGTTTTCTCAACGTTCATCTTTCGTTCGAGGCGAATTATTCACGGATTTCATGTGATAACCTTTAACACTCCGCATAATAACGATTTGTTCAGAGTTTCTTTACAGTTAAAGCAATAGAAATGCAGCTCCAATGAATGCAAACAGTTTTCCCAGCTTCAGTGCGACCAGAGATGCATTCGAGAGACTTTAAACTGAGTTTTCAAACAAAAATCATAGTTAAATGCGGCCGAAATGATTGCAATTAAATGTGACGAATAGAAAAGCTGCCTTAGTTAATCATCTGGCATCTTGACAAAGTTAGCAATCTCTCCTGGGCGACTCTACTTCAATGCGAATGCATTCAATTGCAGTGCGAATGCAGCGTTTAGTCCGCTTTTCGACAAAACAATTCGCTGCATGGATATTATTTTGACATTTAGTGTTAATTTATGCAAACATGCAACAAACGGCAATAAAACGAGAAAAAGCAACTGCTGCATACGATTACAGTTCATTTCGGCGATGTTTATCAATGCAAATGAATTGTTATTTGTCTTTTATCTCCCGTTGGCCTTTGGTTTCGTTTTCCCCAAACTTTTCGGATCATTCGAGTGAGGAAAAATGATTAATTTTAGTCGAACATTAAACAGAAAAACCCACTGAATGTGAAGGAAATCAAATGTCTAATAAGTCGACAGCTTAAAGGGGTTTTTAAATGTGTGCATCGAGTCCGGGTACGAATGACTTAAGCAACAAACTCGCTGGCAAAAACTCTCTGCAGGATAAAAACCACAAATTTTCTTAATTAAAAAGTAAAAAGAATCGGAAAATTCTTTATTACACTCTGCTTTTGAGGCAATCGAAAAGTTTCGAAATGAAAGAAGACAAATTAAAATATTCTTCAGTCAGGTTTCTGCAATGGAAACGGCAACAAACCTACGCCACCCTGTAAATAGTCGATGTAGCAACGAAAGCGACCATGGCAAGGATTCAAAAGCTAAATGCAGCAATTAAAAATCATCATTATTTCTGGTTAAATTGGTTCCACGACGTTAAGGAAACTCGAAATGGAAGGAGAAGACGAGCACGAAGAAGAAAACGGAAAAAGAATCCGAAGCAGCATCTGAAAAAACGTGTTGCTCTCCCCACGTTGATTTGTGCTAATTACTTTTTTTGTCAGCGCGCTGCAGCCGCTGCCAACAACAATAAAAACAACAGCAGCCCGCTTCATTTGAGCAGTTAAAGCTGAAAATTAAAATCGTTGTTTTGTTGTTTTCGTCCATTTGTTAGATTTGATCTGCTGTTGGTACGAAGTGGGGAGCATTGAAAGGAGGAAGCAGGAGCTGTAACGATAGCGATGACGCTGTCACCAGCCACCAGCGCCGCCTCAACTACAAGAACAACGACAGCAGCAGCAGCAACAACGACCACGACAACGACAATGTTATCGATAGCGACAACATCAACAGCAGCGTCAACAGCGTCATCAACATCATCGTCTGGCAATTTTATCTGTCAACAACATTTAAATGTAAAATTAAAATGATCGCCCACTCGAAATGCGCAAGAATCGAAATCGTGCACCGAGGAAGCATCTTCAGGGCGCAACTGAGCGGCGGACAGACTGGCTGCATACTTGATTGGCGACCCTTCGGCCTGCCTTGCACCCAGCGTTGAATCGATTCGACGTTTGTCCTTCTTGCTCTTCGGCAAGTCTGCAGCCTCCCCACCTTTGCGCCCCTCTTCCGGCGCAGCCTTTCTTCGGACCAAGCAACCAACGAGCATTTGGCAACCAGCGTCGCAGAGAAGCTCAAGAAGTAGCAGCGGATATGTTTGTAATTTCATGCCCAGGTCACACGCTGGGCGCAGCATGGGGTGGGCTTTAAGGAAGTGAGGCGAGGCGCGGAGGAGGGTGACGAAAGGTGACAAGTGCGATTGCGACTTCGATTCTTTGTAAACGATGCGTCACTGATAAGTTTCACACTGTTAATTGTACGCACTCTGCAAATCGCGCGTCTATGTTTCTGTTCTGCTGCTCATAACCGTTAAAACTCAATGAAAAGTCGCCTCTTCTAAATGAAGACATGTGAGTAGACATGCAATAAAAGACTTGGCAAACGAACTCGTTTTCGATCGAACGATGTTTTCCTTATAAAATAAATTATCTATTGTTTAAAGAAGAGCGTTATTATTCAGATGCCATCAAATGTGGAAATTGTGAAAGTGTTTCTAGGGAAAAAAGCTGCTTTTTAAATTTTTAGAACGACGAAGAAAAAGAAGGGCCGACGTCGCTGGTGTCGCTTCCTAGCGTCCGTTAATGATTTATAACGAGTGGAAAGATAAATCTTAAAGGAGCAATGAAATTTTAAAGACTAAAATAAACAGGAGAAGGCAGCAAAAGGAGAAGCTGAACATAACGAAGCAATGATTGAAAACTTGAATGTGCACAGAACAAAAAGAAGCAAACTCCGAATCGTAAAATAACAAAAAATGTGGGCATCATTTATTTCATGGTTCTGCAACAAAGTAACTTAACTTAACACCAACAACAACAACAACCTGCTGCAAGCTTCTCAAGTCAAATGAACAACATCTGCCGATGTTCAGCCGTCGATAAAAATTTAAATGAACAAAAACCAACAGCAACAACGACGAAAACCCAAAGCAAAACATGCACATGGAAAAAGGAAGCAATCCGAAAAATCTACACACACAAAAGGCGAAAAAGAGACAAGGAAAAAACTGCAAAGATGGTCTTTAAATGCAAATGCGATGAGTTGCCAACGAAGTCGAAGTATTTCCGATGACGTCTGATGTTATTTGAGCGCACTCTTTTGTGGTTCCGGCTGCAGCCTTCAAGGTTGAAGGACCTTCTATTTCCAATCGTCCCAGCGAACACGTTTAATTGTTATCCTCGAATTTCTTATTCGTGGCCGTGTGTAATTTGCTACAGGCGCTTATAGTTCATCGAGGAGCGCCAGAAACCCGAAGCACGTCGTAAAACACCGCTTAATTGAGAAACATTTGCATGGAATGCATTTGCAATTATAAAATAATAAAAATAATAAAGCAATCACGTCTCTAATGAACACATAATAATTCTTAACCGACGTCCATGTTGGAGAAGCGCTCAGAGCGGCCCGAAAACAAAGCGAAAGCAGACGAATGAAGAGCAGAGCCGGCGCATCATGCGGCAGCTTTCAAAGTCGACGCGGCGCGACGAACGAAGGAGCAGACGGAGCGCCGAGTCATTTGGGGGCACTTCGACGAGTTGTGAGCTTACGAATTTCGGCTCACGTCCGTAATTTCGCTGTTGGTTGTTGTCGGTTGTTGTTGTTGTTGATTTCGGCTGCTTGGCCTCTTCGCTGTTTCACTTACAGCCGTAAATTGCTTTAATATATGCAGCAATTATGACGCACACACGCGAACTCACTCACTTCTGCGGCTTAATAAATGAACATGTCAAAATTGTAATTTGGCTTAAAGAACGCCGTACGAAATCCAGAAATTACCGCGTTCGGATAGGCTACGAACGGCGGCGGTTAACCTTAGCCGAAGGTTAACGTCGACGCACGGTCTTTAGTCTTCATTATTGGCGTGGTTGCTGTTGTTGCTGGTCCACGCTGGACGCTGTGCGGCTGCTGACGCACACACAAATGTGCCTTAAGTGATTTCGGCTTAAGTTCTGCTTCGGATTGCGCTGTAACAGCGAAATGTGTTAATTTCTTCTGTCACTTGAGCATAAATCACGCTCAAAAATCACAGTCAACAGCGAAAACAATGCTCAGCACGGCCTGCTGCTGGCTTCGGAGTCGTTATTGGTTTGCATTGTGCATTTTTGGCTTTAATTTTATTTGTCAACATTTCACCCACTCTGCCGCGATTCCTGTCAGCACTAAGAACCGTTAAAGCCGCATTAGTCACAGGTTACAGCTCACAGTAATTCCGCATTTCGAGCGCTTAACAACGGTCGCCAAAACGAGAACGGAACCGCAGAATCCGACAGTTTTCGCCGTGCATATAAATCAATATAATGAGTTTTGCCCTGCTTGCCGAATTTCGTCCAATCTTTCCCACAACACTTCCACCCAAACCCGATTGTTTCGAAAGGGCAGCCGATGCTGTGCTCCGCTCCGCTTTGCCTTGCTTCGCTTTGCTCCTTAACACTTTCAGCGAAATTCGTTTTGGGTCGAAGGTTTCGCTTTTCCTTTACGTTTCGCCAGTTAATCCAATTAAAATAAATCATTTTTACTTACTCATGCTCCCAATGCATCTTCTTCGGCTTCCTCTGCTTCCTCTTCTGCAGCATTTACAAATCTTATCGGCTTATTTGTTGTACAGAACGTTGCAGCAGCCGCCCGGCAGCAGCAACAACGGTTGCCGTCATTAAAACTACAATTTGCACGCATCGCATTTTTGGCAGTTTTTCTCCGTCTTCTTTTCGTGCTGTTTCCTTCAGTTATTTGTTAAGCATGAGACGCAATGCACCGCTTTGAGACTGATTAAAGACAGAGAATTTATAGCGGCTAAAACACACCATTAGCTAAAGATGATCACGGTCTAAAGTTAAAGAGCAAAGAAAAGACTTAAGCAACAAACGCGTTCACAAATAATTGCAAAAAAAATTAAATTCAAAAAAAATAAAATTGAAATAACAAAATAAAATAAAACTGAAATGAGAAAAGGAAGCAACAGTTGGAATAAATAAATATGTGATAAATAAATTTGATTAAATAAATGAAAGAAAATAACTAAACGGAATTCGGTGGCACTAAAAGGACGCGTTGCTCTCTTTTCTTTGGTTATTTAACCACCATCTGTGGTTAAGTTCGAAGTTTCTGTGAGAACGGCTGCTGCGAAATCTGCTGAAACCGCACAATGCTCTCACTGCGCGATTGTAGCTAATTTTCATCGACATTTCGAGTTCGCCATGAAGAATATTCACCTGATGCTTTCAGGAACTGAATTGATTTATGAACTTCGCGCAGTGCTCAACGAAATCATTACGAATCGATGATTTTCAACACGGTTTCAGCACAAAGGAGTCCAAAATCATGCTGCAAATGCAGTAAAAATGCTATAATGGCAAAATTAACTCTTAACAGAGCCGAATTTTGTTGATTCTAACGCGGGGCACGCTTCCTTGTCGAGCTGCTGCCTGCAACAGTCGCTGGCTCTATCATTACCCACTCACTCACCATAAATCAAATATCGGAATTGAAGATAAACGCGAACAACGCTGCTCAACACCAACTGACACCGTTGTTAGATACGCGCCAGCCTCATAAATAGCTGCGACGTGGACGAGAAGCGAGCGGCTATCGACTGTGAGCAGCGCATTTAAATCTAAAGTGGAAAGCGTCGGAAATGAATTCCTGAGGAACGCCGAACTCGCAATAAAATGAGCTTCGAAGTGTGGCGAAAAACGGACGCCGCAGCGAGAAGCGAAAACGGCGCGTACTGTTAGACGGCTTTTTAATGCAGTTTGGGTTGGCTGCAGCGACTATCAGCGATTTTAATTGAAGTTCTGAGGCGCGTGGCACAGAATTCCTGTCCTGATGATTCGTCCAGCGACGGCCGGCCGTTTCTGGCGGTTCCACTTGTTCACGTTCGGGGCATGCGGCCGTCGCAGAGTCCAGGCGCGACCGACACCAACGACAAGTCGCACAACGTCGCGCCTCCTGCCACAAGCTAAAAAATGCAATAAATTTCCGCCGGCAATTGATAAGGCGTCAAAATAAATCAAATCCAGTAACTAATCAACGAAAAGGTGTGAAAAAGATCGACTTTAAAGCAGCGCCAAGGCGACCAAACGCCACTAACGCAGAGGAAGACGATCGAAGGGGTGCAGAGGGCGGGAATAGCGTTTATTTAAAGAATAAAGCACGACTCCCTTCGCCTTCCCGACGCGTTCAATCTCCGCTGATTGTGGAATTAAATTAGATTTTAAGATCTCGTAAATCGAGTGCTAAAAAGCCGCCTGAAAGCCAGGAGCCGCTAATAAAAGCGTTCTGTGATTTTTAGTACTGCTCCGGCCGTCAGCTCAGTTACGCTCCGAATGAACGCGTCGAATGAAGGAATCGTTTTGCAGCAGCATTTCGTTTGTCAACAACAAACGCCTCGCCACTGACGACTCGTGCTTTGTTGCTGCACTTTATTGGACTTTATGATTATTGTTATTATTATTATTATTTGCGTTCTCGATTCTGCCGCAGTTCGGTTCGTTTGAGTGTTGGTTTCCCTCGTGCATTTTCACTTTTGCGCGCTGTGCAATTATTTATTGATGGATGCTGGTTCGCGCCGGTGCGACGTTCGCAACGCTTTCGCTGCAGCCATCCGAGCATTTGCATGTTAGCGACTGGCGTTGCCACCTTCCAGCAACGGCGTGGGCTGATGGGCAGGTTTTTCGCGTGTTCACTTTTCAAACAATGCAGAAACTTCGACTGACTGCGACGTTATGCAATAATGCCGCAGCCGTTACCGGAATCGAATTCAATTTTACACATTTCGAACAACTTTTCGCTGATCTCGAGTCTGTTGCAAGTAAATTACATGATCTTTTAATGCTGCTGCTGTGATTTGGTTGCAGCTAAATTAATCGACTTTTCGATCGATTACAAAATGCGATTTATTCAATATTAAATATGCATTTAATAAAATAAAGTAATTAAATAATAAAACATAATATTGCATTTTAGACATTGACACAAAACGAATTAATTAAATAATAAATAATTCCACACACCGCAACAATCTGCACAAGATGAGAACAAGTGGTGGATAAAAGCAAGAAAAACAAAGTATTTTGCGCTCCTCGAATTGGGCAAATTGTCAAATGTCAAGAGCCAAGATTAAAGAAGGCTTTAATTAGGCTTGAAGTAAATGGAAATAACGCGTCACTTGACATTTCGACGAAGTCGCAGCGAACCGCATTCAGTTGCTGTCTGTAAACAACTTAATTGAAAGAGAATGCATTGCAAAAGGAAAACCAGCACAAAACAGAAGTTTCAATGAAAACCAACCACAAAAATGCAACGCAGCCGGCATCTAAATTTATGTTAAAAGCAGAAAAACCTTTAAAGCAGCCTCTAATTAAAGCCGCCAAGGAATGCAGCACAAGAGCACAGAAACGCCTCGAATAAATGCTGTCTATTTAATGCCTACGTTTGGAAATATTCAATTTGCTCGAGGAACCTTCAACGAAATCAGAAGGCAACTGGCAAAATGAATTGTTAAGAATTTCGTTTATTTTCAATTAAATTCCCTAATTTTGGTTACTTGCTATTAATCGAAAGAACAGGCTGCAGAAACACAGCATTAAGAAAAGCCCAAAGTAGCCACAGACGCGGCCGCATGGAATTTTAATTGAGTTGGCCAAGTTTTCGGCGCAGCGAATTCATTGGCGGTCTCAGCGGCTGCGGCTCTTGGCTCAGCATAGATCCGAAGTCAACAGTCGGGTCCAATCCACTCGAAAAGCAACGAAACAAGATACAAAGCGATAAGTTTCAGGCCAACTTTAAAAGTTATCTATAAAAATTGAATAAGATTCATATAACTTCATATAACTTTGTTCCTTTTTCTATTCTCTGCTTTTCACTTTTCCCAGCAGTCAATGACTAAAAAACGTGTTTGTTTTGCTTGTTTATTCGACCAACAGGTGTCTGCCAGCGACCCAGATTGCGGCGTGAATGCGATGGTCAACTACACGCTCGGCGACGGCCTCAAGCAGCTGACGCAATTCGAAGTGCGGCCCGCCTCCGGAGAGATCTGCATATCGGGGGAGCTGGACTTCGAAAAGCGCAGCTCCTACGAATTTCCAGTCATAGCCACAGACAGAGGTAAGTCGCATCCCCCTCCGCTCGCCACTCGTTCACTTCTATTGACACATCTCGCGTGTCCCTTCCTCCTAATTCATTCCGCAGGCGGCCTCAGCACCACGGCCATGCTGAAGATTCAACTCAGCGATGTCAACGACAACCGCCCCATCTTCTATCCGCGCGAGTACAACGTTTCGTTGCGTGAATCGGCCGGCGCAACGGCCACTGCCACGCCCATCGTGTCCGTCGTAGCTACCGATCCGGATGCAGGTCGCTTCGGAGCGGTGTCCTATCGCATTGTGGCCGGCAACGAGGCAGGCATCTTTCGCATCGATCGCGCGAGCGGCGAGATTTTCATCAATCGACCGAACATGCTGTCGGTGCGCACGCAGCCGATTCACACGCTCAACATCTCAGCTAGCGACGGCGGTGGCATGCGCACCTCCATGGACGCGGTGGTCTTCCTCAGCATCATCGACTCGACGCAGCGGCCGCCGATATTCGAGAAGCCGCGCTACAATTACTACGTGAAGGAGGACGTGCCGCGCGGCACCGTCGTCGGCGCGGTGATGGCGTCCAGCAGCGATTCAGGTGAGCGACACAATTAATATGTCCTTCAATATTTTGCCATTATTGCTTTATTCGCAACCGCTCATTGGTAACAAAAGCAAATACTCAAAAGACTTAAGCAACGAACTCAGTTACTAATTGAGTCTTGTAAATTAAATTAAATGAATTATAATTAACTTATTAAATTCTAATTACAATTAAAGATTAAATGATGCTTTTGTATTTTTGAAGTATATCCTTTGATCCTTCAGATTGCTGCTTGGAACTTGTAATGCTTTTCTTTAATTTATTTCCTTCTTCATTGAGTTGCTTTGACTTTTTTTCTAATCCTTTTGGTCCCTGCACCTCACTGCGCTTCACTTCAGCGAGCATTCACAAGTTCAATGATTTGGAAACAAATATCTGCACATTTGATGGACAGCGCAGACGATTTTCGTTGAGTTGTCTGCACAACAGCAGCAGCAGCAACAGCCAAACGACCCGAAATCCTCGCAACGTAAACTAACAACAATGTTTAAGCCAAGATAAATTCTGATTTGATGTTGTTGGTCGTCGTTGGTCTCTTCATTCGTGTGCATTCTTTTATTTTGCCCTTTGTTTTGTCTCGTTTCTCTTTTTCGTTTATTTGCGCTACAAAATTTCAACGGAAAACCGAAATCTGTACTCATCAGCGTCATCAGCTCGAACGTTGAAGCTCACTGATATATGCAAAAATTCGATTGCCAAACTTTGATTGTTGTTGTTGCTGTGTCCACTGAAATTCGCTTTCATGTTGCAGTAGACGACTCTTCCACATTTCATGTTGCTTTTGCAGCTTTTGTTTTCGTTTCTTGACGTTGCTCTGCTTTTGTGTCAATCTTCGAGGGCAAGCAACGAAAATTCAATCCCTCTAAAAGCCACCACCGCCGCCAACTTCTATTGTTACTTATGAAAAAGGCACAAAAGCAGACAGGAAGAGAGAGGAAGGGAGAGGAGTAACGCAGAAAGGAACCTCGAAACGAAGCCTTTTTTAACGTTGCAAATTTTAATGATCCACTTCTTGCATTTTTGCTGAGTCGTCCTCATTCAACGGAGCCTTTTCAGTTGGTGCTTTTTATTGTTGCTTTGTCCTCATCCTTTTTTTTTATTCCGTGTTCTTATTTTCTGCATATTGAACATAATATTTATTTAAATGACGCCACAAAATTCCAAATTGCAAATTTTGTAGCTTCTCTTTTGTAGTGCTGCGCAGGTTTTCGACTTCAAAGTAAGAGTAGAATTGATTTTTAAAGAATTTCCTGAGAAGTTGCAATTTTGAATAAAAGTAGAAAGCATCCATTGTTATTGCCGAATAACGGTGAAGAGCTGCTTTCAATTGGTGATGATTTGTTTCTGTTGTTCATTCCGCACATCGTAATAAAGACTTTTATACGTTTTTCTTTTCCGTTTTCTTTTTCACTGCATTAACAGGCAGCCGTGGAGTCGTGCGCTACTCCATCTACTCCGGGGACCCTGAAAGCTACTTCAGCATCGATCCGGTGACCGGAAACATTCGCATCGCCAGTCTGCTGGACCACGAAACGAAGCCGCAGGTGCTGCTGAACATCCAAGCCACCAGCGGCGACCCGCCCGTCTACGGACACACTCAGGTGCGTTGCAATTAAAGAATTAAGTAATCCTTAGAACGTATTTTAATTAAGGAGCTAAGATTTATGTCTGAGGGGAGTGGAAATCATTGAGCTATAAACTAATTCATTCCACTTCTTCAAATCCTTTAAAATTTAATTCCATTTCATTAGCAATCATTTAAAAACGTCGCTTTGCATTTTGTTTCATCCGCTTCCTTCCCCGCAGGTCAACATCGACGTGGAGGACGTCAACGACAACCCGCCCGAGTTCGAGACGAGTCTGGTGCGCATATCAGTGCCGGAAAACGTCGATCTCGGCACGCCGCTGTACGCCGCAAACGCCCAGGACAAGGACTCGGCCAAGAGCGGCGAAGTCACCTACAGCCTCACCATGATTCCCAACAGCAGCGCCGTAAACGTCAGCATCGGCGGCCACGGCAACCTCCTGCGCTCCCAGCTGATGCCCTCCCAGCTGATGCATCAACAAACACTGCACACGGCTTTAACAGCAAGCAACTCGTTTGGCCACCGCCGCTATAACAAAGCAGAGTCGCTGCAGTCGTCGGTGGCGGCCGGAGCTCCGCTGAGCAGCTACACGCTGCCAGGTGCAGCCGTTGGCAGCGGTGCTGTCGCCGGAATTGCCGCCACCGGCGCCGCTGCTGCCGGCGACATGCAGCAAGGACTGTTCGCAATCGATGCACGTTCGGGCCATTTAACGCTGTCACGACATTTGGACTACGAAACGTCGCAGCGCCACTCGTTAATTGTTACTGCCACGGATTCGGGGGAACCGCCGCTGTCGGCTAATTTAACTATCCTGGTCGAGGTCCAAGATGTCAACGATAATCCGCCCGTGTTCGAGCGAAGTGAATATTCAATTAAGGTTCCAGAATCGATGCCGGTCAATTCCCAGGTACATTATTCCCCCATCTCTGCTGCAGTGAATTCCAAAAATACCCTCTTCATAGAAGTTTAAATATTTCATCAAATTTCCATTACTTTATTCTTTTATTTGTATGCATAATAAAAGTTCAACAGACGAACTTTTAACTGAACTAAAGACTTAAGAAACAAACTTACGAAACTAAAAGTTTTAAGACCTGAAAGGAAATCGACGAGTGTCCAAAAATTAAAATTGTATATGGCCAAAACAACATAAAACATTGCAACTGTTTTTGTTTTTAGGGTTTGTTTCTTTCTGCTTTCGACTTGATGATGAAAAAATGTAAATTTCTCTCTGTTTTGCATATATTCGGTTGTTTGTTATTTCGTGATTGTTGTTGTTGTTGTTGCTGCTGCTGGCAAGGATCAAAGAAGCGTCCGAACAGAGGCGAGTCGAGCTGGATTGCTGCGGACTTTGTTGTTGTTAAATTTTAAACTGTCCAACATAAATCAGTCAACATCAATTTGAATCGTTTTTGATTGACTACAAAAACTGACAAGTTGACAAGTATGTTGTGTTGTTTCAGTGTTCTTTCCTCCTCCTTCTTCGTAGTTAGGATTTCATTTGGCGAAACCTACGCAAGCGCCTCAACAATGAAAGTTGGAATTTGTTTTGTGCTGAAAGAATATTCTGGAAACTGTGAATTGTTTGAATGAATTGGTTTTAAATTCGTTTTGTTGGAGGCAGGAAATTCGTCGCGTTTCCATTGCTGAATGCAGCTTTCCGTTTATCTCTCAATTTATGTTAATTCCCACTTTCGCATCACTCTAATTCAATGCTAACTAAATTCAACACATCAAGTGATCGGCTGACGCGTTCAGCAGCCGTCATATCGCGACTAAGAATCTCGGCATCAGGTCAAACTTCGCGCTCAACGCAAACAAAGTCCGCACTGCAACACAAAATGCAGCTTCAGTTCCATTTGCTGCTGCGCCGTCTGAGTTTGGACTAGTTTCGCTTCTAGCTTCATATCGCCACCAATCGCTTAAATCATTTTTCACCACTGATAAGGACAGCGATGCAGCAGGGGCAGGGGAGGGGCAGATTCGTACCAAAGCAGATCGATCGCGAAAGCAGCGTACAGTTTCATCCCGACGGAGATCGCTTCGTCGCTCCGGAGATGGATGGCTGAATGGATGGATGGATGAACTGATGAATGGATGTGTGCAGCACGGCGATTTACAGTTACATAGGGTTCCCCCAGAGAACGGCTGCGCTGCAGATAACCAGATCATCTGCATTAGAAGCTGAATGCCTTTCGAAGATTGATGACCGCCAACAAATCCCACTGAAAACATTACCCACAAAGATAGTTAGCCGAAGTACGTGTGTGTGTGTGTGTGTGTGTGTGTGTGTTGTATAAATTAGTGTGTAAGTGTGTGTGGTGCTTTTGAATTGCATATCTTAAAAGCCGGAGATAGGCGAAAGAAGGAAGCTCGAGTCTATCGCAGGGACAGATAAAACAGAAGCAGCTGAAGAGGCGCGGAGAAACGAGGGGCTTAGAAAGTACTTCAAATAGATTTACAACCTGAAGAATCTCAGTCTAATTTCTTTTAATAGATTCGCTAAGTTTCTGGGAGTGAGTAGGAAATTGTTTAGCCTCGACTGCAGCCGGAGTAATGATGTTAGTTTGTGTTTCGGGGAAAATCGGGTCAGTGAAGCCGAAGGAATACAGCAACAATGCCAGTTACTGCAAGAAAGTTGGGCGCTCGTCGGCAGACAGACTTTCGGTGGTCAGCGATGAGCTGCTTCGGCTACTGTAAATCGGACAATCTGCACCGCGCACACAAACCTAATTCAAACGAGAAATTCCATCATCAAATGCGACGATCTGATCGCTAATATATTTTATAACTTAGAATATTGAAAACCAGAAGAAATTCCGATGGGAGCAGTCTTCAGTCATTCAGAGAACCTCGCGACTTTTAAACAGCCAATGGACTGCCGCTGCCCCTGTTCGGTTGCGAAGACCGTCACTGGAGCTGGCAGATCTGTATTTGGCCTCCTCCTCGTATCGCAATCAATGCTGCGAATTGAATATTAACTCGCAGTAGCCGCAAAGAAGAACCCGAGAGCAAGAGTCGGCCAGAAGAGGTACCGAGGCGTATTTAGCGACGCAGACCTGTCGCGGTAACGCGAGGCAATACCGAAATCTAATTAAGAGTTGCACATCTGTGTCACCGCCGCGACAACGTAGTCAAGAACACAAATAAATAGAACCGGAGAAAACACAGAAGAAGTTAGCGATAATCGCTGCTTTTTCCGCGGTGATTTGCGCAGCACAACGCGCATGAACGATGGACGAAATGTTGCATGGATGGATGTGTGAGTGCTGCGGCGATGTCACCGTGCCGAACCGTCGGCCGGCCAACGAAAACTGTTCCCATTGTAAATGTCGTGTCTGGCAGTCGTCGGCGTCGTCCGTTTCGCCTTTATTACCATATCATGTTCAGCAGCAAACGACGGCTGCAATTGGGAGACGGGGCCGTAATGAAGGCCCCGACTCGGTGCTTGTGCGGCTGTTCGGCGGCTGCTAGCAGCGCCACTCGAACCAGAGCAACGCTTGTCGTCGCAAAGGGAACATCAAACTCCTGCTCGAACGGTATTTCCTCCACTGTGCCAGCTACCGTTTGGCGAGTTCTAGAAACCGCGACTACGAGGCTTTTCGTGGTTCTGCCTCCTCTCCGCTGGTTGCATAAAAAGTCGCGGTGCACTTTTTGCGGTGCTTGTGTTGAGTTCGATGTTAGCCTCGTTTGTGGTCGCTGCTGCGATCGTCGATTACATTCGACATCCCGAAATAGTAGACGAGGTAATTCGCAAACAAACAATCACTTAACCTCGGCGCAAAGCGTGTCCCATTAAAAACTTTCTTCCAGCTAATTTTGGTCATTTCAGCCCAATTTAAGTGCGCCCACGAAGAGCGCGAGGGGCGCGGGGATAGGCCAGTCTTGGGCACGACTCGGCTTCATGATCCGGGCCGATTGCGTCGTTAACCCTTTTTGCCTTTTGACTTTTACAGCTCGATGAGGCAAATAGACTGTCCTCTGCGACCTGCAGATGTGTTTATAAGGAATTCCATTGGCATTTCGTTTGATCATGCGAATTATTTCACTTTCAGATCGTCCAGGTGACTGCCATCGATCTGGACACCGGCAACAACGCACGCATCACGTATCGCATCATCAACGGCGGCAGCAGCAACCTCACCAAGACGATAGCCGGCATCGCGAGCGCGACGAGCACGAAGCAGCCGCTGAAAATTGTTACAGCGAACGCTTTGGATGTGGAGATCGCACAACTGTTCGGCATCTTCCCGAACAGCGGCTGGATCTACTTGCGCGGCACCCTCGACCGCGAGTCACGTGACCGCTACGAGCTGAACGTGTTGGCGAGCGATAATGGAACGCCCGCCGCGCACACACGCACACGGGTCGTCGTCAGCGTGCTCGACGCGAACGACAACGACCCGCACTTCCTACGCGCCGCGTACGAGTTCGCCATCGAGGAGAACATGCGACGCGGCTCGCTGGTGGGCGTCGTCGGCGCTCGCGACTTGGACCTGGACGAGAACGCGGCGATCCGCTACAGCCTGATTCCGTCGAATACCAGCTTCCAAGTGAATCCAGTGACAGGTGAGTTGCGGGGAGAGGGATGGGCAGGGGCAGGGGCGGGGCGGTGTACCTTGAAACCTTTCACCGAAAGCACCGCGATCAAAACTAAGCTCGCATCTAATCGAATAATTCATCCATTCCACTGAATAAAAACCGATCGTCCGTCGCTCCGTCGGTGCACTTGTTACCGTTGCGCCGTTGCAGGTTCGGAGAAAGCGGCGACTCTTTCACCGACTCGTTGCAAATTAAATATTTCCTTCGAACATACATTAACGTCACTTACGGTCGCCGGCCGATCACAACGCTCCTAACAACTCACTCAGCGGCCGTCACAGCAACGGGCAGAGGCAGCCATGACCCGTGGTCATCCATGGCTGTTCCACTTCTCGCCGGCCGCATGCATAACCCATGTCGCCGAGTGAGTATCCGGCCAATCACAGCCACTCACGACCAGCGCACCGAGCCACGAGGAACCGGTTTGTTATGCTAACGACGCACCACGGCCAGAGTCGCCGGGCCTAATCTAAGCACCATCGCTGAGCGCCCGTTCGCGATCTATCGCAACCTCATTGCAGGCCGCAGCGCACGATCGATCGGATCTGTTCGTATTCCAATGACCATTAGTGTTCGCACAACAGCAGTTTTAACGCTGTCAGCTCATCAGTCAATTGGATGTCACCGGGCTGACAGTTTGTGGCCACTGTGTGCGGTTCCAGTGGACACACGTCGGCCAACACATCGTCGAACTGTTCTTGTGGCATTTGTTGTTGCAGCTGCTCGGTTGCGTCGTTGCCCCAGCGGCAGCCTCTGTCACACAATCCCAGCATCCAAGTTATTTAAATTAAATATGTAAATCGGTTGCATGCGATCCGAGAGTTTGCAGAAGACTTTCGAAAACTAAGTCCGAAATTAGGAGAAGAACTTGATCTATGTCGACAGTACCTTTAATTGAAAGCTTCCCTCTGCCCTATAACTCAGTCCGGGCAAGGTTGGAAGCCTTCGAATGCAGCTGACTATTTGTTCAGCGTGGTGATGTGGGATATTTCTGAAGATTCGTGACCTTTACACGTCCCGTCGCCACAGTCGTTCGTCCAAGCGCGGCAATTTGCATCACAAACGCTTAACGAAGTGGCAACGGAGCCGAGTTTCCCACACTTCCAACCCACAGCTGTTTATGCTAATTTTCGCCACTCTTTTCCGTTGCCATTCATCAGATGGGAGTGGCCCGCCGACGACCCAATTTGCGGTGGAAACCAGCAACATTCCGCGCAACCAGCGCTCAGTTTAGGTCTTTGCGAGGAGCGGAGCCGCCTTCAAAAGTCCCGGTGACGTGTCGAGCTTCCGCTTGTTAGAAATCAGTTACCCTAGCCCGAAAGCCCTCGTGGGGAATCGAAGTTCATGGAATGTGGACGACGCTTCCGACTGATCGATGCCCACGATCAACCCAAATTTCATTAAGAAGACCGGAAAACACTCCGAATTCTGGTGAAGTTGATCCCTACCCACGGTTCAAAGTCACCGAAATTGAAGTCCCCCTCCTCTTGCGCTGCTGTCGACACTTTTCGCCGCTTTACCGTTAATTAATTGATCTCTACTTATGCAGAAAAAAGCAAACAATATTAATTATGTGTGTGTGTTGTCTCTTCGATGTATTTTCAGGTGAAATCATTACCCGGGAAGCGCTCGATCGCGAGCTGCGTCCACAGTACGACCTGGTGGCTGAGGCGCGCGATCAGGGCAGCCCCTACCGCAGCGCCCGGGTGCCAGTGAAGGTGCACATCAGCGACGTGAACGACAACGCGCCGGACATCGTCGATCCGCAGGAGGATGTGGTCAGCGTGCGCGAGGAACAGCCGCCCGGCACCGAAGTCGTCCGAATTCGTGCCGTCGATCGTGATAATGGCAACAATGCATCGATCACTTACTCGATACTGAAGGGTCGTGATTCGGACGGCTACGGCCTGTTCGCCATAGACGCCGGCTCGGGAGTGATCCGGACGCGCGTGGTGCTGGACCACGAGGAGCGCAGCATTTATCGCCTGGCCGTGGCCGCTACCGACGGCGGCAACCCGCCGAAGCAGTCGATCCGCTTGCTGCGTGTCGAGGTGTTGGATTTGAATGACAATCGGCCGACGTTCACCAGTTCGAGTCTGGTCTTTCGGGTGAGTCGTGGTTGTGTTGCGAGAAGAAGAACACCTTGAATCAGAGCTGGGCAAACATGGCCCCAGGTGCACACCTATGGCTCGATTATTTCCCTCCCGAAATCACTTTCTTTTTTAGCCGCAATTAAAAAGTCATCCCGACCAACGCAAAGTTTATTTAACGATTTCGCCTTTTCATCGTTTGCGTCACTTCGAAGTGTGATGGGGGCGGGTAGTTGCCCGCCTCTGCTTCATTTGACTACCGGACAGACAGAAATCTGCACGCTGATCAGTGCTGCCAAATTCAGTTCCTGGAAAAACTGAAACATTTGCGCCTGGCTGCCAACTGGCGGCTCGACTCTTTTCGCGTTTCCAACTCGTGATCGTTGAATTTAACTTTTTTTTCCTATTTCTGCTCACTTGGCTCTGTGACATTTTCAGCGAATTCCCTGCAATGCAACAGTCGACGATGGCTGCTGTTGTTCTTGTTGCTGCTTCGGAAGAACTGACAATGAGCGGCGCATTTCTTGTTATCGTCGCTTTCCGTTCTTTTCCTCTATTGTGCCTTCCTCCAGGTGCCTTTGCACAGACATCAGTTTTTGCTCGTTGGCGTTGTAATGATTTGTAGCGTCACGTGACAAAAGTTTGAAACACGATTTGTTGCAAAAGCAGCGTCCTTTGCGCTCTTCCCCCGAACGACTGCCGACTGCCGACTCCGGTTCGTTTCGGCGCGTCTCATCACGCCTCGCGATGGCAAATTAAAATTTCTGCGCTGACAGTTCACATGGACACTTACATGTGTCCGAGCTGCGCCGTGCTCCGGTGTGGGAAGCCGGCTCTCATTCATTCCGAGCCGAGCGGCGTCCTTCGCCCGATCGCTTCCTCCGAAGTTGGCGCGCTGCTCCAAACAGAATCTAATTAGAACCACTTTTGCTCATGAAGCATACAAAAACAACGTCTGTTCGTCGAATTATCTGCCTAAAAACGACGACGCGTTCGTAAATCTTCATCAAACTGCAACTTGGATTTCCTCGATCGATTTGACATCCGATTTCGGTCTCATTTAAAACAGAAATCAAGCGTCGAATTCATCATTTGGAGGAGTTTGCAGCAACGATGCCCAGCAACAACGCCATTTAAATGACTCTTTTACAACGCAGCTTGTCAAATTTGCCTGAATGGTTTTTGTCTTCCTCTTGCACTCTCCTCTTCTCTTCCTCCTCCTCCTCAGCCCGAGCGTTGTTACTTGAAAGCGGCTTTTTTAAAAATATTCCTGATTTAATGTCCGCAAACACGTAAAAAATTGCGTTGGTGTCATTTTCAACGTTCTGATTGCTTCAAAGACAAAGGAAAAAAGGGAAAAAATAAAAAAGAGCAAGGAACAGAAAAGCAACAAAACACAGTTTTTGTAAATTACTTTTTTAAAGCAAAGTTGAGCACAATTTTTCGTTCTTAGGTTTTTTATTTTTGCATTTTATGTTATTTTCTGCTACTTTTATTCTTCAATCTTTAAATTTTATTTTTCCTTTGCTTTTATTGTCTCTTTTCTTTATACTTTTTTCATCATTTGATTAATTTTTTTTAGTTTTGTGTTGAAATTCTTGGCTGTGCTTTAAAAATGCAGAACGACGACGTACACATGATAAGCTTCCGTGTTTCCACACACACACAGCCACACAAGCTTTCACACAGTCTGCTCAAACATGGAGAAATGTTTGTAGATCGCATGCGAAAGAATTTCTTTACTCTGGCCAATGATTAAATCAAGAATGATGATGCTTTCATTATTTTAACTATGGCCGTGTTTTTTCTTAATACTTCTGCAGTAATGAAACAGGGGAAAACTCTGTTTTTGTTCAACGTTCGGGTGTGAATTTGCAGTGGTTCGAGTTCACTCAACTCCGGTGCAGCATCAAGTCAATGAAACGAATTTAATCATCATCAATCATTGCTAAACTTGGCCCTGTTTAAATTGTAATAAAACTTGGAAGGAATTTCCGCGTTCAGGGATTTCAATATTCACCCAAAAAAACGCTCTTCTTCTGTATGCACCCGTTAAAGAAGTACTTTCGCACTTTAGCCTAGACTTTAAATATATACAAAATCGGTTGCTTGTGTTTGCGTCCGTCATCTTTCTTCATGACGTACAAAATTCTCTTCCTTCGAATTGCAATCCACAGCAAAGCGAATCTTACCGTGGTCTTTAGATACCCCTGGCCAAATAAATCTCTCGAACTGTCATTCTGTGTCGCCATCCTTCGCAGTCAGCGGAAACCAGCAGCAGTCGTCAGTTGCATTGCCACATCTCAAGCGATTTGGCGATTTGCAATTTTGTGGTTTTCCATATTCAAAAATATATAAATTTTTCATATGTCGATGGAAGCGCGGTGATTCAGGGAAGCTGCGGTTCCTTATTATTTTCGGCGGATTAAATTGCAACTGCAACCTCCACTCTTTTGCGGTTCGGCTTTCAGCTGCGTCTGAACCTCAACGCTGTGGCTGGCTATCTTCTCATGAGTTACGACTTTAAGATTGGGCTTTCGACACTATTTCGAGACAGATGCGGCTCAAGGAAAGGTCGTCACTGCCGATGACCGGCCGTCAACGACAAGTTGCAGCCCAAGCAAAGAAACGTCCGCCGAGAGTGGAAGTCGATGGAAACATTCACCAAAAAGGAGGGCATAAAAAGCAAAGAATATCGCAAAAGATACACAACAAAAGCAGCTACAATCTCACAAAGTATTCACTTTAATTTTCCCGATTTTACAATATTCTTTAGAGTCTTATTTCACTAATTTTTGCAAGAGTTCTTTTGGAATCGTTGCGATTCCTTCCAAAGCCTTTTTCTTTCGCAAACGAGTTCAAGAGTGCTTTGTGTGAAAAGATTAAGTGGAATTTTATTAATGTTATGAATGATATGTTTAAGGAGCATCCGTAAAATGCTGCAGATCGTTTCTGATGATCAAGCTTCTGCTCTACTTTCACTAAACTGTCTATTGACCCAGGCTTTCGCGTGAGCTACTTACGTCTTTAAATGAATTACGACTTCGGCTGTGCTTCAATCATTTTTTATAGCTCAAAACTGTAACAATTCAGTGATTCGGGCTCCAACAGGGACTTTCAAGGCTTCGAGAACATCTTCGGAGGATGGGAAAGAAGTGCACAGCTCTAATTCCTTTCCAAACACCTTTTTAATGCCTTTTTTAAATTGAAAATATTTCGGTTCTTTTTCTTCTTCACAGGTGCGTGAGGATGCGCCCGTCGGTCATGTGGTCGGCACCGTGGGGCCGAGCGAGCGCACCGATAATTGGCTGATTCGCTCATCCTCGAGGAACGACGATGGCTTCCACATCACCTACACGCTCACCGCCCTCAGCAAGGACGCCATCGAGGGAGCCTTCGACATTGACCGCCAGACGGGGCTGCTCGTCGTGGCCCAGAAGCTCGACCGCGAGCTGCAGTCCGAGTTCCGGCTGGAGATCCGCGCTCTGGACACCTCGGCCAGCAACAACCCGCAGAGCAGCGCCATCACGGTCAAGGTCGAAATCGCCGACGTGAACGACAACCCGCCCAAGTGGCCCGTGGACCCCATAGAGGTGCAGGTCAGCGAGAGCGCTGCCGTCGGCACCGTGATCCACAATTTCACCGCCGCCGACGCCGACACTGGCACCAACGGCGAACTACACTACAAGTTGGTCCGCTTCAGCCCCGTGACTCTGCTGCCGGAACTGAAGCCGAAGGAGGCCCCGCCGCCTCTCTTCTCCGTAGATGCTCTCACAGGGGCCCTCAGCCTTCTGGGGCCCCTCGACTACGAGCACATCCAGGAGTATCTGCTGATCGTGCAGGCGCTGGACCAGTCGTCGAATGCGACTGAGCGGCTGCAGACCACGGTGACGGCTCGGCTGCGTGTCGTGGACGCCAACGACAATGCCCCGCACTTCGTGACGCCCCTCGACGCAACCCCTGACGCTGGCAGTTACTCGGTCGCCTCTGCCGTCCCGTCCGCGGCTGCACCCCGTTCGGCGACAATACACTTGAGCGACGCAACGCGCGTCGGTGACCTGGTGACGCACATCGTGGCCATTGACGCCGACGCCGGCGAAAACGGACGCATCACGTACGCCATCGCCAGCGGTAACGAGGACGGCCGCTTCCGCATCGACGCACAGAGCGGGCGCATCGAGTTGGTCAAGGCGCTGCCTCCGGCGCAGTCGGCCAGCACGTCCGGCGATCACTCGAACCACTTCAGCCTGATCGTCAGCGCTAGCGACCAGGGACAGCCGACGGCGCGGCAGGCATTGCTGCAGCTGCAGATAGTGGTGCAGGGATCCAGCAGCAACCCGCCCAGATTCCTACACGCCACCTACACGGCCAGCATCCCGGAGAACGTCCAGTCGGGAAGCTTCGTGCTGCAGGTGACGGCCAAGTCATACAACGGAGGTGAGCACGGTAAGTGGTGACTTCTTCACATGACCCTTTCACCATAGGAAAGCTTTGAACGGAGAAGTGACAAAAGCAAGAAATTCCATTTCGGGTCCTTCACGATGTCTACTTTGCCCCTGCAATTGTGGAGCGAAGCCTTGTCGCTTCTCGTCTAGGAGTGAATAATGGCGATTATAGTTTGTTTAATGGCCGGACGCCAGGGGCATTTTTATTTAATAGTCACCATCATTCTTGCCGCGCACTGGCCATTCATTATCGTCTCGTTCAATTCATTAATTCCGTTCTGACAGTTCGGCTGTCATGTTCTCAAATCTGACACATTCGGCTCGTTCCGCAGGAGACTTCATATGCAGCTCTGGCGACTGCTCGCTGCCGTTCTGTACGTTTGACATCTGTGTAGGTAGTTAACGTCGTCGGTTTGCGGCATTCGCTCATTCGGCCGATGCTACCAACTTGCAGATTTGCCAGCAGCGCCGAGCAGAGTCGATTGTCGGCTCCGTGATCCACACGAACATATTTTTGTTTATTATTTGTATCAGCTACTGTAGGTGATTTTCTCTCCGCTCCGACTCTTTCTAGTTGAGCTGCGTTAAAGACTCCGAACTGCAGCTTTCGCTTTGTTATGGAATTTATTGCCACCTCTGTAAAATTAACCGTCCGACGGTTTCTTTTGAATTTGGTTTCTGTGCTTTTACGCTCTTCTGCTGTGTACACTCGTCGTTCTTTTGCTCTTTGTGATTGCATGTTTTTTATGGGTTTTGTGCGGCGGCCGGCTCTTTAAGGCTCCGATTGGAAAGACTCTCCTCCGTAAGCGCAATCATCAACCTGCGCTTGTTTACAGCGGCCGTTCGTTGTTTTGTTCCTTTTTAATTGCATGTTTTTCCCAAGGACATGTTATCATTTATTTTGTATTAATTAAAATAAAACGCTGCTCTGCCATTTGCAGACAGTTAACAATATTTGCGCCATGTTGCTTCTGTATCATCCCGTCTGTCCGTCCATCTGTGGCTCTGCTGCAGCTCACATATTTGAAGCCGGCAGATTTGTCTGCTTAATGACGATTAAATGCAATTAATTACCTTCGTTTGCAGCGGCGGAATTTGTTTAACATCGCTTCTAAACGACCGAAACGACAAGCCACGGCAAAGTATAGAAATTTATAGGAAAAATAAATTTTTAGCGGTCGTGTGTTCTTCTGTTGCTATAGAATCGCCGTTCATGGAACGGGAATCAATTGAATTGGAGTCTTTTCCGATGTCTATCTGAATTATTCCCATTTTAAGCATGCACTTTAATCTTAATGATCTTTAAAGTGATCACCTGCTTTCGCCGTCATCGCGAGCCACATCTTGGTAATTAATTTGGACCCTCTGTTGAGGCCCATGAGGGTCTGACATGTCGCCAGTGTGTCACTTCCCCGTATTGAGTAATTTATAGCAACCTGTGATTTCTCTCAACTTTCTGTCTGTCTGTCAGCAGCAAATCTGACGTTCGAGATTCCGGCCGGTGTTGGTGATAATCACTTCATCGTTGACACCTTCCGAGGCATCGTCAGCACACGTGGACTCTTCGACCGGGAGGCAAGACCGGAATACAGGGTGCCTATTTACGTGTACGACACGAACCGTGCCTCGGCGCTGTCTGCGCTCAGTGAAGCGCGCCGGCAAAGTCCGTCGTCAAGCTCCACTTCATCGGCCTCGCCACCGACATCAGCAGCAGCCGCAGCATCGTCCCCGTCATCAGCATCACTGCCGTCACCAGCAGCATCAGCATCAGCATCAACGTCATCGACATCGACATCACTGGCGACAAGCAACGAACCGTCAGCGGCTTTAACTGGCGGACAATTTGACATCGCCACGCTTATCATCAGCATCACGGACATTAATGACCATGCACCTGAGTTTAGGCCGGGATCCTGCTACCCGCTCTCCGTGCCGGAGAACAGCGACTTGGCCGTCATCCATACCGTGGTGGCCACCGACCTGGACGAGGGCGCGAACGGCGAAATCGCTTATAGCATAATCGGTGAGTGGTTCCGGGTATCGACCCTCTCCGCGCCTCCATTCCGACATACAATTAACTGGCATCTATTCTGATTTCCTCTCCTGTGATTTTCCTTGCCACTTAGCATTTCGGTGATTGTTTATTTGTTTGGCTTTCTTTTGTAGGTGGCAACCTGGGCAACAAATTCGCCATTGATATGCATTCCGGCGAGCTGACTGCACGCTCGCTCGATCGTGAGCAACACTCACGCTACTTGCTGCAAATACAGGCCCAAGATCGTGGCTCGCCCATCACCTATCAGGGCCACTGCAATATCTCGGTGATTGTCGAGGATCAGAACGACAACGAGCCGCGCTTCGATCAGTCCAAGTACGTGGCGAACGTCGGCGAGGATCTGGCGGTGGGTGCGAGTGTGCTCAGCGTTAAGGCCACGGACGCCGACTTGGGCCCGAACGCGCGCCTCGTCTACTCATTGGCTAATGAGACACAGTGGCTGTTCGCGATTGACAACAAAAGCGGCCTCATCACCACCGTCGGGTAAGTGTCACTCCTTCCCATTTGCATTCACACAGAACTCACCAAGATAATTGCATTTCCTGACAAGTGTTGCATTGAATCTTCGTGCTCTCCATTGCCGCGTTTTTCCCAACTATCACTGAAGGCAACTGCCTGAGACAAGCATTAAAAAAGGGGCTTTTTCACAAGGGGTCGTAGAGGGAGTAGAAGCATTTGACGGACATAGGACGAAATCGTGTGAAAAACCAACGATAAACAGAAAACAAAGAGTAGATATAGCCTTTGAGGTGTTAGCAGTTGGCTGGATTATAATTAGAAAGCAATCTCCAGATGAAGCTGCATCGGATCTCGTTGAATTTTATTGTAGTGCGATTCAATTCACGGTTTCGTTCGATAATCGGATCCACCGCCGATCATTTGAGGTCGCCCGAGGAGAGGTTCGCTCTATAAAATTATAAATTCCCTATAATAAAAACTTGTAAATGATGCCGAAGAGGCGATCGATGTTGGTTCAGCAGTTCGAACGACTGTGTAGCAAATTGATCAAATGTTACGATATCGGATGATGATCCAGACAGACACGCAGACAGACGCAGAGACAGATGAGATGAACGGACAGGCCGAGTGCAACCTACACATCATCATAAATTGCAACATCGTCGAAGTACAACGACAAATTGCACCACAATCGAACTTCGAAGGCTAAAAATAAACAAAAAGACGGGTGTGAAGCGGTCGGTGCGGCGGACGGGGGCGGCGGGGCGGCTGGCACGCATCCATGTGTGTGTGCACAAGCTCAGGAATTCCGCGCACAATTAAATCACTGCCAGCGACGTTGCGTAGACATGAATTCCCTTAACTCGGGATCATGTTATCGAGCTGCATCAACGAGGCAGCGGCAGCGGCTGCAGGAACTCTTCTGCTGTTCAATTTATAATGTTGACTTTTAAAGTTAATGCCTTGGCGCGTGTGGATGTTGTTGGTCTGGTTGTAGTTTTCGGAGGACCCCCTCTGGTGCAAATTTATGCTTATTGGCAATCAATGTTGACAGTGAACGACAATCACAACAGCAACAACAACAGAGCGAGTTTTTTGCTATCTGTAGTTGATTGTTTTTATTGCTGGAAATTAAGTACGAAGGAAGATGGATGCGATGTTTACTGTAACGCTGAAAAAGCCACAAAAAAGAAATATTAAACACATATATAAACACATTTAATGTATACAATCCTATATAGAGTCGTACACATGAATGTCTGGACGCTATACACGATATTTATGTGGACCTGTGGGAGATTCTCGATCATTGTATTAAGAAAAAGCCAAAAAACCACAGAAAAGTTCAGCTTTTAGCCTTCGAGCCGCTGATCTGCTTCAAAACTTGATCTGTACGTCAAAACTGTTCAAATCTGTACGTCAAAACATTGACAATCATCGACGGTCAAGATTAATTCAGATGCCGAAACTACGAGCACAATCCGAAGGAATTCGCTTTTGCAGCCATCATCGGCGGCTACGATGCAGTACAGTCACTCGATATGAACTCCTTTGAATCGAATCTTTTCCGCTGATCGAGTCGCGTCACGTCAAGGCGACTCACGTGATCGAATCTCAGATCGGTGCTCTGTCCGTAATCGCTTTAACGAAGTTAAACTTCAGTTAGGCAAGTAAATAAAACAGCTGGAAAATCGCTGAGCTTTTATTGTAATCGCAATTAAATTTTAGTATTTCACTAAGATGCGAACATTCGCGATACACTGCAGCAAAAACATTTATTCACGCCGATCACCGAGGCCAGGTTGAAGATCTGCTTAACAAGTTCTGTATTTTAATGAAGAAACTCGCTGAAACTTTTATTAACAACGATGTAATAAAATTTTAATACTTACTTCGATTAATCGTTTCCTCGTCCATTATTCTCGTTCATTATTCAGTATCTGAGCTTTCAGCCATAACCATTTCAGGTAACTGTTTTCGTTTACCGCGTAATTTGTTAGCGATGGCGATAAATGTTATCGAAAACGGATTAAATTCGTTTTCTCGCTTCGCCTGATCGTTTATCACGCACACGAACAGATACACGAGCATAAAAAGGGAATTTTTATCACCTCAACCGCTCGAGCGGCGGTGAATGGCGCAGAACACGGATTTAGAAAATTCTGTAGGGTTCATGGACCACTCGCAAAATAAACCTCAACTATTCTGGAGTATTTGAGTCGGCGATATTCTTCGAAAACTGTAAAACCTTCGAATTCCCTTCGAAGTTGAAATCATCGAAAATGATCGCGCGTTTGATTACATTGAAAGCGATTTTCATGCACTTCTTCCGTGCAAAAGACTGACCTGTGATTAGCTGCTTAAATTATGATAAAAATTTGATCGACGATCGCCCTTAACAAGCTTTATTAAGGTACGAGCAAAAGGAGTCTCCACTTCAGCCGCAGAACTCTTATCGCCAACTCAACTCGAGCCCAATCATAATTCTTGGCTGCCACCAAAACATGAAGCTCCATTTCTAAACCTCAAACTTAGACTCAACCTCAGCCAGCATCGCGATCATTAAGCCGAGATCAAGCCGACCCCGGCGCATAACTTAAGAAAAAAGCCCAGCCACTTAAATCATGTTGGCAGAAAAACCGCGCCGCAGCAAAGCAAATCAAAACGAAATCCAAAACAGAACCAGAACCAGAAACAAAAAATAGACAGTAGCGTTTGTGTGCGCCCGCGACTGTGTTGCCATTTATTCAAACGCTTTCTGCTGTCATGTTTGCTTTTATCTGGCGCTGATTGGCGGTATAATGAAAAAAAAAAAACGGCAACATCAGCAGCAGCAGCGAAGAAGAGCAACATCAAAGCTAAAGGAGAAGAGCAGAAGACAACTACGAGTACCTCAACAAGCAATTCGTGATGTTGCTGTCTGGTGCTTAGACAGCAGCAATACAATGACGAAGAAGGAAGAATGACGAAGTGAGCAGAAGAGAGCAACTGCAAAGTAACAACTTGAAGCTGTCCATTTTGATTTTGATGCTGACGATCTCGCGAGTACTAACAACAAATCTGCCATCTCGATGATTCCCATCGCAGTCGTAATTATCGTCGTGATAATAATGATCAGCAGGCTGTCTAAGATCACTCAGCGAAGTGTTGCTGACCCTGCTGCTGCTGCCGACCACTGCTTTAATTCATAAAATTGCATTCAGCTTGCAATTTTCTGCAGCGTTTTATTTAAACACTGGACGAAAGCAATTACAAGGATCAAGAGGAGTTGTGGGAAGAAAGGAAGGGAAACAGGTCCGCAATATGAGGGCATCACGATCGCCAACGAACGCCAGCCGATCGTTTCTCTCCTTTATTAGCTGCTAAAATTCTACCTTGAGTGTTACTCATAGTCAAGCTGGGCCCTGATCACAGCGTCCACGTTTCTATCAATTTTTCCCTGTATATGTACCTATTACCTATATCGTAACATTATACTGATATCTTAAGTAGATCCTCCTTTGCTAAGCACTACATCTCCTGTCTTCATCGCTTTTCTCTCGTTTCTATTCTTCAGGCCGCTGGATCGCGAACGCCAACACATTTACAACTTCATGGTCGTTGCCACCGATGGCGGCCGCTACGACTCACGTTCGGCGCGCGTGCCCATCCAGATAATCATCGACGATGTCAATGACAACAAACCGATCTTCGAACGCTATCCATTCCATGCCCAAGTCCCGGCGCTCATCCAGCCGGGTCAAACGCTGTTGCAAGTTAGCGCCACGGATCTGGACCAGGGCATCAACGGCGAGGTGCTCTTCTCGCTCACCGCCGGCGCCGACGCCATGCGCAACAAGTTCCGCATCAACCCCAACACGGGCGTGGTCAGTGCTGCGGCCAGTCTGGCCAGCGAATCGGGCCATCTGCTGCACCTCGAAGTGATGGCACGCGACAAAGGCAACCCTCCACAAAGCTCGGTTGGCTTAATCGAGCTGCGAGTCGGCGACATGCAGCCCGGAGCTCCGGTCTTGCGTTTCCAGAACGACAGCTACAAAGTGACATTGGCTGAGAACAACGCCGCGGGCCACGCAGTGCTACAAATGAGTGCAGTGCGCAGCGATGGCCGACGGCAACGTATCCTGTACTCATTCGGGGCAGGAAATGAGGATGGCGCGTTCGTCATAGACGCCAACACTGGCGATATCGTGGTGCATGACCCGGAACAACTGGACTATGAACGGTTTGGTGCTGACCCAGCATCTGGAGGCAACCGTGGCCGTGCTATGAACTACGATGAGCTGGCCTACGCTACAGAAATGGAGGGCAAAGGTGCAGCAGATTTCCCAGGAGCTACCAAAGCTCGAAGAAGCTACCGTGAGTCGATGTCGCCTGTAGAGAACTTTGGCGCTGCGCACACGCTGGCACACGAGCTACGCTTGGTTGTTGTGGCCCGAACGGAAAGTTCGCCGGTGCTCTACGGGTACGCAGAGCTGGTGGTCGAGCTGCAAGATGCCAACGACAACAGTCCGCAGTTCACGCAGCAGCAGTACGCTGCCACCGTGTGGGAGGGCAACAACAAAGGCACCTTCGTCATGCAGGTGTCGGCCTTCGACGCAGATGCGGGCGCCAATTCGCGCGTTCTCTACCACATCGTCGACGGCAACCACGACAACGCATTCGTCATTGAGCCGGCCTTCAGCGGCATCGTCAAAACAAACATTGTGCTCGACCGCGAAATTCGGGACATGTACCGCTTGAAGGTGATTGCTACGGACGAGGGCGTGCCGCAAATGACCGGAACCGCAACGATACGGGTGCATATTGTCGACGTCAACGACAATCAGCCAACTTTTCCGCCTCACAGCATCATCAGTGTGAGCGAAGGTAAGTCAAACAAGAGTTCATCACTTCTCATTCTAAATCCAGCTCCAAACTAATTGAAGAAGGTTATCGATAAAGATTTCAAATTCAAAACATTATTTCCCCTTCCGCTTCATTCTTTTATACATATATCAATTGCTTTTGCCATGTATCATGAGTTCTTGTTTTTTTCTCGCTCTGGTTCTCGTCCACTTTAGGTACCGAACTTGGTAGCGTCATAACAACGATGTCTGCCAACGACGTTGACACCTACCCTGCGCTAACGTACCGCTTCGTCAATGAGCTTAACGATGACAAACCACAGCAGTACCCGGAATCCAACAACCGTCCCACGAACAGCAACTCTGCGTCGACGCTCTTCCCTTCGGACGACAACAGATCAATATTTGCCATCGATCGCTACAGCGGCAAAGTGATCCTCAAACGCCGTCTCGACTACGAACTACAACAAGAGTACCAATTGGAAATAATTGCCTCCGATGCTGCACACGAGGCGCGAACAGTACTCACAGTACGCGTCAGCGATGAAAATGATAACGCACCAGTGTTCCAGGCACAACAGCCTCCAGCCTACTTCGCCATGTTACCTGACCAGCACTTGTCATCGTTATTAGCTGATTCCGCTGCCGCGTCGATGGACATCGAACTCATTACAGTGAATGCCACAGATGTGGACGCGGAGGGGCGCAACTCGCTGATACGCTACAGCATACAACCGCCAGTGCAGGGCTTCAGCGTCAACGAGCTCTCCGGCACCGTGTACATGAATGCTAGCGCTGTGGCCGCAGCTGGCGCTCGCGATGATCTGTTTGTGCTTCTCGTAGCACAGGACTCGGGTGTTCCGCCGCTCAAGTCTTCGATTGTGCTGCGTGTGCGATGCAACACACATGCAAACGGTCGTGCGCAGTTCTTGCAGACGCAATATCGCGCTCAAATAAACGAAGCCGCCGCACTCGGCACCGTCGTGTTGCGTCTGTCGCACGAGGTGCTAGACGCCAGCGTAGAGTTCGCATCTGGACATTTCGCCTTCAACATCGTCGCGGGCAACGAGGACGGCGTCTTTGAAGTGTACCAAGCAAGCGCCATCATCTTGGTGAAGCCGCTCGATCGCGAACGCGTCGACCTCTACAAGCTGCGCCTGGTCATGAGTGATGTGCATGCGCAGACGTCAGCAGCCGCGATGCAAACGGTGCACGCTGACAATTCCAGCACTTCAGCCATCAATGTGTTCGTCACCGTCGAGGACGAGAACGACAACAGTCCGCACTTCGACGCCAGCTCGACATACGAAGCCGAAATAAGCGAACTAGCACCGCTGCGTTACTCGATCGCCCAAATCGCAGCCTACGACGACGATCTGGAGAACACGCCGAGCTCAGAAGTCGTCTACGATATCACTTCGGGCAACGACGAGGCCATGTTCACCATCGACCTTGTCACGGGCGTGCTTTTCGTTAACAACAAATTGGATTATGATACCGGAGCAGTGAACTACGAACTGATCTTGCGTGCTTGCGACAGCGCGCCACTACCGCGTTGCAGCTTGAAACCATTCCGGCTCGCATTGCTGGACGAAAACGACAACGTGCCACGATTCCCTGTCGCAGAGTACATCGAGTTTGTGGGCGAGAACGAACCACTTGGCACCAGCGTCTTCACGGCACGCGCTACCGACCTGGACCGTGGAATTTTCGGTCTTCTGAACTACAGCATCGATCATCAAGCCGTCGGTATAGATGACGTGTCATGGAAGCTATTCCGCGTTGACCCGCAGACAGGCATCGTCACAACAAATTCGGTCTTTGATTACGAGCAGCGTCATCGCTACGACTTCGTATTGCGTGCTTTGGATTCGGGCGGGAAGTCTGCGACTGTAAAAGTCTGCATCGTCATCGAGTCGCAGGATGAGTTCTCGCCGCAGTTCACAGAGCGCACCTACCGTTTCGTTATGCCTTCGCCATCAACCGGTTACCTACCATTGGGCTTCGTGATCGGGCAGGTCACTGCAACTGATCGCGATAAGGGGCCCGACGGACGTATTGTCTATCAATTGAGTTCGCAGCATGCCTACTTCAAAGTGAACCGCACAACTGGCGCAGTTGTCATTAAGAAGAAGCTGGACGACAAGTTTGATGATGGGCGCGATATCAGTTTGGTCATTTCTGCGAGTTCGGGTCGTCAGGGTTCGCTGACGAACATGACCGTCGTTGAGATCTCCCTGGATCCTCTGGCCGATCCTGGAACGAATTTGGCCAGTAGCGGAGGTACGGCCAGCGAGAGCAGCGGTATAGCCGATTGGTTATTGGGACTGATTATAGCTGTTTTACTAATACTTTGCGCTGTAGCAGGTATTTTCCTGTTTGTCAAAATGCGCAGTCAACGGCCCAGACAGGGTGTCGCCAAGCCTAACCTGACAACAGAGACTGTAGGAAACTCCAATAGTTATGTGGATCCAAGTGCATTCGACACCATTCCCATACGCGGTGGTGTCAGTGGAGTTGTGGGGGTAGCAGCTGGCCCTGGCAATGTGTCTGGCGCGGCTGGACAATTCGCACCGCCCAAGTATGATGAGATTCCTCCGTATGGACCGCATACAGCCAGTTCGAACTCTGGCGCGGCAACCACCTCGGAGCTGTCGGCCTCCGAGCAGTCCGGCTCAAGTGGTCGCGGCTCCGCCGAAGACGATGGCGAAGACGAAGAAATACGAATGATTAACGAAGGTGGTCCTCTACATCAACGCGGTGGCGCCAGCGGAGGGGGTGCCAGTGATGATGGCCGCATTTCCGACATTTCTGTACAGAACACACAAGAATACTTGGCGCGGCTGGGCATTGTGGACCGTGACGCCAGTAACACGGGCGGTGCCTCCAACTCATCCCGACGATGTTCCGAGAGCACCAACAAAGACTCGCACCTGCATCATCCCCTGCCGATAGTCGACTCGCTGCACATGTTCGACGAAGATCCTGCAGCGGAGTCCGACATCACAAACCTCATCTATGCCAAATTGAACGATGTCACCGGCGCGGCTTCCGATCGCGGCAGCAGTGCCGACGAGGCTGCCACAACGGCGGGCAGCATAGGCGCTGCCGTAGACCATGTGATGGGCTTCGGCGATGTTCCCGTTGTAGGCACCGGCAACGTAGGTCCCTCCATGAACGGCTCGCTGAGTTCGATTGTGCACAGCGAGGAAGAGCTGACGGGCAGCTACAATTGGGACTACCTGCTCGATTGGGGGCCGCAGTACCAGCCCCTGGCGCATGTTTTCTCTGAAATCGCAAGACTGAAAGACGACACGATGTCCGTGCACAGCGGAAACAGCGGCGCCTCATCCAGCGCGAAGAGCAAACAGTCGATGGCGCACTCTATCGGCAGCGTCAAGCCGCACATACCGCCGCCCTTGCTGACGAATATTGCTCCGCGTTCGATCAATATGCCGGCGTTGGGGGCAGGCAGTGGAATGGTCGGACGCATGCCGCCCAACGCCGTTCCGCATCACCTTTCGAATTCGGCGACGACTTCGGCCGTCAGCGGCGGTCCGCAGTATATGTTGCCGCGTTCCCCGATCAGTCACGATGCACCAGGCGGCTTCAGCACCTCGTCAGCCATGTCGCCGTCGTTTTCACCCTCGCTTTCACCCCTGGCCACACGCTCGCCCTCGATATCGCCGCTGGGCGGAGGCCCGACCGGCCACCATATGGTATCATTGCCCCGGCACCCGCCGCAGCCAACGCAGCGCGGGAAAAACCTGATCGTGGATCAGGACATGCGAGTGCGCATGTGAACGGCTCCAAGGGCGACGAAGGCCTTCACACAACGGAACCGTTAACAACAGCAACAAAAACCAAGTGATCATTAGTTTTTAAGGCGTTGACTTTAAGAGACCCTGTATAGCAGCCGTAAATAGGTAACAACATAACGAATATTAAGATAAGAGTTAACTTTTAGTAGTCGAAGTGGTAACGAAACATTTCCACGATTGAAATTCGAAAGGAACTGAAGAAGGTTGGGAATCAAACCCCTCACAAATGTTTTGCCATTACCAAGTAAGCTTAGGTAAGAGTTAATTTCGTTAGTACAAAAGCAAAGCCCGATTTAGTTATCATCCGACGTCAAATACTCAGCAGCTAATAGTAGGAATTTGTAAATTTTTCTATTTGTACGTTTCCATATGTACACGAAGTACATCGCAACAAAGACTACGAAGCCAATAAAGACTCTGAAAAATGTATTTAGGTAATTTTCGTTAAATGTAGGACAAACGAAGCCATAAAATGTAAGCACTGACGAAGACATTGACACAACAAAAGTGCACTTAGTATTTATTATAGTATCTCGAATATTTAGCATAGCGTAGTCGTAAATCAGTCGGACCAACGAAGGGTCCGTATTCCACCCACCGGAGCCAAATGCTCGTGACTCATGCTCGAGAATCAACCCGTTATTCGAAATAATTGTTTGTGTATTCATCGAAAAGCAGTCACTAATATTTCGTCGATGCAAAATGGCTCCGTACCCAAATCTTCCATGGTATTTAGCTGAAAATCGAAATCTTCCATTTGCAATTAAATAAAATCCAGTAAATATTTAAATTGGAATTCACCTTTTACACCTAAAACTCTTCTCTTTTTCACATTTAAAGCTTTTTACATAAACTAAATTTAAGCGTATGTTTAGAAATATATTTAAATCTGTGTGTGTAACATATTTTTATGTATTTTATTTAGTGATTTCTCGTTTTACTAAAAAAAAACCAGAAAAATTGAAATTGTGTAAATGAATTTTATTTATATTAAAATTAATCAAATAGTTAGTAGTTATTTTCTATTGACAAATTTGTTTTTATTAGTTATGTTTAGGGTTAGTTTTTAATAATAAAGTATTTATTTGATTGCTTTTTGTAAAAGCAATTGGAATTAAGATGTTGAATTAAATTTAATAAAATACTATACTATGCAGTCGTCTTTATTATTTATAAGAATTGAAAATAAAACTCCATTCATTAATAAACAATGTGAAATCAAAGCGAAAAAACATAATGTTTCACTTACGAAAGACCGAATTTCAGACTTTTAAACGAGAAGTAAGTATTTACAGAGGAGCCATCAACCGAACCTCGTCCTCTTCTTCGCCGTCTATCCACTTGCTCGACGTTTACCGACTCGAATCATCGCGAAACGAGCGACTAAGCACCAAGTGCGATCTCTCGAAAATGATATCAACTCTGCACTCCCCTGGCAGCATTCTCCTCTCGCCGGCGATCGACGCGAATGGAAGACGACGAACATTCGGCCGAGTCGCCTCACAGCACAACGTCGAGGAAATCAGTCATCCGAATGAAGGAAACAAAAGCAATTCGGGATTGCAGCTAGCAAATAAAATACGTACTGATAATGACGGCCCGCAAACAACGACAACGAAGACACGGCCAAATAAATGAGTCAATGCCAAGAGTGGAGCTGGCAGCAGATTTCTTTGTCCATGTTGAAATTAACTGAATAACAAAGGGAAAAATGCGAGAAAGAAGAAATAACAGCAAAAAGAAAGAGCTGAAATGTGTTCGCCTTTTATTAATCTCTCTTTTTCAATGATTGTTAAACATTCATCCTAGAAACTCATCCAAATTTTTAGCGAAAATAAATACATTAAAATTTGAAGTTATTTTAACATTTCGGATCGACTTTAGAAGACATTCGTTCATTCATTTTTTAAGGTATTCAAACATTTACGTCCTGCGTTTGGTTGAGTTCAGCTCCTCATTCAGGCACTGCCCTCGACCATTCACCGGGAAAGGGGCGAGGGGTCGCTCTGATATTAATGAAGGCGTTCTCCTTGCAATCCATTTAATTTTTATAAACGATCTTGTCTTAATGCCACTGTGTGTGCTGCACTTCGGTCCTTATAAATTACAATTCAGTGTTGCATTCCTTGTCCAAGCCGCAGCTACACTTGCACTGACTGCCTCCCCGACCGCGTCCGTTCCACGCTTCTGCGTCCAGCCTTGGCTTCGGTGTTGCTGCCGCTGTGCTGCTTGATGCTGTCGCGTCGACGTGAATCTTGGCTGCTGGCGTAGAAACAAAGGCGGCCACTTCATGTTGCTCTGAGAGATCCGCGAACAATACCGAAAATTAATCATTGCCAACATTTTATGCAGAGCAGAGAGGAAATGTGGTTCCTTTCGCTGCTTATTTGTATTTCTTTAGCAGTAGAGTTTCCTTTGAATCCGCTGCTTCTCGAATTCGTTTATTATGGGAATTTCAAAGATCTGTCCAACTGAAAATTAAATATTTCCTCAGTTTTGAAGGACTTTATCCAGATTTTAGAGTTTTTGTAGAGTATTTAGAAGTTGTAATGGAAATGATAAGTAAAATATTCCACGGTCATTCAAATGAGTTCCCGAATGAGTGAAGACTCTCGCTCAACCCCTAACCCCCGCCCACTGCTTCTTCTATGCCCGCCTACGCCTGCTTCAGCGAATAATTCAGTTCCTGGACTTTATTCAATTCATAAATTCAGTTTTACTGCGCCACTAACGTCACAGCGTCGCTACCGTGCGACAGTAAAAGCGGCCATCTCTCGAGGAAGTGGCAATAACTTCGTCTATGTGACAGCATTTATATTGGCGACATTAACGCCGAAACGTGACGGTCGCTCGTTGCTGGCACCGGACTCGAGCGTCGGTGTCACACGGAAGACGAGGGAAGAAGCAAATAAGTCGGGGAAAACCCATAAACACCGGGAAATGATTTTTGATTATCCGCCTGTGCTTTCCTGCTGCTGCAAAATGCCAGCAACACTTTCGATTGTCTTCAAGGGAGTCTGCAGAGCGACTCAAGTTTTGCTAGATTCGGAATTCTTGGAATATTCAGAACTTGAACGATCCTGCGCCTTCGTAATCAGTGCAAATGAAGTGGAAGTTTCCGTTGCTGATTGAGGATACTCGCAGTTGTATTGCAGTTCATCCACAGAGCAGCCACCGCCAGAAAAAGCAGCAAGGGGCGGCTGCGGCTGTCACGCTGCAGCAAGAAGCTGTCGATGGTATTTGACAACGCAATAAATATGAGTTCTGGGGCTCACAGCAACAGCAACAGCAACAGCGACGACGACAACAAATTGCAAACAACAAAATAGATCTTTGCGCAGAATAAAATTGGTAACTATTTAAAGAGCGGCCGCAGTTCAGCGTTTGTTCGGTCCGCACTCGCAGAAAACCTTGAAAGCAGCAAGCACCTCGACGTGAACTAACCTTGGGAGCTGTATTGCTGCCTTGGGAACGATTAAAATTGGCGCTCGCAATCGACTAAACGACGACCTTTTCACTTTTTATTTGTTTGTTTGTTCGTTTGTCTTCCTTGTGTGATTCTTGCTGCTTGTTATTGTGCTTTTTCCTCGTCTTTTTCTCCAACGTCACCATCAAACACACCCAATTTTTCTGTGAATTAATACAACCGGCGAGGAACGAAAACAATCATATGCCCCACAACCTATAATCAAGTCGCTCGCTGGAGCCCCATCCGGCACTTGGATGGGAAGAAGACCACGTCGAAGAAGAAGAAGAAGCATTGATAGGACGGCGACCGTGGACAGCAACAGAAACTACGGAATCTAGGAAACACTTCATTTCGTACACACAGCAAAACGCACGAGTCGAAAGTGTTGAAAGAGTCAAAAGAAAGAAGTTTACATGTGGAATGTGTGATCTTTCTGGGAAAGTCCCTTGAATAACTGAAATTGACGCAACTTTCGAACTTCGAAAAAGCTTTTTCTGGATGCTGGATTTTTTCCTAGTGTAAATAATTTGCTTGGACCCGTTTAGGGATCAATAAATGCTGCGCTTTGCTTTTATTCTGTGGTGAAGCCCTTTATTTACAGATCAGTGGCTGCCCTATACGAAGCTGGACCCCGACACACGACGGTGCGATGGGGTGCGGGGCCGCACGCAAACGGAGCTGCTATTAAACAGTCACTAAGAGGGGCGTGCAAGGGAACAACGAGCCGAACGAATAGACAGCTAAATATTTAGTTGAAAGCAATTTCACAATTGGCGTTGTTCGGAGATGCCTGTTCCTCCTGCTGCTGTTGTGAGTTGTTTATCCTTCGCCCTAATAACAGCCAAGAGCTATTTTCTCGTTCAATGCACACACAGAGGGCAGCTCTTTTCCTTTTCTTGTGTACATTACAAGCACAGTTCAGTAGCTATGACTTTTCTTTTGAAATCTGCAACAGGATGCGAATATCTCAAAAATTCTATTCGCGCCGGACTGATCTTCATTGTATTGTAGTAAAAATGTCAGTTTATTTGCTGTCGGAGCACAATTTGTTTATTGACTGAGTGCACATGAAGTTGATAATAATGCTGGCTTAATAAATTGCCCAAAAATTAGCTCCTTGAATAAACAGTGGACGAACATTTCTCCGGGAACCGACGAACGGCTGAAATGCAGCGTGGGACAGACTTCGGTGCTTCTATTCTGGTTCCTTCGAAGGAATCTCGAATCATTCGCAGAGAAGTTGCACTTTCTCACATTTTTTGTTCTATTATTTCCCTTCATCCGTGGAATATACGATGTTTAATTCCTTTTCGGATTGGGCATTGGCTTGAAAACTTTGAACTCTTCAGCGTCGTCGTCGTTGGTGCTGATGGTGTCGATGATGACCTCAACTCAGCCACAACACAAGCACCGACTCCAATTCAGCTCCTTCGGATTTAATTATATTGTTTTCGAACTATAAAAGAATAAAACTTGATTGACAGCCGAGTCATTTAAGTGTGCATTTGGCCGTAATTTGTCTATAAAAGCGAGGAGCACTCACGCCGCTGGAGGAGTGGCGGGGGCGGCGAGGGCGGCGGCGGCTCAACAAGAGCTTTCCATTGAAATTGGAATTGATTAATTCATCAAGTCCACGCATCGCCCCAGCAACGGGAATGAAGAAAAACGTGTAAGAAATAATAATAATTTCCTTCGGCGGCGTTGATGGCGAACAAATTAAAGTCGACAAAGAGCAACGCTGAAGAAATAATATCGCCTGAGCAGCTTATGCATTGATATATCCAGCTCCGGGGCGTCGAGGACGTTGCAGTTGCACTAAAGCGAGGCCAGCGCCAAAGCCGAAGTCGAAGCCAAAGCAGAGAGCGCACACGTAATGAGCTGGAGCTGGAACTGCGCCGCACACCGCCAGCAGCCGCTGGTGCAGCTGTGGACGGACAGCGAGATGAAAGGACAGCCACAGAGTGGAGCGAGCATCGCCTGCAACACCTTAATAACAAATCCATTAACACTAATGTCTTCATTCCGAGCTGGCAACGTCGACTGGGCACAAGCTGCACCGCGACTCTCCGCCCTCTGCAGTGGCCCAGCGAAGCCGCGGTATCGGCCAGTGCAAAGCCGCTTAAAGCCGCCGTCCGTCCGTCCCGTTGCCCATTTGACTGGCTGTCATTCAAGCGTTTCGCAGATGCGCGGGGAGCCGTTCACGTGCGCGTCTTAATCCTTGGCTCGGGCTTAAGTCGGCCGGATTTCGGGGCCTGCGAAGTTCCGACATTAATAAGCAAAAATTAACTTCAACTCGCCAAATGCGAAAATAATTGCTAAAACAAATGAAGCCTGAATGCGTTTGCATTGTATATGAATTCGTTGTTGTTGGTGGTGGTGGTGGTGGTGGTGGTGGCGGCGGTGGTGCTGGTGGTTGATCAGTTGATAACAAACCTTGATGAGTTCCTTTATAGCGCTGCCATTTCCATCAAATGAAGAAATTATTAGCAACGCGAATGTTTTCGCAGCCGAAACGAGGTTTTAATGAGAAGTTATTAAATGCAAAAGACAGAATAAGTGATTCCGGTTGCGCGGAGGGGGAAGGCGGCAGATGGACGAGATGAAGCACAAAATTCAATCAACTCCAGACATTTTTGCACCTTCTGCTGCGGCTTGCATAGAGTTTTCCAAGGATTGAAGAGTCGTTGTATTAACGATTCAATTCACAAACATTAGCAAACAATTAATAAGAGCGAGAGAGACTGCTCCAGTGTAATTTCGAAGCTAAACGAGGTTCTCATGAGTCCGCCACAAAAGATGACAAGGAAAGGCATCGAATTTTGCTTAGTGCCGGACTTTTATGAGTTGCCGGGCGGTTTATCTGGGGTTTTGTCAAAATTATAATAGCGAAACCATCGCAGGAGAGCAACAACAACACCACGCTCGCCACGTCCACGAGTTTCAATTCAAACTACAACGAAAATGTCTCGTCCCGGGAGCCATGAAAGTAGCTGCTCTCATAAAACGGAAAATAAGCAACAAACGACGACGACGACGACGACGACAATAAAAAACATGAAAACGTAGTCAATCATCATCAGACTATCAAACAAAAGGCTGCCATCGCGAGCAACGATCGCCATAATCCACTGAAGCAGCGCCGAATTGAGGAGGAAGCAGACGAAGGAGCAGAAGTCTCCTCTGCTGTGTGTTTCCCCGGCCTTCGTCTGCCTGCCTCGTCGTATAATAAATGGCGACAAGCCACTTACATCGCCGCTGCCATGTCCACTCCTCCCACTGCCCCCACGCGAACTCCTTCGTCCTCGCCGTGTTCTTGTGGTCGCGGCGTCGTCTGCGACTCCGGCTCCGAACGAGGATCTACGATCGCCGGCGATTTGCGTGTGTATTCAGTCACTTTTGATCCTTTTATTGACTGGATTTGCATTTTTCGCTTCCACTCAGCTCCAACTCGTGTGCATTCGTCATGAATAGAAAAGCTTAAATTTAAAATTCCCGGTAGCTTCTTCATTGTTTTTTGATCACGGAAATGCTTTGAAGTACGGAGGAATTTTTTGTTGGCTTCTTCTTTTCTCATCGAGCGACTGCAGCGTTTTGTTGTGTGCATTTTGATCATTGCTGTTGTTGTTGTTGTGTGTTGTTATTTAAGCCAAGTTGTCAAAATGATGAAACACACGATACGTGAAACTTTCGTCGTCCAGTCGACATCGACATCGACATCGACATCGGCTTCGGCTTCATTGAAGCGCGTTTGATGCTCCGGCGGCCCTCAAGGAAGTCATTAGGACCAGCCGAGGCTCAGTTATTGTGAAGCCACTTGAAAAGCACTCCTTGAGTTACCGAATTTGATGTAGTCCCGCAAGACGACCGCTTGCCGAACGATCAAATGAAACGTTGCATTGAAGGATGAACAAGTGGTGAATCGTGCTCGTCCTGGAGTTCAGTTACTGCTCATTATCACCTTCATTAGCAGTGCAACTCGACGTTAATCCACGACCAAGCGAACGCAAGGCAAGGAGGCGAGCTCAGGACCCGCTTAAGGGTTTTTTAATTGTGGTTCGATGGGTTTTCCTAGCGTTCGGAAGTGTTCAAGTTCTGCCCTTAAGTTCCATAGTTTTTGGTCCCTTCGAAGGCGTTTGTTCTGTACGAAAATCCTCCTAAAGGACGTTCATTTAATTTCAATTCCATGATTGCTTTCTGCAGAGGAGTCAAAAGCATCATTAACACCGTCCTAGCGAATTTCCGAGTTCTCTCCAGGACCTCAACCAACCCGAAAAGTCGCATTTTTCTTAGTTTCGGTCTTTTGTTGACGGTTTTTCGTGCTACATTCTCGTTGTTGGCGAGAGTCGCTGTCGCGTATATCAAAGTCATTAACTAATTACAATTCTCGCCAATACGCGCGAAGTTCACCTCCCCACTTTGACCACAGTCCATCCGGTGACTCCTCTGCGTCCTCCGCCTCCTTTCGAGTGCGATTGTTGCTGTTGCTGTTGCAATTAAGGAGCGATTTGTGCCTCATCGCTGCTAAGACACAAAGTGAACCATTTCGTTGCTGTGTCTGTGCTGATGTCTGCTTTTGTTTCTGCTCGGCATCCTCGTGATATGTGTTTTATTGTATAATTGCCGTCGCTGTTGTTTTTGGCATTTTTCGCATTGATACGAAGAGGCGGAGGATCGATACAGTCCACGGCCCGATCACTCGCCTCCAAATGATTAAGTGGAATGAATGTTCGCAGTGTAGAGTTCGGTGTGAGTTCGGAGTTTATGTGCCGCATCCATGTGTGTATCTGCGCTTGTATGACATGCACGCATGCATGTATGGATGTCTAAAGACTCTTGCGTCCTGCATCCTGTCCGGGTTTTCGGACATTTGCGCGCCATCAAACCAAATAAACACTTTCAATTTAATTCGAATGATTGCTGTTGTTTTTGCTGGTGTTCTTCCTCCTTTCGCCTCCTTGCTTTGCGCTTTTTTCCTCTTCAACTCAACGACTTGTGAAAAGGTGTGATTTTGTGCGTTGTGTATTTGGTTTTTTTCCCCTTTTTGGTTTCTGTTTCGTGGTTTTTGCGCTCTTTTCGATGGCGAACAAAATGAGTTCCGTTGTTGGTGCTGCTTTCGCGATTCCATTTGCTGGCGATTCGTGTCTTTTATAATGTAATTTAGTTGAAAGTTACGAGTGCATGATTTTTATTGGATGTGGCAGTCGCGTCATAAAGGATCACGGATCGATCCTCTTAACTTGTCAGCCACACAAACACAGTTCGCTTTATGCATATGTCCACATATTAAGCGACTTATTTATAAGACATCTTCGCAGAAACATCTTCGCCTGCAACGCGCCACGAAGATGCAAAACATAACGACGATTCTGTTGCGGATTACTCACGAAACGTGAAAATTGATTACGTAGATGAGGCAAGTGCCCAGGATTTACTTGCGATTGTAAGACGTCGACTTCCGATTAAGGAATTAATGCAAAACTAACTTTATTATTATTAACAGTGAATTAACTATGATTTGGTGAATAACTTTTGGCTATCATTCGAATTTACAAGTCTTTAAATATATTCTATGGAAAACACTTTGGCTTTGGTTGGAATTCCAATGGAGCGACTGAGTTTCGTTGCTCGTTGCGTGAAAAAGCGAAAGACTTAAGACACGAACTGCAGGAAATGAAAACCAGACTCAATTAAAGAGAAGGCAACAAAAGCGAGCATCTGTCGATCACTGTAAACGTCATTATAATAGTCACTGACAACGTTGTTTCTGATCCATTTGATCGCTTTCCTGATCCATTCCTGATGTGAACGACTTCTGCTGCAATCTTTTTCCGTTCAAGCTGCTTGGCCGGGCCCTCCCCTCTCCGCTCGCCCAGCTGCTCGACCGATCTAATTAGTATATGAGTTCAACAACGTTTAATTGTGTTTTAATGACTTCGATTACAATAAACACCGCATCGGAATCAATTGAATAAAGATTACTTTTGGAGCGAAGTGATTTTGCAATGCTGCTGCTTCTTCTATTGTATTGGATTTGCATCAGGGAAGTTGCAAGCATTAAATATGAAGCGATAAAAACGTCAAGCGATACAATCACAAAACCTGTCACCACTTGATTTTGCGATCTGTCGTTTCGTTGTCACTATCGTTAACTGCTGCTGCTGCTGCTGCTGTTATTTTTTATTATGTTGCTGCGATTTTATTGCTACACCACATAAAATCCCAACCGCACCCGATCCAAGCCATTAAATGTGCTCTTAAAACTCAACATTTTTAACACCTCAGATTTGAGTCGTCAAGCAGAACGTTTGTCCGTTTTTCAGCCACTTCGATGAATGGGAGCAGCTTACAAATTGAGGAAATGATAAAAATTAATTTCGAAAAACGATAAAGTAACGCTCTCAAGTCTATTTCATTTAATAACATTCAATTTAATAGACGTGGAATTTGATTTAGTAGAGAAGCAAAAGGCTCAAGCGACAAACTTGGTAAACATTTTCACTGAATAGCTTCTCTCAAACCTCAAAACTATTATGAATTCCCTTTGTTTCTTTTGCATTTTAAAGACTTTTACCACTCCGAAGTGTGTTAAATATAATTAATTAAATTAAGTTTGGATTAGTTTGTTGAATTTATAATTTTATTTTATTGTAGCATTGAAATTGTTACATTTTTCAGAGTTTCGTTTATTTTGTGTCCCTTCGAGAAAATCACATTTTAAATAGCATTAATTTCGAATTTATCTTGATTTTATCTATGAAATAATGTGTATTAATGTGCACATAAATCAACTGGAGTCAAATCACTTTCGATGGCAACACGTTCGGCTTCCGAAATTGCATCATTTATGCACGATTTGCTGTCGGTTGCATGTTGCTTGCTGCTGCTGCGTGATGTTGCGGATTTTCTAATGGTTTTGTTCGACATTTCACAGCTGCCAAATTATAGCAAAGTATAAATTCTATAAATATAAATAAAACAAACGGTTCTTTTCTTGGGAAATCGCAAATAAGTTCTGAGTAAATTGACAACGAGCCATGCAATTGGCAGAAAGCATCTCACACAAAAGGCTTTGAATGCATATTAAATAAACACCCGACGAAAGAGGAGAAGGAAAATTTACACACACACACACACACATAAATAGTCCACGTGCACATCATCACATCACGCAGATTACACAACAGCGGCGAAAATAATTGCAGTGCAGAAATCGAAGACAGTCACGTTGCAAGCATAAATAATAATAGGCAACAGCTCCACGGAACAGCCAAATAGACAACCACATCAGCACCAGCACCAGCACCAGCAGCAATAACACACAACAAGGACGTCCCTGTTGAACGGTTTCTATGTGAATTTTATGATTTAACCGTTGCTTAAAGCACGCGTTGATTTATAACGCAAAGCAGCGGAAGTAGTGGCTGAAGGGGGGCTGACGGCAGCAGAGACGGATGAAAAATAAAAGATTTATTAGCAGAAATGGGTTTCTATTTCATATAATTACACATCCATATACAAAAGATTACGACATTTTTATTAGGAAATGAAAAATTAACGATCGAGCGTAGAGCAAATAAACCAAATTGCGAATATCATCCAGCATTCGTCTCGATACGCGTTCGATGAATAGCCATGATATTCTTAGAAGAAGTACTAATTAATGCGGTCAGATCCACGAATCGTTCATCGGCAATTTACGAGCCACACAGACACCACAACGAGTGATGAATCTTGCGGAAACCATTACAAATCTGTTCACGCAACATTCACGAATCGCCCGCGAATCATTCTTTTCAGCAGCTGTTCATGGAAGGTCCCCAAATAGTACCCACATGGTCCACCCAACTCATCAATTAATTATACATTAAAGTTCCCAAATCGCCCAAGAACCACTCACGAACCATGCACGAAACGCTCACCAAATTATTCGTCATTCAACTCCTAAAAAACTGTCCAAAGGGCGTTAGCTAACCACCTATGAACCACGATCCAAGAATTCACAACAATTCGCATGAAGCAAGTGGCATGAGCTGTCCTCAAACCGTCCACGAAGCACTCACGAACCATCCTCGATTGAGCGATTGACTATTGACGATTATAGGCTCGGTCTATAAACAGGTATGCCTGGTGAGTAGACGATTCGTGGTTCATGGAGGCAAAAAGTGCCCCATATTCAAAAGGCACTTTGTGCAAGAATCATTTTGAAACCTCTACTTTTTGGAAGGACCCATAGATGTTTGCCCAGACATCCCGAAAGTCCGAAAATCATTTAGTTTATTTATTAAATATGAAAATACGCCTTCTGGTAATTATTGCGGAATTTGTTACCAACGACTGAGTGGCCCACCGAAGGCCGGACTTACTTGGATGCTGTTCGTGTTCCTTCTTCCATGCGCCGTCGGTAAAGGTAAAGATTGAGAAACCCGGAGGAGAGATTAAAAAAGGAATACCTGCTGCTGGGACAGAATTTATAACACGTGTTCTCTCAAGGCGGCTTTAAGCGTGGCTTATTTTTCACAACATTTCACCTAATTAATCAAATTTCCTCGCTTATTTTGCAGTATTCCTTGACAACCTTTCATTTGTTTGTTTTGATTGTTGTTGCAGGAAGCTGGCAACGAAAGCGGTGCCTTATTTTCAGCTTCGGCTGAAGAATTGCGGCACTGCAATCACAACAACAACAACACGAAAGCATCTTCGGTCGATGACTTTTTAATTGATTAAAATGAGAAATCGTTGCGATGCGGTGCGTTAGATTGGCAGGATCTGATTTCGGCATCAGTTTTCGCCGCTGTTGTTGTTGTTGTTGCTGTTGAAATATTGTAGACTGTATTGTCGAATTGCTTTTCAGCGACTCCGCGACTGTTTCTTTCCCTTTGTTTTCTTCCTTCGGCCGCTTTTGCCCTTCAGTCATTCGCTTTTCGGAGGCTCGCATGGTCCAGGCTAAAAATCAGTGGCCGAGCGGTGAAAAAGCGTTTGCAAATTTGTCATTAAGAAATATTAATACGACAACGATGACGATGATGACGACGACGATGGTTATGACGATGAGTTTAATAACAACCGACGAATAATTATATAGAAAAACGAACAGGAAATGAAATTTGAAACTCTTGACAAAACAAGAAACGAAAAAACAGTTGAAAGTTCTTCTCATCGTTCTGCTGCTTTGTGCTTTGCTTTTCGGAAATTTATTGTCGGCCTTTTACATCCCGAAAAGGACCTTCATTAATTGTCCGAAATCGGTCAGTTCAACGGCGAAATGGTCCGTCGTCAAGCAAAAAACTAGCAGCCGAGCAGCTGTCACGAAGTGTGTCATGTGATGGAGGTTTTTTCCTCCACTTTTTATATGTTTTCCCTTAAAGAGGAAATATTTTTAAGGACCGCGCAGAATATGCAAGGGAAAAGGAACTGAATCGTTGATACAAAGGGAACGAACTGTGAATGGATGACTTCATTTTTTCAGGAACCTTTTCACTTCCTCCGCGGTGACTGTATTTGATATTCCTCCTCCGCGGCCAACTGACCTTTTGTCCACGTTCTCCGCTGCGATACCCACACAAAAACGTCGCTCTTGACAAGTTACAAGTTCCTTTGTAAAGCTTGCATAAATATTCGTGCAGTGAGTGACCTCGACGTCGACGTCGGCATCGGCACCGGCATCGTTCTGGAACACCCTCCGCACCTTGGCCGCTCCTGATTGCCACTCGGTCCATCGCAGAATCACCTCCAAGCAAAAAAACTCCGAATTCTCGAAGCGAAAATCATCATCAGTCGATGAGTTCTCAATACTTTGTGCTTAATGCGAGTTCCAGGCGATTCTTTGGGAGCGCGACCGGGATCGCGATGGAAGAACACAAAAAGCACAATCCCCAAAAATGCCTCTTCGTGCTCCACTCTTCGCTTTGTTAGCCAGAAGTCAAAATGTCGAATTCTTCGAGTTAACGAATTAAATGCATCTTGTAGCTGCCTTCGGAGCTTTGCCGCATGCTTCATCATTATTTCGACGCTTTAGTGAGGTCTTTTTTCGGGGCAGACGTTGTTGCTGCTGATTTGTTAACTCTTCGGCGCTGACGGAGTTAAGTGATGCTGCGATTAACGGGCGACGGTCCCTCTCCATCCTCAGCGAAAGGGATTTCTCAACGCTAGATCATTATTTATGATCGCAAATGATTTCATTTCAATTTAATTTAAACTGCACTGGCTCTAAAAATCTTTAGCATTCGTTTTCGTCTTCTAATTATGAAATTATTTGGTTTCTGCCGCTGAAGGACGACTGTAAGGCGTCTGTTTGCATTTGGGAATCGCTTCTTTTCCCGTTTTCTTCTCCTTTTATTTGCTTTTCATTTAATCCCCGCTTCAGTTGGCAACTCGCGTCCATTTAAAGTGTCAGCGAAGGAATCAGCGCCTTTTTTCACAAATCCTTTTGAATGTCAGCCTCTCTTTTTGTTTGTTTGCTTTTCCTCCTTTCTTTCGCCTCAATCTTTTCAGTTAACATATTTCCGTGCATTTCATTCTCCCAATTTGCTTCATTTTCGGCCTTTTTGCTCGTTTTCTCGGCCACGAAAGGTGTTCGAAAGAACTTCGGATGGCGGACTTATTTTCGTGGCTCCTCGTCGCCTCTTCTTTTTTGTCGCTTGCCTTCACATTCCTCAATGCAATTCGTTTTCCGTTTATGTTTTGGACGAATTCTCGCTGAAATTTCTTTTGAATTGGAAAGAATTTTTTCGCTTTTGTTATTTTGTGCATTTCTTTCTTTCTGCATGTGCACTTTATCATTATTTATTCTTATTATTGTTGCCTTTTTTTTTTTTTTTTTTTTTTTTTGATTATTGTTGTCTCATTGGTCGCTAAGAAAAATAATTGAGTTTGACACAATAAATTGCTCATCATGTAGATTGTTCCTGTTGTTGTTGTTGTTGTTCCAGCGCTGATATTTCTGACCTTAAAGCAACCGAAATCCATCTGCAGCCGTCGCTCGATTCGCGCCAACTTCTGCACAGCAGGCAAAAGGAAAGTCTCGTGTCCGTTTATTATCGTTAACAAGTTGTTGACGATGTTCCTGTGAAACTGACACCCAAAAATGCGCCGCTCCTCTGCTTCCTCTGCCGTGCTTCTTCACATACACGCAGCACGTTGTTGTTGTTGTTGTTGTTGGTGCTTCTCTTTCGCCGAGCATTTGAAGAGCATTTATTTTAATCATGTTCAAAAATTTGTTCGTTATGCAGATTTCAGGAAGGAGTTTTTCGAGTTCATGTGACGACGAACAAACCGTTGACCCGAAGATGAAAGAAGAACAAGAAGAAGACGAAGAAGAAGAAGAAGAAGACGACGAAGAAGAAGAAGAATGAAGTGTTAAACAGTTGGCAAGTTAAAAACCATTGAAAGATAAAGAAATGACTGAATGCATGCAAAAAACTGACTTTGTGCTCGATTTATTGTTCTCAGAAGCAAATGACGGAGTGTAGGGTGTAGTTGCCGGCACCCTACACACTCCAATTTGCAACGGATTCAATCGCCGGCTCAAATTAAATTAAAACCGAGACAGGAAACTGCGCGGAATCCGGAATTTAATTGTTTTCTCCGAGAAGCGATCGCGTTATTAAATAATAGACAAGTGCAAAGCGATCCCCATCATTATTGCCAGCGCTAAAACAGTTCTCCGGAGCTGTTTATGGTGCATAATTTTAACACTATTCGCAAAAGAATCGCCTCGCTGCCACCGAGCCACTTCCGTCCTTCAAACAACAGCACCACCGCCGACCGGCCATCGACTGATCGCAGCAGCCACCTGACTGACAACTTGACGACGGACGGACTGCTTGAGTGAGTGGCCGGCCGAGTGGTGCAGAGTGGCCGACGTCAGATAATCCCCAAGGCACTTGTTTCGCACCTTTACGCACTATCAATCGGTGGCAATCACTGATCGCGAATTAAATATTAAACACGTTGATTGAGAGCCGCGCCGGGGACCCACTTAACTGATAACTGAGCCACCGAGCGCGGTGCCGAGTGCTGATAAGAGAGGCGCTGCTGCGGCTGGTGCTGCTCTTCGGTGAAGTGATGATCGCGCTGATCATGACGATCATGACGATGTGCAGGTTGTTGTTGCCGTGATCTGTGCCATGGCAAAAGCGCCGCCAATCACAGTGAACGTCCATTCTAACGGTGTTTGGCGTGCTGAACGCGTTCAATTACCGAACATTTCCATCAGCGGCCGACACGATCGCCGCGCTTCGACTCGAATCACATCAAATCAATGGGAAAATAATGAAACGCGACGTCGAGTGACTTCCTCGTGTGGCGGCCTGGCGATGGTGTTGATTGGGCGCTGGGAATGGCCGCATGCAGCCGATAACCGGCCACCACCAACGATCATCATCGTCGTCACCGAAAGCGTCGCAATCGCCGAAAACGCTCATTAGTGAAATCACTCAGCACGATCACTCAATCATCGCCATCATCCTCATCACTCTCTGCCTCGCCCCCCCCCCCCCCCTCTTCGTCAGTGGGCAAAACACACAAGAACAAGAACAAGAGATAAGAGCCGAGCCGCGGGTCATTCGATCGGGCGTGCGATGGAAAGTGGTGCAGCTTGAGGAGGCGGATCGTTCGGCAAACGACGGCGAATCGGATCAGATCGGGGCCAATGCAGTAAACGGTCCTCAGATCGCTGCAATCGCCGGTACTTGAACTGGATCGGGGTTGCATTTAACGCTGATCGAATCTAAACAAATCGTAATCTCAGTTATGACGGATAATTGCTTTGAAAGTTGGGAAAAGTCGCCGTTTCCAGCGCTCTCTGCATTAGCCAATAATTTTCTGAGGTCATTCAATCAATTTTACGATCAGCAGCGACTCAATCGAGAGAAAGTTGCCATTATTAACAACTGCGAATGTGTTCTTATTAAAATTAATAAAGAGTAAATCAATTGCATGGAGAAGCATTGGAATTTTCCGTGGAATCCGTGGAAGGAACGAGTGAGCAGCGCGTGGAGTGAAAAGCGCCATTAAAAATACCCGAAGCACGCAATGCAATAAACGATCATAATCGTCGCAGCCCGAACACCCACCGACCGCCGCGCAAATCTGCTGTTCACCGCAAACGGCAGCAGCAGACCAGAAATTCAACATCGCAACTGGAAATTAATGCAGAAACTCTTTCTCTCTCTCTCTTTCTACACACTTGTGAGTGTATCTCTATCGCAACAACAACAACAACAACAGCGGCAGCAAATATTAAATGCACAAAATTTGCATAATTCTCAACAAATTTACATAACAAAAAAGTTGCATGCAACTTGATGGCCACGATTTAAGCATGAGTTGCAGCAAACAGCCAGCAACTTTGGGGGAAAAAGGTTCAAATGTGAGAAATGTTGAAAAATATTGAAAAGAAGGGGGAGGAAAATGGCGAAGAATACAAAAAGGAACCGTAAAGGAAAACAAAACTCCAGTGAAAACGAAATCAAAGACAAGAAACGTGTAAATAGAGTTACGCAAATCGATCGCAGAGAAGTTACGTGTATGAGCATTTACAGGGTGACTCGAATGAACTTAAAATATTCGATTGTATTTAATATTTGCTTATTGCTGAACATAGAATAATTTTAATTAGCAATTAAGACTGCGAAAAGTTTGCATCTTCAACAGATCTGAGTCCCAAATGGAAAACATTGGCTTCGATGACAGTCAATTTGACAACTGACAGCTTTTGACAACTGACAGCTGTTTAGTGGTCAATATGCCATTTCACCACAACCTAAAATTCACCATTCTCGAAATTTAAAACGAGTTGAAACATGGATCAATGTTGAAATGTTTGTTATTATTGCAACGTGCGTTATTTCGAATCTAAATTCGATTTTAAAAAAAAAGAAAAAATTAAAAGTTTCTTTGAGGACGTTGATTTTCGTCCCGTCACCATGTATAGCATTACAACAACACCAACTACAAAGCATTAGCATACGTATTAAACACTGTTTCGTCACCTTCGACGCTCTCCGCGTCGCTGTTTCACGAGTCGTCGCCGCGCCGATCGCGCCTTCGAATTCCGTCGCCTCGGGCAGGTCGACGTGAATCCATTTTTGGCCGCAAAATGCATTTCTTAATGCCTCCAACTGAATATCGATTGTGAATTATTAGCCAAGCGCATTGAATGCAGTCCTAATGCGGTGTGGCCATGCCTCATTCTTCTCTAACTGTGCACGCGAGTGTGTGCGAGTGATGCATGTGTGCGTGGTGACTCATTTAGCGACATAGAAACATCCGTCGACTGGACGCCGTCCTTATATAAACGCCGATGCTCAGGCGTTTACACGGTCGTTAAGCAATGAATTAAAAACTTTTTTTTCGCTTCGCTGTGATCTCTTATAATTCACAACTGGTTAATGAAGGCATTTGCTCTAGGCGACTTCGATTATTTCCGCTACTTTCACTGCTATTTGACTGGAATTCGAATGCATCAGTGTTGCAAATAAATTCAAACGAATGGCAACCGGCGAAAATGTTTCTTCCTTCAGAAGGCAATCAAATAAATTCAGAAGCAGTCGAGAGTGAAAATGTTGCTTAACATTGGACGTAATGCAATTGAAAATACCACAAGAAGCAGGGGTGGGAAGGGAACGATCCGAGAAGCATCTATTTTGCATGCAGCCGAGAAGCGACTGCGTTGAGGACACGAAGCGATGCGATGCGATGTGCAGATTGCGAATGCGTTCAATAAATTGAAATGTGACAGAAATGACAGTCGCTGCGGCAGGTGGCGGGAAGGAAGGAGCGGAGCTGCGACATCACTCGACGGCAAGCAAGCGAACAAGCAGTTGCAGTATTTTCCAAGAATTCACACAGCAAAGAAGAGGCCCGCGGAGGAGAGGCGCGAGTGGAAGCTGCTTGGAAGTCGCTCGACGACGTCTCTTAATCCCATCCACACAACTCAAAGAAGCTGCTCTTTGCTCTTCGATGGCTGCTGCTTCGACTTGTGCAGTGTTTCGAGTTTCTTTCCTAAGTCTTCCGTTGCTGGGCCATCAAATGTCCCGCCGACGACGAGCGCAGCGCCACTTTTCATCCACTTCCCAAACATCAATCCAATCATCGCATCCATCGCATCCATCGCATCCATCGAACTCGCAGCAATCTGAATTATCTAAACATTTGAACAATCGCATCACAATCGCAGCGAAGAGCAAAGCACAGCATCGCAAAGAAGCAGCATGTCGCTGCTTGGAAAACGTCGTCGATGCTCGTTTCTCGTCGTTGATGTCGCCGTCGTTCTTCACTGCAGTCTTCAGTGCGTCTGTGTGTGTGTGTGTGGTGCTTAAGCAGTCGCCTTGGAGGAATCGAATCGCAGGGAAGCCCTACAGGGTTGCCGCGTTGCTGCTTGTTTCAATGACAAGAATTTCCATCACATGTTCCCCGTTTACAACAACAACAACAACAACAACTACTACACAACCAACAACAGCGCATGTGAAAGCCATCGAAACTGCAGCGAAAATAAAAACAGATTTCAAAGCAAAAACATTTCATTGGGAAATCAATTTCGATTCAATCGCTGTTGCTGTCGCTGTTGCCTCTGTTGCTGATTGTTGTTGCTGTTGTTGTTGTTGGTGCTGTTGAATGCGCTTTAAAGCAAAGACTCAGCATTCAACATTGAATTGCTTTTTGCCGTTGACAGCAGCGTTAATTTAAATTTCCATACATTTTTTTACGATTCCAATCGATCTCTCGTCTTCGTTTGGCATCTATTTTCGCAATAATTCATTCGCTAAACTCTGCATCCAACGCAGAATCAACAAATCGAAACATTTCCGAGCCGAAGACGTCGTCGCTTTTGTGGCTGTGATTGAAATGTGGCTGCGTTTCCTTTAATGTTCACATTTTCCGATGTTTTCGATTTAATGCTGCCCGATCTGTCGACTGGTCGTGCTTCTTCTGCATCTCGAAGGGATTAGACTCCTTGTTAGGGACATGAATCAATTCCGATGCAGGTTTCTGGTCCATTTGAAAGATCCATCTTCTCCGTTTGTTACCCAATTTTTAGCAATCATTCGTAATTAAATTGCATTTCTCGCTCCTTTAACGTCATCGCTTTTCTTTCCCTTTTTCCCCTTCCCAATAATTTCAACTTTAACTCGTTCCGATTGCAGTTTCTTTTATATTTTCCTTTTTTATATACATGCAAACGTTTGATCGGATCAACGAGGAGTTTTTTTTATGATCGTCGTCCCGAAAAAGGAATCGGCTCGAAGGGAGTCAGAAAAGAGAAAATAAAAAATGTTGTTTGTGTTGTAAAATAAGGGATCACACACGTCCCGCCCCTTTCGCTCCCTTTCGCATTACAACAAGCTGAAAAATCTCCTTCGCAGGCGACTCCTTGGACTCGGTTACAAAGGAACTGCGCGTCAACACAACAAATCACGAATGACAATGACAATGACAACAGTACCACTAACAACAACAACAACAACAACTGCGGCAACTGCAGCAACAACGACGACGAGAAGGAAAATTGACAAAGAGCAAAAAAGGAGCAGCATTCGCACAAAATTAACGCATAAATAAAAATTCACTTTCAATTACAACAACAGCAACGACTGCGACGAGCAACAACACAACATCACAGCAACATAGAAACAGAACAACAACAACAGCAGCAACAACAACAACAACAGCAGCAGCAGCAGAAATCATATCAGCATCAAAAAACAACAGCTACAATTACAACAATTAGGCCCGAAGACGATAATAACTTATTTAGAATGTATGTAAGGCGACAGACGGACGGACGGAAGGCACGCATTGGTATCACTTTCGAGAGAAGAAGAGGAAGAACAGCAACAACAACAACTGTCAAAGTACAAAAACTAGTTCAACGAGATCGAGGGCCACAGAAACAGCAACAGAAACCGAGAAACCGAGAACCAACAACAAGGATGACGAGACAAACCGACGAAGAGGCAGCAGAGGATTGTGCCGGGGCTGTGGTCCAGAAGAAGAAGCAGAGGAGAGGGGTTCAAACAGCGGTCGACGAGCCGCAGCAGTCGCCGAAGTCGGCTGAAGGAGCTTTTCGACGATGATAGGAAAATACATAAATGAACAACGTTGATAGGAGCAAACACAGATCTAAACAAGCGAACAGAGCGACAGACATCAATTGAAGCAGAACAGCAACAACAACAACAACAACAACAACAGCAGCAGCAGAATAACGCATATTTAATTGTGCTGCTCCATTTATAAATTGTTTAAAGTGCGCGTTGTTGTCTTCGGCTTTTGTTGTTGTCCTTGTGCAGTGTTGCCTGTTGCCTCTGATTACGGCAGCAGCAGCAGCATCCTGGCATTCAACGTATGCGCTACGCATGCGTTCACGTTTTGCGTTGCTGTTGTGACACACACACACACACACACACACACAAACACATCGATTTCAATTTCAATTTTCATTGCGATCGCAATAAAAATTGCTTTTAATTGAATGCGAATTTTGTTCGGACGCCAGCGAAAACACAAACGCAGATGTTGGCTTTTGTTGCTGCTTGTTCCTTTATTTCCCTTACATAACGACCAGAATGTCATCCTGGAGCTGGCCACGGACGGACAGAGGAACTCTCCTTGCTCTTCTTCTTCGTATTCGTCTGCCTCTTCGGCTTCTACTTCGTGTTCTGAGGCCGCTTGAAGCGCGATCGAACATCGATTTCGTTGTTGCTAAATTAAATGCAGACAGATTTTGTTTTCACGCAAAAAAGAAAAATAACAATGATTTTCGTTTGTTTTTTCCGCTTTTTGGCGGACATTTTATTGTCTTTTTCAATGTACACACAACAGCAAAAAACTTCCAATCACCCAATAAAAAAAACCCACTAGGAAAAAGAGAATTTATTACCAAAAGAAGTCATTAAAATAATGTCAAATAATGTACAAATAACGATTATTATAGTATACAAATTATTAATAATATTCTTAATTATAATTAAACATCCATGCAACAATTTTTCGAAGAATTGTTAAAATTATTTATAAAATTTATCTTAAATTAAATAAATTTATAATAAAGACGGATTCATTCCAATAACAAACAAAGAGTTGTGATTATTATTCGAGATAAATCGATATTCGAATTGTAGAGTATCTCTTAATCTATCAGCTTAATCAACATTAATTTTTAGTATAAAATCAATTTATAAAATCATCCAACTTCATTGAAAAACATCAACAAAAGCCACAGATTTCGTTTGTTGGAACAAAGTATTTATGTTGAATTGCGATATTTTATGTTTTTCGTCGACTTTTGTGTGTTTTTTCATAGTAGATTTAATATAATTGAGAATTGAGTAGCTTTGAGGTTATTTAGTTTAAGATAAGTTCTTCTAGATATCAATTTATTTGATTTTGTTGGTTATTAAAACTGTTGAGAATTGAACAAGAATGAAATTAGGTAAGATAAATGATTTAACTAAGGTTTTTTATTTAAATTTAGAATCTTATAAGGAAACAAAAATCAAAAAAGAGCATGAAAATAATAATAACATTTGAAAATTCAAATCCTTTGTGCTTCCTTTCTGCTTCGTTCGCAACATGTTGTGTCCATTGTTCTTGTCTCTTTCTATCGACGTTCGTACAGACGTTCGATTTCCTAGAGGGTCATTGGACGTGGTCGAACGAGGAATGGCTTCGTAAATTAATCTACATTTAAAGAAGTTTACGAGGCGGCGTTTTGATTTAAATGATGTTGTACATGCTCGTTGTTTTTCTTGCCATGTTGTTGTTGTTGTTGTTGTTGTTGTTCCTGGAACTATAATTATTATTATTTTAATTTTAATTTTTTCGCTTTCTGTGGCTTTTTATTGGCGACTTTGTCTTTGCTTTTTCAAATTAAAAAACGGATAAAGACATGCATTGGAATTAGCAAAAGAAAACGGCGACGATTGCAGAAAAATTCGATTTCTGTATATAAGAAAAAACTAAAGAATATATAAGAAATTATTACAGCTTCGAAACAATAACCAAGTAATTAAAAATATGAAAATCTTTAATTTTTTAAGAATTCGTTTACATATATAAAATTAAATAATATTAATAATAAACCAACAAAAGCAGCAAAAAACAACAAAAAATGAGAAAAATATAAAATAAAAATTAAATAAGAAAACCAACAATTAATTATTTTGTATTATAAAAAAAAAAATTAAATGAAAAGAATAAAAATTTATCAAAAAGTTTAACAATAGGAAAAGTTCCTTTTTTTAAACTCAAAAATAAACAATTCTATTTTCGTTAATAAATAAATAAAGAAATTAATAAATCGATTATTGTTTTGCCTTTGATTGGCATTAGTTTTTTGGCTTTAATTAATTAATAAATTGGCTTTAAAATTTAAAGTTTAAATAATTGTTTTCTCTCTGCAATTAATTTTCCGCGGCTTCGTTTGGCGCTCTTTAAATACCTCAGCAACAAAAGATGCTAATAAATAATTAAAACAACAAAAGTATTAAAAAGAAAAAATGCAAAAGGAGAAAAAAAAACAAATTTAAATGAAAAAATAAGCAGCAGCAAGAGCAACAATTGTTGCAATTAATATTCACAGCTTTTTATTGCTGTGACTCGCTGCGAAGTTACTTTTGAGTTGTTGTTGTTGCTCTTTCTTCTCCGCTTTCCACAACAACAACCTCAACTCCTCAGCCTTGGAGTCGCTGCTGCTATGAGGCACGGCGGTACGGCATGCGGCTTCCTCGATTTACTTGTGCTTTCCATGGATTCCAGCCACTTGACGTCCTTGAATTTCAATTACAGGCCGTGATTCGTCTGCAGAGAGTCTGGCTGCGGTCGTTCTGTTGTCGCTCTTCTTCCGCTCTGTTGCTGTACGCACAGCCTCATAAAATTCATATCCAGCAGCCGCCGACTTTCCGCACAACAGCAACAAATGCACCGCTGCTGCTCTTGGAGGCGGCTCCCCACCGCGAACTTTTCAGCGCTTCATTCGCTGCCAAGTTAATCACATTTTTTGCTAAGCTACTCAACGCAAAGTCCGCTTGAAATGTTTATTTAAAAATGATTTATCGACGTTGCCCACGTTTCGAAGATGCAATTGTTTTGGCGTGGAACGTAAAAAGTGAAATGGAATGAAATTCGAAGTGAAACTGTCGTGAAAATCGTTCAGTTCAACTGCTTCTTCAGACCTAAGACTCGAGCTCCTTCCTGCAGCCGCAGTCCCGCAAAGAAATCCTTGAAAGGAGCGGCTTTTGACTGCGAATTTGACTGGCAGCCATTGTACGGCGTTCAGGACCCTCAGCAATTCCGAATAAACGCACCGAAAGGATTTAGAAGAAGGTTTTCTCCATCGCAAGACACAGAATTGATCTGTACACATTTTCTTTCGGTTGAATTCAGTTCAATTCAATCGCAGCCGAATATTTCATTAACTCGGAAAATAATTCTTGCTTCGTGAAATGCTTCGTCTGTGGAGAAAGCGGACGAACAACAACGAAGTCGTTGTGGGAATCTTCAATTGCAGAAATGCCTGGAATGAGTGAGCGACTCTTGAGAAGACCAACAACAGTTTTGATGCCGAAAACATGACCGGCCGCGATTTCTATAGAATAGCAAACACACGAACGCACTTTAACATTAATTTGAAGCGATCAAGTTAAGGAAAAGCTAAGCAACAAATGCACAAGGAACTGGACAGCAACGAGGAAACTCTTTCTGCTGGCAAAAGAGAACAGACAGCAAAAAGATTTCGTCCGTTCATAATGGAAAATTTCGGGAACGATGACGAGCGGACGGACGACGGATGAACCATCAGCCTAATGAATGAACAACGTTGTCGGCGCGTTCATTTCGCTGCGTAAGTGCAGCCAACCCAATCGGCGTCCTCTGCTGGCGCTGGCCTAGGCCGCTCCGCGCTGCATGTGTTTGCATTTGCAGGCAAATCGAACGCCCACTATATACGGTAATTTTGCGATCGTGATCACTTTATGAGATTCAATCAGTTTGCAATGATGCCGTTGCCTGTCGTCCAAGATTTCGTTGCTCGTTCGTTCGGTTGTCGGTCGGTCGGGCTCGGTTATCGCTACTTTGTGATGCTGTACCCTCGACGCTGGCTGCTCGATTGTTATATTAGACGCCCAAATGTTGTGCATGCCTTGGCGAATTGCCGCAGAAACAGGGTCAGCGGTTTTCCGGCGTTCGTCGCAATTAAAACTCGCCTCCGTTCGACTGCATCTGGCCTCACGTTGCGCTCCTCCGGAACCGACCCAATTCAATAAAAATAGTTCGAAAGTTTATTGCGCTCTGAAATTAGTGAACGGTGGCATTGTACAGGGTGCTTCAAGTGGTTGTTAGCAAGTGTTTGGTTGCCTCTTTATCAAATTTCCTTCCTTTCAAAATATTCAGAATTACTTCAAATTTCGTGTTGGATTTGAAGAGTATTTGAAGCATATTCAATTTGTTTGTGCTTCTTGCTGAGGGAGACACCCTGTATGCCGTGCCGTGTGCATTCCACAGCCGAGTCAGGTGCATTTGGGAAGCGTTGCAGCTTCTCCATCGACTGAATTCTCCTCGCCATCGGAGTTTAGGCCAAATATTTGTCGAAGCAGCATAAAACGGTTAACAGCTGATATCACACACACACACACACACACACATTCGAAATGACCCTGTAACTTGTGCGCTAGAAATAGTTTCGGAAATGATTCACGATTACTATAAAAAATTCCTACATCGCTGATTCCGCAAATGATTCAAAGTTTCCTACTTTTTTTGCGACTGCGCAGAAAAACACAACCGCAAAAGAAACCTGAGTTGAAAGACGTTTTACACACACACACACACACACTTTATAGAGATGTTTAGCGTAGTATTTTTAACGGTTTCAGGGAAACGTTTCACGTCTGTGGCGCTGTTTTTCTCTTGTTGCCGATGTTGTCGTGGCTCCTTTTGAATTCGCTGCTGCTGCAGTTGCTGCGGTGGTTTATTAAGATTTATAACGATTTCGCTGATGGAAGGAATTTCGCTGAATGTGCAGCGTGACCAAGCGACCCACAAACACACAGCCGCGGCCGGCACATGCAGCCGCGCACTCTTCCACCCGTCAACGAGCAAATCACGAACCGTGACGAAGACGACCCGCTTCGAATGACTCCCAACCCGACAGCCGCTGCCTTCGACCCGGCTGCAGCACTTGATGCAGCTCTAGAAGTTATCCCAACGCAGTTGCAATAATTATTTAGCGTTTACATTTAAAAATATCACTGAATTCTTATTGTGACTCATTTCTCCTAATAATTCATGATTATTTATTTATTTATTGGCTGCAATCCGTCGTCCCGAGTGCATCAAGATTCTTTCTTATAATTTTAGCACAGAAGCTCTTCAAAATTTCAATTATTATTAGATCTAGAGATTATTGATCGATTCATCGAATTGAGTTTTTAATTAATTAAGTTTATAATTGTTATCATTATCGAGCAAGGAACTTTTGTCTTCCTTCTTTGCACCCACGTGGAAATCTGTCGACGTCGTTTTGTCATTTCTTCAATGAAAGAACAACTAAATTAAAGTTATTTAACTGTAACTTGTCTTTCAGCCCAACTTTCAACTGGAATCGAAGATGCTTTCGGTTTAAAAACCTTGGGAAAATACAAAAAATAATCCTTCAAAATGAAAAACCGAAATCAACCGTGCAAATTTTTGGCAGCTTTCGTAAATTTATTGGCGCAAATTTATTTCCAGCGGACGTTCGTTCATGAGGAGCATTCGAAGCTGCTTAAAGTGAATAATCCGAAGGAGAGGAGGAGGAGGAGGAGGAGGAAGTGGAGCTGATTGATTGATCAGGGGCGGGCAGAGGGGCTGGCAGACAGACAGCAATGATGAAGGCGGGCAGCAGCCCCTAAGGGGCTAATTATGAATGCTGCTAATGAGAGGCTCTCGTTTTTGTTGCCGTCTTTCGGATGCGGCGCGGAGTCGTCGTTGTCCGTTGGTGCAACCGTTTGGAGAAATCGCCACGTCTTCATTCACTCGCTGCCATCGTCGTCGTCTGCCACGCTGCACGTTGCACTGCATGAATTATTGTCAATTTGTAGCTGTTGATTGGTCGACTGAAGGAATATCTGGCTCCGCATCTGCGTCCGTCATTCATGTTCTCTCATTCTTTTGTTTGTCTTCATTTTTGCTAATGACGTAGACTCCGTCTGTCATGTTTGAGGTTTATTTAATCACTATTCTCAACGTGCAACAAGTAACGTAATCGCATTCTTTGAAGAAATTGTTCCTCGGAAGAGAAGAGCCGCTCTTTCAGCAATGTTTAGCGCCACTCTTCGCAAAAGCAAGCAATGTAATAATTATTTAATAGCATCAAATCTTAGTTCGACATTAGATTGAAATGCTGAACGCTGCATAAATCACTGTCAGAATGTTTGGCGAATGAGTGAATCACCGAGAACGCAGTCGGAGCCTCACCCTCGTCCAATTTTCGTGCCTCATTCCCCTTCCGTCTCCTTTTTGGACTTCCCAGAGCGAAGTTGTTGCTGTTGCTGTCCATTCGCTGCTCCTCTAGTCATCTCGAGCAGTCCGACAACTTCGCCAGGACCCATGTTCGGCGGTTTGTTTTAATTGAGCTATTCTTGTAGGTCGGCCTTCGTATTTCTATTTCGCGTTCGTTGTCGTGGCGGCTGTCGTCGTCATACTTTCTGCCTGTGGTTTGATTTTATAGCTGCGCCGATATTCGCCGCTGCTTAATTGATACGCAGCGCATTGGAACATGCTGCGCGCTCCAACCCAAGACTCCAGCCCGGCCGCAGCCTGCGCCGGCTTCGTGTGGGCGGACGTTATGACAGCCGCTCTTGCGAACGCGTAAATAGAACAAAGGCTTCGTCCAGCCGCCAGTCAAATGCGCGGAGCGACAGTTGAGGCGACGGCTGAAGGATCCACGGACGTCGTTGTCTGTTGTCGGTGGCGATGTGCTCTTGTAATTGATTTAAATTCTATCGACAATTCATTGTTCGTTGCTGCGTTGAAGGGGACGAAGGAGCCGCTTGTAAATTACGATTGCTCTCGACGTTTCCGCATATGCAACCAACGTCTGGCGTCGAAGAAACGCTGCCAATGAATGCAAGGATTTAATAAAGCACAACAATAGCCGCATGTTCATTAAGATAAATTGGAAATCCGTAGAAAATATTTTTCATTTTTTCAACATTAAAGACTTAGGAAACGAACTCGCAAGCGGATTTTCTATACTCGCCCCTGGTTTGTTTCTTAAGTCGTTCGAAGGCTTGTTAAAAACACAGCAAAAACGGACTTTATAGCCGGGTTTTTTCGCCAATAAACGGCATCATCGCTCAATGCAAATCATATCGCAAATATCAATAAAATCAACACCTTTTCAGTCCCTGCGAATGGGAATTGTTTGAATGTCATGAGTTTTTCTGTCATGTTTCGAAGTGGCTCTGCAGCGGGCTGTTCCACCGAAAGCCGTTTATCATCCGATGCGAGAAGCCGCATCGAAAAGAATAATGAAAACAAGATCTCGAAGGAAACCATGGAAAACAGCAGCGAGAGCGGAGCTTCAACTTCCACTATCAAATGTCCCACAAACTCAGAAATCGTGATGTGATTTTCCATCAGCAACGGGAATGCGCGACCGCGAGCTCGCCCGCCGCCGTAATCTATGCCGCGGGCCACCGATTCGACAGCAAACAGTAGCAAAAACAAGACGAACGACAAACTTATCGTTCGAATTATCGACATTCATTTGCATTATTTGGTTGCTCGGCTGTTTTTGCTTTATGTCGGGTCTGCGTCGTTATTCTCGTTGCAGAAAAGATCGATTTTTTCGTTGCTGTTGTTGGGGTGATGCTTTTTGTACATTCTACTGCAAAAACACACACACACACACACACACAGAAAAGTCTACTTTTTCGGCACATCGAAAAAGGTATTTAAAAGTTTGCTAAATGAGAAAAAATAAAAGAAAAAAATTAAACAGCGACAAAGAAAAAATATAATAAAAACAAAAAAAAAGGTAAACAAAAAAACGATGAAAAATGTTTACGAAGAAAATCACACAATTCAAAACGCAAACACAACAAACAATAACAACACACTCGCACACAGAGACACACACACACACATTCACCCTGTGGACTGTAGCTACTTGAATTAACCGTTAGGTTCAACAGCAACGAAAACCTTCGGCAGGAAAACTACAAACAAACGAACAACAACAGCAACGAATGAAGATGCGTTGTTGTTGTTGTTGTTGTTGTTGTTATTTTTTTCTTTTTTCCCTTCTATTATTTTGTGAAATGTTTTTTGATTTTTCCCTCCCCGAAACGTGAACATTTTTTCCCTTTTTCTTCAATTTTTTTGCTTTTTCCCCTTTTTTTGTTTTGTGTTCCCAAAACACGATGTGCGCAGCTGTTACGGAGCATTACGAAGCTTACGTTATTTTCGATTCGTTGTTTCGTGTTTGCTTCCGTTCCTGTTGCTCGTGTGTTCGGTTTTTCGCCTCGTTCCTGTTGCAGTTGATCGATTGTGGGTGATCGCTTTCAATTCGCGGCGCCGTCAGCGCAAAAGCACCCAAAAATCACTCGCTTTTGCTTTGTTTTGTGTTGTTTGCCGTTCAATTGTCTGCTGTTGGCTGCGACACATTTGACAAGAATGCGACCCGATCGAGTAACCTGCTTGCGCCTCGCTGAACGCCGCAATCGGAGGAGCTTTGACGGCAGATGGCGCCGATGAAACCTTCCGCGACCGAAAGGTTGACTTCTGCTGCGCCGAGCGTCGCAAAATGGAGCGTTCAACAAGGCTGCCAAGAGTCGAAGAAAGTGGAAGTGGAGCTGCAGAGGCGAAATATGAGTGCTTTCAAATTCACATTTCAGCCGTTGAACTCTTGCCACGAAAACGGGCAGAAAACTGGCAAAAAACTGGCTGCAATTAGTGCATTAAAAGTGCAAATCACCGTTAAATGCCACCAACAGCAGCCACGGCGCTGCGTTAATTAAGTTTCGGCAACTGATTTAAATAACTTTTCATATCTTCGCGATCGTCGCCGTGAATGCTGCCTGTAGCAATCGTGATCGCTGCCGTTTTTCTTCATGTCGATTGCCGACTGCCGCTGTAGCCTTTGCAGCTGAAGTTGTTGTTGTTGTTGTTGCTGCTGATTGCTGATTACCGCCGGCGATCGTTTTCTGACTGCAGCTGCTTTGGCTGGCAGCTGATAAAGAATTATTGAAAGAAACGATACACAAATCGCGAAGTAAATAGCTAATTATCGATTTAATTGCACCTTTAATGAATAAAAAAAACCTTCTGCTTTTTATAATCTTGAAAGAAAGACACGATCCCCACGATCCACGGAAATCGAGTAAAAAACGAATTAATAATAAATGCAAAGCGCTGCCCTCAAAAGCGACAACCATCAATAATATTAGCGACCTCCAATTGCAACAATTGAGCAGAAACAAAAGACACAACAACAACAGCAACAACAACAGCAACAATGACAACATGAAAACTGAAAACATGAAAAGTCAACTCGGAAAAACAAAAGGAACCACAGCATCGATTGGAATCGTAGAAGTTGCGAATTCTTCGAACGGCTGCGACCGAATTTCCGTTGTTATCAGCCGCCTCGGATCTTCGGCTGCACACATGACAATTCAAGAGCATGAATTATGCCACTTGCAACAACGCCACCAACGATCGCCAATCAATTCACACATTATTTAAAGGCTCCATTTCCATTGCTGTTGCCAGTGGCTGCACCGAATCGGAGTGGTCGCACTCGGCTAGCTGCATCGTGGCTGTGTTATCGCTGGGAAAACTTCAGTGGCTCCTTCGGAAAAGTGCAAAAAGCCACTGAAGCAGAAACGCAACGAACGGCCGCCGAACGGCCAGCGTTCGACCAGCACTTGACTCATTTGAACAGTGAATTATTTGAATGTTGCAGCGTTGGACTGCACACGGCAGCACGCCGCTCGACGCAAGGTTAAACATCAATTAAACATCCAAAATCAGACACCAGCAGCCACAGACACCAGTTGCACGAACAAATTCCCCACTAAACGCGTTGCACGCGATAAGATCTGCCTGAAAAGCGGCCAAGACGCATTTGGCAATAGCAGAAATCACCAGCAACCGCGATTCCACTGCAATTATGAGGCTTCAAAGGTTGAAAATATATTTCGCAATTGAAATTATTCCAATTGATATTAAATGCAACTGTAACGAAGACCAAAAACAATCAAAATTTATTTTAAAATTCATTTGAGTTTAACTAAAAATTTAATTTGCGTCATTAATTAAAGTTTCATTGCGTTTTTTAGCTCTGTGAACGATTCCATAGACAATTCACTAACTCATAATGATCGCACTCATCATCGCAATCCACGTCCACTCCTGCGTCAACGTCATTAAGCGTCGTTGTCACTGCGCATGGAACTCAACATCGCGGCGTCTTCTCATTCGTTTCGCCGCCCTCAGCGCCTTCGTCGTCGTGTTGCTGATAATTGTTGCCATCGCGATCATCGCCGAAAAGCGAAACGACAACAATGAATTTTGCTGAATTAGCATGAAATTGCATCATTTCGCGGCGGAACAGAAACAGAAAAAACCGGACTCTGTTTTGGATTTTCTTTTTCGTTCTATGCTTCTAATTTTTCCATTTGGACATTGCGACGTTCAAACAGCATCAGCAACAAACAGACAAAAACTTTTATGGTGCTGCTCAGGGAAAAGATTGTCACTTGCAATTTTTAAGGAATAATTTCCATGTTGTGGCTGTGGTTGTTGTTGTTGTTGTCGTTTGCATGGACATTCGAACGATTCAATAAATTTAATGAAGGGAAGGAAAGTTTCTTGGCTAAGGTACAAAATCAAGCAAAGAGAACAGAAAACAATATGAAAGAAAAATAAATAAGCAAAAAGTTGAAGACAAAACCAGCAACAGAAACAACAACAACATTAAAATAAAAACACAGGAAAATGTAAAAAATGAAAATGCTTTAAAAAGCAGCGCCACGCCACGCTTTAAACTATGCAAAACTATTCATGACCGAGGGAGGGTGAGAGGGGGGGAGAAGGGGCTCACAACAACAACAACAACATTGAAATAGAAAATTCAAAAACCACCGCAACATTTCGATCACGTTTCTAACGTTTATATTTATTTAGTCAGTTGTTTTCTTTGGCTGCTATTTTCCAGCTCTGCTCCTCGCCGTATGTAGATGCTCTGTTGTTGTTGTTGTTGTTGTTGTTGTTGCTGGTGTTGCTGTTGTAGTCATTTCTATTTTCCTCTTGCCAAAGGTTAACACTTCCTTTTATTTACACAAAGTCCACACTCTGCAACTCTTGCGAATTCCATTTAACGAGTTGCGCAGAGGCGGCTTTAAAAGGCAACAGCAACAACATTTCACCGCAACGAAGCGTCGCCGAAATAGAAAACTCTCCGCCAGCAACAACAGCCGCAACAACAACAGCAACTGCAAGATGCCAACAAAAGATTGCTTCGGCTTTTAGTGAGTATTCAGCACAAAAGTTTTCTCGTTGCATATCTACGCTAAACGGTCGTCGTTGTTGTTGTTGTTGTTGTTGTTGCTGTTGCCGTTGCAGTGCTTCACGATTTGCTTTCGGTATTTTTGAGGTACTTCGTAACTATTTCATTTAGTGTTAAATACTGCGATTGTTAACAGCAACAGCAACGGCCACAGCCACAGCCAACAACCAAACCAAAAATATCAATAAGTTAACAGTTAAACTTTTACAAAACGCTTTTTCGATGTCGTTGTTTTACTTACTTCTATTTTGCTTTTCACGATTAGCAAAGATAAACATTTATTTTGGCAATTAATTGCCTTTTACATTCATTCGCCACGATATTCAAACAAAAGTCGCAGATTCTCTCGGATCGTTTTGTCAATTGTCGCTTGTCGATGGCCGATGTTTGATGCTGATGTTTTTTCCAATCACGTTTCAGCCGATTTTGAGTTTTCCGAAGGCGACAGCGGCCGAAAGAAGAGCAAAAGAAAAACCTTCGACAGTTGAACGTATTTTTTGCACCCTCGCAAAAATTATATTTCATCTGTGAATGAGGAAAACTCACGGCTTCAAATGTTGGATTAAGATTATAAATAAATGCGAAGAATAAGAATAAATTCAACAAAGATAATTCAATGGAAAATGCAACAAATTCCAATGAACTGAAAAGAAATTTAAACGCATTCAAACACAAAAATTTCTTTTTATTTGGTTGCTATTTTAATTAATGTTTTTATAAACGTTAAATGCAATAATTCCCTAATAATTTAACTTAATTTTCTATATTTCTTTTGGAACGCAAAGGAATAGTTTTTTGTTGTAGTTGTTTGGGTCGCGGTTGTTGTATTCGCTAAATATTTTCACACTGACAACACAGCATCCACAAACGCAAGGCAACCGCAGTTTTGCTTGTTGCCTTCTTCGATTTTATTCTCCTTTTCCTTCTTGAATTTCGCGGTTTCGACAGTTTCCTCGCCGGAATTCATAGAAATACTTGAACAAGGAATCGAATCTGCACGGAAAACACGAGTTTGTGGTATTTTCAAAGACGTAACCAGAAGAAATGAAAGGCTTTTTCTGTAACGAAATGTTAGCTGCAGACATTGCAACTGTTCATTGTCATTTGTGCTACTGTTTATTTCACATGTCACCGTTCCCATCGACGATTTCCATCGATTTAAATACTTAAATTTCTTTGGCGTGTTTAGCGCTAAAGTCACGATTTATTTTATGTACATAAAAAAAACATAACATAACAAGAAGAAGCAAAAAAAAACAGTGGATAAACATAAATCGCTTTTTAATCCAACGAAAAACGATCGATCTTTTTATCGATCACAGCAACGATAATAAAAATAAATGCATGACACTTCAACGGCATGTCCTTGAATCCGTTGTCTGATTTCCACTTCACAATTCAACACGTGTCACAGCTGCAAAGTGGCATCAACAGCAGAAGCTGCAACAGCACAAACGGAGCATAGAACAGCGTCAGTCATGTCCATCGTCTGAAAATCGGTGAACAAAAAGGAAAGCTACACGAAACACATAAAAGTAAACCATTAAAATTATTATTATTTATTTAATTTATTATTCAAATTATTATAAAATTACAGACGCCTTTCAAAGATTTCTTATCAACAAATTTATTTATAGTTTCTTATACAGAAACGAAATAAAAGGACGAGTAAAGACCGATTTTCTGCCGCGCTGTTTTTAAGAAAATTTGAAATGATTGTTACTAAATTTTAAATTATTATTTTTCACATTAAAATCCCGTCGTATGTGAATGAAAGGTCATGAAATCTGCCTTTATTGTTCCGTTGTTGTTGCCATCGACGCCGCTGCTTCTTTTGATTTCGTTGATTGGCTGATGGAACGAAGACGGAGGAAGGAAGGAAGATGAAGAAAACGTCTGCAGTAACAACAACAACAGTAGCACCAACTTCCAATTGACAACACAAAGATTTGTCTTGTTGTTGCTGAGATAATTTATATTGCTTTGGTTTTCGCCGCTTTTTCGCAGGTCCCAGAAAATTCGTTATTCTTGTTATTACTGTCGCTCTTGTTGCCTAGCGCTCTCCCCTTCCTCCGGTCCTTGGCAGCAACTTGAATGCTGCCAGACTTTTACTTTTTCACTGCCATTGAATTGAACTTGAAATTTTTGAATATGCTTCTTTTTTTTCGTTCTTTTATTTTATTGAAGACGCAAACGGAGCTATTTTTAGTTGCTAAGCGATTTGTGGCGATTTTTCGTCGTGATCACTACCGTTTTTTTGTGGCGTGGCTGCTTCTTGATTTTCGGAGCACCTTCTTATTCCACATACAAAAAAAATCGCTCCTTTGTCCTGTCAGTCTTGCGCAAATAGCAAACAGAAACACAACAAAGAAGGACGCGCAGGAAGAGATTCTCTTGTTTTGCATACATAAATTCATCTTCGACAGGTTATTTTTGACTCCTTTCCGCACGCCGTCCGCCCAGAAGCTGCCTGTTTGTGTGTTGAGTTGCCTGTCGTCGGGTTGTCGCTGCTGCTGTCAGTGGAACTCCGCGCTGCACTTTGCTGCCGAGTTGTTAAATAAATCAGCGAAAATCCACAAAGGACTGAATGCTTCGCTCCTTCTAACGTGCAGCTATTTTATTGCCGCTGACCTGTGACCTGTTCCTGAACCGAAATCAATTGCTCATTGTGCTCTCGAATATTCCGCTTCGTAATCTAGGCTAAAGAAAAGGATTTCCTAAGCAAGAATGTAGCGAAACGTTTCCAACTCGCAGCCCACGCGCTTTTTACACTCCATTCTTGTTATCTCTCTGTGTCCGCCTCCTTTCGCTCACCCTCTCTTCTGCTTCGCCCTTCTACATTTCCCTGTGTGCCACCCACAAACGCGTTGCAGTGCTGCTCGAAAGCGCGGAGCTCATCAACGCCATCTTTGAATGTTCAATGCAATGAATTGAATTGTTTTCGTTTGTCGAGACTTTGCGTTTTTATTTTCCGAGGTTGTTGTTGTTGCTGTTGTTGTTCTTTTCACGTATCTGCAATCTGATGAGTTGATGAAAGGAGTGGAAGCACAGATTGAACGCAAAGACAACGGCGAAGGAGCGTTCAATCGTTCCTTCAACGTGAAGAGAAATGCGAACGCGTGCAGGGCGTTGATTAGCGTTCATTTGGATATGAATTGAATGCTAATTTGTGTACCGTTACATTTTGTTGTAGAACACAATAATAGGCAAACTCAACAACTGTTATTTCAACGATGCTGCCGGGGGAGTGTTGCATCAACTGAGCCAACAACAACACGTTGCTTAGAATCACACACTCGCACGTTTTGCTTATGAGTGGGTTCGGCGTTCGATACGTTTTCTCGTGCGCCGAAAGCGCTGCCAGAACCCTTTTATTAGCAGACAATAAATAACAAAATGTTTACAAGGCGATGTCGTAACCTTCGAACGCGAAAGCTTCACAGCGAAGACAGCGAGCAACAGAATTTCCTTAAATCAATGAATGCATTCAGCGAATTCAATTAATCAGAAACTTTTCCTTGATTGTCAAATTGTGCTTGTTGCTGTAGTAATAGACTGTTTTTCCTCTTGTCGTCGTGATTTATTTCTTGTGCAGTTGTTGATTAATTAATGTTGCATTCTTTTCGAATTAAAATCCTCGGCGAACCTCAACAAATGAAAGACTTAAGACACGAACTTAGTTTCTCTTTATACAGCAAGTCGCATTTCTTTTTTTATTTAGTTTACATTGAGTCGCAGATAGTTTACAAAATTTAAATAAACATTGTGTTTATTTATCGCTTATCGATTATTGTTTCAAGAACGAAATTTCGAAGAAGAGGAAAGACTTTTATTGAAACATGTTTTGTGCTAAGGCGCGCCTAAGGAAGAAGAAAACCACTCAACAAATCAAAAATGTATTTAATGATCAGTGCAAATGGTTGACGCCTTCATTAATTACAAAAACCAAAGCTAAAACAACGTTGAAACGAAAAAAAACTATAAATTTTTAAGTTAGCGCAAAGAAATACAAAAAAAAAAAAAAAACGATGATGATGATGGTGGCAACTGCGATGACGACTTGACGAGCTTCACCGAATATTAAAAGAAAATTAGATCCATCAACAGCATTAATGAAAACAAACAAAGAAAAGCCACACGAGCTTTCGAAACAGTAACGAAAATCATTTCATCAGCGGCATCAGCAGCTCCTTGTAGTGCCAGGAATGTAGCCAATAAAAATAACGTTCCACATAATTTCACTTCAACTGCATTCAACACGCGGCTCTTGTACCTGCCTACCTACAACAACAACAACAACAGCAACAGCAACAACCGAAGAACGAAACGTCAACAACAATCGCTAAATAAGCAAACGGCGTTCGTTCCGTCGTTCATCTCGGCGTTTGTCTGCTTTATTCCTAGATGCGGCATTGGTCGCTGTTGGTGGACGCGCTGCGTTGGGCTGTGTTGCTTTGCGGTGACGGTGACGGTGACGTTGACGGCGACGCTTGAGTTGTTTTGTTATTTGACGCATTCATGATGCTTACGCGCTTCTTTAAGTGCTTCGCATAGTTTCTGTCATTATTAAAGAAGCACAGGGAAAAAAGGTTTTCGATTGACTCTGTTCTTGTTCTTGCTGCGGATTTTTTCATACTTTTTCTGCTATTTTTTCCTAGGCTTCCCGTGGATGCTGCTGCTGTTGTCGTTTCTACCTCACACATCAGAGACAGCGCTACAAGCTGTCGCTATATCGCGGTATCTACCTGCAGATACTGCATTGTGTGCTGCATGAATAAAGCATCTGAAAGGCTCAACAGCACGACAAGCATCCCTGACTGATGACGATGCAACGGCGATGACGACGACATCGACATTTCAGCATGTTAGCCATCAAATAATGATCGCTGCTTTTGTTGCTGTCCGTGCATTTCATCGACTCATACGCATCAAAGTGCATTTTAATCGAAAGCTCTCGCAAAGTCCATACAAGGGCACATTTCGTTTGTTTCATTCGGAGTCTGTAAGAAGATTACAAAGAACATTATTTTGGTTCTTTTCCTTTGCGATTGAAGTACTCACTCAGTAAAAGCATTGGTGGAAAAGTTTCGCACTCTGCATACGTCAACGTACAGAAGCAGAGATTGGTGAACGGACGGCGGGAGAAATGAATGACTGGATGCTTCGTCCGGTCGCCGTTTGCTAGGCAGATGCGTCGTAGTTCAGCAGAACATCCCCAGAGACATTCAAGAGCTACGAAGAAGAGCTACAAGTGATGCGCTCGCTGTGGCTCATCAAAATGTATTGTGCAGTTGTTGATGTCGATTTTTAATGAAAGACCAAGCAATGCAGACGATGATGTTGCCGCGATCAGTTGATCAGTTGATTATCAACAACTTTGCTGCAATGAAAGCTGATTGATTCCCAATCATTAGAAGGATGTGAACCGCGTAAAGGGAGAGTCTTGCAGGGGCTGTTCTTCGATTGAATGGCTTTTACCTTGGCTGGAATACTTACTGGACGCTCCTTCCCTTCACTTAGACGACGATGCATCCATCTATCGCGCCATCCATCGATCACGGCATCTGATGTCGCCGCACACTCGCTCATATTCGGACCAACGCGGATCTGGTTGTGCTTCTGCGATGGATGGTGCGAAAGTGCACGCAGACCTCCAGGGAAGGAGACCGAAGACAGGCGACGTAGCAAACGAAGGCGAATAATGAAGATTTCACGATAGAGGAATTTAAAATTCAAACAGATCGCGTGAAGAAGGGGGAGATGGGGAATTTCCTTCTCCTGCTTCTGTTTGATAAAGCGCCAAATCGCCCTGTTCATCGCCTTTTAAACACCCACGTCCCTTGTTAAATACAGGCAGCCAAAGGAGCGAAGAACTTCAATTCGGGCTGGTGCTTTGCATTACTTACGGCCCAAAGCTGTTAACCTCTTTTCGATTGGAGTGTGTGAAATAATTTTGCCATTGATGCAAAACGCTTGCGAATTGAGACACGTTCAACACGAAAATTAATTAATACGATCGTTTTCAGCGTTGATGAACGGACAAAAAACGAGGTAAGGAATGAAATTCGTCTCATCTAAGGTTTTGTGTCAACTGCACGCTTCACGGCTTCTACAAGTGGCGGGCTGCATTGAAGTAAACACTCTCAAGTGCACAACTCGCGACAATTGCCGCGAAAGGTTCTGTTGTCGGGCCCGAGCCGCAAGCAGCCGTTGCTCGGCAGGTCAGCGCATACAGTTAGGCAGTTAGGTCGCCGATAGGCGGCTGCAGCTCCGCACAAAGACGATTGCGGCTAATTAAGTGCATTGAAAATCGGCGGAACATTCGTGGTAACATGGGCAACGTGGCCAGCGCGGCGCGCTCCTCAGTGACAACAACGCCAACTGCAGAAACATAAATAACACATTCTCACGGACCTTTGTTGCATTCTCTGGAATCGCATGCGTTGCTTTGTAGTTATTTGAAAAGGTTCAGCTTGAAATTTACTTCGTTCCCACTTCGTTTAGAATACTTAAAGGCAGTCGTTAAATTGTGTGACAAGCGACAATTTTTGGCCGCAAACAGCACAAAGAAATACCTAAATAAAATAATACTTTTAAAGTTCTTCGCCTGCTTCAACTGTTTTTCCCCATTCTTTGAACTTGAAAGGAAAAATTCAAATTTCGTCGACATTTATTAAAGCATCAAAACTAAATAAAATTCTATCCGCTCTACGCCAAAAACATTTGTCCAATTGCACCAATCACTGACAGTCGCTTTAAATTTAAATATTTTAAATTATTTTGTCATATCGGGCCGATCAATTAAATCGCCAATTTTTCATGTCTCTAAACTGCGCGCCGCTTCCACGACTAATGCACGCGATCACAACAAACTTCTCAGCTGCGACTATCAAGCAACGCCTTATGTGCAACGGTTCGGAATGGATGTTGCACATGCATTATTCTACAACCACCCACTGTTTGCCAATGGATACCGCACAACAACACAGAATCCAGTCTCTCTGCGCGTTCTACGCACGACTGCTGGTCGCGCTCTGACATTTCGAAGTGTTTGGCGCAGTCGGCAGCATTCAATGCAATTCAATTGGCTGTCAATAAAACTGAATAGTTTCGCGCCCAGTCCATGTCATTTTCCGTTTGTCCCTGGTCGCTTTCAAAAGCTGTTTTTTTTTTTTCGTTGTTTTCCTTGTGCAGCGAACCGTAAAAATATACTGCGCATGCGCACGCGCTCAATTAGTTGGCTGCACCATGTACAATAAAACAAAATAAATCAAACTCCACTCTACACCGTCGACGGCTGCTATTGAATGTAGCCTGAAAATAGTTTCACAGTTAATATTTATTTCGGTAAAAGTATTTTACACATTATAAACACAATAATAAAAATTGCAAAAATAAGAAAATAAATATATAAATAAAAAAAGAAATATTTCTTTTACATTATCAATTTATATTTTAATAGAGTGCATTTTGTAATATTCGTACAAACAATTTCAAAATAATTATTGCTCTTATAGTTAACATTTTATGTACATATGTAATATGCTTTTTAATATATTAATATTTGATCTGTTTTAATAATTAATCTTTTTACAATTTCTAACAAAAATATATAAAAGTTAATACAAGGAAAATTGGTATTGTCGCACTTTAATATTCCAAAAGCACACATACATATGTATGTAGATAATATAATTGCCTATTGCTGAAGCACATTATCAACAAAAGCCTTAGGATTTTCATGAAAGCATTTGCACTGATTTAATGTTTCTATTTAGCATGTGAAAGTGGCTGCCACAGCAACACTGAAAGAAAAGTATTAAAGGATCTATCGAGATCCTGCAGTACACTGAACGTGACGACCATATTTCACTCAAGCGGATCCTACACTGCACGAAATAATGCGCAAAACTCAATTCGATTTGGCGCAATCTCGCAAACGCTGCTCTTAGCCAATGACAGAATGATACAAAACAAGATGAGGCCAACCAAGAATAAAAAGTGATATCGTTTTGCGCATCTACGTCACACGGTCTTTGATGTCTTCGTTTCCTTTCATGCTTCCAGAGAAGACTCCATCAAAGGCACCTTTTATCTTTCCAAAGATCCAATAAAAGACTGTGTGACGTAATTTCAATAGAAAGAGCAATGGATAACGGAACAGCGCATGGCGTAATCTTGTTTTCTATCATTCTCCATAACCTACTGTTAACTTTAATCCCTTCATAATTTCCTGAGAAAATACCAGCTTTAATACAATATGTATAGAAATTCATTCAGAAATTCTTGTAGATTTCACATTTGCAATATCAAATTAACAAGAAAAAATATGATCACTTGAAAAATGGAATTGAGTATTGTTAAAATTGATAGGTCCCACTTTTGGCTCAAAATTGGATAGTGGGAAAAATGTAATTTTAACAGGGTTATTTTTATTTTAACAGGGTAATTTTTATTTTAATTAATATACATTTTTTGTTCCGTTCACTTCACAGTACCTAAAAATTGGCTCAGCAGCCGCTTTGTGTAACTTTTTTCAGTGTAGGTTCCGCTTTAATTGACGATTCTTTCAATTTTGAGACATGCAAAACTAATACGAAATCAACTGTCCACAGAACAATGGAAATTACTGCAATTATGAAAGCAATGCAAAAGGAATTTTAACGACAAGGTATTTACAAGGTTATTCAGTAAGGACTTCCTTGGCGCAATCATAAGTTTCCTTTAAAGTATTGTTTTTTAAACAATATTCAAAATACGGCGCTTTGCTAAAAGTCGTGTTTTTTTGCTCTTTTTTTGTTTACAATTACTTTATATTAATGTTTGAAATCTATGCTTTCTTCAGGCTTCAATATTGGTTCCAAATCTGCGAATTCAATAAAGTGCAGGGAAATGGACACAAAATTAAATCACGGTTATTTATTCTGTGTTAGAGATATAGAAACAATTGAAGAATATCGCATAATAAATTAATTTTTACTGCACTTTAACAGACTAATTGATTTTCGAAAGAGAAACTCGAAAAATCTGGTGAAATACATCAATCTGGCAGCACTTATGTGTGTCATCTGTCAGTGAGCGGACTTCTGATTTTTCCCTCTTGATTGTCAGACGTCAACACGTCAACACGTAAACCACATAGTCACATTTTATATTCAATATTATATTTATATTTAACATTGTATCACTAAAATATATAATAAAAGATATTCATCAAAATCTTTATTCATAACCAATTTTCAAACAGAAGCCATTCTTTTTTAAGTTTTTCGTAAAATGAAAATATAAATTTTTAAAACAAATATTTCCAAAAGGAAATTTAACTACATAGAATTGGCAAGTAAACATTTGTAATAAACACTTGGTGTCGCTGATCGCTAACAGACCTTAGTGACTAGTTCTTTATTTGTTTGTTATTGATTCTCAATGTGAACACGGCCACCACAGATTGGTCACTTTGTAGCTGGAATGCTATCTTTGTTCCCTTTTTGCCGCTATTCGTTTATGGCCTTGAGTTCATTCCAGTGAGCTGTGTGTATAAAACGACTTCTTGCTTGGCAAGTTTAGAGTTTGATTTAGTCGTCAGCCAGCCGTAGGGAGAGCAAACTGTGGTAAGCATTATTCCGTGTAATTATATTTCTATTTGTAAATTGTTGTATTTTTTTGTTAGAATAAAACCGTTTCGTACTACTTAATGTAAGCAATCCGTTTCGTATCATATTGCCGTTCGTTATTGTCGTAAGGAAAAGTACGAGCAAGTTAAAACACAACTCCCTTGCTGGCGACACTTGGAAATGAAATTTTACTACTTTATAGCCGTTTCTTTGGAAACAATGCATTCAGTTCGACGGGCAGGAATTTATATAAAGAGGCGTAAATAGAAAAAGTCATTTTCAGTGATCTGAAAATAGATATGAATCTGTGGAACGTGACATGCTCCGCAGCAATATTCGGTATGTTTGCTGTAAATCTTATTAATCGGCCTACAGCGCAACTGTTAATACAAGTTTGATCAATAGGCACATCGTAAAGCTATTTCGAAACTCGCCACAGTCTCTCATCAGCGATCTTTATTGGTACAATTTGCTCTTCGCCGCCGCAGCTGCAACGCTCTCTAACGCGCTGCCTGAGCACATTGCCCGGCAGCAGCACCGACCGCAGACGCGGCAGCTTCAGCTGTTTTTGTTAGTGAACTGCAAAATAAATTTGCACACTGATGCACATATTCTACGTAATTAATAGTAGAATTAAGTAAAATTTATAATACTAATTGGTTTCTCTATGGTGCATTTATGCAAATATTGAATATGTTTCAGATTCATATTGACAAATATTGCTATAAAAAACCAAGCACAGCCGTCAACACAAGGTTTCGTTTCATTTCAATGTTATCCTTTACGGAATATTTGAAATTCCACTAAAATAGTGGCAACCTTTTTCCAGAGAAGAGAGCAGAAGTTCTTAGAGTTAGAGTAGAGTCCAACTGCACGACGGCCGAGATGTCTTATATAATTACACAGTGAAGCGTGTGAAAGCTAAGCTATCGCATTTAGAAGCAAGCTTAAATTGCAGAACACCATCTATCGTCAAAAATGTTTATTCGTGCTCTTCTCTTTGTTAATTCATGTATTTAATAGAATCTATATTAATGTATATAAGAAAACTAGTTCCTTGTCCTTTGGTTTTGTGCCAGATAAGTTACAGAATTTATTTGCTTCTTGTTCTTTAGCAATAACAATTCATGAGCAATTGTCTGCTCAGCTTTGTTTTAAAGTTGGATTCGCGGAAGGACTTTCATATTTTTCAATTTTGTGATCATTTGTTTTAGCAAGGTCGTTTTGGGGATTTTTTTGTACACTGAAGTACTTGTTCTTAACTTGTTCTTAATTTCATTTGTAGCAGTGCAGTGTAAACCACTCGCTAACAGAACAGATGGACGACATCTATGTGTCAACCCCACTACTATAATTAATGCAACCATGTTAATGTCGAAGCTAAAGGCCCAACCAAAATAAACGAGTACAGACGTAATGAATTTGTACGAACACTTCCGTAAGATAAGAAATGTGTGTAACTGCCCAAAATGAACGTAAAAACTCAACGAAATTGAACGAAGCATTCTGACGAGACGTATTGTTCCGTATGGCTCGAACAGTTTACGCAACTCGTCATATGCTGCAGTTACATTTTCTTTTTTATTAAGTGTTCTTTTCATTTTAAAATATGAGTGAAAATTTTTTCACTGAGTTAATTGCAGCTGTGAGGGAGGAGGCGTTATACGTGAAAAGCCACCCACTTTTCATTAACAAAGTGGAGAAGGCGAAGAAGAGGCAAAAAAATTGCGACGACATTCGGAGATACAGGTGAGTTAAAAAATTCACATGTCTGTAATACAATGTTACATCGCTTGCAATACAATCTTTTTTGTATAAATTCAGCTGAAGAATGCGAAAAGCGGTGGAAGCTATTGCGTGAAAAGTATGGGCGACTTAGGAAAAAAGAGGTACCTGCGGGAAGTGCTGGTCCCGAAGAGGACTGGCCATATTTCACTGAAATGAGCTTCTTAAGCGACCACATGAAGAACCGAAAGTAAGTGCAAGAAATGAAAAAAAAACTTTCACGATGTGATTACTTTTAAATAGAACTCGGTGCAACGAAGAGAATGCTGATGATCCTGATCAGGATTTCGGCCTTTCATTAAATTCAACTATGGTCAGTTCGTCTCCTGCTAGTAAAAGAAGCAAAGCGGAAGCACAAGCTGAAATTATGAATGGTTTTAAAAACCCTCTGGGAAAACTCACCGAAAATATTGAAAATACAAATCAACGGGATGGACCCGATGAGTTGTTCTGCAAAACCATATGCGGAATGCTAATGGATTTTGAAAGACCACAAAAGGATGCATTGAAAGCCACAATTTTTTATCTCGTTATGAACGCGCGAAGACATTTGGATTAAAAGTTCTATTTTCTAGTCAATTTAAAGTTCTAATACTAGTCAATTTTTGATATTATTTCTTTGTTTTTGAAACTGAATTTATGTGAATTTGTAAGTGATATTTAATTTTCTTATTAAGCCTTCTAAAGAACACATGGGAATTGATAATGAATAAATGATTTTTGTTTATTTAATTGAAATTAACATTTTTTGATGATAATTTTTTTATTCAATATGATGATGAATATTTATATTACATTGAACTGAAATATTACATAAAAAATACATAAAAATTGAAATATTTTCTTGGAAATATATAGAAATAGCGTTTGCTAATATAAGACTCTTGATAAAATATGTGGGTGCGAATGAAGTGCTTGGCGAGGACTGAAGTGCAAGCCTACAAGAGGGCTACCGTTGCTACAGGTGGAGGAACGCCGCCAAAAATGCCGGCAGACATACACTTCGATGTGTTGGAGACTGATCCAGTCGATGCCATGGAAGATTGGGCAGAATAAGATGGCGATGCCGATTTCATGGTTAGTTTGTCCGTTTTTTGGTTACACCAAATAATCATCAAAGTAATGTATGTATATTTTTATTGAAGATCACCGAAACCTCCCAAAGGGATTTTCCAACAGACGAAGCGAAGGCAACGCGAAATTCCCCGGTTAGTTTTTTAAAGTTTGCTCCTTCAGAATGGTATGACGAGAATTTTTAAATTTTCATTATAGGTTATTGAAACACCATTGAGCTAAACTGAATCTGAAAAGACTCGAGGCACGTTTTGGAGTTCGCCGAAACAAAAGCGTTCGTATAAAAAGATACAAAGCAGACCAAGGTGGGATGAAGCTGTGTTGGAAGCGCCTTTAAATAAAATAGAGGAGGAGAGAAAACTAAATCGCACACTTAAAGACTTGCAAATAAGAGTAGAGGAGGAAAAGTTGCAGCATAGTCGAGAAGAATGGGATCTTAAGAGGAGACTTATATACAAATGCAAATATTGGCATTTTATGCCTACATTCCGCAACGCTTTAGCTTGCTAGTTCCTGAAATGTGCCTGAAAATAAGTGCTTTACTTTACGTTTATTTTAATTAAAACAACGGTTTTCGTTCCTTATTGAATAAAAAATTATTTTATTTAAAAATGTTAGTTTTTTTTATGTTCCTGAATTATGTTGAAAATGTTTAATAATAAATTGGTCTCTATGATTGAATCGAATAGGTACTGTCTCCAGTAATAATTCATTCCCTACGATCGGATGCTCATAACCATTACTACTTTCAAAAGGTTGATTTCGAATTTTAGCAACATTGTATAGCACTGATACTAGGTTTGAAAGTTTTGAAAGCGACATCTATAGAGCAGTATAAGAACCAAAATTTTTACGCCGTTTTAATATTTCATCTGTTATATACACATAACCAAAGTTTCATTCCACTCTGTCAATTCATTATTTGTTTACAAGACATTTGAAGTTGACGTGTAACTGTATTTTTTTACAATGGAAAAACCCGAATATCGTGCAGTGATAAAATTCTTTGTTTTGGAAGGTTTATCAGCAACGGAAATTCATACAAAAATGGTGAAAGTGTTAAAGGAATCTGCTCCTTCATTTTCAACTGTGCATCGATGGGTTTTAGAGTTTAGACGTGGTCGAAAAAGCGTTGAAGACGATCCACGCTCAGGACGTCCAAAAAGTGCATCAACACACCCGCATTCATGGCAAAAGTACAGGATATGGTTTTGGAAAATCGTCGAGTGACCGAGAGAGATTTAGCAGAGGCCCTAGACGTCTCAGTAGGCAGTATGAGTCATATTTTAAATGAATTTTTGGGTTTCAAAAAGCTCTGTGCACAATGGGTGCCGCATTCGCTCACAATGGAACAAAGACACGTTCGAATGCGACTTTCTGAGCAACATTTGGAGCGTTTTCGAAAAGATAAAAAGGATTTTTCGCGTCGATTCATTACTTGGGTCTACCATCACGACCCTGAATCAAAACAAGAGGCTAAAGAATGGTGCCAACCAAGTACTTCGGCACTGAAGCGAGTTCGTGTCCAGAAATCGGCGAAGAAGGTGTTAGCGTCAGTTTTTTGGGATGCAAAAGGGATTTTGTTGGTGGATTATCTCCAAACTGGCAAAACAATAAATTCTGAATATTATTGTAACCTTTTGGACCAATTGGATGAAAAAATTCTTGAAAAAAGACCCGGTTTCCAGAAGAAAAAAATCATTTTCCATCAAGACAATGCATCCCCTTACACAGCTCAAAAAACCATCACTAAAATTCACCCTTATTCACCTGATTTAGCTCCCTCTGACTTCTGGCTGTTTCCGCACCTCAAGAAATTCCTTCCTGGGAAGCGTTTTTCATCAAACGAAGAGGTTATAGCCGTCGTAGAAGAGTATTTTGCAGGCCTTGCAAAAAGTCACTTCCATGATGGGATAAACAAGTTGGAAGACCGTTGGACCAAGTGCAATCTTATGGATTATACTGAGCAATGAAAGTGATTCCACCAACAAAAACAAGTATCTTCAATTGTTAGAAACGCGAAAATTTCGATTAGTTCCAGTAAATTGTGTAGCAATCTACATTATTAAATGAATTCCCAAACAATTTGATGCATTTTCAAAGAAATATAGTGAAATAATCAATATTTTCATAATTTTCCATATACTTAAAATTACCTAAATTTCGCCACAAAAAATGTATATTATGCCGAAACGCGAAAATTTCGATTAGTTCCAGTAAATTGTGTAGCAAACTACGTTATTAAATAAATTCCCAAACAATTTGATGCATTTTCGAAGAAATATAGTGAAATAATCAATATTTTCATCATTTTCCATATACTCAAAATTACCTAAATTTCGCCACAAAAAATGTATGTTATGCCGAAACGCAAAAATTTTGTTAAGTTCCAACAAATTGCGTAGCAATCTACATTATTAAATGAATTCCCAAACAATTTGATGCATTTTCAAAGAAATATAGTGAAATAATCAATATTTTCATCATTTTCCATATACTCAAAATTACCTAAATTTCGCCACAAAAAATGTATATTATGCCGAAACGCGAAAATTTCGATTAGTTCCATACTCAAAATTACCTAAATTTCGCCACAAAAAATGTATATTATGCCGAAACGCGAAAATTTCGATTAGTTCCAGTAAATTGTGTAGCAAACTACGTTATTAAATGAATTCCCAAACAATTTGATGCATTTTCGAAGAAATATAGTGAAATAAAAGAAGATATTTGTTGTAAAAGAAGATAAAAGTAAATAACCATGTCTCACATAAATCCAGGTAATTTAGAAAAAATGTAGGTGTCTCTTGCAGCTCAAGTAAGCAGCCATACAGTCGGTTTAACCATGCAAAGCTTATATAAATCACCAAAAAATTTGACGAGAACCTAGCCCCTACAATTTAAAACAGAATCGAATTTCTGTTTTTTGAGGAACTGTTCAATGTTTTTAACAGCAATAGTAGCAATACGCAATGCCATTCCAAAATGGTTTATTGTCATAGCGAAAGGCAGAAGCATATTCTGCAGAGATCTTAAACTCTTCTTAATTTCATGGAAATACTATATATCAGGGGCAAGAGTATAAAGAACACATTTTTATTCGTTAAAGATTGGCTTCTCAATATTTGTAGTATAGGTCAATTACTTGCGAACAGCCGCCTGTGTCAGGACTCAGTAGAGCACTTTTTCGTTGATTTGAAATCCAATAAGATATTTTGTGGGTTTGTATGACGTGCAACTCCGAAAAAATATTATTGCACATATTTCTGATGAATATCGGTGGTTCTTAAAAAAATAATATTATTTAAAAATATGGATTCTTTGGCGAATTACTTAATTGAGCAAGTAGATGTGGAAGTAGAAGACGAGCCGTATGCGAAATACGCATCTGGATGCATCAAATCTTCCTGATTTGCATTTGAATCTGAGTAAGTTTTTCAATGTCTTAACAATTATATAAACTAAAGTTTAAACAAAATTCTTCTGTGATCTTCCAGGAGTGATTGGGTGTGTTAATTTTATTATAATTAGAAGAGATGGACAAACACCAGAACCGCCATTGCTCGACACATTATAAACGCAATGTTTAATGTTAGTTTTACTATATTACTACTCTTTGAGGAAAGACATGTTTTCCCTAAATTAAAATGGCACTAATGTTGGTTACATTCTTAATTTATCGACTAATGGTTTTATTTCAACTTGCCTGTCTTAGTTATTTTAATTACCAACATTATTAGGGTACACTTTTCGTACAATACTGTTTTTTCACTTTCGTACTCTAATTACTAGTACTCAAAGTAACCAAGATTTTCATCTGCGAGAACTTTGAAGAAGTAAGTAACAAGGCATAATGTAAAAACTTTTTAATATGCAAATAAGGGAATAATTTTCCCACCTAACTGAAAAATATCCATCCCGTTGGCGTAATGTTAGAGAGATAAATTGTATACCTTATATTGTATACCTAAAAGGGTTTATCAGAAAAGTGAATTTTTTACAGAGAAACGACCGAAAAACTTTGTTATTTTTCACATTAAAAATTTTAAAAATACAATATCTAGGATCTAATAGAATTTATGTTGATTATCTCTACATTAAATCGAGAGTATGCGTGAGGGACCAGAACCTACACGACAGAAGCGTTAACGATGGCGCCAGGGATCAGAATATACGCGACCGAACCACGATCAAAGGCGACAGAGACCAGAACCACACCGAATGGTATCCACCGTGGCCAGCAACAACCAACAAGAATCGGACTTAAAGACATCCTGCAGGCGATGCGTACAACAAGGATACTTTCAACGAAACCCCAGGAAACTTTTCTGTTGGGAATGCGGTAATTCTCACCGAGGTGAAAATATATAAAACGAATTTATCAATTCGAACAGATAAGAAAACCTTAAATTTTCCGAATTAATTATTATACTCTAATTTGTGCCTACTTTAAGCTCAGAAGCATACCGCGTCTGTTCCAAAGAAGGATGTCCTGGCGCCAAACAATTTGTAACGACCCAAAACAACGCTTATTGTGGGCCACACAATAAGCGAAGTTATATACTACCATTGTTTACTTTTGAATTGAATTTTTAAATTTTTTTTACTTAGAAATAAATTTTAAGTACGAGATTGTGTTTTGAAAGAAAATTTTAGCCTTCCCCCATTCGTACATAATAGCCGAATATAACATATGATCCTCAAATACCTATATATAGAATTACCAAAAAAGCGCTATCAACGACCTGGAAGCTTACGTGAATGGAAATAGTAAGATGAAAATGGATTTTCTAGTGTAGAGCATAATGTCTTAAGCACATAGCATGTCGTTCAGCGATGTGGCTCTCCGTCAATTGTCAAAATTACACAGGCTCTTATGGGAAAAAAGAAAAAAATAACAGGTCGCCGCTGCCTCTGCCAGCGAATGAATTTTAAGCAAGTTAAATCAAAAAATTGCGCCAAGTCAGGTATAAAATGTTGTGTGAACACTTGTAAGAAAACTAGACGATATTGTGAAAATTTAAAAATGTTCAAGTTTCCCGCTGTTGATTCCGTTTTTGGACAAATTTAGCGAGAGAAATGCAAAGTGCCTTATGAGAATTATAACAAAAATCTCTTTATTTGTGAAAATCATTTTTGTAATTCATATATTGGGAACAAAAGATTAAAGCAGGAGGCGATCCCAACAATTAATTTGGAATTGGATGGCCAAATATACGAAGATGAACTTTTGGAAACTGAAATTTTCAGTAATAAACCACGTCATGACGATCCAATTTGCAGTAATTGCGTAAAAAACATTAATGCCGTCAGCAGTTATAGGAAAAAAGTAACAAATCTGTTAAAAAAACTCAAAATATGTAAAGAAAAATTGCGTTCTCAAAGGCGCCCTGCTTTAAAAACAAATAAGAAAAAAAAACAAAAACGATTTGCTGAATTCTATTGACTCCATAGAAAACATCAGCCAAGGGCACCTATGAAGTTACTGCAAGCCGGTTTCAAAAACACAGCCTTCCAATCTATTAAAACAATGTGTTTGGAATTAAAAGAAAATAATGAAAATGCTATGGTCCTCATAATGGATGAAATGTCGATTAGAAGGTATAATCAGAAATTAGATTTAATTGATGGATTCGAAACAAACGGCTTTGAGCGAACAAAACGTATCGGAAAGCAAGTGTGCGTATTCATGCTTAAGTCTATGTTCTCCAACTGGAGCGTGATTTTGAATTATTTCGTGTCTGAAAATGGTTTGCCAGCTACCATATTATGTGCAATAATAAAAGAAATTTTGAGTATGGTCAACAGCTTTGGAGTAACGATCAGAGGTTTAGTGTGCGATCAAGGATCCTCAAACAGAAAGTGCTTCTCTATTTTCGGAGTAACTGTTGACAAGCCGTTTTTTGAATTCCAAAACCGAAAAATTTACTTCCTATTTGATTTTCCGCATCTAGTCAAGTCTTTAAGGAATGGTTGGCATGACTGCGACTTGGAAACTCCCGATGGCGTTGTTAGTTTTAAAATTGTACAAGAGCTTTGGGAAAATGAAGAAAACGCAAAGACCAAAATGTGTCCAAAATTAACAAAGAAGCATATTTTCCCAAATAGATTTGAGAAGATGCGTGTGAAATTCGCTACTCAAATTTTTAGTAGAACCGTTCAAGCAGCAATTAAAACTGTTTGCGACACTAAGGGCCAGTTTCACAGTGGCCGTTTACCGTCGTTTGTCGTTTAAAGTCAGTTTAAACCACACACTGTGTTTCACAGTGCCGGTTTAACGGAACTTTAACCCACCAAATTTGGAAGGTTAAACTCCGGTTGCATTTATCTCTCTTCACAGATAAAAAAACAGCTGTTTCTTTAGAGTTTTTGTCACTAAGTTTGCAGTGCAATTTTTCGTTGTTGGATTTCAGCCTTTCCAATGACAAATCGAGCTCGGCTGTTGTATAATTAAAATTGCGCTTAGTAGCCATTATGCGTTTTGCTATTTACAATTGTTAAATTCAATTTATTTATTTAATCAGATTTGTTAAAATATTTGTACTGGAAAACAACAGCTGTTTTGGATAAGTAAAGACTGAAAAGTGCCATCTATGAAACGAGTAGAGAGTTGCATTTAGATAAATTTTGTCGATAAGATTAGTTGAAAAAAGATAAGTTAAACGTGCACTGTGAAACTGCTTCTTGGTTTAACCGGAAAAAACTTCTATCTGACGTTTAGCTAATCTCCGGTTTGTTAGTAGTTTAAACGACCACTGTGAAACTGGCCCTAAAGGATTCAAAAAAAGCCCTATTCACGCCAAAACCCTTGGCGCCCTCTATGAGCGAGTGTGTTTCCCACACCCGTGGAAATGCATTCGCTCTGGCAGCACTGCCCCTTTCCCGGCCTTCCCATGGCCGTGTTTTTGGTTTTTCTTGCAGTTTTTCTTACAGAAGACTTCCGGTTTGGAAAAAACCTTCTTACCTTTTTGGACGTCCGAACATCAACACCAAAATTTTAACCACCTACAAATCTTATCATCATTACACATCAAAGTTGTCATCATTACATCATATCACAACTTCGTTTTTTCGACATCACCAAATCTACAAGCACGCCACACACCTCATCTTTCGGCAACCTTTCCACCAACACACCTTTTTGGACGTACGAGCGACGTCACCAAATCTACACGCAAGCCTACAAATATCATCAATTTTATCATCGTCTCATCGCTTTCATCAACGTGATTCAACCATCACACATCCTTCTTGCGGCCAGCGCTCTTTCCAACGCACCGGTGAGTCTATTTTCTTTAATCAAAACTAAACCTAACCTCATCCCCATCGCATCTTCTCTTCTCTTCAACCACAACAAGCCCAAAGGAATTAGCATTATCGACCGCCGAATTCATTAATAAAATTGATAAGATTTTTGATTGCATGAATAGTGGATGTCTCTATGCGGATAATTGTTACCGATCTGCCATACAGTTCAATAATAAACCGTACAAGTTTATACAAAGTTTTTTGAACTATTTAGGACAGGTTAAATTTGTGGATAAAAAAAACGCGTATTTTTTTTAGACGGCATGAGATTAAGTTTAAAATCAGTTCTTTCACTCGCCGATGAAATGCTGAATACAACAACAAATAAGTTCTTTCTCATGACAAAATCTTTTAATCAAGATAAACTAGAAAATACGTTTTCCGTTTTAGGGCAGAAAGGTGGTAATAATTACAACCCATCTGTTGCCGAGCTGAATAATATTTTAGCTCGCCTAATGGCTTCAAGAATTATTCGGTCAAGCTGTTCCAGCAATTGCGAAGAAACACCTGGGACCGTTCAAATAGTTCCGACACCGATAGATGAAACAATGCTTTCTGATGAATACTATAATGAGCTACAAAATAACAACAATATGGTCCAACACAGTTGGACACACAAGAAACAACATACGAAATCAGCTGTCAAAAATACACAGGGTCTTATGGGAGTCGAGAAAAAACTCAGTTATATACGCTCATTCGTATGTAGATAAACACACAACCGTATGCGAGTTAGCGCTATTCCTTTTTTGACACATTTTGTGCACAAGATGTTATTCTTTTTACTAGCATTTACCTCATTTCGTGACTGCATTTTGACACATTTTGTGCACAACCTTTTTCTGCTACTGTGGTTTCTTCGTATGTATGTATATATTTTTATAAAAACTAAAGCCTATAATTTAATAACATTAATTCAGCCTTTAAATCCACAAAATGGTCCAACTTGAAGAAGAGTTAATTGAGCTCGTTCGATCCAACAGAGAGCTCTATGATCTGCAGTGCCCAATGTATAAGAACGTGCACCGCAAGGCACAAATTTGGGATCAAATAGGAGCTCAATTAAATTTACAGGGTTAGTATTGGCTTTAATATTAACAAAATTGTATAAATAACATAAAATTAAATTACAGGAGAAGTTTGCCAAAAGCGGTGGCTTGCGTTACGCTCTAGCTACCGCAGAGCAATAAATATGGAGAACGCATCTTCAGGAAGTGCCGTCACTTTCCCAAGAAAGAAGTGGCGTTACTTTGAAGCCATGAACTTCCTCGACCAAGTACAAGCCAGCAGAAAGTAACTTTATTTTATACACTTTATTTCCGAATATTTTTTTATATTATACCCTTTAGGACCATTGGGAATGCTGCTGCTGGTGGGTCTTGTGAAGAGGAACCAGCTGACTCGCCGGATGAACCGGCACCAGTTAAAGTAAGCGAGGTTGCCGTTCCGTCGCCAGGCAAGGACTCAAGTTCTGCGAAAAAGGTGAGTCAAAGTTCTTGCTATTTCTACAATTACAAGTGACATTGCTAAGTATTTCAGGCTAGAACAAATCCGCACTTAACGGATTTCTTGGCGGAGGCATCAAAATCCATAAAAGAGGTCTCTAAGGCATTCGTACAGCAGTCTAGCCAGACCACCACGGACAAACTATTTGCCACTCTGGCGAGTGCGATAGCCGATGCAGATTTGGACGCTGCAACTGTAAACGACATTCACAAAAATCTATGTGATGTCGCTTACAGCACTATAGCTCGCGCTAAGCAGCAAAATTTAAATTAATTATTTTTTTTTAATTGAATACTCTTTTTTTTTATTTTATTTAAGCTGTGAATTCAGAACACGTTTTACGAAACTATACATATGTATGTAGTAACTTACAAAAGCGTGAGCGACAGACGTATCTCTGGTGAAATAGGCTTTCTTTTTGAGCATTTATGCAGTCGGTGTCGCAGTAGCTCTAACAGCATATTAAAGTTCGCGACATTCATACGGGTAGCTTTAAAGAAATGCTCCTCGTCAGATGCCATCAACTGCCTCGTGCACGACTCGAAAAACCCCAGTTCATCTCGAGACAGATTCACGGGCCGGATCCACCACCGTCTTCTTTGCCGATTTTCTTCGGCCGCAAACAATGCAAACTATGGATGCTATCGTTGTTATGCACTGAATTGCGTCCATTTTTATTAAACAATTACCGATAGAATTAACAATGAAGTCAATATATTATACATATAATTAAATAGCGAACACTTCTTTGTTGGACAATTTTTTTCGACAAACATAAACAGTGAATTTGACAGCAGTGCCAGAAATGACAGCTTTTGTTTCTTGTATGCGAGATTCAATTGTGTGCGTGTTTTAAGCAAAAGATAAAGAAGCAAATGTATGTTGTTTCTTGGGTGTCCAACTGTGTTTCAGGCATAAGCCAGCTGCATGCAGGAATGATTTGTTCCCAAAAGGTATTTTATTTCCAACACTTCCAGGGAACTCTAGTCATATGAAACTTGAAAGCTGTCGATCAGTGCGTATATACATCAGCCGACATCGCTTGTGTGATAAGTTTTTGCAATTTGTATTGTATTTAGTTTTATATATATTATTTTATATAGTATTTTCGAACTATTCCTATAGAAATTATGGATTTCGAAGAAAAGTTAATTGAGGTGGTGCGCCAGCACACCTCCATATATGATCTGAGCTCGCCGCATTATAAAAACACAATACAAAAAGATGTAATTTGGAAACATGTGGCCGATTGTTTGGATAGTAATGGTAATTAGTTTAGAAATACATTTTTAATGAAGTAAAGTTTGTATTTTATGTATATTATGCAGATGAATATTGCAAAAGAAAGTGCCGACAACTGCGTGATAGCTATAGGCGGGCAAAACGGGCGCAATTGTTTGGATCAGGTAGCGGTGCTACCGCAGCGAAAAAAACATGGCGCCATTTCAGCGCAATGAGTTTTTTGGAAGGCGCGCAGTCGAGCAGAAAGTAAAGAATTTAAATTAATATAATTTAAGAATATCGTGAATTTTGCTTGTCGATTCCAGAACCGTAGGGAATGATGAAGATGAGGAAAATTGCGACAACCCAACCAATGACAATAGAAACTGCGAAAAATTATTGACTCCGTCGCCTGTTGTAAGACAAAATGCGCTAAGTAGTGCTGCCAAACGCAAAGTAAGTATAGCTCCGTCAGCATATTTCAACTTTACAATGGTGCTTCTCTATTTCAGGAGATTCTGGATGCAGAGTTCTCCGGCTTTTTGACTGAAATGTCCCAAACGGCTAAAGAATTGGCTCGTAACACAGCACATCAGAGCTGCACCCAAATAATTTTTGCCGGTCTGGCGAAGACTCTGGAGGAGGTTAATCTTTCACCATTAGAGCTGCACAATGCCCAAAATAGTGTGTGTTCTTTGGTACACGACATCGTCGGCCAAAAAATGTAATTTTTTTTGTTGTTTTTTTACGCCTGTAAGATGCCAGACAATCGCCACTGAGTTTTTTTATTGAAATGCCTTAAATTAGGATTAAGCTAATGTAACTGAACTGAAGCAACCGCCACTGACTGTTTTTATTGAAATGCCTTAGATTAGGATGAAACTGAATTTATATATTTTTTTTCTTTTTGAAATGAAGTTGTGTTTACTTATATGTAAACTTATATGTTAATTTTTGTTAGTGAAATAAAAATATTTCATTATTTTCGTTATTGCGTCATTGCGTTATTTGTGCTCACATAATTGTAAGTATTAATTTAAATTTGTGAATACATAGTTTTTAAAAATATCCCTTAAGGCAAACGCTTCAGCCGAGGATCTATTTGGGCTCGTAAAACTGACCGAACGCAATGTATTTCTGGTCCTAATGGATTCTTCAACTTCAGCGCTGATAGCTGCATTAAAATATGTGGAGTCATTTTTCAGCATTAAAAAATTGTGCAGCACAACTGTGGCCAACACAATTTTATCCACATTTTCAGGGCAAACATTTATAGTAGTTTGAAGTACTTGCCAAAGTTTTGCCAATATGCCAAACGTATTTTCGATGTGCACCCGCGCCCTGGACAAACTTTTGTTGAATTCTTGTTTGTCTGTCGACAAATTTCGTCCTGGGAATGGTCTCATTACATTGTTTTTCAATGGGAAAGCGCTGTCCGCAACGAAATAGTAAGGGAGCTGTGTGATCCATCCGGCAGCAAGCGGTTTAGTGGTACCTCCAAAGTCCTGTTTAATATTTTCCGTCCAAAGTTACTGCGCAGAAATATTCCTCCATCGCTTTGGCTCCCTAAGGCACCAACGTCGACGAACGTGAAACAATTGTTGCTGTCGCACGCTGCTAACAGCACTATACTAAAGGTTTTCTTATAATTAAAATATAGCGAACCACTTCTTTTGGGACGATATATATTAATGTCCTTGCCATCAATCGCTCCCAAGCAGTTTGGTATCCCGGTTTTCACAAACATTGCTTCCGCATTTTGAACGTAGTCGAATACATTTGGTGCTGCCAGGTACACGCTATGGAGCTCTTGCCATATTGCATCACGATACAATACGATTTTCGTCTCATATACGATTTTCCTTACAGTGGAAAATCCCAACTTGTGTGCTCAAGCTAAAACTTGGAAGTTGCACCCTTGTGCTAGATATCTGCAAACTTAAATTAATGAAAGCTTGTTCTAGGATGGAAAATTGATAATTTGCTTACATAAGAGTTAAAGACAGCCTTATTTCAGGTGACACCGGCTTCCTATTACTGAAGCGTTGCAATCTTTCACGGAGAAGTGTGAGCAAACATTTAAAGTTTGCGTCAGCCATTCTTGCGGCTTTTAAAAAATGTTCCTCATCGTACATCAGCAATTCTTTAGTGCATGTTTGATGAAAGGTAATTTCATCTTTACTTAGGTTCACTGGTCGAACCCACCATCTTCGACTTATCCGCCTTCGCATAATACGATACGCTTCGTAGGAAAACCGAACTATAGTCGCAAGTTTGGACAACGATTCCATTGCTCTTATAGCGCTGAAGCAAATATGCGAATAAATTATCAAGACTTCTTTAAAAAGCTGACAACTCGACGACATGTATTTTTCGATGTGTTTGCACTTTCCAGCACTTTCCAGCCGTCTTTTTCGATGTGTTTAGGCTATAAAGCATAATGATACAAACAAACTGGAACGATGGAAGGTGAAAAAGAGAGAGAGCCGATAAGCAACGCGAGTAATGGAATTGAGAGTAGCTGACTAGCATTCATCGAGCGAAGACGCGGACAGTAGCCGACTAGCATTCATAGAGTTTAGACGTGGACTAGGCAGACAATTAGAGAGTAGCTAAAATATTTCTTCAAAAGCATTATATATGTATATGTAATCCAATCTGTAAACGTTACTAGAAATAAATAGAAAGGAAGCACAAAACCCGAACAGTCCGTTTTATTTTGAGTTTGTATTTGGAGGTTTCTACACAAAACAAATTTTCTGTGACAATCTGTGACCCCTGGCATCCGACGAGACACACCCTGGCCAGTAGCAATCGAACATAATTAGAAGTTGAAGAAGAAACACTTCGTTACAAAGTGTTCCACTTTCCATCTAGAAACTCCCATGTGTGCGGTAATAGCCCGTTTCCTTAAACGGTTTTTCGAGAAATTTGACCTAAAAACGTTTTAAGGCCATTCTAAAAATTTTTAGATGGCATTGAAGTTGTTGTTGCAATTCCATCGCTAAACCAAGAAGCTTTTGGGTTTTTGCCTCTGTTTTTATTTTGCAACTCAGTTTCGAAGTTCGGAATTGCATGGAACTTATCCTTCTCCTTGTCTAGTGTCAATGTGTTGGAAAGGGACAATTACAGGCGACAAACTATTCAGACATATGTCCACACACGTGGTAAAAGCTCAATTATACCAAACAAAACAAATCAATAACAAAACAACTACTTTGCTTGGCCGGATTATGTATGGAAACACTTGAAAAGCTCATCAGTTTTCGAACATCTTAATAGGATTAAATATTTTTATGGAGACGGGCTATAAGTCTCACTTTAATTTTATTCCATATGAGAATATCTTTCATTATTATATGGTCGTAATTGTATGGTGCGTAGACGGTTGGGAGTGGTGTCGGTGGCTTGGAGAAGTGGACAGCGACAGAAGTTTGTATGCCGGTGCAAGGCACTTCTCGCAGTCGTGTACCAAATGGTTACCGGCTGCTGCGCTGCCTGAGTTAGATTTAAGTTTAACGCCGGAGAACAATGCATCTCAAAAACAAATCTTAAACGCGACATTCAACCAGATTATCCACCAATACATGGCATTGGTGGATCATCTGAAATGCGTAGGACAATTTCTTCTTGTGAGGTTCTCCTTCCACTATTGCCAACGGCTGAGCAGAACGTGAACACACCGCAGAAGGCAAAGAGTCGCAACTTGCAAGTTTTTGTTCCGCCGAACTCCCACGAAACTTTTTTCGGAGAGTCAATAGAAAATTAAAAACAATAACTTTAAGTTTACAAAAGGAGATAACGAAGAAGAATCGGCTTTAAGAAATAAAAGAACAATAAATTGAATGCATTAAAGTGAAAAATGATCACTTACGAGAAAAAATAGCTTTAGAAAAGGTAGATAACAAAAATTATTTGAAGAGGTTTGCGATTCTTTCCCAGACAACTTGAGGCTTTCCGTACAGAACAGTTGGTGCAACAATTCTCGTCATCCCAAAGGAGTTGATACGGTGATAAACGGAAAACATTTGCTTTGGGTGTTTACTTTTTCTCTCGGCCAACATATAGATTTTTGACAAGCATGCTAAACCTTGGCCAAAGTCACCAGGGTGTTCTTTTAGTAGCCTGAAAACTTTAGAGTTTCGAAGCTGTGGTTTCTCCCGCGAGCAACTATTCGTTTCAATTTGGTGCGACGAAATGTCGTTAAAACGCAACTTATTCTATAGTAGGCATGAAGATAAAATAATTGGTCTCGAAGACTACGGAAACGAAAGCCGTACAAGCACACTTAGCGATTATGTCATGGTGCTGATGGGAAACAGCCTTTCGCATATTTTTTTTGCATGGACCTAATAAATGCGACATCGTCCAAAAATACGTCTTCGACGTAATTACACACCTTCAAAGTATTAATCTTGTCCCTTGTCAGTTTGTTCAATTTCGTTAGCATTGCTAAATTTGCAAAAGTTTCTGCAATATGGGGTATATTTTATAATCAAAAACAGAATATTTTCTTTTTTCATGACACTATAACGAGTTTTCTTCTTAGGCTGGGATAAAACTCAGTCTGTCCAGGGTTCGTTAAAGGGGTCTCGCAACCCTCTAACATACAACGTATTCCCGAATTACTCACGACTGTCTTCGCGACAGTCTAGCACTGACTCTGTAAATAGTTCAGCTCGGACATTGTTTATTGTGTTTTTAATTTTTATTATTTTATTTTTATTCGCTTAACAATTTTTATACCTAATAGTACGTACAATGAGAGAGGGGCATAGAGTTTGCAGTTTGCGCATCTTATACGTGGTGTGATGGTTAAACGGTTTGAGAATTTAAAACTCTGATTGCGAATCAGCGGGAAAGCAAAAGCGAATAAAATGTTTTTGCTTGTGTGACGTATGTTAGTGTCTTCGAAACCCGTACTCGGCGGATTTCGTCGTTTGTTTCATTTGATGCTTTTTTTATGTTTTTATTTGTTTATAATTTATTTCTATTAATCTGCTTTAATAAAAAAATAGAAAACATGATTAAATAATAATTAAAAAAGAATATAAAGAAATTGATTGCCGCTGCTTGGTTTCGAAAGCTCAGAGAGCAGTGTTTTGTGTATAATAAAAAGAATTGTAACAAGACATTAATTATGCCTGTTACAACACGCCTCACCTTCTCAAAAGCACCCGAAATTGGTTTCAAACATTTTGAAAAAAATAGTCATCTTTAATAATAAAAACGTCAGTTGGCACGATATTTTTTACTTCCATAGCATAGATTCACAATCACCTATTAGATGCGCGCCCAAACTAACCAAGTCTCACATAAATCCACGTAATTTAGAAAAAATGAAGGTGTCTCTTGCAGCTCAAGTAAGCAGCCATACAGTCGGTTTAACCATGAAAAGCTTATATAAATCACCAAAAAATTGGACGAGAACCTCGCCCCTATAATTTAAAACAGAATCGAATTTCTGTTTTTTGAGGAACTGTTCAATGTTTTTAACAGCAATAGTAGCAATACGCAATGCCATTCCAAAATGGTTTATTGTCATAGAGAAAGGCAGAAGCATATTCTGCAGAGATCTTAAACTCTTCTTAATTTCATGGAAATACTAGATATCAGGGGCAAGAGTATAAAGAACACATTTTTATTCGTTAAAGGTTGGCTTCTCAATATCTGTAGTATAGGTCATTTACTTGCGAACAGCCGCCTGTGTCAGGACTCAGTAGAGCACTTTTTCGTTGATTTGAAATCCAATAAGATGCTTTGTGGGTTTGTATGACGTGCAACTCCGAAAAAATATTATTGCACATATTTCTGATGAATATCGGTGATTCTTAAAAAAATAATATTATTTAAAAATATGGATTCTTTGGCGAATTACTTAATTGAGCAAGTAGAAGTGGAAGTAGAAGACGAGCCGTATGCGAAATACGCATCTGGATGCATCAAATCTTCCTGATTTGCATTTGAATCTGAGTAAGTTTTTCAATGTCTTAACAATTATATAAACTAAAGTTTAAACAAAATTCACCTCGTGACTATGGATTCCGTTCGGATGGACGTCAAATTTTCGACCAACAAATACTAGAAGAGGTTGCTTTGGAGATGCAGGTGCGACACTCTGTGTCAGCCATCCACTCCATTCATAAGCTGGGTACATTTTTGTGTTTTTTGCCCGGAGAAAAAATGCGCAGAAATGCGTAGCGAACGCTTTCTTTGCGGTTACTTCCCAACCCAGTACATGAAGGGTGATTTCAGAATGCCTCGAGGTATTTGAGAATCACTTCTGTGATCTTCCAGGAGTGATTGGGTGTGTTAATATTATTATAATTAGAAGAGATGGACAAACACCAGAACCGCCATTGCTCGACACATTATAAACGCAATGTTTAATGTTAGTTTTACTATATTACTACTCTTTGAGGAAAGACATGTTTTCCCTAAATTAAAATGGCACTAATGTTGGTTACATTCTTAATTTATCGACTAATGGTTTTATTTCAACTTGCCTGTCTTAGTTATTTTAATTACCAACATTATTAGGGTACACTTTTCGTACAATACTGTTTTTTCACTTTCGTACTCTAATTACTAGTACTCAAAGTAACCAAGATTTTCATCTGCGAGAACTTTGAAGAAGTAAGTAACAAGGCATAATGTAAAAACTTTTTAATATGCAGACATCAGCAGCAATTTCCAAATGACAAAATTACATGGTCTCTTACGGGGGTTGAGAAAAAAGTTCATTTCCATTCTGCTGCACGCTTCTGCTGCGGTTTTTTGCATCATTCTGTCGATCTAATTCTACTGCAATTCGATTTGACAGCAGCAAAAGCGATCTTGTTCTTCTTACTTCCTGTTTCCTAATTTTTGCTAGCTGCACCGGATTCGTACGTTGTAAGTATTTTTATTAATATTAATAAATATTCAGCAAAGTATGAAGAGTTAAGTATAAAATTTGCATAACAAAACAAAATTATGATTATATATTTGTAGATATAAAATATGGACCACGACGAAGAGCTTATAAATGCCGTCAAAAACCACAGCTGCCTCTACGATCTGGAGTCTCCTCATTACAAAAATATTTTACAGAAGGAGGCAGTGTGGGACGAAATAGGGAGGCAGATCGGTTTGAATGGTAAGAATACCATTAATAAAGTGGAAAAAGTGATGAGTGATATGTATGTTCATTGTAGCAGAAACGTGCCGCAAAAAATGGAAAATCCTGCGCGATACTTTTCGCAGATCGAAAAGGAACGCGATTTTGGCATCAGGAAGCGGTGCGTCGTCGAGCAGGCGCAAAATGTGGAAGCACCATGATGCAATGAGCTTTCTGAACAATTTACAAACAAGCAGAACGTAAGTACCCATAATGCCACAAACTGTTCCATGAAAGTATTAATTTATGTTTGCTTTAATATCTTTGCAGTACAATAGGAAGCATTCCGGCAGAGGATGACGCGAACTGCGATAGCCCTTCCGCCTATGAGCACGATGACAATAGGTCCACGCCTAGGCAATCAATGCAGCAATCGCAACGTTCTGCGCCTACCCCTAGCTAGCAAACATGCAGCGAAATGTAAGTACCATCAGCATAATATTTTAAAAATTAAAACTGTAAATATATATGCATCTTTTTATTTTAGCGAAAATTGAACGAGGTTTTCGGAGTCGCTGCTGATGGAATAGCTGCCTCCGCACAGCAGATCGCAGCTAGTTGCAAACCTTTACAAGAAAGTAAAGTGGATATGGCATTTTCCGGCTTGGCGAAAATTATGAATGTGGCCAATATGCCGAACGAGCTAGAAAAAGCGTAATTCATGAGGTCCAAACCGTTGTTTTCAGTGCGGTCCAACACTGGACAGCACGCAACATTGATCTCGCAAAATAATAATTTGCAACATTTTTATTATATTTAAATACATTGCATTTGCATTTAAAGCAATAGTACAAAAACTAAGTCATCTTTAATATAATTTATACTTGTACTTTTGTATTAATTGTTAATTAACTATTTTATTATTGGATTGGATTGAATAATTGAATTGTTGTCAATATTGAACCAAATAAAATGAAATGAATATTAAAACTGAACTGTTGTTTCTGATTTATTTGGTAACATTTATTTGTTCTGATTTAATGGATATGGTGCAATATGATGGCCTTTAAATATATCTGTTTGTAAAAAGATAGTTTTTCAGCGTGTCTCGCTGTTGAAAGGCTCGTGACGACAAACGGTTTGCCGTAGAAGATCGTCTCCAAACCTGTCTGGATCTTCGTTGCTAAAATATGATGTATCCTTCTTGAGCATTAAAAAATTGTGTAGCACTATTGTGGCTAACTACCATCGTGGAATCCTAAAATGTCTCTATTTAGGTTTAGTGGCCGAACATACCACCTCCGACGCAATTTTTCCCGAGCATACAAATATTTTTCACAGGCCAAGCGTAATAATTCGCCCAAGCGAAGAAGTGCTTCGAGACCCTTCAGCCCTCTCAACCGATCCATTTTTCCGATAGAAAATATTAACAAATCAAATCAAATCAGAATTTATTAAGACAATGTTTGTTGAAATTATGACAGTTTACAATTATAAACTTAAAAACTAAGTTTAAGTTTAAGTTGTTAGTATTAGTTTAAGATTAAGTTTAGTTTTTAGTTAAGTTTAACTTAACTTAAAATATTAACAAAGAACTTAATATCAAATTTATTGAATTGTAACGAAAACGCAAATAATCTGTTGCTTACACAGATGTTGTGAACTTCTTTGACAGCTAAAACTTTTACTGCCAGTGTGTTTAACTCCGAGCGATTTCTTGCTGCTTTCCAGTGCTGCTGCTGTCCTGCTTCATTGACTGTGTTTATGGCATAAAGCATAATGATACAAACAAACTGGAACGATGGAAGGTGAAAAAGAGAGAGAGCCGATAAGCAACGCGAGTAATGGAATTGAGAGTAGCTGACTAGCATTCATCGAGCGAAGACGCGGACAGTAGCCGACTAGCATTCATAGAGTTTAGACGTGGACTAGGCAGACAATTAGAGAGTAGCTAAAATATTTCTTCAAAAGCATTATATATGTATATGTAATCCAATCTGTAAACGTTACTAGAAATAAATAGAAAGGAAGCACAAAACCCGAACAGTCCGTTTTATTTTGAGTTTGTATTTGGAGGTTTCTACACAAAACAAATTTTCTGTGACAAAAACCCCTGGCATCCGACGAGACACACCCTGGCCAGTAGCAATCGAACATAATTAGAAGTTGAAGAAGAAACACTTCGTTACAAAGTGTTCCACTTTCCATCTAGAAACTCCCATGTGTGCGGTAATAGCCCGTTTCCTTAAACGGTTTTTCGAGAAATTTGACCTAAAAACGTTTTAAGGCCATTCTAAAAATTTTTAGATGGCATTGAAGTTGTTGTTGCAATTCCATCGTTAAACCAAGAAGCTTTTGGGTTTTTGCCTCTGTTTTTATTTTGCAACTCAGTTTCGAAGTTCGGAATTGCATGGAACTTATCCTTCTCCTTGTCTAGTGTCAATGTGTTGGAAAGGGACAATTACAGGCGACAAACTATTCAGACATATGTCCACACACGTGGTAAAAGCTCAATTATACCAAACAAAACAAATCAATAACAAAACAACTACTTTGCTTGGCCGGATTATGTATGGAAACACTTGAAAAGCTCATCAGTTTTCGAACATCTTAATAGGATTAAATATTTTTATGGAAACGGGCTATAAGTCTCACTTTAATTTTATTCCATATGAGAATATCTTTCATTATTATATGGTCGTAATTGTATGGTGCGTAGACGGTTGGGAGTGGTGTCGGTGGCTTGGAGAAGTGGACAGCGACAGAAGTTTGTATGCCGGTGCAAGGCACTTCTCGCAGTCGTGTACCAAATGGTTACCGGCTGCTGCGCTGCCTGAGTTAGATTTAAGTTTAACGCCGGAGAACAATGCATCTCAAAAACAAATCTTAAACGCGACATTCAACCAGATTATCCACCAATACATGGCATTGGTGGATCATCTGAAATGCGTAGGACAATTTCTTCTTGTGAGGTTCTCCTTCCACTATTGCCAACGGCTGAGCAGAACGTGAACACACCGCAGAAGGCAAAGAGTCGCAACTTGCAAGTTTTTGTTCCGCCGAACTCCCACGAAACTTTTTTCGGAGAGTCAATAGAAAATTAAAAACAATAACTTTAAGTTTACAAAAGGAGATAACGAAGAAGAATCGGCTTTAAGAAATAAAAGAACAATAAATTGAATGCATTAAAGTGAAAAATGATCACTTCCGAGAAAAAATAGCTTTAGAAAAGGTAGATAACAAAAATTATTTGAAGAGGTTTGCGATTCTTTCCCAGACAACTTGAGGCTTTCCGTACAGAACAGTTGGTGCAACAATTCTCGTCATCCCAAAGGAGTTGATACGGTGATAAACGGAAAACATTTGCTTTGGGTGTTTACTTTTTCTCTCGGCCAACATATAGATTTTTGACAAGCATGCTAAACCCTGGCCAAAGTCACCAGGGTGTTCTTTTAGTAGCCTGAAAGCTTTAGAGTTTCGAAACTGTGGTTTCTCCCGCGAGCAACTATTCGTTTCAATTTGGTGCGACTAAATGTCGTTAAAAGGCAACTTATTCTATAGTAGGCATGAAGATAAAATAATTGGTCTCGAAGACTACGGAAACGAAAGCCGTACAAGCACACTTAGCGATTATGTCATGGTGCTGATGGGAAACAGCCTTTCGCATATTTTTTTTGCATGGACCTAATAAATGCGACATCGTCCAAAAATACGTCTTCGACGTAATTACACACCTTCAAAGTATTAATCTTGTCCCTTGTCAGTTTGTTCAAGGTTCATTTGCGATCAAGTTTCCAATTTCGTTAGCATTGCTAAATTTGCAAAAGTTTCTGCAACCATCCCATATTTTATAATCAAAAACGGAATATTCTCTTTTTTCATGACACTATAACGAGGTTTACTTCTTAGGCTGGGAAGCACATGGATATCTGTCGTTTAATCTGACTCCCTTCAGTATCTCTGCACACAGGTTGATTCTAGCAGAATCAAGTGATTATTTCTCAGCTCTGCTTAGCGGCAAAATGCGCGAATCCGAAGAGCGGTAAATAACGCTCCACGAAGTCGACGGAGACGCTTTGGAAATTATAGTCAAGTATTGTTATACGGGAAGCTTGGAGTGGATACAATTAAGACTTTTATTATCACGGGAGGCTATTTGCAGTTGAAAGAAATAACCGAAGGATGCTGCGAGTTCCTTCAGCGTCATTTGCAGCTTTCAAATTGCTTGAATGTCGTATTCCTCGCTGAGGAAGTTAACGTTAGCTGGCTACAAGATGCATACAAAATTGTGGACCGTTTTGGATACTACAATAGAATTCCGTCCCTCGTGTGCGGTTGCTCTTTTTGGTGATAACTTAATTTTAGTGGGTGGATCATCAAACTATCCAATTTCTAGACAATCAAACAATTTAATGCCTATTACTGGAGTGCAGGGTTTAAATGCGCATACAATGATAATAACTGAAATGGCTCCATTACAAAAAGCTCCAAGCGAACACTCTTTAGCTGTAGTTAAATGTTTAATGTCATAAGGGGGAAAATTCAGAAAATCGGACCATTTTAAAAAATCAGTATGAAGAGGCTTAACGGATGTTTTTGGAAACGTTTTTTATAGATGTAGGTGTCAACATATCAAATATTCAAAAACTGAAATCCCCCTAATCCGCATATTTTATGGAAATATATATGAACTGTTATTTATTTAAGCATAGTTAATTAGTCGAATCTTTCAAATTCTTCCCTTGCTTTTTTATAATTTTTAACTCTCAGTCAAGATGTATAAATTTTGATCTTCTTAATTCTTTTTCCTTTTCTTAGTTTAATTCAATGGCTTATTTATAAATTACTGATTTTGTTAACTTTATTTTGTAGAAAAACTGCAAGATCTTAACTAGGTTTTTGAACTTCACTACAATGGAAACTATTGCTACATCTTCCACAAGTAATCTTGCGATCAATGTTGAGGCTTTGGAGTATTTTCGATATGACACTCACTGTGCAGCTGTGCTAAAGTTTCTGAGAGACCGCGATGATCTTTGCGACGTGGTACTTATTGCTGGTGACTCTGGGAAACGCTGAGCAACCATTCCGACAAGGAACGTTTTTTGCACATTGTCGTTTAATCTGTCTCCCTTCAGTATCTCTGCACACAGGTTGATTCTAGCAGAATCCAGTGATTATTTCTCAGCTCTGCTTAGCGGCAAAATGCGCGAATCCGAAGAGCTGTAAATAACGCTCCACGAAGTCGAAGGAGACGCTTTGGAACAGTTGGTCAACTATTGTTATACGGGAAGCTTGGAATGGATACAATTAAGACTTTGATTATCACGGGACGCTATTTGCAATTGAAAGAAATAACCGAAGGATGCTGCGAGTTCCTCCAGCGTCATTTGCAGTCATCAACTGTGTTAATGCTTTCATTTTTACATCGTTAGGTTCCCAACAATCCAAAGTTTATGCTACTAATTGCCAAACAGCTGAGTGAAGTGTTAGCTAGTGACGCTTTTGAGGTAACATCTAAAGAGTTTGCATTCGCCGCTGTAACGAAGTGGATCGGGTATAAACCGAGCACCCGCAATCAGCATTTAACAGAGCTTTTAGCTCTGATACGGTTGACTCTGCCGTTGCCTACTTTTATGAGCGAAGCGGTGGCACCTTAGTGTAGCACAATGGAAAGCCGGAAATTGTTTATGAACGCCCTAAAGTCGCACTTATTGCTCACAAGTAATTTCGCTCAGCCTAGAAACCGAAAAATAAAATCAGGACAATCTTCTTTGAGTGTTGCGAATCCATTGTGCGGCCTTTGTCAAAAAGTATAATTACTATTATAATATAAACTATTTATTACAATTTTTGAGATTTTCTCATGGCAAACTCCACAACAGTACCAAATTTTAACCATCGCTGGCTACAAGATGCATACAAAATTGTGGACCGTTTTGGATACTACAATAGAATTCCGTCCCTCGTGTGTGGTTGCTCTTTTTGGTGATAACTTAATATTAGTGGGTGGATCATCAAACTATCCAATTTCCAGACAATCAAACAATTTAATGCCTATTACTGGAGTGCAGGGTTTAAATGCGCATACAATGATAATAACTGAAATGGCTCCATTACAAAAAGCTCCAAGCGAACACTCTTTAGCTGTAGTTAAATGTTTAATGTCATAAGGGGGAAAATTCAGAAAATCGGACCATTTAAAAAAATCAGTATGAAGAGGCTTAACGGATGTTTTTGGAAACGTTTTTTATAGATGTAGGTGTCAACATATCAAATATTCAAAAACTGAAATTCACCCAATCCGCATATTTTATGGAAATATATATGAACTGTTCTTTATTTAACCTTTATGTGGCTGAGGAGGTACCCGGGTACCTTTTAAATTTTTAGAGCAACATAACTTTAATTCTGTTAAACATAGTGATATGAAATTTTGTGACATCAAAACACATAAAGCATATTATGATGTAATATTTTTGTCTTTTTCTTCCAAAGTTTTCTTTACGAAATCCGTTAATATATTTCCGACACCTTATCATGGCGGAGGAGGTACGTGGGTACCTACGAACCAATTAATATATTTTTCTAAATTTTTTGTTCCAAAAAACTAATTTAAGGATGTGATCTTATGTGAACTAAGCTTATAATTTATTGAATTATTGAAAATTTACATTATTTACATTTATATTATTGACCGCATGAGTTGCAAATAGGGTTGGTAATGGAGTGCTCATCACACACGGGCATCGAGCAAGTACCACAGGATTTTCTGGTTTTTCGTTGCTTATATTTCAAGGACCGGCAAATATGACAACTGCCTACGACAGGTTTTCGGCCAGCCACTCGGGGAAGACAGCTTTTGTGCGGTGTGGTTTTTGATATGGTACGTCCTAGAACAAGCTCCATGCAGTTGCGAATTTGTCGATTACCAATAACTGTTGCATTAGTAGAGCGTAATTCAATATTTGGTTTGCATAAATCTATCGCGAGGTCCTTGAGGAACTTGCGTCGCCGATCTGTGCCTATAAACTGTGGATTATTTTCCATAAAAATAATGTATGCCGCAAAAGCGGCGATATCAATTATATTGTAGAACATTGCTAGCGGCCAGCGATTAGTTTTGCGTTTAACTGTGTATTCACCTAGCATTTTATCCATTGTATCAACGCCTCCTTTTGTTTTGTTATAATACGAAATTATTTCTGGTTTTGCGGTCGTTGTATCGTCAACAGTAGCATCCTTATGCATCGATGATAACAGTATTACTGATTTGTTCTTTTTTGGAACATACGAACATAAGGTGGCTAATTCACTGAAAGCAAAATTAGTGGAGTACATGGTCCTGTTTTTTGAAGCTTGCATGATGGAAGGCAAACATTTTTTTTTTCGTACCGTTCCAACCAAAGTCATGTTCCATGAATTTAAAGTTTTAGCTAGTGCCAAGCTTGTAAAAAAATTCGGTGGTAATATTTCGTCCTGAATCTTTATAAAATGAGACTAAATCTAGTACAACACGCTCGCCTACATTGATTTGCCTCTCACCACCTATCGGTTTGCCGGTATATATCTGTTCTTGAAGAGGGTAAGCATTACTTGCTTCACAAGCCCAAAAAATTTTAATCCCGTACTTCGCCGGTTTTGAGGGAATGTATTGGGTAAATCTTGTGTTACCCCTATATGGGAATAACTGCTCGTCTACAGTAATGCATTCCCTTGGTTTATATCCTTTTCTTAAGTTCGCATTCAGCATCATCCACATGTCCCTAATCGGGGCAGCTTTATCTATCTGAAGACGCTGTCCTCTTGTGCGGAAATTGTCAAATCTTATGAAGCGAAGCATTAGCTTGAAGCGGTCACGAGGCAAAGCTGCATTAATGACTGGTATCGAATTATACTTCCACAATTCATCAATATGTTCTTTAATCGACTTATGCACACCAGCTGCTATAACAATTCCCAAAAAGGCATCGAATTCTAATTCGGTAAATGCAATAAAAGCTTTTTATGAATATTTCATAATTATGAAATACTATTTATGAATATTTCAGAATATTTTCATTCAAGGTACCCGGGTACCTTATCAGCCATAATATGTTGTTTTTTTCTTCAGTCACATAAAGGTTAAGCATAGTTAATTAGTCGAATCTTTTAAATTCTTCCCTTGCTTTTTTATAATTTTTAACTCTCAGCCAAGATGAATGTTGCGTTTTTTGTTATAATATTCGGTTGAAATTGTTTTGTATTTATGGCAACACTGGCCTGCGTTTTGTCGTCTTCGAAGCTCTTTGTTCGAAAACGAGTCTCGTTCGAATATTTGGTAGATCGTATGCTAGATACACTGCTTAAGAGGAGAAGTTTTTTGCTAGTTGAACAGAGTGGACGACAAACCGCAGGTAAGTTTAGTTCTTGATATATGTATATGTAAAGATTTGTATGTAATTATTATTTGTCTTAACTAGAATAAACATATTCCATAGTTCATTTGTCATTCATACTCCATACGTTCGTTTCTTTGATGGAAGTTAAGATTCTGAGTCCACAAACAGTAAAAATCTTCGACAGTCATCAACTGTGTTAATGGTTTCATTTTTACATCGTTAGGTTTCCAACAATCCAAAGTTTATGCTACTAATTGCCAAACAGCTGAGTGAAGTGTTAGCTAGTGATGCTCTTGAGGTAACATCTGAAGAGTTTGCATTTGTCGCTGTAACGAAGTGGATCTGGTATAAACCGCAAGCAGCATTTAACCGAGCTTTTAGCTCAGATACGGTTGACTATGCTGTCGCCTACTTTTTTGAGCGAAACGGTGGAACCTTAGTATAGCACAATGGAAAGCCAGAAATTGTTTATGGACGCCCTAAAGTCGCACTTATTGCTCACAAGTAATTTCGCTCAGCCTAGAAACCGAAAAAGAAAATCAGGACAATCTTCTTTGAGTGTTGCGAATCCATTGTGGGCCCTTTATCAAAAAGTATAATTACTATTATAATATAAACTATTTATTACACTTGTTGAGATTTTCTCATGGCAAACTCCACAACAGAACCAAATTTTAACCATCGCTGGCTAAAAGATACATACAAAATTGTGGACCGTTTTGGATACTACAATAGAATTCCGTCCCTCGTGTTCGGTTGCTCTTATTGGTGATAACTTAATATTAGTGGGTGGATCATCAAACTATCCAATTTCCAGACAATCAAACAATTTAATGCCTATTACTGGAGTTCAGGGTTTAAATTCGCATACAATGGTAATAACTGCAATGGCTCCATTACAAAAAGCTCGAAGTGAACACTCTTTAGCTGTAGTTAAATGTTTAATGTCATAAGGGGCACCACGACCGCCTAAAAAAAATAGAAATAATAGGAAAACATGAAATTAAAAAAATTTGGCTTGATTATTGTAATTCGGCGGTCCCAACTACAGAAAATTCAGAAAATCGAACCATTTTAAAAAATCAGTATGAAGAGGTTTAACGGATGTTTTTGGAAACGTTTTTTATAGATGTAGGTGTCAACATATCAAATATTCAAAAACTGAAATCCACCCAATCCGCATATTTTATGGAAATATATATCAACTGTTATTTATTTAAGCATAGTTAATTAGTCGAATCTTTCAAATTCTTCCCTTGCTTTTTTATAATTTTTAACTCTCAGTCAAGATGTATAAATTTTGATCTTCTTAATTCTTTTTCCTTTTCTTAGTTTAATTCAATGGCTTATTTATAAATTACTGATTTTGTTAGCTTTATTTTGTAGAAAAACTGCAAGATCTTAACTAGGTTTTTGAACTTCACTACAATGGAAACTATTGCTACATCTTCCACAAGTAATCTTGCGATCAATGTTGAGGCTTTGGAGTATTTTCGATATGACACTCACTGTGCAGCTGTGCTAAAGTTTCTGAGAGACCGCGATGATCTTTGCGACGTGGTGCTTATTGCTGGTGACTCTGGGAAACGGTGAGCAACCATTCCGACAAGGAACAGTTTTTGCACATTGTCGTTTAATCTTGATTCTGTTTCCTTGTGTCACAGTGTTAAGACGTGTTCTGTACTGCTGCTTAGTGCTGAAGTGATTTTCGGAAAATTTCGTGTTTATTTCGGGTAGATTGTGGTTTGAAGTGTTCCTCAGCATACGCTGAGCATTTTGGTGTAAAAATCAATTAAATTGATCAAGTATTCGCCGAGTTACGGACGATTTAAATTGCAAAAAGTTGCCGGATGTCGACGCCGACAAGTTTTTCAGCCGGCGAATCCGCTGACACTTTTCAGCCGTCAGGTGAGTCTTTTTCGGATACACTCGAGTTGAGTGTCCGACTTCAGGCTCTGTGTTCACAAGTAAGCGTTTGTTGATAGCAACATTGTTGATAGCAACTTGTTGCTGCAACATTGTGGTATTTTTTGCTAGCAACATGGTGTCTGGCAACTTGTTGCTAAGACCATTTAACCTCTTTTTCGGTTAATCCGGGTGTTTTTGACTAAAGGAAGTCGATTAAGGACTTAACTGGTGTTGTTAACGGAGCTAGCAGAGTTAGCGGCGTGGCTACTGTTGCTACTCCAGTGGGCAATAGGCCCAAGCTTCCAATTTTCAAGGTGGGGAGTAAGCAGAAGAAGAAGGCTGCTCGCTCGTCCGATGAGGAGGCTCCATGGAAAGCCACAAAAATTGTGAGAATGGAGATGAGAAGGAAAGCAGAGGCAATGCTGTTGTCTTCTGCTAGTGAATCGGAAGTGCCGAAAAAGGTTGCTCCTATGGTAAAGGAGTCGGCTGGCATTCTTACTGGCGTTTCTGTCGCCGATATTGGTAAGGAGGTGAGCGACTTCTGCGCCAGTCTGCGTGGAGCGTCTGCGAGTGCAGCAACGGCTGCACTGGGAGTGTTGTGGGGGGCTTGAGGTCTGGCGGGTTGGCGCGTCCTCCTGAGCCGGAGCCTGAGGCGTCGGTCTGTGGACTGAAGGGCGTCACCAGTAGGTTTGTCAGTTGCGTCCTGAGTGAGGCGTCTCTTGGGAAAGATGCCGCGCTTAAAATAGTTGAGTTCGCCAACAGCTATGAGCTCATCCTCATGAAGCTCATTGCTGAGAACAAGAGACCGAGGGGTCGCCTAGAGAGTGCACGCCCTTCTGGCGCCTCTCCGCGCGTGGTGGCCCACGCGTTGCCGACCGCTCCACCGGTCGTGCCTAAGGTGTTGGTGCCTAAGGCAGCTGCTTCACCGTCTCCAAGCCCAGTTGAGACGTGGTCCTTGGTGGTCAAGAGCAGTAAGGCCGGTGTGTCCTCCAAGGAAGTGGTGGAAAAGGTGTTGAAGCAGGTATGTCCCACTTTGGACGAGAGAGTGCGTCAAGTGAAGGAGTTGCGCAGTGGTGGTGCGATCATTCGCACCCCGTCGGTGCAGGAAAGGGAGAAGATTCTCCGCAACGAGAAGTTTAAGGAGTTTGATTTGGATGTCAAGGTGAATGAAAAGCCTGGCACGAGAGTCGTTGTCCGCGGAGTCCCGTGTGGAATTTCCGATGAGGAGTTTATGGGCGAACTCTTCAGGAAAAATCTGGCGGATAAAATGACGAACGACTTGTTCGTTAAGTCAGTCAAAATGGTGTCTCGTGCCAAGAAGGTGAATGATGGCGATGAATGTTCCAACGTCATGCTGGAGTGCGGTGGCCCAGCGGCTCTCTTGGCTGACGTTGACGGTGTGTATGTGGCGTGTTACCATTTCCGCACTGGTCGTGCTGCCGCAAGGCTTTAAGTGCAGCTCGTTGGACCACAGGGTTGCTGACTGCAAGATGGCTGACTATGTCTGTCATCGATGTGGGGGGAGGGGCATATCAGCAGGAAGTGCACAAATCCCGTGCACTGCCGTGACTGTGCATACAGTGGTAAGCCTGCGGATCATCGGATGATGTCCGACGGATGCCCCTACTATGATGCCTTCGTTTCCCTCCTCAATGCCAGACATTGAAATAAATATTAAGATTGTGCAACTGAATTGTCAGGGTTCCTATGTGTGGCTATAGGTTATGTGTGACTTTGGTGAATCTATGTGTGAGTCTGGCAGAAGCTTCACTCTTATCCAAGAACCACGTGTTGCTCATGGCGCAGTGCGTTGTATCCCTGCCAGTTTGCGCTCTTTTTGCGACGCGAGGGGCAATGCTGCTGTAATTGTGAATGATGAGAGTGTGGACTGTATGCTTGTTGACTGTGGCGAGCTTGGTGTATGTGTTGCTGTTGCATGCATCCCCTGAATGTACCCAGTGAGTTTTTCACGTTTGAGGGTTCAAGTTGTATGAGTGACATTGACGTGACCTTGGTGAATGCTGCGGCTCTGGGCAGGTTTCGCTTCAGCTGGGCTTCAGCCCGCTTAGCGACTTCTCCATGAAGTCGATTGATGAGCAAGTCACTTTTCTGAATGAAGCTGTTTGGGGTGTGTGTGATGAGCTCTTTGTGAGGTGCCAAAAGGCAAGTCGCCGGAAAGTGAAATGGTGGACGCGTGATCTCACGCTTAAGCGTAGAGCCGTAAGACGTCTTCGCAAGCGCTTCCAGGCGTCGAGGCGTACGAACAGAGTGAATGCGGATCGGCGAGGGGCTGCCTTCAGGCAGTGTCTGCGCGAGTACAAACGTATGATTCTGATTACCTGAGCTGGTTTAGTGTGATTGAGCGGTTGCGTGAGCTCAGATGCCGTGAAATTAACTTGTGGAATAGTTACTTTTCCGGCAGAAGGGCATGTGTGGAAGGAAAGAGCGAGTCAGTCTGGATGGATGTTGTTCGTGGCTGTCCTCAGGGTTCCATTTGCGGTCTGTTCATTTGGAACGTTATGATGGACCCGTTGTTGAGGCGCCTCCAAGGAGTGACTGAGTTCTGCGCGTATGCGGACGACCCGCTCCTTTTAATAGAGGGTCAGAGTCGTTGTGACCTTGAGCGTAAGGGTGTGATGAATATGGTGTGTGAATGGGGTTCTTCTGTCGGTGTGGATGTTGCGATAGACAAGACGGTGATGATGCCCCTCAAAGGAAAACTGTGACCTAATCGGCATCCATCACTTCAAGTTGCGGGAGTTGTTGTCAAGTATGTGACTCAGGTCAAGTACTTGGGAATAACTATTGGGGAGCGAATTAATTTCGTCCCTCATCTCGGTCACTTGAAGACTCGTCTCACCGTTGCTGTGAACCAGATGCGTCGCCTTCTTAAGTGTGATTGGGACCTTGGCAGACGAGCCATTCGCACCGTTTATAGCGGCCCCTTCCTCGCTTGTGCGACGTTTGGGGCGGCTGTATGGGGCGAGGTGGTGAAGACTGCTTTGGGGTATCGCAAGATACTCTCATGCCAGCGTGTTCTGCTCCTCGGCTGTTTGCCGGTGTGTCGCACGGTCTCAACGGAGGCTATGCAGGTACTTCTTGGCGTACCCCCTTTGGACCTGGAGGTATTGCGTCGCGGTATTGCTTTTCGGAGAAAAAGGAGACTGCCCTTGCTGTGTGACTGGATGACTGATGGTGAATCTGATGGGATGAGTGCGATTGTTTTTAAAGGGCGATTGATGGAGTGTATGCTGTCTAGGTGGAGATCTAGATGGCGTGATAGTGTGAATGGTAGAGTCACCTTCCGGTACATCTGGACTGCGGATTTCATCCGCTTCAGGCCATGTTTCCGTTTTAGCATGCACCTCGGTTTCTTACTCACTGGGCACGGCTCTCTTAATGCATTTTTGCAGATGAGGGGACTTAGCCTCAGTGAATCTTGCGACTGTGGAGCACATGTTGAGGACTGGATGCATGTCCTGTGTGAGTGTCGTTGTATTGCAGCTTTAGGGATCTGGCGGCAATGGGACTTTGCCGGGAAGGTGCGCGTTGGAATGTTGGTGGCTTGCTCGCCACAGAAGATCGCGTTCTCCTAGGTTGAGCGGTAGAGGTAGGGATCGGCCTCGCTCTTCACAGTGAGAGGCAGGCGACCATGTGCGCTTGTCTAAACTGTTCCACCTATGCGTAGTTGGCTACTGCGTAGTTTTGTTGTTCCGATCTCCTTTCGTACCCTTAAAAATCTAACGGTCACCAGTCCGGGGTTATAAGGAACCCAACTGGTAATAGTTTTGACTACGAGGTCTGACCAGAGGCCCTTTTTCTGGTACCACGGGATGTCGGATAGCCCTCGGCTTGCTGCCGGTTCGACATATGAGGTTGGCCCCCTTGTGAGAGCATCGTGGGGGCTGTGGTTTAATACCCAAATCGCGGGACGAGCTTTGCTCGGTGTGGAGTTGCATTCTCAACCGGGTGCTGTGACCCATAGAACAGCGGAGGTGCTAAGAAAGGCCTCACCCTTCACCAAAGGGGGAGCCACGCCCTTTATGCGTGTCTCCAATTGGTACCGGAGGCTTGGATTTCCAAGCTAACGGGCTGCTGGTCGACACTTATATCGCCCCCGGGTGTGATGGCACCGTGTGAGTTTAAGCCTTTCGTGGGCAGGCACTCACGTTAAGCACATGGATATCTGTCGTTTAATCTGTCTCCCTTCAGTATCTCTGCACACAGGTTGATTCTAGCAGAATCCAGTGATTATTCAATCCGAAGAGCGGTAAATAACGCTCCACGAAGTCGACGGAGACGCTTTGGAAATTATAGTCAAGTATTGTTATACGGGAAGCTTGGAGTGGATACAATTAAGACTTTGATTATCACGGGATGCTATTTGCAGTTGAAACAAATAACAGAAGGATGCTGCGAGTTCCTTCAGCGTCATTTGCAGCTTTCAAATTGCTTGAATGTCGTATTCCTCGCTGAGGAAGTTAACGTTAGCTGGCTACAAGATGCATACAAAATTGTGGACCGTTTTGGATACTACAATAGAATTCCGTCCCTCGTGTGCGCTTGCTCTTTATGGTGATAACTTAATATTAGTGGGTGGATCATCAAACTATCTAATTTCCAGACAATCAAAAAATTTTATGCCTATTACTGGAGTGCAGGGTTTAAATGCGCATACAATGATAATAACTGAAATGGCTCCATTACAAAAAGCTCCAAGCGAACACTCTTTAGCTGTAGTTAAATGTTTAATGTCAGAAGGGGGAAAATTCAGAAAATCGGACCATTTTAAAAAATCAGTATGAAGAGGCTTAACGGATGTTTTTGGAAACGTTTTTTATAGATGTAGGTGTCAACATATCAAATATTCAAAAACTGAAATCCACCCAATCCGCATATTTTATGGAAATATGTATGAACTGTTATTTATTTAAGCATAGTTAATTAGTCGAATCTTTTAAATTCTTCCCTTGCTTTTTTATAATTTTTAACTCTCAGTCAAGATGTATAAATTTTGATCTTCTTAATTCTTTTTCCTTTTCTTAGTTTAATTCAATGGCTTATTTATAAATTACTGATTTTGTTAACTTTATTTTGTAGAAAAACTGCAAGATCTTAACTAGGTTTTTGAACTTCACTACAATGGAAACTATTGCTACATCTTCCACAAGTAATCTTGCGATCAATGTTGAGCCTTTGGAGTATTTTCGATATGACACTCACTGTGCAGCTGTGCTAAAGTTTCTGAGAGACCGCGATGATCTTTGCGACGTGGTGCTTATTGCTGGTGACTCTGGGAAACGGTGAGCAACCATTCCGACAAGGAACAGTTTTTGCACATTCTCGTTTAATCTGTCTCCCTTCAGTATCTCTGCACACAGGTTGATTCTAGCAGAATCAAGTGATTATTTCTCAGCTCTGCTTAGCGGCAAAATGCGCGAATCCGAAGAGCGGTAAATAACGCTCCACGAAGTCGATGAAGACGCTTTGGAAATTATAGTCAAGTATTGTTATACAGGAAGCTTGAAGTGGATACAATTAAGACTTTGATTATCACGGGAGGCTATTTGCAGTTGAAAGAAATAACCGAAGGATGCTGCGAGTTCCTTCAGCGTCATTTGCAGCTTTCAAATTGCTTGAATGTCGTATTCCTCGCTGAGGAAGTCTCGACGGAGACGCTTTGGAACAGTTGGTGAACTATTGTTATATTGGAAGCTTGGAGTGGATAAAATTAAGATTTTGATTATCACGGTAGGCTATTTGCAATTGAAAGAAATAACCGAAGGATGCTGCGAGTTCCTCCAGCGTCATTTGCAGTCATCAACTGTGTTAATGCTGAGTGAAGTGTTAGCTAGTGACGCTCTTGAGGTAACATCTAAAGAGTTTGCATTCGCCGCTGTAACGAAGTGGATCGGGTACAAACCGATCAAGCAGCATTTAACAGAGATTTTAGCTCTGATACGGTTGACTCTGCTGTTGCCTACTTTTATGAGCGAAGCGGTGGAACCATAGTGTAGGACAATGGAAAGCCGGAAATTGTTTATGGACGCCCTAAAGTCGCACTTATTGCTCACAAGTAATTTCACTCAGCCTAGAAACCGAAAAAGAAAATCAGGACAATCTTCTTTGAGTGTTGCGAATCCATTGTGGGCCCTTTGTCAAAACGTATAATTACTATTATATTATAAACTATTTATTACACTTGTTGAGATTTTCTCATGGCAAACTCCACAACAGAACCAAATTTTAACCATCGCTGGCTAAAAGATACATACAAAATTGTGGACCGTTTTGGATACTACAATAAAATTCCGTCCCTCGTGTGCGGTTGCTCTTTTTGGTGATAACTTAATATTAGTGGGTGGATCATCACACCATCCAATTTTCAGACTATCAAACAATTTAATGCCTATTACTGGAGCAAAGAGTTTAAATGCGCATATAATGGCAATAACTGAAATGGCTCCATTACAAAAAGCTCGAAGTGAACACTCTGTAGCTGTAGTTAAGGGTTCCATTTACGCTTTCGGCGGTTATGATGGGCAACGGTCTCTGAATTCAGTGGAGAGGTAATGACATAAAAATCCTGGTGAAAAATTTGTCTTTTGTTTTAACTTTTTTTAAATTTTCATCACAAATGTGCAAGACGATGATGCCATAACTCAAAGCTATTGTTTATTAACATCGCACTATTGTTTGGTAATCTTTTGTTTTGAGAAACACAATTAAGCTCATATAAATTATTTGACACATTGACAGTGTTCACGAGCTCATTATTCTCGTTTAGAATTTAAAGTTATCGTTTTCAAAAACTACTTTCATTCTATTCTTCGTTAGTTGCCCTACTGACAACAAGTTTGCACTTATACACGGTACATATTCAACGTTTTTTATCACTGTTCCTATATCTATTTCTCTTTTTAATACTGATATATTTATGTCTCCGACACACTCTATTTTGAGTGTGTTGTTGTCAGCAGCTGCCGCTTCTTTGCCTTGCACATTTTTTTTATTTCTAAAATTCTCTTTGTGTTGGACATGTCGTTGTGTTGGACTGTGGTTTTAGTTAGTAATTAGAACTAGCAGGGTTTTTCTGTATATGGGTTTTTCTTGGGAATTCCTTTTGAATTTATTTGGACAATTTTTTATAACATGCCCTTCTTGCTTACACCCATGACTTTCGAAGTTTTTTTTTTGTTTTTGGTTTTGAAATGAGTACAGGTCCTTCAACCTTGATTTTACTAATAAATTTGGCATCTTGTAGAAGTAAATGCTTTACTATGCCTACATTTAATTCCGTATTGGAATTTTCCACTGCTAAAACAAGCGATCGAAATTCTTTTAGCCAGACCAGCCAACATCAATGATGCAGTTAACTGATCGTCGATATTTAATCCGGCTTGTTGCACTTTTATGGATGTCTTTATCATTGTATTTACGTATTTCTGCATGGAGTTATAGTCCGAAAGTTTCGTTTGTACTAATTGTTTGAAAAGTTCGACTTTTCGATTCAGTCCTTTGTCTTCATATGCTGACAATAATACACTTCATGCTTCTTTAGCCGATTTCGCTTTGGCAATGTGACCAAAGTTTGTCGGTTCAACCATTAGTGTAATTTCTGCCAACACGCGTTCATCAGTTTCTTTTCCTTTCTCTGTGGAATTTTCTGTTAAGACATTAATAACCACTTTCCAGCAATTTTTTAACACTAAATAGGATTGGACATGTTTTTTCCATATATCAAAATTTTCACTGCTACGCAATTTATCAAACGGGAATGCAAAAGTTGACGCCATTTTGAACGATTAAAAATTATTTATGTAACTACACGAATCTGGGCCCATAACCTGTTGAATAGAATCGAAACGCACGTCAAACTTCTGTGCGATTACGCTAGCAACTGATATATTTAGCATTCAATAAGTAGTGAGATTGTTGTAGAAATGCAAGAAAGAGGCAAATGTTAATTCAATTCTTAACAGACGATGACTGGGTCAGAGCGTCGTCTATTTCAATTGATCTAGAAACTTCGTCCATTTGTTTGTCATCATCATCAATATCTAACGATTCAGTGTTTTCTTTTAAAACCAAACTTGATGTTGACGTCTCAGAGCCGTTATTTGTTAAAAAAGTCAAAAACTTGTAATTTTGTGACAACTTGCCATTGATAGCGAACTGCCGTCGTCTGGAAGCTATAAGTCTTCACCTAGGTCTGGAGATTTTGCATTGAAGTCCGGCAACGGTATTGGACTGTCCGTATAGATCGAAAGCTGACAGAATGTTCGATCACGCAAGCAAGAAGATCATCGTCAGCCGTGCCGGTTTTTTCATTGAAAATTCAAATCAGGTAAGTGTAAGTAAATAATCAAATACTAATGAGAAATGGTTCCCCATAGTTAATACAACTGCTGATGAAGTTGTCAATTCAGAGCGAAATATTAAAGAAGAATTATCAATTTTGTACGACGATGAAGACCATGATGTTCATGGTGAGTCAGATTGCAATATAAATGAATTGCCAACAGTAAATGATGGCGATAATGCATTTGATAATGATGACGTTGACGGTTATGTCAGCGAAGGTGCGGAAAGGAACCATGGCGCCATTGATGTTCGCCGATCGGAGCGTTTGGCTAAGAAAAGGAACATTGGCACTGATTTAAATTTAGGTGCTACTGTTTTTGTTTTGGAAGACCCCACAACTGTCAAAGAGGGGTTGTCTTCTCCTAAGAGAGACATGTGGATGAATTAATTTCTTCGGAAGCCATGAACGAAGAAATTAATTCCTTAATATCAAACGAAACATGACGAAACATGACGTCTATACCTTGACTTCGCGGAAACTCGCTCCAGTGGTCCGCTATACGTATATTAGATTTCTTCTGCCCACGGCTGCAAAACTCAATCCACAAATACATCAACTAGATGCAGTAATGGTGTTTCTTAATGATGACTTGAAAGAAGAAATATACATGGAGCAACCTGAAAGGTACGTATTCATACATACAGCTCTGCATACAGCTCTCAGCTCTGTTATCAGTATGTCGATTGCTTACTGAGCTTGCGCCTTTTTCTTGCTCTGGCTAAGTCGAGATCAGCAGCTAAGCAGAAGCTTGCAATTTGCAATCATTTCAGTCATTGTTCAGTAGTCGAGTTGTGCGGTTGGTTGCGGGTCGCGATGTTAGTGCAGCTAGTTTTAAAGCTAGGTTTATAAAATCGCGACCATTTTGTTAAAGTGAATAAACAATAAGTGCAAATTTGCAAAAACTTTTTCGGCTTTCTAAATCTAATCGGGTGGTTAAAAAACGTTTTTAGCGTTAATCATTATCATCGTTTTTTACGAGTTTCAAGAGCTGCCCTTCGTTTCTCGTCGTGCTTTCGTTCATTCCGTTTTCCATGTCCGTCTTTGATTAAATGTGTTTGCTATAACTTTAAAGAATCGGTCGCGTGTGTGTATGTGTGTGAAGTTACTAACGGCAGCAACCACTACAACGTCATCAATAACACCAAACATCTATAAAAAACAGGTGAGTTTTTAGTGATTAATAGCGCGTCCCCGGTTAACTTAGCTAATAGAAAGTCGGGAAATTTGCTGGGTAAATAACGCTTTAGCCACGAGATTGCAATGCGAATTAGCCTCCCTTTTCCCGCCATTACAGTTGTCGAGGACGATAAATCAGTCTTTGCGTTAAGTTTTGACCAGATTCGAAGCTTTTTCCTTAACTCTTGACTTTTAACCACAAAAATTTAAATGCGCTTTAAAGAAAAAGCGAAGAAAACAGAATAAAAAGTTGCAATAAATAATCCTTTTTTAAAGTTGCGTTGCGCGAGTTTGCAGTGCGCAAGTTCTTCACAAGTAGTTAGTATGACGTGATGATGGTTTCTAAAAAGTATTTTTCTCTAACTGATATTTGCATTATTACTAATAAAATCAGTGCATACCTTGAAGTTCTAAAATTCAATTCAATAAACCGAAATATTGAATTCATTTCGTGATACCGGCTATAGTCCAAGGTTAATTAAAGTCAGTTGAATTTTCTTCTTATTCTATTTTAAATGAGTTTGCTATCAATTTGAATAATAAATTTCCTAATGGACTTTATTTATTAATTTATATTAAATATACTACTGCCTACTAAACTAATAAACCAAGTGCACGAAACCATCCGCTTTACTTATATTGGAGTTCCTGTACGTTCGCCAATATTCGCCATCTTGCAAAAAAAATGCCTTACATACATATTTCTAATAAGCATGCGTCAGCTAAAAAACGACAAAACTACAAGCTACTGTGGCAACTGCGCATAAACCAAGGGTACGAAAGCGTTTTTAAAGGATGGCTGGAAGAAATACCAAAAGACAAATACAAATGCAGGTGCTCCGCATGTGGAAAAATGTTTTCCTGTTAAAAGAAATTGTACCGGATTCGGAAATTGTAAAAAAGTGGAGATTGGGAAGAACTAAATGTACAAAAATTATAGAAAACATATTAGCCGAAGAGGAAAAATCCAAATTGATTTCACAATTAAGAAAGTATAATTTTTTTGCTTTAGTTGACGAAAGCACAGACATATCGTCAAAAAAAAATCCTCTGTGTTCTGGTCAAATTTTTTGGCGAAGAATCTGAAAAAATTACTGCGCAGCTTTTAGATCTCATACCAGTTGGTACTGATGGTAATTCTAAATAATTGTCCACACTGTTTAAAAACACAATTTTGAGTTATTCTATACCATTTGACAACGTAGTTGGAGTAGGTTCCGATAGAGAAAATACCATGGTTGCTAAAAACGATTCACATTTTTCCCATTTCTTGGAGGACAACCCACATAGTATAAATATCAAATGTATTTGTCATTCTGCTGCTCGTATTGCTAACATAGCATGCTTGGAACTACCGCGAGCATCCGAGGAGTTAATCCCTTAAATTGGCACGTGTATTTCATGAAGCTCAAAAAGGTGTACAGAGTTGGAGAATTTTAAAAACAAAAAATTTAAATGTATAGAATGTATACTGCATAATTGGAACGTCCTAATCGAATACTTTAAAAGTGCACACGCTCGTGATAAATTAAATTCAGCTGAATGGATTTGCGCCGAATTCAGTAACGTATGCAACAAAGCATATTTGTTGTTTTTAAAGTATGCTTTAAACTACCTCAACGAACTAAATGCACTTTTTCAATCGAAAAAAATTTTTTTATATGTACTTCATCCGAAGTCAGTAAAAATATTTCTAAAACTTGTATCATATATCATTACCGATTCTAGAAGTTTTTCTGGGACCTGAATGCGAAGAATTTTTGAAACAATTGCCCGAAAAAAATATGCTGCAACAAAAATGTATTGCCTTAAATTTTATATCAAGGCATTGGAAGAAATTCAAAACCGACTGCCATTAAAAATCCTATGGCTGCATTTGGAGAAAATAAGGAGGAAATTTAAATTTTTCTATTTGAACCAAAAAATTTGACTTAAATTTAAATGAATTGACACAAGAGTGGAGATCAGTGGAGTACAGTTTTTCTAAAAATTAAATCAAATCTTTTGAAAAAATTGGCATCGTACAATTTTGATGCAATATTATGCAAGTGAAAAATTTTAGTGACAATTTTTTATTTCCCAATTTATCAAAGTTGGTAAAAAACCTGTTTGCATTACCTCACGCAAACAGCTCGCACCAAAAAAAGGAATAAATTGAGCCACTATAACTTAAATTCCATATGCATAAAAAGATCCTTCTTCCAAACGAAGAAATTGATTGCAAAGATTTTAAGTGCTAACACAATCATTTTGAAAAGTTGAATTCAAATGTTCTTTATGATTAAACTTTTTTTTGTTTATTTTTATTTTTTTATAGAATAATCCGTAATTTAAATGAATTGTTATTTTTGTTTTAGTTATTTTAAATGACTTATTTTTAATCCTTAAAGACCGTAATTTGTGTTCCTTTAATACTAATAAATATACAAACTTTAACTTTAAATGTAATATACTATAATTAATTTAATAAACAATCTTTATATTTGTAGGGAAAATTTAATAGCCATGTAGGGAAAAAGAAATTTTTATTCTGCTCGCGTAGGTTTTTTTGAAAATATCAACTGGCATCACTCGGCGAGGGAGATCACGTTCCCTCCTAAAATTAAAGAAATTTTATAAACTTATTGTGGAAATGATTAAAATACACGAGAAACTAGTAAAAATTCATTCAGTGATGCACCAAAATTCTTTGTTTTCTTCTGCGCCATTTAAATTGAAAACTTATGCTAAATTTGCTCTATTTTACGGAACTTTCGACGGAACCTTTGATCACAATATCGCGGGCAGACTCTAGTCCTTCACTTTATGCGTAGTTGATTTTATTTTTGTTACTCTTTCCCAAATTCATTGCAATTGTTGTGCTTTTGCAATTACATGATCACTTTATTCGTAATTGCAGAATTTTCAGACAATTTTAAAGATTTTCTTTTATAATATATGATATTGTAATTAAATCGATATTTAATACATATTTTTTGGCACAAAAATGCTAATAAATTATTAGCATTATTATTAATTATTCTTTTTCTATCTTAATAAAATGCTAATAAATTATTAGCATTATTAGCAATTTTTTTTTTCTATCTTAATAAAATGCTAATAAATGAAATGTTAGAGGAAGCATCTTAAATGATGATTGAAGGAAATGTAAAAGATTTTAATTCACATCGTACAGTTCGCCACCAAGGCAAAGAATTTTGCAATGAAGCTTATACATTTATTAATGGAAATAGCGCATTCGCTAGTGGAATCTATCGAAAAAAAAATAATGATAGTTGAAAATTTGTCCTGTAAAGAGGCCAATATCAGATATTCTAATAGGCGTGAGTGACAACCAGGAATTCCCTGCACTACCATCGAAATCCACAAAACCGACACTGTTAGACAATACAAAATGGTTGCCACACTAATGCACTCCATTCTTCCTTTTTCACAGGCTCTCAAAAGACCTGCATCAGTACAAAAACGACTGGTAGTAGAAACCGTAAAAAATCCAAACAATATAACAGATAATTCTAACAAATATTATAAAATATAAGGACCCTGTTACATTGCCTCTAATAATCTCAACTATCCCGTTTTCAACCAAGCGTTTTCGAGACGCGACAACTCAAGAAGCAGTTGTCGATGGCGCTGTGAAGCTCAGTGAAACCAAACACAAATAAAAGCAGTGCATTCGATATAACGTGAACCGACGACAGCCGAGGGAGATCGCATTTTCAATTTAAATGCCGCAGACGAAAACAGAGAATTTTGCGTGCATGAAGTTTTACTAGTTACTAGTTACTACTAGTTACTGAATGAAGTTTTACTAGTTTTTCATGTATTTTAATCATTTCCGCAATAAATTTATGTAATTTCTCTAATTTGAGGAGCAAACGGATGCACTGTTTTTATTTGTGTTTGGTTTCACTGCCCTTCATGCGCAGTTTACTTTATGTTTGTTATTCTTTCCCAAATTCATTGCAATTGTTGTGCTTTTGCAATTACATCAACAGTTTATTCGTAATTGCAGAATTCTCAGACAATTTAAAAAATTTTCTTTTATAATATATGATATTGTAATTAAGTCGATATTTAATACATAAATTTTTTTGGCCCAAAAATGCTAATAAATTATTAAAAATATAGAAAAAGAAATAAATTAAATGTTAGAAGAAGGATCTTAAATAATGCTTGAAGGAAATTTAAAAGATTCTGATTCACTAGTACAGTTCGCCAGCAAGGTAAAGAATTTTGCAATGAATCCTATACATTTCCCAATGGAAATAGCGCATTCGCTAGTGAAATCTATAAAAAAAAACAATGGTACTTGTAAATTTATCTTCCAAAGAGGCCAATATCAGATATTCTAATATGTTCAAAAACTAATTCGCATCCACTAATGAGTGTGAGTGTGTAACAACCAGGAATTCTCGCACTACCATCCAAATCCAAAAAACCGACATTTTTAGACAATACAAAATGGCTGCCAATCAAATGAACTCTATTGTTCCGTTTTCACAGGCTCTCAAGAACTCAAGTACAAAAACGACTGCTAGTACAACCCGTTAAAAATCCAAACAATATAATGAGGGTGTGGAATAAACTCACTAATGATTGCAAGTCCCACTCTAACAACTTTTCGCCGTAAAAAGAATTGAGAAGTCTTGCAGCTCTGATAAGAGTAAATCAATTGCTAAGCCTTATGACGACTTAGACAATCAAATTACGTGTTTCACCATTGCGAGGAATATGGTGAGGATATTAGATGTAACATCGAAGACGAAACAGAAAATGGGTCTGAAATGGACTCACAAGCACTTAAGAAAATCGAGGAAGCAACAACATGTGCAAACACGTTGCAACTGAAGAAAAAGTAGCTAGCAAAAATGGTTAACATGGAGTGCATTAGAAGAAACTCTCAAGTGGCTATCATGTCGTATATTTTGCGACCCAATTATCAGAATCTTACGCACTATAGCCCGAAATGGATTTTCGCCTAAATATAAACCATGGAAAAAGCTGTACATTTTACATTCTCATGGAAATGGTGCTGTTGCTACTCGCTTGAAATGTGAACGCGGCCACCGAACGTCAATGTGTACCAGTTCACCCTTGCTTGTGTTCTCTCGCTGGAAGTTTCTTCGTTTGTTCATTTTTCCATTATTCGTACTAGTTTTTGTATGTGATGATGGTTTTCATCGGTTATTATATGGGCATTTTAGTTATTTGAGTCAGTCGCGGTAATCTGCCAGGGAGAACAAACTGCAGTGAGTTTACTTTGCAAAATATGTGTATCCTTTCTTTTTCTTGCACCTTGAGTATACATATATTGTACGTATATAGATATATGTTCATTCACCGTTAAAATTACTATAACATTAATGTAACGAATTATGTTTTCAGGTTAAAACTTACTTGCTTACTTACTACCTTATGTGAAAACTCATTATATTCAATTTAATTTGGTTTGGACACAGAGACAACTAGATTACACTAGAGCACTGCAAAATGGAGTGAAAGAGGCTCACGCAAGCTATCAACAGCATTATCCAACAACGACTCCGTCACCGCCAGACTACCTGGTCAAGCCAAGGAAACTGTAAAATCCCTGCACATCCACCCAAACAATGTTAATGACACAATGAAACCGATTTTGCCGCCCTGATCAGTTGATCCGCAGCCAGTTGAACCAAGTTAGGGATGTACCGGCAATACCTGCACACGCGAATGCTCGCAACGTACAGTGTTCGCCACCAAGGTAAAGAATTCAGTAGCATTCCTTGCAACTGCCGCAGACCACCAGCACTTGGCAAAACCAATTGTACTGGTGGAAGTGGTCGCTAAACTGCCCATGAGCAAGCGGGTGGAGTGCTAGCATAAGCATACGCGGCCATCGAGCATCTGAGCGAGTGTCTGAGTGACTTAGCGAACATCGTTTGTACACTTCAAGCAAACAAAAATCATGAAACCAAAAAACTAAAATCCTGTAGTACCTGTTTTCGGGTACACGATCGTGAGGAAAAATGTTCGGTGGTTGCCTGTGTAAACTGCAATGAAGGGCATAAGCCAATGGATAAAAATTGTCCTGAGAGAAAGAAGGCATACGCCATCAAGAAAATAATGACTCTAGAAAACTTGTTCTTCTCCGAAGCGAAAAGAAGATGCTCTGGCGTATTCCAAAACAAATTTTCGTTAGATGAAATTGGTAACGAACACAGCTTCCCAGTACTCTCTAAACGCAAAAATGATACACACAACAATCATCAGTTAGCTGCTAGTCATCTTTATAGTGTACTCTCATACTCTGATGCAACATGAAGAATGGCAAAACCCAAAAGTCACAACATTCCAACTGTTAAAATAAACAAGAGTTTCGAAACTTGGAAAAATCTAACAAAAGATATGAACAAAGAATCAAACGACTTCTCTCCAATGCAAAGACTGCAAAACATTTAAGTCTCTACCCAGGAGTCCATTAAGGACGTCCTGGGCAAGCAGAGCCTAGAAAATCAAATAACGATTTTCAGTAGTTTTCTTGCTAAATTCCTAACTGACAGGAACTCCAATAACTTAATTAACCCTTATACTCACAAACTTTTAAGTAATGTTAAGGATCAATTGAATGCTGTCAATGCTACGGAAGATTTAGATTATATAAAAAAGTCTTCTGCTACTCTACAATAATATGAACACAGATCATATAAATCTTTTCAACAATTTTTCCTCTGACAAAGATAGACAAGCTTTTCACATTTGTCAATATAATATCCAAAGTCTTAAAGCTAACAAAGACCAACTCGAGTTCTTCCTAAATCATAGGAACATTAAAATTGCCATTCTATCGGAAATTTTTGCTATTGAAGAGACTAGCAGTCACGCAAAAATCCTTAACTATCAATTAACCTACAAGTGTAGAAATGACAATTACGGTGGTGTAGCAATTGCTGTCCATAAAGACATCAAATTTTCGAATTTACACTTTTCCTGTAATCTTGACATACTAGTGATCCAAACATCCAATCTCACTCCTAATATGACCATAGCGTCAGTCTATTTCCCGCACTCTATAAATATCAAAAGTTTCACCACCGAATTCAGTAAATTGATACACTTTCTAGAAAAATATGATAATGTTCTACTATGCGGGGATTTCAATGCCCGCTCTGTCTTTTTTTGGTGATAAATTTAACTCCGTAAGGGGTAAACACCTACAATCCATTATAATTAACTCTAATTTCTTTGCCTTAAATAATAGAAGTCCGACCTTTAAAAAAAAATTCAACGATCCAAGCTCCCAAACCTCAGTGTTGGACATGTCTTTCACGAACTCCAACTTAAACATCAAATGGTCTGTTCTTGAATTCCGTTTGGGGGGAAGTCACCACCTGCCTATTCTGATGGAGTTCAATGCGCTCAAGTCACCAGTGGTCAGATTCGTGTCAAAATACAAACTCACCAGGCTGATCTCCCAGCTAGATCTTCCGGACAATATCGAAAGCATCCAAGGAGAGTTCAAAACCGTTCTCAAAAAATCCACCATACGTTATCTTAAGGTTCCAACCACACGCCCAAACCCTGTTGGAATGAAGCGATAGCAAAAAGTGCAGCTTTTTGAAAATAGTAGCTCAAAAAAAATACAGCAAAACCAAGGCTTTCGAGGACATTTTAACGCTTATTGAAAAAACAAAAGAATTAAAGAAAATAATAAAAGAGGCAAAAAAAACATACATGTCCAATAAAATGGAAATGCTTTCTAAGGCCCCAAATGTGTATCGTCTCTATAAATACATCAGATGTCTGAAAAACTCAGGTGGGCAAAACAGCAAATCCAATTGGAATAATGAAAAAAATGAAAAATTCCTAAAACTCATCAAAGATCAAATAAGCTGTCCGAATTCCATACCTTTTAGGGCTCTGGACGGAGTTCTCCCTATTGTACCGTTTACTGCAACAGAATTTTTTAATGTTTTGAAAACAAAAAACAAGCCGTCGGCCGCTGGCAGCGATGGTGTTACATACAAAATGGTAAAGGCTTTGACGATCAATTCCCAATTGAACCTGCTTAAAGCTTTAAACAATGCGTGGTCTCGAGGAAGAATTCATCCAGAATGGAGAACGATCAAAATCTGTCCTATTCCAAAACCCAACAAGGACTTAAGCAACCTGTCGAATTTCAGGCCAATCGTCTTATTCTCAGTTTTTATTAAAATTATTAATTAAATGATCAAAAACAGACTGACATTGATCATGGAAAATGACAACAGCGTACCGCAAAGCGCTCTCCACAAGTATCTGTATTAATGAAGTTACCCATTATATCTCAAGTGCGAAGCAAGACAAGCAAATAGTCATTGTAGCGGCAACGAGTATAAATAGTAATGACTCAAACTTGAGCAAATTATAAAGTGGCAAGATTGGAAATAAAAACTCATATCTCTGCCGGTCTCTGCCAACGCCAACCATATTTCGTCAGAAGTAGCAAAAACCAACACAACAACAAAATGCGTTGCGTATCAATGCAAATGTAATTTTCCTCATGTATTAGTTAATTTGCTTATTATCGTAAGATAGATTGCAAATAAAAATATTTTAAAAAAAAAAAAAAAATTGTTGTTGTTATATGACACGAAACCTCTTCAAGTGATTTGCCTGATTCTTATTTGATTTATTATAAGAAGAATTTTGTAGAAAATAAGAAGAGAATTTTGTACCTATTGTTGTTGTTAATAACTGTAAAAGCTGATCTTGTTGATGAAATTTGAATCAACAGAAAGAAATTTGAATGAATCTGTTTACAAAGAGAAAATTGATTCCCTCGGTGTGCAAATAGATATGTTGAAAAGGAATATCGGGGATATGGAAATCAAAGCTGAAGATTTAAGGCAGTCAGCTATTATACCTTCACCCGACAGTAGTCCGTATGCTATAACTTTTGCCAAATTGATAGCAAATGACAGCAAAGTTCGAGAATATTCCGAAAATGAGAAGAATTTATTCCAACAAATAAACTTCCATTCTACAAAATCATATTTATTTTTGCGTGAAAAGTTAAACTTTAATATACCTAATCTATCTTCGTTAGGGAGATGGCGACCCATTAAAATTATTATCCCTGGGATCAATGAAGACATTACAAGACATTTCAAGAATTTAGCGCAAAGTATGAGTCCTCGATCTAGAAATTGTGTGAATTGTCTTATTCGATGAAGCCATCATACGTAAAGAATTAGAATATAATAATGCAATTGATCAGGTGGATGGATTTGTCGATATGGGAGGAGCACAGCGCAAGAAAATGCTTGCCAATAAAGTTTTGGTTTTTATGATCAAGGGAATTATCGAAAATTGGAAGTATGTGCACAGTTTTTACTGCACTGCTGGAGAACTTACTTGTAAGTATTCTTAGTTAAATATAACAAAATTAAACATCATGTAGTCGTCGTAGCTTTCTGTCTTACCTTATGCGATCACTCTGTGTATGTATTAATGTTTTAATTTAGTTTTTTATATATTTCAGCTGAAAGTTTAATGCCAACATTGCTAGAAGTAGTGCTATCTGTTTTGGAATGTGGGTTCAATTTGAAGGCAGTATTGGCAGATCAGGGAGCAAGCAATATATCTTGCTTCAGTAGACTGACTGACCGTTTTACTAAAAATTATTTCGTTTTCGTTGATAAAAAAATATACGTAATGTTTGACTACTGCCACTTATTTAAAAGTATTAGAAACACGTTACTGAAATATGATGTGGAGACAGAAAAAGGTGTGGCAAGCTGGCAAGTTTTAAAGGAAGCGTATGACATTGACAAGTCCAGTACATTACGGATGATGCCGAAACTCACAGACATACATATCAAACCGAAATTATTTGACAAAATGAGAGTCCGCTTAGCAACGCAAACGTTAAGCAACTCCGTAGCAGCATGCATTCTTCAATGCATAAATAAAAAATTATTCAGTAGTCCTTCAAATATAAAAAACGCCGAAGCCACTTGCGATTTTGTGACAAAATTCAATGACGGCTTTGACTTATGCGATTGCAAAAACTTACGCGACAAAAACATGAACAAAAGGCCAGTTGCACGCAACAGTCCAAAAATACAGAAAATTAGAGACTTCATTGAATTTTTGCATTCTTTAAAAATACCGGCCAAAGTTCAATGTGTTCAGGGTTTGAAGTTCACTCTCAATTCAATGTTGTCGCTAATTGACGACATATTCAAAGACCCCAACATAGAATTTATTTTATTAGGACGGTTGAACCAAGATTCCTTGGAAAACTTTTTTTCAATTATTCGATCGACATTGGGAAATAATATTAATCCATCCGTTCGGGATGTCGAATATATTACAGCAAGAATATTATCTATGAAGTTCGTAACCCACAATTATGACGCGAAAAATAAAAACTCCGACAACGATGACGATTTAATGCTTGACTGGAATTTTGAGCCTGAAAATCCAAATTGTTCAGGTGACACATTAAGTCTCATTGCAAATTGTGAAAATGTGTCTCATTGCCGATATTTCGTTGGCTATGAATTAAAGCGAAAGCTTAGGCAAAAGTTTCGATGCACTTTCTGTGAAGAGCATCTTTTGAAATTAGAAAATTTAACGCTTGATTCGGAGAGTTTTATTTCTATTTAAAACTACAGCAACAGTCATTTTCTATTAAAAAATCCGTCGGATGATTTTTTCAAAATTTGCCAGCAGCATTTCGAAATTTTTAAATGTATTTTCGAAGAATCCTGCCATGAAAAAAAAATAAAGAAAATTATAATACAAGAATGCATGAAACAAACCGACATTTCTTCTCCGGGTTGGTTTTGCGAAACCGGAAATTGTTTCAGCCACCGGTGTTCACTTTTAGATGATCTCATCACCATTCTTCTTCGGAAGAATTCAAGATGGCTAAGAGAAAAATATTTAACAGAAGACAAGAGGCGAACAAGCGCAACTGACTGTAATACGAAAAAGAAACTGAAAAGACTTGTAGACAATTAAAAGAAAATTGTGTAAACTGAAAATGACTAACTACTACTGCATTCAATGAATTATTATTATTATTACAGTACATAATTTTTTTTGAAATTTATGTATTGAATCTAGATATGTAGATATACAAAAATGGTGTAAAAAATGTATAGTAATTCATTAAATGAGAATATTTGTGTTGCATTATTACTCTAAAGTTTGTCTGGAGACTTAAAATTGGGGCCGTTCGCCGGGTCCGCTAGTACTCGTTAATGATAAAGGATAAGATTTGTAAAATGCAAAATAAGAAAATATATTTTTGGAGATATATTTATTTATTTTTGTTTTATTTATGTATTTAAAATTGTGCAATTGAATCACTAGGAACAATTTTCTTAAATGTTATTAATTGTTTACATGAATATAATTATTTCACCATCATCCAGGTCCTAATGTATTTAGAATATATCCAGGGAATAGCAAACACAAAAGCCTACGACAGTAGAAAATGTTAAAAATTGCGGAAGACAAAAATGCCCAAGGTCTGAAAAAGCACAACTTGTCAAAAATTGTGTGTGCCGAAAGCCGTAGATCGGCTACACTTGATTTGTTATTTCTAAATGGATCAACAATTATCTCTGCTACAGAACTCTCCTGCTGTGTGACAAAGAAATTACAATTCAAAATGGATTGCCACAGGGTAGCTGCCTCAGTCCGATGCTTTTCAACATCTACACGGCACATCTACACAAAGTTCAGGACAAACACACCGCAGCTTTTCAATACGCGGACGACTTCCTCATCTGCTCAAATCACCCCAATTATGACGCTGCAGTAGAAAATTTAAACACCAAATTAGCGGCTTTTAATAAATCTCTTGTTGACCTCAAACTAAAGTTAAACATGGACAAAGCCAAGATTGTCTATATGGCAAAAGGCGCTAGAAAAATTCCCAAAATTGTTCTGGATAATCGAAGGCTGGCTAATGACAATATCCTGAAATTCCTGGGTCGCCACATAAAAAACAGTCTAACTCTAAAAGACCATTTTGAAAATGTTTTTCCTGAAGTGCCAAAGGCAGTCAGAGCAATTAAAATGGTTACGTCGCACCAAAGGGGCTTGCATCCTGCTCTGGCCCTAAATCTCACAAAATCCCTTGTTTTCTCGAAACTAGAATATACCAGGACCTCGATGGCTCACATGCCAATGTACACATCAAAGAGAATTATGACTTTTCAAAACAACCTGCTAAGAAGATGCCTGGGTCTAACACCCACTGCACCTGTTGATGCAATCTATGCTCTCGCCTGCATGCTACCACCGAATCAAAGGTCCATTTATCTATCAGCAAAAGAACTTATTAAATTAAAAGTTTACCACCCCAACATATACAAAAACTTACTGAAATGTACATAATAAAAAGCACTCATCGACTCATTGACTGTTACAAGTACCACTGACATAACCGAAACCGTTCTTGCAGGGTAAATGCAATCCGAGTTTAACCTAACCACTTTGGTGTTAATAATAATATCATAATTCATATATTATTGTTCCTTTCCCGTAATAACACTTCTTCTTTAAAACTACATGTGTTTTCAGTTCGGAGGGGCGGTTGAGTTTCGAGAGTGAAGTCAAGAAAGCCATCGAAAAGGCACGCAACAGAGCCAATACAAAGCAAAGCGAAGAAATTTACATTGACTAATTGTTTTGTACTAAATATTTATTTACCATGCTTTGTATGTATTTTGAAATTTAGACGAATGCGATTTTTGCGCATTAACTTTTCGTTGCTTTACATATCGAACTTTATACGAATTGAATTTAATTTTCTCATAAATATTTACTTTCTTTGATTTACATTGTGTTTGTCAAACCGAAAGTGAATATCTCTAATTGAGGATAATATTATAAAAATGCAACTCTTCATAACATTTGCCATGTTGAATTCAAAAAGAAACTAAGAAAAAATGAATATGATTGAAAGATTTAATATGATTGAATAAAAGACCTCTTTCGAGTTTCTTATAAACGAGTATGTGATCACATAACATACAAAAAATTTTAATATGTTAAAATTATTAAATAAAAATTGAAAGCTATCTACTTTAAATATTTCGAAGCTATTCTTAAATTAGGAGATTATACCAAGTACGATCAAAATTTTCGTAGATGATGTAATACGTAGCACCACATTTTATTAATCGAAGACATCAAGAAAATAAAGTCCCATTGCAGTAGTCAAACAGCAACATATGGTCTGTAAATCGAAAACTACAGCAAACAAATTTGTGCGACTTTCAGCGACACTCTGTGACTTAGCAGGTAATGCTTTAACCAATTCAAACTAATTTGGATGACATTACACTGCAATTACTTGACTAAGAAAATCCCTTCTGTTGCAGTTGATAAAGCTAATGTCTCAAAAGAGATTTTATCTGTGTTATATGGTCAGTTCTAAAAGCTAACAAAATTCTAGATAGCTATATACCATAGATGTTGCAGGCACAATATTGACGAAAAAGAAGGAATAAAATTAACTTTGACAATCGCATATGTATGTTGCTTTTGGAAATCGTAGTGCTTTAGATAACTTAAGACGACTGAATTGTTTAAAAATATATACGTTGTTTTAACAGCCTTATTCCTATTCGGTAACCATATAGACGCTAGGCATCCATTTAAATTGTACATAAAAGTGCCTTTATAAACTCTTGCAATGGAATCCTTTAATTCGCTAATCAGAAACATGGCCGTAAATAATTAATATTAACTCTGTAAGCATAATATACATACACAAAATATTCCTATATTCCAACGCTTTCATCGGTTTCCTGCTCTCTGGTTTTCCTTAATTCCTCTCTATGGCGAAGTGTGACTTCTAAAAATTTTACATAACCTTCATCCACGTCAGATACATCACTTTCAATACCTTCCTCAATCACAGCCTTGTTTGACTCATCGTCCGAAGACGATGATGAAGTTATGTATTCTTCATCAGTTTCGATATCACAGTTTCTGCCATATAATTTTGCTTTCAGCATTTCATTTTCACGCTGGTATTGACCTGCCAGTTGGCGCCAGTATCTTACTTGATGGGAACATATCCACTTCAAAGCGTTTTCGTAGGTCTTTTGCCAAAGTTCGTGTGCTTCGAAGGTTCGTTGCTCAGTGCTTTTTTCAGCCGACATTTTTTTGATTTCTTTTCTGAAATTAGGTTTCTTTTGTTGTTCTTTACTTCGCTGTGACCTAGTGGCCGATGGCTCAATTGGTTGCACAGCTTCATTTTCCAACTTTTGTCGCTCCGCTTGTCGGTGCAACTGCTTTTCGTGGTTACGCCGCTTGTTGCGCAAACGTCGCTTTGCAGCTTTATTTCTATTGGCTTTTCGCATTTCGAACTTTGCGAGTTGGATTGTAAGGCTAGTGAACGTAATTTAATTTTCAAAATTGTTTAATTCCCCATTAAAAACGTTTTTAAAATGACTGAAATGTACAATATAAAAAGCACACGGTGTTCTCGTTAGGATTGAATGCCGGCTCAGTGTTGTATAAATATGTATTTCAATGTCGACCTTTCTTACTACCTTTTATTCTCAAATTATTAATTTCACTACTTTTACCAAGAAAAGTACTAAAAATTTGAACGCTTTTTTCTTCAAAGGTTTTTATTCATAATGATACCAACCAGATATAAGCTGTAGTACGGGAGTTATGTGTAGTTAATTTTCAGGTTTCAACCAAGTAGAAAGTAAAACCGGAAGAAAATTAGAGTAGTTGAGCACCATCACAGTTTAGAATTTAGGAATCAAGAGAATATTTTAGAAAGGCTGAAGGTTTATAATGTGTCCGCTAGAATATATGCACCTTGTAGAGCTTGGCGTTATGAAAAAATTGTTACTATTGCCTATAAAAAGAGGGAACGTTCGAAACATGGATGCAAGGTTTGTGTCATTATAGTATGTGCATTGTCATTTGGGTAGAGTTTGTAGGAATTTAAAAGATGTAAGAATTTGGAAGTCCACTGAATTTAGGCAGTTTTTGGTGTACAATGGAATACATATTTTGAAAGATTGTGTAATTTAATTTTCTATTAAATATTTACTTTCTTTGATTTACATTGTGTTTGTCAAACCGAAAGTGGATATCTCTAATTGAGAATAATATTATAAAAATGCAACTCTTCATAACATTTGCCATGTTGAATTCAAGAAGAAACTAAGAAAAGATGAATATGATTGAAAGATTTAACCCTGCAAAACCGCAGTAACCGAGTCGCTCTCATAATATTTTTAGGAGCAATTCGAAGTGAGAAAGGGAAGTCGAACTAACCAAATATTTACATCTATCTAGCTCTCTCTTTCTTGTGTCATTCCGATTTGACATCTTGACAAACTGCTGTCAAAAATTTTAAGCATCCCCACGTGCCAAGTGTAGAGAATAAAAAGTGAGTTGTTCTGTGAAAAAAAAGGTCAAGTAAAAATATATATTTATAAATTCATTGATCATGAAAAGAAAAACTGGCTATATTCAAGACATTCCCAGTATAGCCGATTTTGTTGTTGTGTTAGTTGTTGTATTTGTTGTTGTTGTAGCTCCCACAACAACAAGTCCCGCCCCCCGCTCCGCCCCATTTAGGAGATATAAGCCTTTTAAGTTTGAAAGTTTGGGGGTCTATATCTCCGTAATCCCGGGACATATCTTAATGGTATATACATCGTTGGAAACATAATTTCAATATCTATAATACTTGTGTAGAGACATTTTCCCGGAAAACTTTTACTTTTCCCGTAAAACTAGATTATAGTTTTTCATACTTTTTTTTTTGATGTTTATGAATTTTTTGAAAATGAAGTTGTTTGGAATGATATAATTTAGCTTACATTTTAAAAAAATATAGTTAATAGCGAATGTTTACGTATTTTTTTTATTAAAATCGGTGCAGTGGTTTGGGAGAAAACGGAAATGAAAATTTGTCAACACTACTTTTTTAAAGTAGCAATATTTAACAGCTAGCAAAATAACAACTCAGGCAAAAAACTTCAGACCTAAGTAGCTGAAAAATTTTTGTTGTTGTTGAAATGAACAATTTTTATGAAAAAAAATCGCGCGATAAATTGTTCATTTCAACAACAAAAAAAATTTTCGCCTGCGGCGCTTCGCTACTGTGCACAACGTTACTAGGGATTTATGTAACTTATATTAATGATTCAAAAAGGGAGTAGACTGTGCAGGTTTAAATATCGTTTTCTCCCAAACCACTGCACCGATTTTAATAAAAAAACTAGTAAGGCGGTGATTCCACTTGGGTAAAGTTACCCATGCAATTTTACTCTCTCAAAGTGTTCCTCGAATTTTTACCCCGAAGTGATTACACTTGGGTATTTTTACCCAAGAATATCTGATATTTTTGCTACCAAATGGCGAAAAAGTGGCGTCGAGTGTCATAAAATTTTACGGATAGCTAATAATATGCAATCTATTACTATACTTATACAAAAATATAGAATAATTATAATTTAATGTAATTTTTGTTAGTTTCTAGATGTTTTAAAAAACATAAAATTAAGTTACAAAAGAAAACATCATGTCATAATAATCAAACAGAATTGAAAAAATTTCATTCAAAATATATCGGAAATACCAACTTGATCGACTCTTAAACAAGTCATAAATAGGATTAAAAAATTAGCAAAACTAATACATTTATTTATGTGCGTAATATGTTAAAATAATTAATATAGAACGTCCGTACAACACATCCGCATTGATGAGCGGTCATCGTTAAACTAATTGTTGCTATGTCAACAACTCAAAACAAATGAAAAAATGTACAAGCGCTCGAAAGGGTTTCCGTTTGTTATTTTTCCATACATTTTGCGCGCTAAGGCGGTTTTCACACCAATGAGACAGAGACAAAGAGACAAAATTTTGTTCTTGTTTTGCTAATAAAATTGTAAGAAGAACAAGCGGATGAATTTGTCTCTTTGGTTCATTTTTGTCTCACGGCATTCCGTGAGACAAAGAGACAAAAGTGTTGTCGCACCAATACAGTAAAAGTGTATTAAGCTTTGGAGTGGAATTTAGTCCCTTTTGTGAAATTCGGACTAAATTTTACTACTTTGTGCAATAGAAGTGCATGGCTGAGCTATTAGATTAAAGCATACCTTGTGTAGTTTTTATCAGTTTTTTGTTGTTTCTGTTTTTTGTTGTCGCTGTCCTAATTATTATCGAAAGTCGGAAAATATATAGCGAGTCTCTTGTGTCCACATCACCACATTATTATTCTAATTTAACGCGAAGGTTATAAATTGGTTTATGGAATTTCTTCTTAATAACCTATTTGATTCCATAATTGCAATTAAAGTATAAAACTGTTTTAAAAATTGTCGGCTTCGATTTAGTACGATTTTATTTGTAACAATGACAGAACGGCAATACTCCCCAGCAGTAAAGTAGCAAAAAGCTTTAAGACTTTAGTCTCTTCAATGTAAATGCCACAAGAGTCAAAAATGAACACGAACTGTCTCTTTGTCTCTGTCTCATTGGTGTGAAAACCGCCTAATCTGCCGCTTTCATTTATTTTACATATGTTTGCATACTACCAAACGTTTTTTGCTGCTACAGAACTCTGTTCTCCAAGAAAAATCAGCAAAATTCTTGGGTAAAATTTTACCCACGGATGAACACACTGTTCTCTCGTGAGCGAGTGTTCATTTTTGTGTTTTGCCGTAGAGCAACAACAAAATTTTACCCATTTGGGTAACTTTACCCAAGTGGAATCACCGCCTAAAGGTGTTGTCTACAGCCGGGCTGTAGCCGAAATACCCTACACCTTAAAGCTGCATATATACTCGTATATATATTTAGAAGTGGTGCGTTATAATATACTCGTATATATATACAATATATATATTATATATCTAATAATAAATATACAATATATATATAATAATAATAATAAAAACAAAAATTTTTTTTTAAAGTGGGCGAATCACGCCCATATTTGGCATATTAACTGGAAGCATTAGTCTAAACCTACATATAAAATTTTCTTGTCTTCTCTCAAAAAGTGATGCTGATATGGCCTTTTTTAATAGGCAAAACAGAGGTACCTGCACTCTCGATATAAAAGGTAGGTGTGATCCTCGGGCGATTTTGCCCATTTTCAATACGAAACACCCCAACATAGCAACGAATATTTTTGCCAAATTTCATTTTGAAATCTTAATCCGTTCTCCTGTGATCGTGATTTCAACGGACAGACAGACAGACAGACAGACGGACAGACATCGTTATTTCAACTTCGGTGGTGATGCTGATCAAGAATATATATACTTTTCCATACCTAACTTGTCTAGTTCTATGCGTTACACACTCCGGTAGAAAGTGAATATACCCTCAACCTTAAGGTGTAGGGTATAATAAGTAAACATTCGCTATAACCTATGTTTTCTTAAAATGTAAGCTTAAATATATCATTCCAAACAACTTCATTTTCAAAAAATTCATAAACATCAAAAAAAAAGTAGGAAAAACTATAATCTCGTTTTACGGGAAAAGTAAAAGTTTTCCGGGAAAATGTCTCTACACAAGTATTATAGATATTGAAATTACCTTTCCAACGATGTATATATCATTGACATAAAAGGCTTATATCTCCTAAATGGGGGCGGAGCGGGGGCGGGACTTGTTGTTGTGGGGAGCTATAACAACAACAAAAAATCGCTTATACTGGGAAAGGGTAGATTTATTCCAGAAAAACTTTTGTTAATAATTTCTCTTCGGAAAAAAAACGTTTTTATCAAAACGCCGATAGATATAGAGAAATTGAAAATTTCGCTCGTATATCAGACATTGAAGCGTCTTCAAGTTTAGCGTCTTCAATTAGTGATTGTGATATTGGCTATGTTGAAATTCCTGGTAGTGAAAATAGTGGTAGTGAAATTAGTGTTGGTGGAATAGTGGTCCAAAATTCCGTAGGAAGTGATTCTGATTCAGTTGTTAGCGATAGAGATTTAGCGGGAAGTTTTGAAGATTTCGTGGAAAATGCCAACGTGGGTATAAGTGACATGCGTAGTGAAATTAAGTGAAATTAAGGGCTATTAGGAACGATATTACCCATAACGCCGTTACGGATTTGCTACGAACTCTAAAGAAAGCAGGCATTAAGAGTTTGCCTTTATCTGCTAAATCTCTATTTAATACTGAAAAGAAAAATTTAGAAATAAAACGCATTCCGAACGGCGAATTCTTATATATGGGTATTCAGAAATTTTTTTTATCGAAATCGTTTAAATTTCTTGAGGATCGCGATGAGGTTGAAATAGATGTAGGGGTTGACGGTTTGAAAATTTTTAAAAGTTCAAAAAAAGTCTTGTGGCCAATACTTGGGTCAATTGTAGGTTGCTTTAAAGAAAATCCCTTTATGATTGCGTGCTTTTCAGGGACTAGTAAGCCTTGTAATATAAACGATTTTATGGAAGAATTTTGTGTAGAAGTTGCTTATCTTCGCGAAAACGGATTAAAAATAGGTTTTAATGATGTTGTTAAAAGGTTTAGTGTCAGGCTCTTCACTTGCGAGGCTCCCACTAGAAGTTTTTTGAGTAGTGTACAGGGTCATAATGGTAGACACAGTTGTCCTAAATGTTGTCAGGTATGAGAGTATTTAGAGGGAAGGATCTCTTTTTCTACACAGTCTAAAGAGCGAAGAACAGATTTGTCATTTAAAATTAGAGTAGATGAGAATCACCACAGTCCAGAGTTTAGAGTTCAAGAGAATATTTTAGAAAAGCATAATTTCATGATTGTTTCTCAGTTTCCGCTAGAACCTATGCACCTGGTAGATCTTGGCGTTATGAAGAAATTGCTCCTATTGTTTATAAAGAGAGGAAACATTCTTAGTATGAATGAGAGGTTTGAATCGTTATTAAAATATGTGCCTTCTGAGTTCGGTAGGGTTTGCAGGAATTTAGACGATGTTGGTATTTGGAAGTCCACTGAATTCAGACAGTTTTTGTTGTACTCTGGGATTTACATTTCGAAAGGTTGTGTTAGTGAGGATTTATATTATCATTTTCTTTTATTGCATTGTAGTATCCGAATTTTGTCTAGTGAAAAAACGTATTAAACCCACAATAGTATAGCTCAGGAAATGATAGGCGACTTCGTAGCATTGTTTGCAGAAAATGATGGTCATCATTTAATTGGTTTCATATTCATAGCCTCTTACATTTGCCAGATTGCGTTAGGGATTTTGGTCCGTTAGAATATTTTTCCGCTTACAAATTTGAGAACCATATGCAGTTCTTAAAAAAATTGGTACACAAGCCAAATCAGATTTTGCAGCAGCTTTATTTCCGATTCAGCGAAAGGAAGGATTTAGATAGGTCGACTTCTTCTAAAATAGGATCGTTTCACATTAACCCGAGCAAGGAAAAAGATTCGTATTGTTTTAGTATTTCTGAGGGTCCTGTTAAGGTTTCTGGGTTAAAAGTGGTACAAGGAGAGACAGTTTACCTCTCGATTCAGAAAGGAGTCTAGGAATTATTTTGTCCAGCGATTTAGATAATATTAGTAGTATCGATATCTCTAGAAAAGAAATAGGGTATAAATATTTCTCTATGCCAGAAGGTAGTAAATTTATTTTAGTTCCCATTTTGCATCAGCTTTTCCACGAGTTCTGTTAGACCAGTTCTTTTCATCGCAGTAATAAATTTACTATTTAATTCTTTTTTATTCATTCTTATGTTTTCAGAGAAAAAAATGTACAAAAAAAAGGCGTTACGACGCGGTTGATCAAAGATAGATGGTATGTGTGAAAATATGCATTAAGAATAATACTGATATTAATTGATTTTTTTACTCATAGAGATCTTAAGACTTGCGAGGGACAACAACAGGAGAATGGGGGTGCTGGAGGAAAAAATAGCATTGTTGGAGGGAAGGATGGATGCTGTCGAAAAGAAGGTACGAGATTTCATTTCAATTTTCCGCTTTAATTTTTTAAAGTTCTTCCTTGCTCAAAATCTTTGCAGCTTTTAGAAAAACACGAAGCCATCGCCCAACAAACTGCCATTCGAGAGTGCAAAGTGCTCATGAAAAAGGTCGCCACATCTATGGCGCAGATGACGGGGAAGCTGCAGACGAAGCTCAGGTCGAGCTTGGAGCCCTTTCGCCCCTCGACACCATGGATGCGGCGTACGAAGTCGAGCAGAAACTGGAACATGACCAGGACTTCGTTGCAACCACAGTAATTTGAATTGAAATAATTTAAACTGCTTATATCAACTCGTGTTTCTTAAGAAAAAATTTCTTTATCGAGCAAAAGGCCCAACAGGGACAGTGGAAATCGTCATAAAGGTCATGATTACTGACGAGCTGCTAAGCTATTTTAATTGGGACGGCACGTGGGAGAAGCGTGCGTTAAAAAAATGCAAGTTTTTTAACGATGTTTTGTATGGTATGTTCACATGGAAATATTATTATAATTCTGTTATTATACCGATTCCAATTACAGATGTGTTTAGTGCAGATGGGCGTGGCTCTTTTGAGGCGCAAATGCGCAAATGTATATTGAAGACTCACAACCGAGTGAAACAAAAATAGTCGCGCAGCAAAGCTATATAAAGCAACCTGTTCCTTATATATATACCTAAGACTTATACCTAGCTAAGCAAACTGAATTAATTTTTTATTTATTATTGAACTGATATATATATATATATATATTTATATATACATACTTGTGCCTAAGCTTATATTTAAGCAACTGAACTCATATTTTTTACGTTTTTTATATATATGTGTTTTTTGTTAGTTAAGTTTTTTTTTTGCTGTTACACACAAAACTATGTACATAAAGAGGCTAAAACTTATTTTACCTTTTTATGTGAATTTTGTACTATGTAAATATTTTTATATTTACAATATATAAAGATATACAAAATACATTTCAATTTTTATTAATAATCCGTTCGGTTTGGTACTACATAGTATCTGTGACATCGTTGGTTATTTCACTGGTACACGTAACATATCTGTTTGGTACCGGTGACCGTAACATCGTTGGTTATTTTACCAGTACTAGTAACCGAACTGCTTGGACAAAATGAAATTTCTGACAAAAAATCGGATAGTGAGAGTGTCCGCAGCGATTAAGCCTATGCGGATAGTTTCTCGTCGTTTTCTAACCTCTCTTTTGACAATAGACTTACATTTATGGCATCATTTTCTACCACCGAACGTTTACGGTTGTTCCTATCACGGTGGTTCTTAAAACACAATTTTTTATCTTCCAGTCTACCGTACGTTCAGCGACCATGCTTTCGTTCAACTTTTCCAGCACTTCCCGACCAAACGTTTGGCTGCCAGTACTGTGTGTATACATACTATAGATTTGTCTTACCGTGTATACTCGGTTAACTCTTTCCTTCTCATGACTGTTTCGATTCAATAATTCTGTTGATATACCTGTGCTTGCCTAGCACATTCTATATGCACAATTGTCAGCTGTTTCTTTGCTAGAGCTAGCATTTATAGAGAGTGAATAAAAATTCAATAAAGTGAATATAAACAATATATTGCTGTCATGATTTTCTCTGGGTTTTTGATGACTAGCTCTGATGAGGAAGATGACGAAGCAACAGCTTCATGCAGAGTTCGCAACAGAAAATTAAGGGATAATGGGAATATATTAGATACGCCATTTTAAATATTTATATTTAAAAATTATTATAAATATTATCACCAATATATATATATATATATATATCAATATAAATATTATATACCATTATAAATATTTAAACAAAATTTGCAGCAAGCAAAACCGTACCCTACATATGCAAACGTTTGTTTTTTTGTGTACGTTTGATAGCACAGCCGAACCCGGGGTTCGTTCGGTTGATAACGATCCAAAATGCTACATTTGACCTGGAACGCACAAATAGTATGGAAAGTGTTGTTGTGAATTTGGAAGAACAAACGATCTACGTTTCTCAATGTAAACAATGGCTCGCGGTTCGTTGAGTACACATTTTGAACAGCTGTGTTACGAAAAGTACAAAGCAACACAAGGAGAACCGAAACTTTCGGTGGTAGAAAATGATGCCATTAATATTTGCAACGAACTTAAATCTTGGGCTGTTAGAAATAACATTTTTCATAATGCCACTACAGATTTGCTAGCATGTTTAAATAGAGCAGGGGTGCAGGGCTTGCCATTATCAGCGAAGTCCTTATTGAAAACCGAAAGAAATCCGGTGGAAATCGGGTCTATTCCAAATGGACAATTTGTTTACTTTGGAATTCAAAATTATTTCATGTGCAAGTCTTTTGATTTTCTTCAGGGTATCAGTGAAGTTCAAATAGATATTGGAGTGGATGGTCTTAAATTATTTAAAAGCTCAAACAAAGTTTTATGGCCAATACTTGGCTCAATTGTTGGTTTCCATAATGAAAGACCGTTCACTATTGCACCTTACAAGTGTTCAAGGTCACAATGGGTTAAACAGTTGCCCAAAATGTTGCCAGGTGGGAAAACGTTTAGAAAGTAGAACAGCGTTCTCGAAGGAATCTAGCTTGCTTAGAATAGATATATCTTATAAAGTTAGATTGGACGACGCTCATCATAGTTTAAATTTTAGGCTCCAAGAAAATGTATTAGAGAGATTTGGTTTTTTTATGGTTTCTCAGTTCCCTTTGGACCCAATGCATATGGTTGATTTGGGCGTAGCTAAAAAATTACTGCTCTTATTATTAAAAAAAGGTGATGTTTGCAAAATGAATTCAAAATTTCTTTCTTTAGCGAAATATGTTCCTTCTGAGTTCGGTAGAGTGTGCCGAAATTTACAGGACATTAAGATTTGGAAATCCACTGAGTTCAGGCAGTTTTTGTGTTGTTCAGGAATATATATTTTAAAAGATAGTGTTAGTGATGATCTTTATTATCATTTCCTTTTATTGCACGGTAGTATCCGCCTTTTATCTTGCGACAAATCGTGCAACACTCACAACAAAATTGCTCAAAAAATGTTAGAAGAGTTTGTAAACTTGTTCGGCGAAATATATTGAGATCATTTAATTAGCTTCAATGTCCACGGACTACTCCATTTGTCTGATTGTGTTAGGCAGTTTGGGTCGCTCGAAAATTTTTCTGCATATAAATTCGAAAATCATATGCAGTTTTTGAAAAAATTGGTACATAAACCAAACAAAATCCTACAGCAAATATCTTTGAGACTTCAGGAAAGGCAGGGCTTAGATGACACACACTCCGCTAAAATGGGATCGTTTCATATTAATCCCAAAAAGGAAAAAGATTCTTACTGCTATAGCGTTACAAATGGTCCAATGAAAGTTACGAGCACTTTACTTATAGGAGGAGAAGAGGCCTTCGTTGCACATATATTTAACAAGTCAGGAAGTTATTTTGAAGAACCGCTCAATTCGCATAGGAGTTTAGGAATTTTGGTAGCAAGTCATATAGCGAATAATAGCTTAACAGTATTAAGAAGTGATATTCAATATAAATACTTTTGCAAACCGAATGAAAGTCAATTTATTTTAATCCCTATTCTGCATCACCTTTTCCATGAATTTTTCTAATACTATTATTTTATTTATTTATTTATTTACTAAAGTATCACCATTAGTACAAAGCTTTATTCCAGGAAAACAGACATGCATAAAATTCCAAAAAAGAAGTTCGACGTTGTGGATGCAAGAGAAACTTCCTCGAACGACTTAAAAGGTATTAACTAATTGCATGCAAATTACATCTCTCCTTCATTCAAATTATTTCATTTCAGAGGTTCTCACCATAGTAAGAGACATACAAAATCGTATGTCAGCATTGGAAAATCGGATGACAACTTTAGAAGAAAAGGTAATTAATCTAGTTAAAAGCTGACTCCAGGATATCTCCAAAACACTTTTTTTTCCTAGACATTAGACAGGCATGAGCAATTAGCGCAACACAAGGCTATAAGAGAATGCAAAGTCATCATGAAGAAGGTCTCAAACTCCGTGTCTCATATGACTGGGGAAGTGGTTGATGATTTACTTTTACAAATAAAAAGTACATTTCCACTAACCACAATGGAAGCAGCTCACGACATTGAGGAGAGGCTCAACGATGAGTACTTCGCTTCTGCTGTGGTATTTTATTGTAATAACAAAAAAAATTAAGAAGACCATAGAAAAGACTCACAACAGGGTAAAACAGCAAAATTTGAGGGACAAGAAAAAGGCACTAGATAACATTATCATCTAGAAATTTCCTGAATAAGAATCCCCGAAAATCTGATTGATTTTAAAAACATCAACGTGATATTTTGCCACACTCATACGTAATTAATATTGAAATTAAGATTTAGTTTTTTTTGTAATAATAATCATATCACTAAATTTTAAAAATATCAATGTGCTCAATATAATATATAATAATATTGAAATAATATTCATATTTCAGTGCTGTCGAAAAAATTGAATTCACTTCATTCAATTCAGTCTTAAGCATTTCCTCGTGAGTTCTGTGAGTGCAGTAAAAAAGGTCAAGTGTTGCATAAAATTAAATTTAATACTTAAGGACAATAAAACAATGAAAAGGAAAACCTTTTTAACTTATATTTCTGCGGAAAAAAAACGTTTTTATCAAAACGCCGAGAAATACAGAAACATTGAACAATTTCCTCGTGTATCAGAAATTGACGAGCAAATTTTTTTTAGGGGTAGTGAAATTAGTGGTAGTGAAATTAGTGTTGATAAAGTTCGTGAATGTGTAAATGAAAATGTGAATGAGTGCGAATTGAAATCAGTTTGTAGCGATACGAGTTTAGCGGACAGGCTTGAAGATTTCGCAGACAATGTTGAGATTTGTAGTGACCGAAAGAATAGTGAGGAAGATCTGCGTAGTGAAAATAAGTCTTGGGATATTAGCAATGGTATAACCCATAACGCCGTTACCGATTTGTTGCAAACTTTAGCAAGAGTAGGCATTAAGAGTTTACCCTTATCAGCTAAATCCTTATTTAACACGGAAAAGAAGTGCTTAAAAATATCCCACATTCCGAACGGCGAGTTCTTATACATGGATATCCAGAAATTTTTTTTGTCCAAATCGTTTCAATTTCTTGAGGATCGCGATAAGGTAGAAATAGATGTAGGGGTTGATGGTCTCAAAATATTTAAAAGCTCCAACAAAGTCTTGTGGCCGATACTCGGATCAATTGTTGGCTGCCTTAAAGAAAGACCATTTACCATTGCATGCTTTTCAGGGACTAGTAATCCGTGTAACATTAACGATTTCATGAGAGAATTTTGTGAAGAAGTTTCTTGTCTTCGCGAAAGCGCAATAAGGCTAGGTTTTACTGATGTTGTAAAAAGGTTTGATGTTAGGTTGTTCACTTGCGATGCTCCGGCTAGAAGTTTTCTGAGTAGTGTGCAGGGCCATAATGGAAGAAATAGTTGTCCCAAATGTTGTCAGGTAGGCGAGTATTTAGAGGGAAGAATCTCCTTTTCAACACAGTGTAGCGAGCCAAGAACCGACTTAAATTTCAAAATTAGAGTAGATGATGCTCATCATAGTTCAGATTTTAGGGTCCAGGAGAATATTTTAGAAAGGCATAATTTTTTGATGGTTTCTCAGTTTCCGTTAGAACCTATGCACCTTGTAGACCTTGGCGTAATGAAGAAATTATTGTTATTGCTTACAAAAAGAGGAAACGTTCGCAACATGAATGAGAGGTTTGAGTCGTTATCAAAATATGTCCCATCTGAGTTCGGTAGAGTTTGCAGGAATTTAAATGATGTCAGAATTTGGAAGTCCACTGAATTTAGGCAGTTTTTGTTGTATTCTGGAATTTATATTTTGAAAGGTTGCGTTAGTGATGATTTATATTATCATTTTCTTCTACTCCACTGCAGTATCCGTATTTTCTCCACCGAAAAAATTTATCTAACCCAACATAGCATGGCTCAACAAATGATAGGCGACTTCGTCGCATTGTTTGGAGAAAATTACGGTGATCACCTTATTAGTTTCAATATACATTGCCTCCTACATTTGCCAGATTGCGTCAGGGATTTCGGCCCATTGGAAAATTTTTCGGCTTACAAATTTGAGAATTACATGCAATTTTTAAAAAAAGTTGATACACAAGCCAAATAAAATATTGCAGCAAATGTATTTTCGACTTAGTGAAAGGCAGGATTCCCTTTTATCTACTTCATCTAAAATAGGATCGTTTGACATTAATCCCAACAAGGAAAAAGATTGTTATTGCTTTAGTATTACAGAGGGTCCAGGTAAGGTTTTTGGGTTAAAAGCCATAAATGGAGAGACAGTTTTCGAAGCACAAAGGTTTAGAAAGCAGGAAAGTTATTTCAATGAAACTCTTAATTCAGAAAGGACTTTAGGAATCATTTTGGCCAGCGACTTAGAAAGTAGTATTGTTAATATCTCTAGAAAAGAAGTTGGGTACAAGTATTTTTGTATGCCAGAAAACGGAAAATTCATTTTAGTTCCCATTTTGCATCAACTTTTTTTCAAATTCTTTTAGGGCGCTTTTAAATCTCACTATGAAATTTACTATTTAATTTTTCATTCTTTTACTTTTTTCAGTACACAATGTACAAACGGAAGTACGACGTCAGCCCCTCCGCCGAGAAAAGCCCAGCAGGAGAGTCCGCCATGATGAGGGTGGAGGCCAAACAAGACAGTCAGTATGCCAAATATTTATTATTATTACATTTTTTATTTGTTTCCATTTGCCGTAGAGATACTAGCCCTATTGACCAGCCAAGATGCGAGGTATTCTGCAATGGAGCAGCGGATCGCTGCGATGGAGGCTAAATTAGATGCCTTGGAGAAAAAGGTTCTCATGTTCAGTAAGTTATTTATGAACTATTCTAATCAATCTCCTCCTGCAGATTCCGGATAAGTTTGAAGTACTGGCGCAGCACACGGCGGTCCGGGAATCCCAGGAAGGTGTTGCTGAGGCGTGTATGCAACTCTGTGGACCGCATCACCGGTACCGAGGTAGATGAAGTCCAGTTGGAGGTTAAATCTTCCTTCCCTCTTCGAACTATGCAGGAAGTGCATGATTTCGAGGAGCGGATGGAAAGCGAAAGTTTTAAAGCAGCTGCGGTATTTATATTAAAGAGCATCACTAACTTGATTCATTCATTTTCATTCCTTTTCTCCGCAGAAAACCGTGATATTTGGAATCAAAGGGTCCGTCGGTACAGTCGAGAGCGTGTTTAAGGCGCTGATTACCGACGAACTCTTAAACTACTTTAATTAGAGTGGGGTGTGGGATAAACCGGCCCTGAAGAACTCCGGTTTGTTTAACGCGCTGCTATCCGGTAATTCTTCATATAAAAGTTTCTGTGAGAAAATGTAATCAATATAGTACTTGTTACTTCCAATTGCAGATGTATTTAATTCATTGGGCCAAACGGAATTTGAGGCCCAAGTTAAAAAGGCGCTAGACAAGGCGAGAAACCGGAGGAAACAAAAAAACATAAAGACCAAGCTGCAGGCTGTGCCGGTGATCGCAAACGATGATGAGATGTTATAATAAAAATATTTAGTTAGTTAGTTTAGTTAGTTTATAAGTTTAGAGTTGCATAAGCACATAAGATTTTCAACTGTGATTCTGATATCCAAATATTTTAACAGAATTAACAGCAATTTCAGACCTCTTTCGAGTTTCTTATAAACCAGTATGTGATCACATAACATACACAAAATTTTAATATGTTAAAATTATTAAATAAAAATTGAAAGCTAACTTCTTTAAATATTTCGAAGCTATTGTTAAATTAGGAGATTATACCAAGTACGATCAAAATTTTCGTAGATGATGTAATACGTAGCACCACATTGTATTAATCGAAGACATCAAGAAAAGAAAGTCCCGTGCAGTAGTCAAACAGCAACATATGGTCTGTAAATCGAAAACTAGAGCAAACAAATTTGTGCGACTTTCAGCGACACTCTGTGACTTAGCAGGTAAAGCTTTAACCAATTCAAACTAATTTGGATGACATTACACTGCAATTACTTGACTAAGAAAATCCCTTCTGTTGCAGTTGATAAAGCTAATGTCTCAAAAGAGATTTTATCTGTGTTATATGGTCAGTTCTAAAAGCTAACAAAATTCTAGATAGCTATATACCATAGATGTTGCAGGCACAATATTGACGAAAAAGAAGGAATAAAATTAACTTTGACAATCGCATATGTATGTTGCTTTTGGAAATCGTAGTGCTTTAGATAACTTAAGACGACTGAATTGTTTAAAAATATATACGTTGTTTTAACAGCCTTATTCCTATTCGGTAACCATATAGACGCTAGGCATCCATTTAAATTGTACATAAAAGTGCTTTATAAACTCTTGCAATGGAATCCTTTAATTCGCTAATCAGAAACATGGCCGTAAATAATTAATATTAACTCTGTAAGCATAATATACATACACAAAATATTCCTATATTCCAACGCTTTCATCGGTTTCCTGCTCTCTGCTTTTCCTTAATTCCTCTCTATGGCGAAGTGTGACTTCTAAAAATTTTACATAACCTTCATCCACGTCAGATACATCACTTTCAATACCTTCCTCAATCACAGCCTTGTTTGACTCATCGTCCGAAGACGATGATGAAGTTATGTATTCTTCATCAGTTTCGGTATCACAGTTTCTGCCATATAATTTTGCTTTCAGCATTTCATTTTCACGCTGGTATTGACCTGCCAGTTGGCGCCAGTATCTTACTTGATGGGAACATATCCACTTCAAAGCGTTTTCGTAGGTCTTTTGCCAAAGTTCCTGTGCTTCGAAGGTTCGTTGCTCAGTGCTTTTTTCAGCCGACATTTTTTTGATTTCTTTTCTGAAATTAGGTTTCTTTTGTTGTTCTTTACTTCGCTGTGACCTAGTGGCCGATGGCTCAATTGGTTGCACAGCTTCATTTTCCAACTTTTGTCGCTCCGCTTGTCGGTGCAACTGCTTTTCGTGGTTACGCCGCTTGTTGCGCAAACGTCGCTTTGCAGCTTTATTTTTATTGGCTTTTCGCATTTCGAACTTTGCGAGTTTGATTGTAAGGCTAGTGAACGTAATTTAATTTTCAAAATTGTTTAATTCCCCATTAAAAACGTTTTTAAAATGACTGAAATGTACAATATAAAAAGCACACGGTGTTCTCGTTAGGATTGAATGCCGGCTCAGTGTTGTATAAATATGTATTTCAATGTCGACCTTTCTTACTACCTTTTATTCTCAAATTATTAATTTCACTACTTTTACCAAGAAAAGTACTAAAAATTTGAACGCTTTTTTCTTCAAAGGTTTTTATTCATAATGATACCAACCAGATATAAGCTGTAGTACGGGAGTTATGTGTAGTTAATTTTCAGATTTCAACCAAGTAGAAAGTAAAACCGGAAGAAAATTAGAGTAGTTGAGCACCATCACAGTTTAGAATTTAGGAATCAAGAGAATATTTTAGAAAGGCTGAAGGTTTATAATGTGTCCGCTAGAATATATGCACCTTGTAGAGCTTGGCGTTATGAAAAAATTGTTACTATTGCCTATAAAAAGAGGGAACGTTCGAAACATGGATGCAAGGTTTGTGTCATTATAGTATGTGCATTGTCATTTGGGTAGAGTTTGTAGGAATTTAAAAGATGTCAGAATTTGGAAGTCCACTGAATTTAGGCAGTTTTTGGTGTACAATGGAATACATATTTTGAAAGATTGTGTAATTTAATTTTCTATTAAATATTTACTTTCTTTGATTTACATTGTGTTTGTCAAACCGAAAGTGGATATCTCTAATTGAGAATAATATTATAAAAATGCAACTCTTCATAACATTTGCCATGTTGAATTCAACAAGAAACTAAGAAAAGATGAATATGATTGAAAGATTTAACCCTGCAAAACCGCAGTAACCGAGTCGCTCTCATAATATTTTTAGGAGCAATTCGAAGTGAGAAAGGGAAGTCGAACTAACCAAATATTTACATCTATCTAGCTCTTTCTTTCTTGTGTCATTCCGATTTGACATCTTGACAAACTGCTGTCAAAAATTTTAAGCATCCCCACGTGCCAAGTGTAGAGAATAAAAAGTGAGTTGTTCTGTGAAAAAAAGGTCAAGTAAAAATATATATTTATAAATTCATTGATCATGAAAAGAAAAACTGGCTATATTCAAGACATTCCCAGTATAGCCGATTTTGTTGTTGTGTTAGTTGTTGTATTTGTTGTTTTTGTAGCTCCCACAACAACAAGTCCCGCCCCCCGCTCCGCCCTCATTTAGGAGATATAAGCCTTTTAAGTTTGAAAGTTTGGGGGTCTATATCTCCGTAATCCCGGGACATATCTTAATGGTATATACATCGTTGGAAAGATAATTTCAATATCTATAATACTTGTGTAGAGACATTTTCCCGGAAAACTTTTACTTTTCCCGTAAAACTAGATTATAGTTTTTCATACTTTTTTTTTTGATGTTTATGAATTTTTTGAAAATGAAGTTGTTTGGAATGATATAATTTAGCTTACATTTTAAAAAAATATAGTTAATAGCGAATGTTTACGTATTTTTTTTATTAAAATCGGTGCAGTGGTTTGGGAGAAAACGGAAATGAAAATTTGTCAACACTACTTTTTTAAAGTAGCAATATTTAACAGCTAGCAAAATAACAACTCAGGCAAAAAACTTCAGACCTAAGTAGCTGAAAAATTTTTGTTGTTGTTGAAATGGACAATTTTTATGAAAAAAAATCGCGCGATAAATTGTTCATTTCAACAACAACAAAAAATTTTCGCCTGCGGCGCTTCGCTACTGTGCACAACGTTACTAGGGATTTATGTAACTTATATTAATGATTCAAAAAGGGAGTAGACTGTGCAGGTTTAAATATCGTTTTCTCCCAAACCACTGCACCGATTTTAATAAAAAAACTAGTAAGGCGGTGATTCCACTTGGGTAAAGTTACCCATGCAATTTTACTCTCTCAAAGTGTTCCTCGAATTTTTACCCCGAAGTGATTACACTTGGGTATTTTTACCCAAGAATATCTGATATTTTTGCTACCAAATGGCGAAAAAGTGGCGTCGAGTGTCATAAAATTTTACGGATAGCTAATAATATGCAATCTATTACTATACTTATACAAAAATATAGAATAATTATAATTTAATGTAATTTTTGTTAGTTTCTAGATGTTTTAAAAAACATAAAATTAAGTTACAAAAGAAAACATCATGTCATAATAATCAAACAGAATTGAAAAAATTTCATTCAAAATATATCGGAAATACCAACTTGATCGACTCTTAAACAAGTCATAAATAGGATTAAAAAATTAGCAAAACTAATACATTTATTTATGTGCGTAATATGTTAAAATAATTAATATAGAACGTCCGTACAACACATCCGCATTGATGAGCGGTCATCGTTAAACTAATTGTTGCTATGTCAACAACTCAAAACAAATGAAAAAATGTACAAGCGCTCGAAAGGGTTTCCGTTTGTTATTTTTCCATACATTTTGCGCGCTAATCTGCCGCTTTCATTTATTTTACATATGTTTGCATACTACCAAACGTTTTTTGCTGCTACAGAACTCTGTTCTCCAAGAAAAATCAGCAAAATTCTTGGGTAAAATTTTACCCACGGATGAACACACTGTTCTCTCGTGAGCGAGTGTTCATTTTTGTGTTTTGCCGTAGAGCAACAACAAAATTTTACCCATTTGGGTAACTTTACCCAAGTGGAATCACCGCCTAAAGGTGTTGTCTACAGCCGGGCTGTAGCCGAAATACCCTACACCTTAAAGCTGCATATATACTCGTATATATATTTAGAAGTGGTGCGATATAATATACTCGTATATATATACAATATATATATTATATATCTAATAATAAATATACAATATATATATAATAATAATAATAAAAACAAAAATTTTTTTTTAAAGTGGGCGAATCACGCCCATATTTGGCATATTAACTGGAAGCATTAGTCTAAACCTACATATAAAATTTTCTTGTCTTCTCTCAAAAAGTGATGCTGATATGGCCTTTTTTAATAGGCAAAACAGAGGTACCTGCACTCTCGATATAAAAGGTAGGTGTGATCCTCGGGCGATTTTGCCCATTTTCAATACGAAACACCCCAACATAGCAACGAATATTTTTGCCAAATTTCATTTTGAAATCTTAATCCGTTCTCCTGTGATCGTGATTTCAACGGACAGACAGACAGACAGACAGACGGACAGACATCGTTATTTCAACTTCGGTGGTGATGCTGATCAAGAATATATATACTTTTCCATACCTAACTTGTCTAGTTCTATGCGTTACACACTCCGGTAGAAAGTGAATATACCCTCAACCTTAAGGTGTAGGGTATAATAAGTAAACATTCGCTATAACCTATGTTTTCTTAAAATGTAAGCTTAAATATATCATTCCAAACAACTTCATTTTCAAAAAATTCATAAACATCAAAAAAAAAGTAGGAAAAACTATAATCTCGTTTTACGGGAAAAGTAAAAGTTTTCCGGGAAAATGTCTCTACACAAGTATTATAGATATTGAAATTACCTTTCCAACGATGTATATATCATTGACATAAAAGGCTTATATCTCCTAAATGGGGGCGGAGCGGGGGCGGGACTTGTTGTTGTGGGGAGCTATAACAACAACAAAAAATCGCTTATACTGGGAAAGGGTAGATTTATTCCAGAAAAACTTTTGTTAATAATTTCTCTTCGGAAAAAAAACGTTTTTATCAAAACGCCGATAGATATAGAGAAATTGAAAATTTCGCTCGTATATCAGACATTGAAGCGTCTTCAAGTTTAGCGTCTTCAATTAGTGATTGTGATATTGGCTATGTTGAAATTCCTGGTAGTGAAAATAGTGGTAGTGAAATTAGTGTTGGTGGAATAGTGGTCCAAAATTCCGTAGGAAGTGATTCTGATTCAGTTGTTAGCGATAGAGATTTAGCGGGAAGTTTTGAAGATTTCGTGGAAAATGCCAACGTGGGTATAAGTGACATGCGTAGTGAAATTAAGTGAAATTAAGGGCTATTAGGAACGATATTACCCATAACGCCGTTACGGATTTGCTACGAACTCTAAAGAAAGCAGGCATTAAGAGTTTGCCTTTATCTGCTAAATCTCTATTTAATACTGAAAAGAAAAATTTAGAAATAAAACGCATTCCGAACGGCGAATTCTTATATATGGGTATTCAGAAATTTTTTTTATCGAAATCGTTTAAATTTCTTGAGGATCGCGATGAGGTTGAAATAGATGTAGGGGTTGACGGTTTGAAAATTTTTAAAAGTTCAAAAAAAGTCTTGTGGCCAATACTTGGGTCAATTGTAGGTTGCTTTAAAGAAAATCCCTTTATGATTGCGTGCTTTTCAGGGACTAGTAAGCCTTGTAATATAAACGATTTTATGGAAGAATTTTGTGTAGAAGTTGCTTATCTTCGCGAAAACGGATTAAAAATAGGTTTTAATGATGTTGTTAAAAGGTTTAGTGTCAGGCTCTTCACTTGCGAGGCTCCCACTAGAAGTTTTTTGAGTAGTGTACAGGGTCATAATGGTAGACACAGTTGTCCTAAATGTTGTCAGGTATGAGAGTATTTAGAGGGAAGGATCTCTTTTTCTACACAGTCTAAAGAGCGAAGAACAGATTTGTCATTTAAAATTAGAGTAGATGAGAATCACCACAGTCCAGAGTTTAGAGTTCAAGAGAATATTTTAGAAAAGCATAATTTCATGATTGTTTCTCAGTTTCCGCTAGAACCTATGCACCTGGTAGATCTTGGCGTTATGAAGAAATTGCTCCTATTGTTTATAAAGAGAGGAAACATTCTTAGTATGAATGAGAGGTTTGAATCGTTATTAAAATATGTGCCTTCTGAGTTCGGTAGGGTTTGCAGGAATTTAGACGATGTTGGTATTTGGAAGTCCACTGAATTCAGACAGTTTTTGTTGTACTCTGGGATTTACATTTCGAAAGGTTGTGTTAGTGAGGATTTATATTATCATTTTCTTTTATTGCATTGTAGTATCCGAATTTTGTCTAGTGAAAAAACGTATTAAACCCACAATAGTATAGCTCAGGAAATGATAGGCGACTTCGTAGCATTGTTTGCAGAAAATGATGGTCATCATTTAATTGGTTTCATATTCATAGCCTCTTACATTTGCCAGATTGCGTTAGGGATTTTGGTCCGTTAGAATATTTTTCCGCTTACAAATTTGAGAACCATATGCAGTTCTTAAAAAAATTGGTACACAAGCCAAATCAGATTTTGCAGCAGCTTTATTTCCGATTCAGCGAAAGGAAGGATTTAGATAGGTCGACTTCTTCTAAAATAGGATCGTTTCACATTAACCCGAGCAAGGAAAAAGATTCGTATTGTTTTAGTATTTCTGAGGGTCCTGTTAAGGTTTCTGGGTTAAAAGTGGTACAAGGAGAGACAGTTTACCTCTCGATTCAGAAAGGAGTCTAGGAATTATTTTGTCCAGCGATTTAGATAATATTAGTAGTATCGATATCTCTAGAAAAGAAATAGGGTATAAATATTTCTCTATGCCAGAAGGTAGTAAATTTATTTTAGTTCCCATTTTGCATCAGCTTTTCCACGAGTTCTGTTAGACCAGTTCTTTTCATCGCAGTAATAAATTTACTATTTAATTCTTTTTTATTCATTCTTATGTTTTCAGAGAAAAAAATGTACAAAAAAAAGGCGTTACGACGCGGTTGATCAAAGATAGATGGTATGTGTGAAAATATGCATTAAGAATAATACTGATATTAATTGATTTTTTTACTCATAGAGATCTTAAGACTTGCGAGGGACAACAACAGGAGAATGGGGGTGCTGGAGGAAAAAATAGCATTGTTGGAGGGAAGGATGGATGCTGTCGAAAAGAAGGTACGAGATTTCATTTCAATTTTCCGCTTTAATTTTTTAAAGTTCTTCCTTGCTCAAAATCTTTGCAGCTTTTAGAAAAACACGAAGCCATCGCCCAACAAACTGCCATTCGAGAGTGCAAAGTGCTCATGAAAAAGGTCGCCACATCTATGGCGCAGATGACGGGGAAGCTGCAGACGAAGCTCAGGTCGAGCTTGGAGCCCTTTCGCCCCTCGACACCATGGATGCGGCGTACGAAGTCGAGCAGAAACTGGAACATGACCAGGACTTCGTTGCAACCACAGTAATTTGAATTGAAATAATTTAAACTGCTTATATCAACTCGTGTTTCTTAAGAAAAAATTTCTTTATCGAGCAAAAGGCCCAACAGGGACAGTGGAAATCGTCATAAAGGTCATGATTACTGACGAGCTGCTAAGCTATTTTAATTGGGACGGCACGTGGGAGAAGCGTGCGTTAAAAAAATGCAAGTTTTTTAACGATGTTTTGTATGGTATGTTCACATGGAAATATTATTATAATTCTGTTATTATACCGATTCCAATTACAGATGTGTTTAGTGCAGATGGGCGTGGCTCTTTTGAGGCGCAAATGCGCAAATGTATATTGAAGACTCACAACCGAGTGAAACAAAAATAGTCGCGCAGCAAAGCTATATAAAGCAACCTGTTCCTTATATATATACCTAAGACTTATACCTAGCTAAGCAAACTGAATTAATTTTTTATTTATTATTGAACTGATATATATATATATATATATTTATATATACATACTTGTGCCTAAGCTTATATTTAAGCAACTGAACTCATATTTTTTACGTTTTTTATATATATGTGTTTTTTGTTAGTTAAGTTTTTTTTTTGCTGTTACACACAAAACTATGTACATAAAGAGGCTAAAACTTATTTTACCTTTTTATGTGAATTTTGTACTATGTAAATATTTTTATATTTACAATATATAAAGATATACAAAATACATTTCAATTTTTATTAATAATCCGTTCGGTTTGGTACTACATAGTATCTGTGACATCGTTGGTTATTTCACTGGTACACGTAACATATCTGTTTGGTACCGGTGACCGTAACATCGTTGGTTATTTTACCAGTACTAGTAACCGAACTGCTTGGACAAAATGAAATTTCTGACAAAAAATCGGATAGTGAGAGTGTCCGCAGCGATTAAGCCTATGCGGATAGTTTCTCGTCGTTTTCTAACCTCTCTTTTGACAATAGACTTACATTTATGGCATCATTTTCTACCACCGAACGTTTACGGTTGTTCCTATCACGGTGGTTCTTAAAACACAATTTTTTATCTTCCAGTCTACCGTACGTTCAGCGACCATGCTTTCGTTCAACTTTTCCAGCACTTCCCGACCAAACGTTTGGCTGCCAGTACTGTGTGTATACATACTATAGATTTGTCTTACCGTGTATACTCGGTTAACTCTTTCCTTCTCATGACTGTTTCGATTCAATAATTCTGTTGATATACCTGTGCTTGCCTAGCACATTCTATATGCACAATTGTCAGCTGTTTCTTTGCTAGAGCTAGCATTTATAGAGAGTGAATAAAAATTCAATAAAGTGAATATAAACAATATATTGCTGTCATGATTTTCTCTGGGTTTTTGATGACTAGCTCTGATGAGGAAGATGACGAAGCAACAGCTTCATGCAGAGTTCGCAACAGAAAATTAAGGGATAATGGGAATATATTAGATACGCCATTTTAAATATTTATATTTAAAAATTATTATAAATATTATCACCAATCTATATATATAAAAATGAATTGTTCGTTTGTACGTTCATAACATGCGAACGTGAAGTCCGATTTGCTTGATTTTTTGGTATGTTTTCATTATTTGCCTGTAGAAGGTTTGTGTGAAATAATAATTTAAAAAAATTTCATTTAAAAAAAATTATTATTTTTGCATAACGGAAAACAGAGGAATCAAAGTGAATTGAAAAATAAATTTGACGTTTTAATTTTGAATTTCAATTTGACAATGGAAGTAAGTAAATTGTAAATGTCTTCCATTATTGCTTTGTTTTGACAAATTATTTTGACACACATAGAATTTTATTTTAAATTTTGAAAAACAATTAAAAATTATAAAAGGCTTAATGCCGATTAATTACTCTGTTTCGGGTGTGTCAAGTCCAAAACAGTGTTACGTATGACAGAAAATATGGAAGCGTTTAAAAGTGATGAGCAGCAAACCGAAGCGAATCAAGAAAAAGACGAAATGTGTTTTATTATAAACACTATAAACACTTATAAACATTATTTGTTTTTTTTTTAGTTATAATTATGCCGCGACCGAGACGTGGCGCCAATATTGGTCGTCGTACTCATAATACAAGACGAGTTGCATCTGTTAGAGCAGGTGAATCTGAAGCGGAACGTGAAGTGAGACTTGAACAGCAAAGAGAGCGTCAATCGAGATCGCGTTCTGCTCAAACAATCGAAGAACGATTCGCGAGTAATTCTTCGGATCGAGCGAGAATGAGTCGCAATCGCGCTGTTAGAAGTCGTGCCAATGACAATATTAATCAGCGAGTAATGCGTGCTGCTTTCAATTATGATAGTGAAGTTGACTATTGTTCTCTTCCATGCCTTTCAATCGGAACTATGACTAATGTCTGCGAACAGTGCAATGCATTGAAATTTCCATCGGAAACTCCTGGAATGTGTTGTGCAAATGGACAAGTAAAATTGCCTGTTTTGAATCCTCCTCCTGAGCCTTTGAGGTCATTAGTTTCTGGTTTGACTCCAGAATCGAATCATTTTTTGTCTAAAATACAGCAGTACAATTCATGTTTCCAAATGACGTCTTTCGGCGCCACAAATATAATCAGAGATGGATTCATGACTTTTAAGGTAATTACTGAACACGACACTAACAATGAGTTCTATCGTGAGATTGAATCAAATGTTTCATGTATGCAGATTCAAGGTCAAATCTATCATCGAATTGGATCGTTATTACCATGTTTGGATTCCAATCATTCCTTTTTGCAAATTTATTTCATGGGAAATTCAGATGTTGAAATTGAACGGCGTTGTGTGGTGGCACAAAATCCAAATGATAGTAATGCAGTGAGAAGAGGAATAATTGAAAGATTGCAGCAGTTTTTTCACGATGAAAATTGTTTGATCAAATTATTTCAAACTGCCCTTGATCAAATGCCTTCGGATTCTCATAGAATTGTTATTCGGGCCGATAAAGCACCTGGTGGAATTCATGCTGGAAGGTTAAACGCACCAACAATTGATGAAGTTGCCGTATTAATTGTGGATGAAGGAGCGAGCAGTCGAGATATTGTACTTCATCGTCGAGATCAAAGTGTTGTGCATGTTTCGGAAACTCATCGTTGTTATGATGCGTTGCAGTACCCAATTTTGTTTTGGCAAGGCGAGGATGGTTACCATTTCAATATTAAGATGAAACATCGTTTAACTGGTTAGTTACAATAAAATGCATCACACATTTTGTGAATTATTGATACTTAATATTCGCATTTATTTCAGGCTTGGAAACAGCAAAAAAAGTTAGTGCGATGAACTATTATTCGTACAGATTAATGGTTCGGCTGAACGAAATTAATCATATATTGAATTGTAGAAGGCTTTGCAACCAATTTATAGTTGATGTTTACGCTAAAATTGAGTCTGAACGATTGAATTTTATTCGATTTAATCAGAAAAAGTTAAAATCCGAACAATATATTCATTTGCGCGATGCAATTCAGAATGATGGGAATATCAACGATATTGGCCAAATGACAATATTACCAGCAACATATACTGGAAGTCCACGACACATGCACGAGTACGCGCAAGACGCAATGACGTACGTTCGGCATTATCATCGACCCGATTTATTTATTACTTTCACCTGTAATCCTCAATGGAATGAAATAAAGCAATATATGTTTCATGGTCAAAGTGCTTCTGATCGCCACGATATTGTTGCGCGTGTGTTCAAGCAAAAATTGAAAACGCTTATGGATTTTATTGTCAAACAACAAGTGTTTGGAAAAGTTCAATGTTGGATGTATTCTGTGGAATGGCAGAAAAGAGGACTTCCGCATGCACATATTTTGGTTTGGTTAGTTGATAAAATTACGCCAAATGAAATTGATAGCGTAATATCAGCCGAAATTCCTAATCCAATCATTGATCCAGGACTGTTTGAATCAGTTACGAAGCACATGATTCATGGACCATGTGGGGCATTAAATGTCAACTCACCGTGCATGGCTGAAGGAAAATGCACAAAACGGTACCCAAGAGCATTAATAGCGGAAACAATTTCTGGTAATGATGGTTATCCGTTATATCGTAGACGTTCACCTGAAGATGATGGCGAAACAGTTATGGTGAAATGCAAAAATCAAGACATTAAAATTGACAATCGTTGGATCGTTCCATATTCGCCGCTATTATCCAAAACTTTTGGTGCTCATATAAATGTTGAGTATTGTAACTCAGTAAAATCCATCAAGTACATATGCAAATATGTTAACAAAGGAAGTGATTTGGCCTATTTTGGAATTGCTGGGGATAAAAGTGATGAAATCACTTCATATCAATTAGGCCGTTATATTAGTACAAATGAAGCAATATGGCGAATTTTTTCATTTGCAATACACGAAAGGTATCCAAATGTACTGCACTTGGCAGTTCATCTTCAGAATGGTCAACGTGTGTACTTCACACCTGAGAATGCGGCGTAACGAGCAGAACAGCCACCGAAAACAACGTTGACTTCATTTTTTGATATGTGCAGAAATGACGAATTTGCTAAAATGTTATTGTATTCTGAAGTGCCACGATATTTCACATGGAATGAATCTGCGAAAGTTTTTCAAAGACGGAAACAAGGGCAACCAGTACGAGGCCATCCAAATGTATTTTCTACAGAAGCATTGGGTCGTGTGTATACCGTTCATCCAAATCATTATGAATGTTTTTATTTGCGTTTATTATTGATTAACGTTCGTGGTCCTACGTCATTTGAAGATTTAAGAACAGTCGATGGTGAATTGTGTGCGACTTATCGGCAAGCATGCCAGCGTTTGAATCTACTTGAAGATGATATGCATTGGGAAGCTACACTTGCTGATTCCGTAATTTCATCATCTCCACATCAAATACGAACATTATTTGCAATTATAATATCTACATGCAGTCCATCAAATCCATTTGAAATATGGCATAAATTTCGTGATGACATGACGGAAGACATTTTACTTAGAGTGCGACGTTCAGTTTCAAATCCTGAATTAGAAATCACACCGGAAATGCATAACGAAGCTTTGATTTTGATTGAAGACATGTGTATAATGATTGCAAACAAAATATTAGTGCAGTTAGGAATGATAGCGCCTAATCGTGCAGTTCATGATGTTATTAATCAAGAAATGCATCGTGAACAACAATATGATCGTAATCAATTGAGAACATTTGTGCAGTTAAAAGTTCCACAATTGAATAGTCAACAGAAATATGCTTATGACAAAATCATGGAAGGTGTGAACAATGAAGGAGGTGGATTTTACTTTATTGATGCACCAGGAGGCACTGGAAAAACATTTTTGCTGTCATTGATTCTGGCAACCATACGATCGGATAATAAAATTGCTCTTGCAGTTGCTTCATCTGGAATTGCTGCTACCTTATTAGACGGTGGTCGAACTGCGCATTCTGCACTTAAATTGCCTTTGAATATAACAACGATTGAATCTCCTACGTGCAACATTTCCAAAACGTCGGCAATGGCAAAAGTTTTGCAGCAGTGTAAAATAATCGTATGGGACGAATGTACAATGGCTCACAAAAGATCATTAGAAGCATTAAATCGAACCATGCAAGATCTTCGAGGAAATGAAAGACTTTTTGGTGGCGCCTTTATATTGTTATCAGGTGATTTTAGGCAAACTTTACCTGTCATTCCACGATCTACTGCTGCTGATGAGCTAAACGCATGTTTGAAGTCTTCAGTTTTGTGGAAATATGTTAAAACATTGCGTCTTAATCAAAATGTACGTGTACAATTGCAAAATGATCCTTCTGCAGCTGAATTTTCAAAACAACTTTTGGAAATTGGGAATGGTAAAGTTGCAGTCGATAAATCAACCGGATTAATAACATTACCAAGCAATTTTTGTAATATCACTCAATCGAAAAAGGAACTGGTTCAACGTGTGTTTCCAAATATATTGCAGAAGTACAGGAATCATGATTGGTTGAGCGAACGCGCAATATTGGCAGGAAAAAATAAAGACGTGAACGATTTAAATGCAAGTATTTTGCAAGAAATAGATGGCCAATTTTTTGCATACAAATCAGTGGATACGATAATAAATGAAGATGAGGTAGTGAACTATCCTACTGAATTTTTGAATTCACTTGATTTGCCAGGCTTGCCACCACATTATTTGGCATTGAAAGAGGGAGCACCGATAATAATGCTCCGAAATATAAATCAACCACGGCTTTGTAATGGCACCAGACTTTCCGTGAAAAAACTGATGGCCAATTTAATTGAAGCAACTATTCTGAGTGGTAAATATAGAGGCGAAAACGTTCTAATCCCCCGAATTCCAATGATTCCATCAGATATGCCATTTGAATTTAAACGGCTTCAATTTCCTGTCCGTCTTGCCTTCGCTATAACCATTAATAAAGCTCAAGGTCAGACTTTGAATATTTGTGGCTTAGATTTGGAGCAACCTGTTTTCTCGCATGGACAATTGTATGTTGGTTGTTCACGTTGTGGTAAACCCTCTGCATTATTTATAAACACAAAAGATGGAAAAACTAAAAACGTTGTTTATCAAAGAGCATTAAGTTAATTTTTAAAGTATTTTCATTTTCGACCTTTTTATTTGAAAATAAATTATTGTAAGAAATTGATTGTGGATGAGTTTTACTGAAAATTGAAAAGAAATTTCGCAAGTTTCTTTTGTGTATTCGCCCTGTGAAGCGGGCGAAGGTTTCGCTATCTTTTATTATAATTATAAATTTTCATAAATATCTTCTTATTATGTACAGAAAATATCTTATATATAAGAATTAATGTGGATTAATTAATCTATATATACGTTTAGGCGCCAGACAGACAAACAAGAAACATTGTTTATCCACGTGCATTAGAATAATTTTAGCACTATTATCTAGACAATCTTTTATATTTTCTTTTTCTAAACAAGTTAGAAAACAACAAACTTTATCTTTTTTTAACATTTTTAGTGGGGCAGCAAAGCGCACCGGGGCAAAGCTAGTATATATATATATATATATCAATATAAATATTATATACCATTATAAATATTTAAACAAAATTTGCAGCAAGCAAAACCGTACCCTACATATGCAAACGTTTGTTTTTTTGTGTACGTTTGATAGCACAGCCGAACCCGGGGTTCGTTCGGTTGATAACGATCCAAAATGCTACATTTGACCTGGAACGCACAAATAGTATGGAAAGTGTTGTTGTGAATTTGGAAGAACAAACGATCTACGTTTCTCAATGTAAACAATGGCTCGCGGTTCGTTGAGTACACATTTTGAACAGCTGTGTTACGAAAAGTACAAAGCAACACAAGGAGAACCGAAACTTTCGGTGGTAGAAAATGATGCCATTAATATTTGCAACGAACTTAAATCTTGGGCTGTTAGAAATAACATTTTTCATAATGCCACTACAGATTTGCTAGCATGTTTAAATAGAGCAGGGGTGCAGGGCTTGCCATTATCAGCGAAGTCCTTATTGAAAACCGAAAGAAATCCGGTGGAAATCGGGTCTATTCCAAATGGACAATTTGTTTACTTTGGAATTCAAAATTATTTCATGTGCAAGTCTTTTGATTTTCTTCAGGGTATCAGTGAAGTTCAAATAGATATTGGAGTGGATGGTCTTAAATTATTTAAAAGCTCAAACAAAGTTTTATGGCCAATACTTGGCTCAATTGTTGGTTTCCATAATGAAAGACCGTTCACTATTGCACCTTACAAGTGTTCAAGGTCACAATGGGTTAAACAGTTGCCCAAAATGTTGCCAGGTGGGAAAACGTTTAGAAAGTAGAACAGCGTTCTCGAAGGAATCTAGCTTGCTTAGAATAGATATATCTTATAAAGTTAGATTGGACGACGCTCATCATAGTTTAAATTTTAGGCTCCAAGAAAATGTATTAGAGAGATTTGGTTTTTTTATGGTTTCTCAGTTCCCTTTGGACCCAATGCATATGGTTGATTTGGGCGTAGCTAAAAAATTACTGCTCTTATTATTAAAAAAAGGTGATGTTTGCAAAATGAATTCAAAATTTCTTTCTTTAGCGAAATATGTTCCTTCTGAGTTCGGTAGAGTGTGCCGAAATTTACAGGACATTAAGATTTGGAAATCCACTGAGTTCAGGCAGTTTTTGTGTTGTTCAGGAATATATATTTTAAAAGATAGTGTTAGTGATGATCTTTATTATCATTTCCTTTTATTGCACGGTAGTATCCGCCTTTTATCTTGCGACAAATCGTGCAACACTCACAACAAAATTGCTCAAAAAATGTTAGAAGAGTTTGTAAACTTGTTCGGCGAAATATATTGAGATCATTTAATTAGCTTCAATGTCCACGGACTACTCCATTTGTCTGATTGTGTTAGGCAGTTTGGGTCGCTCGAAAATTTTTCTGCATATAAATTCGAAAATCATATGCAGTTTTTGAAAAAATTGGTACATAAACCAAACAAAATCCTACAGCAAATATCTTTGAGACTTCAGGAAAGGCAGGGCTTAGATGACACACACTCCGCTAAAATGGGATCGTTTCATATTAATCCCAAAAAGGAAAAAGATTCTTACTGCTATAGCGTTACAAATGGTCCAATGAAAGTTACGAGCACTTTACTTATAGGAGGAGAAGAGGCCTTCGTTGCACATATATTTAACAAGTCAGGAAGTTATTTTGAAGAACCGCTCAATTCGCATAGGAGTTTAGGAATTTTGGTAGCAAGTCATATAGCGAATAATAGCTTAACAGTATTAAGAAGTGATATTCAATATAAATACTTTTGCAAACCGAATGAAAGTCAATTTATTTTAATCCCTATTCTGCATCACCTTTTCCATGAATTTTTCTAATACTATTATTTTATTTATTTATTTATTTACTAAAGTATCACCATTAGTACAAAGCTTTATTCCAGGAAAACAGACATGCATAAAATTCCAAAAAAGAAGTTCGACGTTGTGGATGCAAGAGAAACTTCCTCGAACGACTTAAAAGGTATTAACTAATTGCATGCAAATTACATCTCTCCTTCATTCAAATTATTTCATTTCAGAGGTTCTCACCATAGTAAGAGACATACAAAATCGTATGTCAGCATTGGAAAATCGGATGACAACTTTAGAAGAAAAGGTAATTAATCTAGTTAAAAGCTGACTCCAGGATATCTCCAAAACACTTTTTTTTCCTAGACATTAGACAGGCATGAGCAATTAGCGCAACACAAGGCTATAAGAGAATGCAAAGTCATCATGAAGAAGGTCTCAAACTCCGTGTCTCATATGACTGGGGAAGTGGTTGATGATTTACTTTTACAAATAAAAAGTACATTTCCACTAACCACAATGGAAGCAGCTCACGACATTGAGGAGAGGCTCAACGATGAGTACTTCGCTTCTGCTGTGGTATTTTATTGTAATAACAAAAAAAATTAAGAAGACCATAGAAAAGACTCACAACAGGGTAAAACAGCAAAATTTGAGGGACAAGAAAAAGGCACTAGATAACATTATCATCTAGAAATTTCCTGAATAAGAATCCCCGAAAATCTGATTGATTTTAAAAACATCAACGTGATATTTTGCCACACTCATACGTAATTAATATTGAAATTAAGATTTAGTTTTTTTTGTAATAATAATCATATCACTAAATTTTAAAAACATCAATGTGATAATATTGAAATAATATTCATATTTCAGTGCTGTCGAAAAAATTGAAATCACTTCATTCAATTCAGTCTTAAGCATTTCCTCGTGAGTTCTGTGAGTGCAGTAAAAAAGGTCAAGTGTTGCATAAAATTAAATTTAATACTTAAGGACAATAAAACAATGAAAAGGAAAACCTTTTTAACTTATATTTCTGCGGAAAAAAAACGTTTTTATCAAAACGCCGAGAAATACAGAAACATTGAACAATTTCCTCGTGTATCAGAAATTGACGAGCAAATTTTTTTTAGGGGTAGTGAAATTAGTGGTAGTGAAATTAGTGTTGATAAAGTTCGTGAATGTGTAAATGAAAATGTGAATGAGTGCGAATTGAAATCAGTTTGTAGCGATACGAGTTTAGCGGACAGGCTTGAAGATTTCGCAGACAATGTTGAGATTTGTAGTGACCGAAAGAATAGTGAGGAAGATCTGCGTAGTGAAAATAAGTCTTGGGATATTAGCAATGGTATAACCCATAACGCCGTTACCGATTTGTTGCAAACTTTAGCAAGAGTAGGCATTAAGAGTTTACCCTTATCAGCTAAATCCTTATTTAACACGGAAAAGAAGTGCTTAAAAATATCCCACATTCCGAACGGCGAGTTCTTATACATGGATATCCAGAAATTTTTTTTGTCCAAATCGTTTCAATTTCTTGAGGATCGCGATAAGGTAGAAATAGATGTAGGGGTTGATGGTCTCAAAATATTTAAAAGCTCCAACAAAGTCTTGTGGCCGATACTCGGATCAATTGTTGGCTGCCTTAAAGAAAGACCATTTACCATTGCATGCTTTTCAGGGACTAGTAATCCGTGTAACATTAACGATTTCATGAGAGAATTTTGTGAAGAAGTTTCTTGTCTTCGCGAAAGCGCAATAAGGCTAGGTTTTACTGATGTTGTAAAAAGGTTTGATGTTAGGTTGTTCACTTGCGATGCTCCGGCTAGAAGTTTTCTGAGTAGTGTGCAGGGCCATAATGGAAGAAATAGTTGTCCCAAATGTTGTCAGGTAGGCGAGTATTTAGAGGGAAGAATCTCCTTTTCAACACAGTGTAGCGAGCCAAGAACCGACTTAAATTTCAAAATTAGAGTAGATGATGCTCATCATAGTTCAGATTTTAGGGTCCAGGAGAATATTTTAGAAAGGCATAATTTTTTGATGGTTTCTCAGTTTCCGTTAGAACCTATGCACCTTGTAGACCTTGGCGTAATGAAGAAATTATTGTTATTGCTTACAAAAAGAGGAAACGTTCGCAACATGAATGAGAGGTTTGAGTCGTTATCAAAATATGTCCCATCTGAGTTCGGTAGAGTTTGCAGGAATTTAAATGATGTCAGAATTTGGAAGTCCACTGAATTTAGGCAGTTTTTGTTGTATTCTGGAATTTATATTTTGAAAGGTTGCGTTAGTGATGATTTATATTATCATTTTCTTCTACTCCACTGCAGTATCCGTATTTTCTCCACCGAAAAAATTTATCTAACCCAACATAGCATGGCTCAACAAATGATAGGCGACTTCGTCGCATTGTTTGGAGAAAATTACGGTGATCACCTTATTAGTTTCAATATACATTGCCTCCTACATTTGCCAGATTGCGTCAGGGATTTCGGCCCATTGGAAAATTTTTCGGCTTACAAATTTGAGAATTACATGCAATTTTTAAAAAAAGTTGATACACAAGCCAAATAAAATATTGCAGCAAATGTATTTTCGACTTAGTGAAAGGCAGGATTCCCTTTTATCTACTTCATCTAAAATAGGATCGTTTGACATTAATCCCAACAAGGAAAAAGATTGTTATTGCTTTAGTATTACAGAGGGTCCAGGTAAGGTTTTTGGGTTAAAAGCCATAAATGGAGAGACAGTTTTCGAAGCACAAAGGTTTAGAAAGCAGGAAAGTTATTTCAATGAAACTCTTAATTCAGAAAGGACTTTAGGAATCATTTTGGCCAGCGACTTAGAAAGTAGTATTGTTAATATCTCTAGAAAAGAAGTTGGGTACAAGTATTTTTGTATGCCAGAAAACGGAAAATTCATTTTAGTTCCCATTTTGCATCAACTTTTTTTCAAATTCTTTTAGGGCGCTTTTAAATCTCACTATGAAATTTACTATTTAATTTTTCATTCTTTTACTTTTTTCAGTACACAATGTACAAACGGAAGTACGACGTCAGCCCCTCCGCCGAGAAAAGCCCAGCAGGAGAGTCCGCCATGATGAGGGTGGAGGCCAAACAAGACAGTCAGTATGCCAAATATTTATTATTATTACATTTTTTATTTGTTTCCATTTGCCGTAGAGATACTAGCCCTATTGACCAGCCAAGATGCGAGGTATTCTGCAATGGAGCAGCGGATCGCTGCGATGGAGGCTAAATTAGATGCCTTGGAGAAAAAGGTTCTCATGTTCAGTAAGTTATTTATGAACTATTCTAATCAATCTCCTCCTGCAGATTCCGGATAAGTTTGAAGTACTGGCGCAGCACACGGCGGTCCGGGAATCCCAGGAAGGTGTTGCTGAGGCGTGTATGCAACTCTGTGGACCGCATCACCGGTACCGAGGTAGATGAAGTCCAGTTGGAGGTTAAATCTTCCTTCCCTCTTCGAACTATGCAGGAAGTGCATGATTTCGAGGAGCGGATGGAAAGCGAAAGTTTTAAAGCAGCTGCGGTATTTATATTAAAGAGCATCACTAACTTGATTCATTCATTTTCATTCCTTTTCTCCGCAGAAAACCGTGATATTTGGAATCAAAGGGTCCGTCGGTACAGTCGAGAGCGTGTTTAAGGCGCTGATTACCGACGAACTCTTAAACTACTTTAATTAGAGTGGGGTGTGGGATAAACCGGCCCTGAAGAACTCCGGTTTGTTTAACGCGCTGCTATCCGGTAATTCTTCATATAAAAGTTTCTGTGAGAAAATGTAATCAATATAGTACTTGTTACTTCCAATTGCAGATGTATTTAATTCATTGGGCCAAACGGAATTTGAGGCCCAAGTTAAAAAGGCGCTAGACAAGGCGAGAAACCGGAGGAAACAAAAAAACATAAAGACCAAGCTGCAGGCTGTGCCGGTGATCGCAAACGATGATGAGATGTTATAATAAAAATATTTAGTTAGTTAGTTTAGTTAGTTTATAAGTTTAGAGTTGCATAAGCACATAAGATTTTCAACTGTGATTCTGATATCCAAATATTTTAACAGAATTAACAGCAATTTCAGACCTCTTTCGAGTTTCTTATAAACCAGTATGTGATCACATAACATACACAAAATTTTAATATGTTAAAATTATTAAATAAAAATTGAAAGCTAACTTCTTTAAATATTTCGAAGCTATTGTTAAATTAGGAGATTATACCAAGTACGATCAAAATTTTCGTAGATGATGTAATACGTAGCACCACATTGTATTAATCGAAGACATCAAGAAAAGAAAGTCCCGTGCAGTAGTCAAACAGCAACATATGGTCTGTAAATCGAAAACTAGAGCAAACAAATTTGTGCGACTTTCAGCGACACTCTGTGACTTAGCAGGTAAAGCTTTAACCTATTCAAACTAATTTGGATGACATTACACTGCAATTACTTGACTAAGAAAATCCCTTCTGTTGCAGTTGATAAAGCTAATGTCTCAAAAGAGATTTTATCTGTGTTATATGGTCAGTTCTAAAAGCTAACAAAATTCTAGATAGCTATATACCATAGATGTTGCAGGCACAATATTGACGAAAAAGAAGGAATAAAATTAACTTTGACAATCGCATATGTATGTTGCTTTTGGAAATCGTAGTGCTTTAGATAACTTAAGACGACTGAATTGTTTAAAAATATATACGTTGTTTTAACAGCCTTATTCCTATTCGGTAACCATATAGACGCTAGGCATCCATTTAAATTGTACATAAAAGTGCCTTTATAAACTCTTGCAATGGAATCCTTTAATTCGCTAATCAGAAACATGGCCGTAAATAATTAATATTAACTCTGTAAGCATAATATACATACACAAAATATTCCTATATTCCAACGCTTTCATCGGTTTCCTGCTCTCTGGTTTTCCTTAATTCCTCTCTATGGCGAAGTGTGACTTCTAAAAATTTTACATAACCTTCATCCACGTCAGATACATCACTTTCAATACCTTCCTCAATCACAGCCTTGTTTGACTCATCGTCCGAAGACGATGATGAAGTTATGTATTCTTCATCAGTTTCGGTATCACAGTTTCTGCCATATAATTTTGCTTTCAGCATTTCATTTTCACGCTGGTATTGACCTGCCAGTTGGCGCCAGTATCTTACTTGATGGGAACATATCCACTTCAAAGCGTTTTCGTAGGTCTTTTGCCAAAGTTCCTGTGCTTCGAAGGTTCGTTGCTCAGTGCTTTTTTCAGCCGACATTTTTTTGATTTCTTTTCTGAAATTAGGTTTCTTTTGTTGTTCTTTACTTCGCTGTGACCTAGTGGCCGATGGCTCAATTGGTTGCACAGCTTCATTTTCCAACTTTTGTCGCTCCGCTTGTCGGTGCAACTGCTTTTCGTGGTTACGCCGCTTGTTGCGCAAACGTCGCTTTGCAGCTTTATTTTTATTGGCTTTTCGCATTTCGAACTTTGCGAGTTTGATTGTAAGGCTAGTGAACGTAATTTAATTTTCAAAATTGTTTAATTCCCCATTAAAAACGTTTTTAAAATGACTGAAATGTACAATATAAAAAGCACACGGTGTTCTCGTTAGGATTGAATGCCGGCTCAGTGTTGTATAAATATGTATTTCAATGTCGACCTTTCTTACTACCTTTTATTCTCAAATTATTAATTTCACTACTTTTACCAAGAAAAGTACTAAAAATTTGAACGCTTTTTTCTTCAAAGGTTTTTATTCATAATGATACCAACCAGATATAAGCTGTAGTACGGGAGTTATGTGTAGTTAATTTTCAGATTTCAACCAAGTAGAAAGTAAAACCGGAAGAAAATTAGAGTAGTTGAGCACCATCACAGTTTAGAATTTAGGAATCAAGAGAATATTTTAGAAAGGCTGAAGGTTTATAATGTGTCCGCTAGAATATATGCACCTTGTAGAGCTTGGCGTTATGAAAAAATTGTTACTATTGCCTATAAAAAGAGGGAACGTTCGAAACATGGATGCAAGGTTTGTGTCATTATAGTATGTGCATTGTCATTTGGGTAGAGTTTGTAGGAATTTAAAAGATGTCAGAATTTGGAAGTCCACTGAATTTAGGCAGTTTTTGGTGTACAATGGAATACATATTTTGAAAGATTGTGTAATTTAATTTTCTATTAAATATTTACTTTCTTTGATTTACATTGTGTTTGTCAAACCGAAAGTGGATATCTCTAATTGAGAATAATATTATAAAAATGCAACTCTTCATAACATTTGCCATGTTGAATTCAACAAGAAACTAAGAAAAGATGAATATGATTGAAAGATTTAACCCTGCAAAACCGCAGTAACCGAGTCGCTCTCATAATATTTTTAGGAGCAATTCGAAGTGAGAAAGGGAAGTCGAACTAACCAAATATTTACATCTATCTAGCTCTTTCTTTCTTGTGTCATTCCGATTTGACATCTTGACAAACTGCTGTCAAAAATTTTAAGCATCCCCACGTGCCAAGTGTAGAGAATAAAAAGTGAGTTGTTCTGTGAAAAAAAGGTCAAGTAAAAATATATATTTATAAATTCATTGATCATGAAAAGAAAAACTGGCTATATTCAAGACATTCCCAGTATAGCCGATTTTGTTGTTGTGTTAGTTGTTGTATTTGTTGTTTTTGTAGCTCCCACAACAACAAGTCCCGCCCCCCGCTCCGCCCTCATTTAGGAGATATAAGCCTTTTAAGTTTGAAAGTTTGGGGGTCTATATCTCCGTAATCCCGGGACATATCTTAATGGTATATACATCGTTGGAAAGATAATTTCAATATCTATAATACTTGTGTAGAGACATTTTCCCGGAAAACTTTTACTTTTCCCGTAAAACTAGATTATAGTTTTTCATACTTTTTTTTTTGATGTTTATGAATTTTTTGAAAATGAAGTTGTTTGGAATGATATAATTTAGCTTACATTTTAAAAAAATATAGTTAATAGCGAATGTTTACGTATTTTTTTTATTAAAATCGGTGCAGTGGTTTGGGAGAAAACGGAAATGAAAATTTGTCAACACTACTTTTTTAAAGTAGCAATATTTAACAGCTAGCAAAATAACAACTCAGGCAAAAAACTTCAGACCTAAGTAGCTGAAAAATTTTTGTTGTTGTTGAAATGGACAATTTTTATGAAAAAAAATCGCGCGATAAATTGTTCATTTCAACAACAACAAAAAATTTTCGCCTGCGGCGCTTCGCTACTGTGCACAACGTTACTAGGGATTTATGTAACTTATATTAATGATTCAAAAAGGGAGTAGACTGTGCCGGTTTAAATATCGTTTTCTCCCAAACCACTGCACCGATTTTAATAAAAAAATAAGTAAACATTCGCTATAACCTATGTTTTCTTAAAATGTAAGCTTAAATATATCATTCCAAACAACTTCATTTTCAAAAAATTCATAAACATCAAAAAAAAAGTAGGAAAAACTATAATCTCGTTTTACGGGAAAAGTAAAACTTTTCCGGGAAAATGTCTCTACACAAGTATTATAGATATTGAAATTACCTTTCCAACGATGTATATATCATTGACATAAAAGGCTTATATCTCCTAAATGGGGGCGGAGCGGGGGCGGGACTTGTTGTTGTGGGGAGCTATAACAACAACAAAAAATCGCTTATACTGGGAAAGGGTAGATTTATTCCAGAAAAACTTTTGTTAATAATTTCTCTTCGGAAAAAAAACGTTCTTATCAAAACGCCGATAGATATAGAGAAATTGAAAATTCGCTCGTATATCGGACATTGAAGCGTCTTCAAGTTTAGCGTCTTCAATTAGGGATTGTGATATTGGCTATGTTGAAATTCCTGGTAGTGAAATTAGTGTTGGTGGAATAGTGGTCCAAAATTCCGTAGGAAGTGATTCTGATTCAGTTGTTAGCGATAGAGATTTAGCGGGAAGTTTTGAAGATTTCGTGGAAAATGCCAACGTGGGTATAAGTGACATGCGTAGTGAAATTAAGTCTTGGGCTATTAGGAACGATATTACCCATAACGCCGTTACGGATTTGCTACGAACTCTAAAGAAAGCAGGCATTAAGAGTTTGCCTTTATCTGCTAAATCTCTATTTAATACTGAAAAGAAAAATTTAGAAATAAAACGCATTCCGAACGGCGAATTCTTATATATGGGTATTCAGAAATTTTTTTTATCGAAATCGTATAAATTTCTTGAGGATCGCGATGAGGTTGAAATAGCTGTAGGGGTACACGGTTTGAAAATTTTTGAAAGTTCAACAAAAGTCATGTGGCCAATACTTGAGACAATTGTAGGTTGCTTTAAAGAAAATCCCTTTATGATTGCGTGCTTTTCAGGGACTAGTAAGCCTTCTAATATAAACGATTTTATGGAAGAATTTTGTGTAGAAGTTGCTTATCTTCGCGAAAACGGATTAAAAATAGGTTTTAATGATGTTGTTGAAAGGTTTAGTGTCAGGCTCTTCACTTGCGATGCTCCCACTAGAAATTTTTTGAGTAGTGTACAGGGTCATAATGGTAGACACAGTTGTCCTAAATGTTGTCAGGTATGAGAGTATTTAGAGGGAAGGATCTCTTTTTCTACACAGTCTAAAGAGCGAAGAACAGATTTGTCATTTAAAATTAGAGTAGATGAGAATCACCACAGTCCAGAGTTTAGAGTTCAAGAGAATATTTTAGAAAAGCATAATTTCATGATTGTTTCTCAGTTTCCGCTAGAACCTATGCACCTGGTAGATCTTGGCGTTATGAAGAAATTGCTCCTATTGTTTATAAAGAGAGGAAACATTCTTAGTATGAATGAGAGGTTTGAATCGTTATTAAAATATGTGCCTTCTGAGTTCGGTAGGGTTTGCAGGAATTTAGACGATGTTGGTATTTGGAAGTCCACTGAATTCAGACAGTTTTTGTTGTACTCTGGGATTTACATTTCGAAAGGTTGTGTTAGTGAGGATTTATATTATCATTTTCTTTTATTGCATTGTAGTATCCGAATTTTGTCTAGTGAAAAAACGTATCAAACCCACAATAGTATAGCTCAGGAAATGATAGGCGACTTCGAGCATTGTTTGCAGAAAATGATGGTCATCATTTAATTGGTTTCATATTCATAGCCTCTTACATTTGCCAGATTGCGTTAGGATTTTTCCGCTTACAAATTTGAGAACCATATGCAGTTCTTAAAAAAATTGGTACACAAGCCAAATCAGATTTTGCAGCAGCTTTATTTCCGACTCAGCGAAAGGAAGGATTTAGATAGGTCAACTTCTTCTAAAATAGGATCGTTTCACATTAACCCAAGCAAGGAAAAAGATTCGTATTGTTTTAGTATTTCTGAGGGTCCTGTTAAGGTTTCTGGGTTAAAAGTGGTACGAGGAGAGACAGTTTACCTCTCGATTCAGAAAGGAGTCTAGGAATTATTTTGTCCAGCGATTTAGATAATATTAGTAGTATCGATATCTCTAGAAAAGAAATAGGGTATAAATATTTCTCTATGCCAGAAGGTAGTAAATTTATTTTAGTTCCCATTTTGCATCAGCTTTTCCACGAGTTCTGTTAGACCAGTTCTTTTCATCGCAGTAATAAATTTACTATTTAATTCTTTTTTATTCATTCTTATGTTTTCAGAGAAAAAAATGTACAAAAAAAAGGCGTTACGACGCGGTTGATCCCGCCAACTCCGCGGATGCAAAAATAGATGGTATGTGTGAAAATATGCATTAAGAATAATACTGATATTAATTGATTTTTTTACTCATAGAGATCTTAAGACTTGCGAGGGACAACAACAGGAGAATGGGGGTGCTGGAGGAAAAAATAGCATTGTTGGAGGGAAGGATGGATGCTGTCGAAAAGAAGGTACGAGATTTCATTTCAATTTTCCGCTTTAATTTTTTAAAGTTCTTCCTTGCTCAAAATCTTTGCAGCTTTTAGAAAAACACGAAGCCATCGCCCAACAAACTGCCATTCGAGAGTGCAAAGTGCTCATGAAAAAGGTCGCCACATCTATGGCGCAGATGACGGAGAAGCTGCAGACGACGCTCAGGTCGAGCTTGGAGCCCTTTTGCCCCTCGACACCATGGATGCGGCGTACGAAGTCGAGCAGAAACTGGAACATGACCAGGACTTCGTTGCAACCACAGTAATTTGAATTGAAATAATTTAAACTGCTTATATCAACTCGAGTTTCTTTAGAAAAAATTTCTTTATCGAGCAAAAGGCCCAACAGGGACAGTGGAAATCGTCATAAAGGTCATGATTACTGACGAGCTGCTAAGCTATTTTAATTGGGACGGCACGTGGGAGAAGCGTGCGTTAAAAAAATACAAGTTTTTTAACGATGTTTTGTATGGTATGTTCACATGGAAATATTATTATAATTCTGTTATTATACCGATTCCAATTACAGATGTGTTTAGTGCAGATGGGCGTGGCTCTTTTGAGGCGCAAATGCGCAAATGTATATTGAAGACTCACAACCGAGTGACACAAAAAAAGTCGCGCAGCAAAGCTATATAAAGCAACCTGTTCCTTATATATATACCTAAGACTTATACCTAGCTAAGCAAACTGAATTAATTTTTGATTTATTATTGAACTGATATATATATATATTTATATATACATACTTGTGCCTAAGCTTATATTTAAGCAACTGAACTCATATTTTTTACGTTTTTTATATATATATGTTTATATATATATGTGTTTTTTGTTAGTTAAGTTTTTGTTTTGCTGTTACACACAAAACTATGTACATAAAGAGGCTAAAACTTATTTTACCTTTTTATTTGAATTTTGTACTATGTAAATATTTTTATATTTACAATATATAAAGATATACAAAATACATTTCATTTTTTATTAATAATCCGTTCGGTTTGGTACTACATAGTATCTGTGACATCGTTGGTTATTTCACTGGTACACGTAACATATCTGTTTGGTACCGGTGACCGTAACATCGTTGGTTATTTTACCAGTACTAGTAACCGAACTGCTTGGACAAAATGAAATTTCTGACAAAAAATCGGATAGTGAGAGTGTCCGCAGCGATTAAGCCTATGCGGATAGTTTCTCGTCGTTTTCTAACCTCTCTTTTGACAATAGACTTACATTTAATATTTGCAACGAACTTAAATCTTGGGCTGTTAGAAATACCATTTCTCATAATGCCACTACAGATTTGCTAGCATGTTTAAATAGAGCAGGGGTGCAGGGCTTGCCATTATCAGCGAAGTCCTTATTGAAAACCGAAAGAAATCCGGTGGAAATCGGGTCTATTCCAAATGGACAATTTGTTTACTTTGGAATTCAAAATTATTTCATGTGCAAGTCTTTTGATTTTCTTCAGGATATCAGTGAAGTGCAAATAGATATTGGAGTGGATGGTCTTAAATTATTTAAAAGCTCAAACAAAGTTTTATGGCCAATACTTGGCTCAATTGTTGGTTTCCATAATGAAAGACCGTTCACTATTGCGTGTTTTTCTGGGATTAATAAGCCATGTAGTGTCAATGATTTCATGAACGAATTTTGTATAGAAGTTTCTCATCTTCAAGAGAGCGGTTTGAAAATAGGTTTTAGTGAAGATTTAAGAAAGTTCAGTGTTCGATTATTCGTTTGCGACTCTCCTGCTAGATCTTTCCTTACAAGTGTTCAAGGTCACAATGGGTTAAACAGTTGCCCAAAATGTTGCCAGGTGGGAAAACGTTTAGAAAGTAGAACAGCGTTCTCGAAGGAATCTAGCTTGCTTAGAATAGATATATCTTATAAAGTTAGATTGGACGACGCTCATCATAGTTTAAATTTTAGGCTCCAAGAAAATGTATTAGAGAGATTTGGTTTTTTAATGGTTTCTCAGTTCCCTTTGGACCCAATGCATATGGTTGATTTGGGCGTAGCTAAAAAATTACTGCTCTTATTATTAAAAAAAGGTGATGTTTGCAAAATGAATTCAAAATTTCTTTCTTTAGCGAAATATGTTCCTTCTGAGTTCGGTAGAGTGTGCCGAAATTTACAGGACATTAAGATTTGGAAATCCACTGAGTTCAGGCAGTTTTTGTGTTGTTCAGGAATATATATTTTAAAAGATAGTGTTAGTGATGATCTTTATTATCATTTCCTTTTATTGCACGGTAGTATCCGCCTTTTATCTTACGACAAATCGTGCAACACTCACAACAAAATTGCTCAAAAAATGTTAGAAGAGTTTGTAAACTTGTTCGGCGAAATATATGGAGATCATTTAATTAGCTTCAATGTCCACGGACTACTCCATTTGTCTGATTGTGTTAGGCAGTTTGGGTCGCTCGAAAATTTTTCTGCATATAAATTCGAAAATCATATGCAGTTTTTGAAAAAATTGGTACATAAACCAAACAAAATCCTACAGCAAATATCTTTGAGACTTCAGGAAAGGCAGGGCTTAGATGACACACACTCCGCTAAAATGGGATCGTTTCATATTAATCCCAAAAAGGAAAAAGATTCTTACTGCTATAGCGTTACAAATGGTCCAATCAAAGTTACGAGCACTTTACTTATAGGAGGCGAAGAGGCCTTCGTTGCATATATATTTAACAAGTCAGGAAGTTATTTTGAAGAACCGCTCAATTCGCATAGGAGTTTAGGAATTTTGGTAGCAAGTCATATAGCGAATAATAGCTTAACAGTATTAACCCTTTGAAGACAATTGTTGCTTATAAGCAACTTTTAAATCTACGGCTCTAAAACTTTAGATTGGGAGTCTCTGATTTATAACGGTAAATTGCATACAAAGATCGATCTTTTCTTAGTAAAATGACACAAAAGTAAATGTTCTAGTTCTTTTGGTTCTTTCGTTTTGTTAAGTTATTCAATGCAACTTTAGTAAGAAACAAGACGTCGAAAAAGGTGCCGTGGAAAAGAATTTTTTTAAAATATATAAATAATAGTTACAAAACTAAAATTGACACTATGTCACAAAATACAGGTAAGTTATTTTATTTATGAATTTATTTGGAGCCAAGGTGTTGATTTTAGTGAAATAGAATTTTTTTAATCCAAAGTTGCTTATAAGCAACTTTGGTCCATGGTGGTCATAAAAAATTTAAATATAAAACCGATTTTTAGCAAAGTTCCAACGTCGGAAAGGTTTAACAGATGATGAAATTGAAGCCATCGCAAACTTTGATTGGAACCTGTCATCTGATGAAGATGGAGATGTTGAGGATGAAGGCAATCAGGATTATTTAGAAGAAGCTATTGAAGAAATTTTGGCAAGAGGAGAGCAGGCGGAAACGGATGCGATAGAAAAGTTAATGGAAGATGACCTAAGCCCAGACGGTGAGGATCACCAAAAAATTGATGATGGCAAAGATCATGGTGGAATTTGCTATGAAAAGATAGATGCATCAAAACTGATATGGAGGAAACGCGAAATGCATGCGGTCGATGTGACTTGGAAAGGAAACGTTGAAGGTGATGGTGCGTGTCAGGTAAAAACTCCATATGAATATTTCGAAACCTTTTTCGATGACGAGGCTTTCGATCTTATCGCATTCCAAAGCAATTTATATGCAATGGAAAAGATGGCTACAGAATTAAAATGTGCTCCTTTTGAAATACGACGTTATGTTGGTGTTTTATTATTTATGGGTATTATAAAAATACCGCAAATGAGAATGATGTGGTCGAAAAAGTTCCAATTTAATTTCATAACTGATGCCATGACACGACTAAGGTTCGAAAAAATTAAAAGCTGTTTTCACGTCAATGAACTGTCCAAACAGCCAAAAAAAGATGAACCGAATTATGACAAATTGTATAAAGTGCGTCCGTTACTGACAATATTAAAAAATCGGTTTAACCAGTTGCCCCAAGAAGAATTCCAATGCGTAGATGAACAAATTATAGCTTTCAAGGGTAGATCAAGCCTAAAGCAATACAATCCAGCAAAGCCCCATAAGTGGGGAATGAAGATGTTCACTAGAGCTGGCGCGTCAGGCATGATATACGATTTTGCTCTATATGTCGGTGATGGAACTTGTCCAAAATATGGGCTTGGAATATCGTCAGATATAGTACTATATTTGGCCTCCACTTTGCCCAAGAATCAAAATTTTAAGCTTTATTTTGATAATTGGTTTACGTCGATAAGTCTCATGACGGCACTAAAAGAAATTGGCATATTCTCTTCCGGAACTGTGCGAAGAAATAGATTGACGAAGTGTGATCTTCTCTCAGAAGCCGAGCTAAAAAAGAAAGGTAGGGGCTCGTATGATATGAAATGTGAAATTACCAACAATATAACTGCAGTCTGCTGGTTCGACAATAAAAGTGTCAACCTTTTATCCACACATATGTGTGATAAACCAATGGGATCCTGCAAGCGTTGGAGTAGCAAAGAGAAAAAAATGATCAGTGTTCCAAGACCAGCTATAGTTGAAGATTACAATCGGCATATGGGGGGAGTTGATTTGTGCGATATGCTCTTGGAATTATATAGAATTAACCACAAGTCAAAAAAGTGGTATATGCGTATTGTGTATTGGTGTATTGGAGCAGCTGTGGTAAACGCTTGGCTTTTATATCGAAAACATTTTAAGCCTTCTAATGATTTCCGCAAACCAATGAGGCTTATATACTTCCAAATGGAAATAGCGCATTCACTACTAAGTTCTATTCCTCCCACCACCAACATAAAACGCTCTAGAGGCCGTCCTCCTCTACAGTTTGTGGAAACAACACCAACTTCGCAATCGCCGATTTCGTCCATCCAATCACCGTCACCTTCGCATCCGTCACCATCACCCTCCAGCAGTGCATCCAGCTTTTCAAAACGGAAGTACACCCAAGATCCACCAAGAGCCTTACGATACGATGAAAAGGGCCACTGGTTGGTATGGGGTCAGAAAGGTCGCTGCCGTCTTTGCAAAACCGGAACACCGCTTTCCATTTGCCTGAAATGTGGTGTTAACTTGTGCTCCAACACAAATAAAAATTGTTTCCTGTCATACCATACATAAGAAATAAGATTTCGTAAAAAATGTATGAAATAAAAACCAAACTTTACTTATTTATGTATTCAAATTATTTACCACCATGGACAATTGTTGCTTATAAGCAACATTTCGCAGGACCTTCCAAGAAGGACATAGGGCTTTGAAATTTTATAAATGGCTTCCTTGGGGGTAAAAAATTATGGCCGGCAACACTGCGAATTTTTGGCACCACAGGTTTAAAAGGTGTCACCAAAGGGTTAAGAAGTGATATTCAATATAAATACTTTTGCATACCGAATGAAAGTCAATTTATTTTAATCCCTATTCTGCATCACCTTTTCCATGAATTTTTCTAATACTATTATTTTATTTATTTATTTATTTACTAAAGTATCACCATTAGTACAAATCTTTATTCCAGGAAAACAGACATGTATAAAATTCCAAAAAAGAAGTTCGACGTTGTGGATGCAAGAGAAACTTCCTCGAACGACTTAAAAGGTATTAACTAATTGCATGCAAATTACGTCTCTCCCTCATTCAAATTATTTCATTTCACAGGTTCTCACCATAGTAAGAGACATACAAAATCGTATGTCAGCATTGGAAAATCGGATGACAACTTTAGAAGAAAAGGTAGTTAATTTAGTTAAAAGCTGACTCCAGGATATCTCCAAAACACTTTTTTTTCCGTAGACATTAGACAGGCATGAGCAATTAGCGCAACACAAGGCTATAAGAGAATGCAAAGTCATCATGAAGAAGGTCTCAAACTCCGTGTCTCATATGACTGGGGAAGTGGTTGATGATTTACTTTTACAAATAAAAAGTAAATTACTGTAGTATTACTTTTACAAATAAATACTAACCACAATGGAAGCAGCTCACGACATTGAGGAGAGGCCCAACGATGAGCACTTCGCTTCTGCTGTGGTATTTTATTGTAATAACATTAGAATTACATTTACTATTAGAAAAAATACCTTTTTAACGTGAAAGGCGCTTCGGGGAAGTTGGATTTTGTGATGAAGACGATGATAGAGGATTTGTTGTTATCGTTTTTCAACTGGAATGGCGTGTGTGGAAAACGGTCATTAAAAAAGTGTCACCTCTTTAACGACATTTTATATGGTATTATATTTTGTTACTTATATTTAAAATCATTGTTTTATTATAATACATTACGATATTTTCCTTAATAGATGTCTTCAGTACGGTGGGGCGATTGAGTTTTGAATCGCAGCTAAAGAAGACCATAGAAAAGACTCACAACAGGGTAAAACAGCAAAATTTGAGGGACAACACTCAGAGGAAAACGTCAGGTAAAAAATTGACAAAGCTCCTGTTGAATTTACAGTATGCATAATGCCATACAAATTGACGAAAAATTCAGATTTTTACACGATTTAGTTTACACTATGCACATTGTTAATTTTACATAGGTAAACTGGTTACATTATTGACGCGGTTGTTGATTTAAAAAGAGATCATGCTATATCAACATTATTATGTAAATCAAATATTACAACTGTCGCAGAGTTAATTCTACGTTTTATCTGCTCATTTCGACAAATAACAGGCAATTTTTTTGCTATTTAACATGCGTTGTTATTGGCAACTGAGCAATTACAAGAACCATATACAGTGTTAATTCTACATACAATTCTGTATATGGTTCTTTCAACGCTATCAAAGCGAACACGTGGCTTCAATATAAAATATTCCGTTATGTCAATCCAACCCTTACATGATGATGAGTGTTGAATCTACATGAAACTATATTCTTAAACAGATGGCAATGTTCGATATTAAATGTGCCGTTATCGACATTCACTCTTAACCTGATAGAAGTGTTAAATCTACGTTGTGCATGTTCATTTCATCATAAGTAAACAGATCATCCTGTTCCTTCTTATAAAGAATTAGTTAAGCTCAGTTTAAAATAGCCCTTCGTGCTGGTAGTATCGAAGAATTTACAGTTGCTTCAATTTAGTAACAATTATATATGCGTAGTGAAAAACTTTTGCTAACAAAGTGAAAATTAAAATAAACTAACTAACATTGAATTAAAAATGAATTCAAACGAGTTTTCGGAGAATGTTTTGCTTGAATTTGTAGTTGAAAGTGAAAGTGAAACACTTAGAGCAAGTGGAAGTAGTACAGACGCCAACAGTGAGCTGAAGGAAATTATTTGCCAAAAATTTGGATTTGAAGAAGATATTTATAGGAAGTTGCTCGGTAAGTACAAACATGGAACATACAACTCAGTCAGAGTTTTTTAATATAATATAAAATCCGCATTTAAGATTGCGGAATGGATGTCGAAAGCCTCACCTTAATTAAAGATGAAGATATCAATGAATTGTTCCCAATTTCAAATATGGGTTTGCGTGTAAAATTTAAGGCCCGACTCTCTCATTGGAGGCAAAATGATGTAAGCAAAAACATGTAACCAAAAATTGTAATACATTGTATCTATGTAAATATTTATCTAAAAAAAAATTTCAGGCTGATACACTTTCGATAAAAAGCTGGTTGACTTCATCATCAACCCAAAGCTCTTCAACCCACACATCGAATGCTGTCAATCTACATGATATTCTTAAAGCAACCCCAAGAGGACAGGCAATTTTAGATTTTTACAGTGCTAACTCAATTTTGAAGGATGAGCAGCGGGATGCTCTAATAAACATTATAACGGAAAGTTACTCACAAAAATGTATGTCAATGACAATGAAAGATATTGTCAAGTTCAATGGAGAGATAGGGGCAATGTTTCCCTCGGAAGATTTGGTAAGCAAAGCAATTAAATTTGTTATTCTTTATTGTCTATTGTTGTTTTACCATAAAAAGAACGCATTTGTGTTGTTATGTAAGTAAGTAGCATGGAATCAATAATATTATCTGCATTTTAGAGATATTATTACAACATTCGCGGAAAAGGCTTAAATCCAACGGGAAAACTATATGACAAGGCAACCAACGCTCGGAGAAAAATGAAGAAGAAGAGACCAAGTGAAAAGACAAATTCGCTCGAATTAATAGCAGCTTCTGAATCTATGGTTGCAAGTAAGCATATTTTGCTCATCTCATTTTTTTTTAAATTCTTTTTTTTCGCAAATGACTATATATATTGTTTGCTTTTTAACTAGGTGATGATGACATTGAAAAAAAAACCTGGTTACTGCACAACATGGAACCATGGGATGAAGTCTGCGAGAAATGGAAAAGCACCTTTCACATTCGAAGATCCGATGTCCTTTCAACGGATATAAACATTTTGGAGCACTGGCCTTTATTTCAAAACTCAATGGGACATTTGTTGGTAAAAGCATTTTAAAAGATTTATTACATTCAATAATAACATAATTTTATATATACCTTAGATTGAAATGGATTTTGCTCAGCTTTTCCCCGGAAAAGATCAAATCCTTTTTAAAAAATGGAATAGCTTTCAGGAAGCAATAATTCCTTACTATGAGGAGAAAATAAAGGACGTTGAGTGTAAGAACTTGCTTAAGAGGCTCAATGGCGATATTTCTGCTGGTAATTTTGATTTTCATATTGTCATATCAACACTTAAAGTATAAATTTCAGACTCAAAGAACTGCATTTGAACTCTATTAATTCATGCTGTGATTAAACCGTCTGTTATTGCAAGTAGTGCTACTTCTGCTGTGAGCAAACGGATAAAATGGAAGCCGTCAATTTGTGATGCACAAGCGGCAACGATACTTCACTGCGTATCTATTAACGATTACAGGCGGCAATATGACAGTTTGAAAAAAAGTGCCATTGACAAAAATTCCACGATGCAGCCATTAATGCTTGTGATTGGGCCGATTATTACTAAGTTGGAATCTTTTTACGTCCTTTTCGACGAAATTTTATATAAGGTACCAACATTTCTAAGATGTTTAGATATTTTGCATAAGCTGTATTATGTAATGAATTTTAAGTATCCTTTACAAGCAAAAGGCTTTTATGAATTAATTGACACCCATTTCTTTGAAATTGAAGTTGCTACAAACCCTAACGTAATTCATTTGATTAACTATTTAAATAATAACGAAAGTTAGGTTCACAATGACTTTTATATGTTTCCTTTGCAGCTTTCAAGCTGCGAATTCAAAAGCTTTAATTGTTCATTTGAAAGCATTTCATACTATCAAAAAAATTTCCAAATTTACTTGTAATGTTCCAAAATGTGGCCAATTATTTACAAATTTTTTTGCTTTTAAAAACCATTTAGATAGAGTACATAACACGCGTAATTCTGAAAACGTTGAGCGTAACGTTGAGCGAACGAGCACGTAAATTTAACATGATAACCTCTTAAAGTTGACAAGGGACCCTTTTAGAAGTAACAGGATATTCACGTCAGGTTAACACTTTCTAATGTTAATGATATTAAAATAAAAATCATCATGTATCATGTTAAACCTTTAACACGACAAATCCGTTTGAAAAATAACAACACGGTAATTGGTTGATTTCTGTTTGATTTTACAGGATCTTTTCCCTGAGTGAAGAAAAAGGCACTAGATAACATTATCATCTAGAAATTTCCTGAATAAGAATCCCCGAAAATCTGATTGATTTTAAAAACATCAACGTGATATTTTGCCACACTCATACGTAATTAATATTGAAATTAAGATTTAGTTTTTTTGTAATAATAATCATATCACTGGATTTTAAAAACATCAATGTGATAATATTGAAATAATATTCATATTTCAGTGCTGTCGAAAAAATTGAAATCACTTCATTCAATTCAGTCTTAAGCATTTCCTCGTGAGTTCTGTGAGTGCAGTAAAAAAGGTCAAGTGTTGCATAAAATTAAATTTAATACTTAAGGACAATAAAACAATGAAAAGGAAAACCTTTTTAACTTATATTTCTGCGGAAAAAAAACGTTTTTATCAAAACGCCGAGAAATACAGAAACATTGAACAATTTCCTCGTGTATCAGAAATTGACGAGCAAATTTTTTTTAGGGGTAGTGAAATTAGTGGTAGTGAAATTAGTGTTGATAAAGTTCGTGAATGTGTAAATGAAAATGTGAATGAGTGCGAATTGAAATCAGTTTGTAGCGATACGAGTTTAGCGGACAGGCTTGAAGATTTCGCAGACAATGTTGAGATTTGTAGTGGCCGAAAGAATAGTGAGGAAGATCTGCGTAGTGAAATTAAGTCTTGGGCTATTAGGAATGGTATAACCCATACCGCCGTTACCGATTTGTTGCAAACTTTAGCAAGAGTAGGCATTAAGAGTTTACTCTTATCAGCTAAATCCTTATTTAACACGGAAAAGAAGTGCTTAAAAATATCCCACATTCCGAACGGCGAGTTCTTATACATGGGTATCCAGAAATTTTTTTTGTCCAAATCGTTTCAATTTCTTGAGGATCGCGATAAGGTAGAAATAGATGTAGGGGTTGATGGTCTCAAAATATTTAAAAGCTCCAACAAAGTCTTGTGGCCGATACTCGGATCAATTGTTGGCTGCCTTAAAGAAAGACCATTTACCATTGCATGCTTTTCAGGGACTAGTAATCCGTGTAACATTAACGATTTCATGAGAGAATTTTGTGAAGAAGTTTCTTGTCTTCGCGAAAGCGCAATAAGGCTAGGTTTTACTGATGTTGTAAAAAGGTTTGATGTTAGGTTGTTCACTTGCGATGCTCCGGCTAGAAGTTTTCTGAGTAGTGTGCAGGGCCATAATGGAAGAAATAGTTGTCCCAAATGTTGTCAGGTAGGCGAGTATTTAGAGGGAAGAATCTCCTTTTCAACACAGTGTAGCGAGCCAAGAACCGACTTAAATTTCAAAATTAGAGTAGATGATGCTCATCATAGTTCAGATTTTAGGGTCCAGGAGAATATTTTAGAAAGGCATAATTTTTTGATGGTTTCTCAGTTTCCGTTAGAACCTATGCACCTTGTAGACCTTGGCGTAATGAAGAAATTATTGTTATTGCTTACAAAAAGAGGAAACGATCGCAACATGAATGAAAGGTTTGAGTCGTTATCAAAATATGTCCCATCTGAGTTCGGTAGAGTTTGCAGGAATTTAAATGATGTCAGAATTTGGAAGTCCACTGAATTTAGGCAGTTTTTGTTGTATTCTGGAATTTATATTTTGAAAGGTTGCGTTAGTGATGATTTATATTATCATTTTCTTCTACTCCACTGCAGTATCCGTATTTTGTCCAGCGAAAAAATTTATCTAACCCACAATAGCATGGCTCAACAAATGACTTCGTCGCATTGTTTGGAGAAAATTACAGTGATCACCTTATTAGTTTCAATATACATTGCCTCCTACATTTGCCAGATTGCGTCAGGGATTTCGGCCCATTGGAAAATTTTTCGGCTTACAAATTTGAGAATCACATGCAATTCTTAAAAAAGTTGATACACAAGCCAAATAAAATATTGCAGCAAATGTATTTTCGACTTAGTGAAAGGCAGGATTCCCTTTTATCTACTTCATCTAAAATAGGATCGTTTGACATTAATCCCAACAAGGAAAAAGATTGTTATTGCTTTAGTATTACAGAGGGTCCAGGTAAGGTTTTTGGGTTAAAAGCCATAAATGGAGAGACAGTTTTCGAAGCACAAAGGTTTAGAAAGCAGGAAAGTTATTTCAATGAAACTCTTAATTCAGAAAGGACTTTAGGAATCATTTTGGCCAGCGACTTAGAAAGTAGTATTGTTAATATCTCTAGAAAAGAAGTTGGGTACAAGTATTTTTGTATGCCAGAAAACGGAAAATTCATTTTAGTTCCCATTTTGCATCAACTTTTTTTCGAATTCTTTTAGGGCGCTTTTAAATCTCACTATGAAATTGACTATTTAATTTTTCATTCTTTTACTTTTTTCAGTACACAATGTACAAACGGAAGTACGACGTCAGCCCCTCCGCCGAGAAAAGCCCAGCAGGAGAGTCCGCCATGATGAGGGTGGAGGCCAAACAAGACAGTCAGTATGCCAAATTATTATTATTATTACATTTTTTATTTGTTTCCATTTGCCGTAGAGATACTAGCCCTATTGACCAGCCAAGATGCGAGGTATTCTGCGATGGAGCAGCGGATCGCTGCGATGGAGGCTAAATTAGATGCCTTGGAGAAAAAGGTTCTCATGTTCAGTAAGTTATTTATGAACTATTCTAATCAATCTCCTCCTGCAGATTCCGGATAAGTTTGAAGTACTGGCGCAGCACACGGCGGTCCAGGAATGCAAGGTGTTGCTGAGGCGTGTATGCAACTCTGTGGACCGCATCACCGGTACCGAGGTAGATGAAGTCCAGTTGGAGGTTAAATCTTCCTTCCCTCTTCGAACTATGCAGGAAGTGCATGATTTCGAGGAGCGGATGGAAAGCGAAAGTTTTAAAGCAGCTGCGGTATTTATATTAAAGAGCATCACTAACTTGATTCATTCATTTTCATTCCTTTTCTCCGCAGAAAACCGTGATATTTGGAATCAAAGGGTCCGTCGGTACAGTCGAGAGCGTGTTTAAGGCGCTGATTACCGACGAACTCTTAAACTACTTTAATTAGAGTGGGGTGTGGGATAAACCGGCCCTGAAGAACTCCGGTTTGTTTAACGCGCTGCTATCCGGTAATTCTTCATATAAAAGTTTCTGTGAGAAAATGTAATCAATATAGTACTTGTTACTTCCAATTGCAGATGTATTTAATTCATTGGGCCAAACGGAATTTGAGGCCCAAGTTAAAAAGGCGCTAGACAAGGCGAGAAACCGTAGGAAACAAAAAAACATAAAGACCAAGCTGCAGGCTGTGCCGGTGATCGCAAGCGATGATGAGATGTTATAATGAAAATATTTAGTTAGTTAGTTTAGTTAGTTTATAAGTTTAGAGTTGCATAAGCACATAAGATTTTCAACTGTGATTCTGATATCCAAATATTTTAACAGAATTAACAGCAATTTCAGACCTCTTTCGAGTTTCTTATAAACCAGTATGTGATCACATAACATACACAAAATTTTAATATGTTAAAATTATTAAATAAAAATTGAAAGCTAACTTCTTTAAATATTTCGAAGCTATTGTTAAATTAGGAGATTATACCAAGTACGATCAAAATTTTCGTAGATGATGTAATACGTAGCACCACATTGTATTAATCGAAGACATCAAGAAAAGAAAGTCCCGTGCAGTAGTCAAACAGCAACATATGGTCTGTAAATCGAAAACTAGAGCAAACAAATTTGTGCGACTTTCAGCGACACTCTGTGACTTAGCAGGTAAAGCTTTAACCTATTCAAACTAATTTGGATGACATTACACTGCAATTACTTGACTAAGAAAATCCCTTCTGTTGCAGTTGATAAAGCTAATGTCTCAAAAGAGATTTTATCTGTGTTATATGGTCAGTTCTAAAAGCTAACAAAATTCTAGATAGCTATATACCATAGATGTTGCAGGCACAATATTGACGAAAAAGAAGGAATAAAATTAACTTTGACAATCGCATATGTATGTTGCTTTTGGAAATCGTAGTGCTTTAGATAACTTAAGACGACTGAATTGTTTAAAAATATATACGTTGTTTTAACAGCCTTATTCCTATTCGGTAACCATATAGACGCTAGGCATCCATTTAAATTGTTCATAAAAGTGCCTTTATAAACTCTTGCAATGGAATCCTTTAATTCGCTAATCAGAAACATGGCCGTAAATAATTAATATTAACTCTGTAAGCATAATATACATACACAAAATATTCCTATATTCCAACGCTTTCATCGGTTTCCTGCTCTCTGGTTTTCCTTAATTCCTCTCTATGGCGAAGTGTGACTTCTAAAAATTTTACATAACCTTCATCCACGTCAGATACATCACTTTCAATACCTTCCTCAATCACAGCCTTGTTTGACTCATCGTCCGAAGACGATGATGAAGTTATGTATTCTTCATCAGTTTCGGTATCACAGTTTCTGCCATATAATTTTGCTTTCAGCATTTCATTTTCACGCTGGTATTGTCCTGCCAGTTGGCGCCAGTATCTTACTTGATGGGAACATATCCACTTCAAAGCGTTTTCGTAGGTCTTTTGCCAAAGTTCCTGTGCTTCGAAGGTTCGTTGCTCAGTGCTTTTTTCAGCCGACATTTTTTTGATTTCTTTTCTGAAATTAGGTTTCTTTTGTTGTTCTTTACTTCGCTGTGACCTAGTGGCCGATGGCTCAATTGGTTGCACAGCTTCATTTTCCAACTTTTGTCGCTCCGCTTGTCGGTGCAACTGCTTTTCTTGGTTACGCCGCTTGTTGCGCAAACGTCGCTTTGCAGCTTTATTTTTATTGGCTTTTCGCATTTCGAACTTTGCGAGTTTGATTGTAAGGCTAGTGAACGTAATTTAATTTTCAAAATTGTTTAATTCCCCATTAAAAACGTTTTTAAAATGACTGAAATGTACAATATAAAAAGCACACGGTGTTCTCGTTAGGATTGAATGCCGGCTCAGTGTTGTATAAATATGTATTTCAATGTCGACCTTTCTTACTACCTTTTATTCTCAAATTATTAATTTCACTACTTTTACCAAGAAAAGTACTAAAAATTTGAACGCTTTTTTCTTCAAAGGTTTTTATTCATAATGATACCAACCAGATATAAGCTGTAGTACGGGAGTTATGTGTAGTTAATTTTCAGATTTCAACCAAGTAGAAAGTAAAACCGGAAGAAAATTAGAGTAGTTGAGCACCATCACAGTTTAGAATTTAGGAATCAAGAGAATATTTTAGAAAGGCTGAAGGTTTATAATGTGTCCGCTAGAATATATGCACCTTGTAGAGCTTGGCGTTATGAAAAAAATTGTTACTATTGCCTATAAAAAGAGGGAACGTTCGACACATGGATGCAAGGTTTGTGTCGTTATTATAGTATGTGCATTCTCATTTGGGTAGAGTTTGTAGGAATTTAAAAGATGTCAGAATTTGGAAGTCCACTGAATTTAGGCTGTTTTTGGTGTACAATGGAATACATATTTTGAAAGATTGTGTAATTTAATTTTCTATTAAATATTTACTTTCTTTGATTTACATTGTGTTTGTCAAACCGAAAGTGAATATCTCTAATTGAGAATAATATTATAAAAATGCAACTCTTCATAACATTTGCCATGTTGAATTCAACAAGAAACTAAGAAAAGATGAATATGATTGAAAGATTTAACCCTGCAAAACCGCAGTAACCGAGTCGCTCTCATAATATTTTTAGGAGCAATTCGAAGTGAGAAAGGGAAGTCGAACTAACCAAATATTTACATCTATCTAGCTCTTTCTTTCTTGTGTCATTCCGATTTGACATCTTGACAAACTGCTGTCAAAAATTTTAAGCATCCCCACGTGCCAAGTGTAGAGAATAAAAAGTGAGTTGTTCTGTGAAAAAAAAGGTCAAGTCAAATATATATTTATAAATTCATTGATCATGAAAAGAAAAACTGGCTATATTCAAGACATTCCCAGTATAGCCGATTTTGTTGTTGTGTTAGTTGTTGTATTTGTTGTTTTTGTAGCTCCTACAACAACAAGTCCCGCCCCCCGCTCCGCCCTCATTTAGGAGATATAAGCCTTTTAAGTTTGAAAGTTTGGGGGTCTATATCTCCGTAATCCCGGGACATATCTTAATGGTATATACATCGTTGGAAAGATAATTTCAATATCTATAATACTTGTGTAGAGACATTTTCCCGGAAAACTTTTACTTTTCCCGTAAAACTAGATTATAGTTTTTCATACTTTTTTTTTGATGTTTATGAATTTTTTGAAAATGAAGTTGTTTGGAATGATATAATTTAGCTTACATTTTAAAAAAATATAGTTAATAGCGAATGTTTACGTATTTTTTTTATTAAAATCGGTGCAGTGGTTTGGGAGAAAACGGAAATGAAAATTTGTCAACACTACTTTTTTAAAGTAGCAATATTTAACAGCTAGCAAAATAACAACTCAGGCAAAAAACTTCAGACCTAAGTAGCTGAAAAATTTTTGTTGTTGTTGAAATGGACAATTTTTATGAAAAAAAATCGCGCGATAAATTGTTCATTTCAACAACAACAAAAAATTTTCGCCTGCGGCGCTTCGCTACTGTGCACAACGTTACTAGGGATTTATGTAACTTATATTAATGATTCAAAAAGGGAGTAGACTGTGCCGGTTTAAATATCGTTTTCTCCCAAACCACTGCACCGATTTTAATAAAAAAATAAGTAAACATTCGCTATAACCTATGTTTTCTTAAAATGTAAGCTTAAATATATCATTCCAAACAACTTCATTTTCAAAAAATTCATAAACATCAAAAAAAAAGTAGGAAAAACTATAATCTCGTTTTACGGGAAAAGTAAAACTTTTCCGGGAAAATGTCTCTACACAAGTATTATAGATATTGAAATTACCTTTCCAACGATGTATATATCATTGACATAAAAGGCTTATATCTCCTAAATGGGGGCGGAGCGGGGGCGGGACTTGTTGTTGTGGGGAGCTATAACAACAACAAAAAATCGCTTATACTGGGAAAGGGTAGATTTATTCCAGAAAAACTTTTGTTAATAATTTCTCTTCGGAAAAAAAACGTTCTTATCAAAACGCCGATAGATATAGAGAAATTGAAAATTCGCTCGTATATCGGACATTGAAGCGTCTTCAAGTTTAGCGTCTTCAATTAGGGATTGTGATATTGGCTATGTTGAAATTCCTGGTAGTGAAATTAGTGTTGGTGGAATAGTGGTCCAAAATTCCGTAGGAAGTGATTCTGATTCAGTTGTTAGCGATAGAGATTTAGCGGGAAGTTTTGAAGATTTCGTGGAAAATGCCAACGTGGGTATAAGTGACATGCGTAGTGAAATTAAGTCTTGGGCTATTAGGAACGATATTACCCATAACGCCGTTACGGATTTGCTACGAACTCTAAAGAAAGCAGGCATTAAGAGTTTGCCTTTATCTGCTAAATCTCTATTTAATACTGAAAAGAAAAATTTAGAAATAAAACGCATTCCGAACGGCGAATTCTTATATATGGGTATTCAGAAATTTTTTTTATCGAAATCGTTTAAATTTCTTGAGGATCGCGATGAGGTTGAAATAGCTGTAGGGGTACACGGTTTGAAAATTTTTAAAAGTTCAAAAAAAGTCTTGTGGCCAATACTTGGGTCAATTGTAGGTTGCTTTAAAGAAAATCCCTTTATGATTGCGTGCTTTTCAGGGACTAGTAAGCCTTCTAATATAAACGATTTTATGGAAGAATTTTGTGTAGAAGTTGCTTATCTTCGCGAAAACGGATTAAAAATAGGTTTTAATGATGTTGTTGAAAGGTTTAGTGTCAGGCTCTTCACTTGCGATGCTCCCACTAGAAATTTTTTGAGTAGTGTACAGGGTCATAATGGTAGACACAGTTGTCCTAAATGTTGTCAGGTATGAGAGTATTTAGAGGGAAGGATCTCTTTTTCTACACAGTCTAAAGAGCGAAGAACAGATTTGTCATTTAAAATTAGAGTAGATGAGAATCACCACAGTCCAGAGTTTAGAGTTCAAGAGAATATTTTAGAAAAGCATAATTTCATGATGGTTTCTCAGTTTCCGCTAGAACCTATGCACCTGGTAGATCTTGGCGTTATGAAGAAATTGCTCCTATTGTTTATAAAGAGAGGAAACATTCTTAGTATGAATGAGAGGTTTGAATCGTTATTAAAATATGTGCCTTCTGAGTTCGGTAGGGTTTGCAGGAATTTAGACGATGTTGGTATTTGGAAGTCCACTGAATTCAGACAGTTTTTGTTGTACTCTGGGATTTACATTTCGAAAGGTTGTGTTAGTGAGGATTTATATGATCATTTTCTTTTATTGCATTGTAGTATCCGAATTTTGTCTAGTGAAAAAACGTATCAAACCCACAATAGTATAGCTCAGGAAATGATAGGCGACTTCGTAGCATTGTTTGCAGAAAATGATGGTCATCATTTAATTGGTTTCATATTCATAGCCTCTTACATTTGCCAGATTGCGTTAGGGATTTTGGTTCGTTAGAATATTTTTCCGCTTACAAATTTGAGAACCATATGCAGTTCTTAAAAAAATTGGTACACAAGCCAAATCAGATTTTGCAGCAGCTTTATTTCCGACTCAGCGAAAGGAAGGATTTAGATAGGTCAACTTCTTCTAAAATAGGATCGTTTCACATTAACCCAAGCAAGGAAAAAGATTCGTATTGTTTTAGTATTTCTGAGGGTCCTGTTAAGGTTTCTGGGTTAAAAGTGGTACGAGGAGAGACAGCTTACCTCTCGATTCAGAAAGGAGTCTAGGAATTATTTTGTCCAGCGATTTAGATAATATTAGTAGTATCGATATCTCTAGAAAAGAAATAGGGTATAAATATTTCTCTATGCCAGAAGGTAGTAAATTTATTTTAGTTCCCATTTGGCATCAGCTTTTCCACGAGTTCTGTTAGACCAGTTCTTTTCATCGCAGTAATAAATTTACTATTTAATTCTTTTTTTTTCATTCTTATGTTTTCAGAGAAAAAAATGTACAAAAAAAGGCGTTACGACGCGGTTGATCCCGCCAACTCCGCGGATGCAAAGATAGATGGTATGTGTGAAAATATGCATTAAGAATAATACTGATATTAATTGATTTTTTTTACTCATAGAGATCTTAAGACTTGCGAGGGACAACAACAGGAGAATGGGGGTGCTGGAGGAAAAAATGGCATTGTTGGAGGGCAGGATGGATGCTGTCGAAAAGAAGGTACGAGATTTCATTTCAATTTTCCGCTTTAATTTTTTAAAGTTCTTCCTTGCTCAAAATCTTTGCAGCTTTTAGAAAAACACGAAGCCATCGCCCAACAAACTGCCATTCGAGAGTGCAAAGTGCTCATGAAGAAGGTCGCCACATCTATGGCGCAGATGACGGGGGAAGCTGCAGACGACGCTCAGGTCGAGCTTGGAGCCCTTTTGCCCCTCGACACCATGGATGCGGCGTACGAAGTCGAGCAGAAACTGGAACATGACCAGGACTTCGTTGCAACCACAGTAATTTGAATTGAAATAATTTAAACTGCTTATATCAACTCGTGTTTCTTAAGAAAAAATTTCTTTATCGAGCAAAAGGCCCAACAGGGACAGTGGAAATCGTCATAAAGGTCATGATTACTGACGAGCTGCTAAGCTATTTTAATTGGGACGGCACGTGGGAGAAGCGTGCGTTAAAAAAATTCAAGTTTTTTAACGATGTTTTGTATGGTATGTTCACATGGAAATATTCATATAATTCTGTTATTATACCGATTCCAATTACAGATGTGTTTAGCGCAGATGGGCGTGGCTCTTTTGAGGCGCAAATGCGCAAATGTATATTGAAGACTCACAACCGAGTGACACAAAAAAAGTCGCGCAGCAAAGCTATATAAAGCAACCTGTTCCTTATATATATACCTAAGACTTATACCCAGCTAAGCAAACTGAATTAATTTTTTATTTATTATTGAACTGATATATATATATATATATATATATATATATATATATATATATATATATATATATTTATATATACATACTTGTGCCTAAGCTTATATTTAAGCAACTGAACTCATATTTTTTACGTTTTTTATATATATATGTTTATATATATATGTGTTTTTTGTTAGTTAAGTTTTTGTTTTGCTGTTACACACAAAACTATGTACATAAAGAGGCTAAAACTTATTTTACCTTTTTATTTGAATTTTGTACTATGTAAATATTTTTATATTTACAATATATAAAGATATACAAAATACATTTCATTTTTTATTAATAATCCGTTCGGTTTGGTACTACATAGTATCTGTGACATCGTTGGTTATTTCATTGGTACACGTAACATATCTGTTTGGTACCGGTGACCGTAACATCGTTGGTTATTTTACCAGTACTAGTAACCGAACTGCTTGGACAAAATGAAATTTCTGACAAAAAATCGGATAGTGAGAGTGTCCGCAGCGATTAAGCCTATGCGGATAGTTTCTCGTCGTTTTCTAACCTCTCTTTTGACAATAGACTTACATTTATGGCATCATTTTCTACCACCGAACGTTTACGGTTGTTCCTATCACGGTGGTTCTTAAAACACAATTTTTTATCTTCCAGTCTACCGTACGTTCAGCGACCATGCTTTCGTTCAACTTTTCCAGCACTTCCCGACCAAACGTTTGGCTGCCAGTACTGTGTGTATACATACTATAGATTTGTCTTACCGTGTATACTCGGTTAACTCTTTCCTTCTCATGACTGTTTCGATTCAATAATTCTGTTGATATACCTGTGCTTGCCTAGCACATTCTATATGCACAATTGTCAGCTGTTTCTTTGCTAGAGCTAGCATTTATAGAGAGTGAATAAAAATTCAATAAAGTGAATATAAACAATATATTGCTGTCATGATTTTCTCTGGGTTTTTGATGACTAGCTCTGATGAGGAAGATGACGAAGCAACAACTTCATGCAGAGTTCGCAACAGAAAATTAAGGGATAATGGGAATATATTAGATACGCCATTTTAAATATTTATATTTAAAAATTATTATAAATATTATCACCAATATATATATATATATATCAATATAAATATTATATACCATTATAAATATTTAAACAAAATTTGCAGCAAGCAAAACCGTACCCTACATATGCAAACGTTTGCTTTTTTGTGTACGTTTGATAGCACAGCCGAACCCGGGGTTCGTTCGGTTGATAACGATCCAAAATGCTACATTTGACCTGGAACGCACAAATAGTATGGAAAGTGTTGTTGTGAATTTGGAAGAACAAACGATCTACGTTTCTCAATGTAAACAATGGCTCGCGGTTCGTTGAGTACACATTTTGAACAGCTGTGTTACGAAAAGTACAAAGCAACACAAGGAGAACCGAAACTTTCGGTGGTAGAAAATTATGCCATTAATATTTGCAACGAACTTAAATCTTGGGCTGTTAGAAATACCATTTCTCATAATGCCACTACAGATTTGCTAGCATGTTTAAATAGAGCAGGGGTGCAGGGCTTGCCATTATCAGCGAAGTCCTTATTGAAAACCGAAAGAAATCCGGTGGAAATCGGGTCTATTCCAAATGGACAATTTGTTTACTTTGGAATTCAAAATTATTTCATGTGCAAGTCTTTTGATTTTCTTCAGGATATCAGTGAAGTTCAAATAGATATTGGAGTGGATGGTCTTCAATTATTTAAAAGCTCAAACAAAGTTTTATGGCCAATACTTGGCTCAATTGTTGGTTTCCATAATGAAAGACCGTTCACTATTGCGTGTTTTTCTGGGATTAATAAGCCATGTAGTGTCAATGATTTCATGAACGAATTTTGTATAGAAGTTTCTCATCTTCAAGAGAGCGGTTTGAAAATAGGTTTTAGTGAAGATTTAAGAAAGTTCAGTGTTCGATTATTCGTTTGCGACTCTCCTGCTAGATCTTTCCTTACAAGTGTTCAAGGTCACAATGGGTTAAACAGTTGCCCAAAATGTTGCCAGGTGGGAAAACGTTTAGAAAGTAGAAAACCGTTCTCGAAGGAATCTAGCTTGCTTAGAATAGATATATCTTATAAAGTTAGATTGGACGACGCTCATCATAGTTTAAATTTTAGGCTCCAAGAAAATGTATTAGAGAGATTTGGTTTTTTAATGGTTTCTCAGTTCCCTTTGGACCCAATGCATATGGTTGATTTGGGCGTAGCTGAAAAATTACTGCTCTTATTATTAAACAAAAGTTATTGTTTGCAAATTAAATTCAAAATTTCTTTCTTTAGCGAAATATGTTCCTTCTGAGTTCGGTAGAGTGTGCCGAAATTTACAGGACATTAAGATTTGGAAATCCACTGAGTTCAGGCAGTTTTTGTGTTGTTCAGGAATATATATTTTAAAAGATAGTGTTAGTGATGATCTTTATTATCATTTCCTTTTATTGCACGGTAGTATCCGCCTTTTATCTTGCGACAAAACGTGCAACACTCACAACAAAATTGCTCAAAAAATGTTAGAAGAGTTTGTAAACTTGTTCGGCGAAATATATGGAGATCATTTAATTAGCTTCAATGTCCACGGACTACTCCATTTGTCTGATTGTGTTAGGCAGTTTGGGTCGCTCGAAAATTTTTCTGCATATAAATTCGAAAATCATATGCAGTTTTTGAAAAAATTGGTACATAAACCAAACAAAATCCTACAGCAAATATCTTTGAGACTTCAGGAAAGGCAGGGCTTAGATGACACACACTCCGCTAAAATGGGATCGTTTCATATTAATCCCAAAAAGGAAAAAGATTCTTACTGCTATAGCGTTACCAATGGTCCAATCAAAGTTACGAGCACTTTACTTATAGGAGAAGAAGAGCCCTTCGTTGCACATATATTTAACAAGTCAGGAAGTTATTTTGAAGAACCGCTCAATTCGCATAGGAGTTTAGGAATTTTGGTAGCAAGTCATATAGCGAATAATAGCTTAACAGTATTAAGAAGTGATATTCAATATAAATACTTTTGCATACCGAATGAAAGTCAATTTATTTTAATCCCTATTCTGCATCACCTTTCCCATGAATTTTTCTAATACTCTTATTTTATTTATTTATTTATTTACTAAAGTATCACCATTAGTACAAATCTTTATTCCAGGAAAAAAGACATAAAATTCCAAAAAAGAAGTTCGACGTTGTGGATGCAAGAGAAACTTCCTCGAACGACTTAAAAGGTATTAACTAATTGCATGCAAATTTCATCTCTCCTTCATTCAAATTATTTCATTTCAGAGGTTCTCACCATAGTAAGAGACATACAAAACCGTATGTCAGCATTGGAAAATCGGATGACAACTTTAGAAGAAAAGGTAATTAATCTAGTTAAAAGCTGACTCCAGGATATCTCCAAAACACTTTTTTTTCCTAGACATTAGACAGGCATGAGCAATTAGCGCAACACAAGGCTATAAGAGAATGCAAAGTCATCATGAAGAAGGTCTCAAACTCCGTGTCTCATATGACTGGGGAAGTGGTTGATGATTTACTTTTACAAATAAAAAGTACATTTCCACTAACCACAATGGAAGCAGCTCACGACATTGAGGAGAGGCTCAACGATGAGCACTTCGCTTCTGCTGTGGTATTTTATTGTAATAACAAAAAAAATTAAGAAGACCATAGAAAAGACTCACAACATGGTAAAACAGCAAAATTTGAGGGACAAGAAAAAGGCACTAGATAACATTATCATCTAGAAATTTCCTGAATAAGAATCCCCGAAAATCTGATTGATTTTAAAAACATCAACGTGATATTTTGCCACACTCATACGTATTTAATATTGAAATTAAGATTTAGTTTTTTTTGTAATAATAATCATATCACTGGATTTTAAAAACATCAATGTGATAATATTGAAATAATATTCATATTTCAGTGCTGTCGAAAAAATTGAATTCACTTCATTCAATTCAGTCTTAAGCATTTCCTCGTGAGTTCTGTGAGTGCAGTAAAAAAGGTCAAGTGTTGCATAAAATAAAATTTAATACTTAAGGCCAATAAAACAATGAAAAGGAAAACCTTTTTAACTTATATTTCTGCGGAAAAAAAACGTTTTTATCAAAACGCCGAGAAATACAGAAACATTGAACAATTTCCTCATGTATCAGAAATTGACGAGCAAATTTTTTTTAGGGGTAGTGAAATTAGTGGTAGTGAAATTAGTGTTGATAAAGTTCGTGAATGTGTAAATGAAAATGTGAATGAGTGCGAATTGAAATCAGTTTGTAGCGATACGAGTTTAGCGGACAGGCTTGAAGATTTCGCAGACAATGTTGAGATTTGTAGTGGCCGAAAGAATAGTGAGGAATATCTGCGTAGTGAAATTAAGTCTTGGGCTATTAGGAATGGTATAACCCATACCGCCGTTACCGATTTGTTGCAAACTTTAGCAAGAGTAGGCATTAAGAGTTTACTCTTATCAGCTAAATCCTTATTTAACACGGAAAAGAAGTGCTTAAAAATATCCCACATTCCGAACGGCGAGTTCTTATACATGGGTATCCAGAAATTTTTTTTGTCCAAATCGTTTCAATTTCTTGAGGATCAAGATAAGGTAGAAATAGATGTAGGGGTTGATGATCTCAAAATATATAAAAGCTTCAACAAAGTCTTGTGGCCGATACTCGGATCAATTGTTGGCTGCCTTAAAGAAAGACCATTTACCATTGCATGCTTTTCAGGGACTAGTAATCCGTGTAACATTAACGATTTCATGAGAGAATTTTGTGAAGAAGTTTCTTGTCTTCGCGAAAGCGCAATAAGGCTAGGTTTTACTGATGTTGTAAAAAGGTTTGATGTTAGGTTGTTCACTTGCGATGCTCCGGCTAGAAGTTTTCTGAGTAGTGTGCAGGGCCATAATGGAAGAAATAGTTGTCCCAAATGTTGTCAGGTAGGCGAGTATTTAGAGGGAAGAATCTCCTTTTCAACACAGTGTAGCGAGCCAAGAACCGACTTAAATTTCAAAATTAGAGTAGATGATGCTCATCATAGTTCAGATTTTAGGGTCCAGGAGAATATTTTAGAAAGGCATAATTTTTTGATGGTTTCTCAGTTTCCGTTAGAACCTATGCACCTTGTAGACCTTGGCGTAATGAAGAAATTATTGTTATTGCTTACAAAAAGAGGAAACGATCGCAACATGAATGAAAGGTTTGAGTCGTTATCAAAATATGTCCCATCTGAGTTCGGTAGAGTTTGCAGGAATTTAAATGATGTCAGAATTTGGAAGTCCACTGAATTTAGGCAGTTTTTGTTGTATTCTGGAATTTATATTTTGAAAGGTTGCGTTAGTGATGATTTATATTATCATTTTCTTCTACTCCACTGCAGTATCCGTATTTTCTCCACCGAAAAAATTTATCTAACCCACAATAGCATGGCTCAACAAATGATAGGCGACTTCGTCGCATTGTTTGGAGAAAATTACGGTGATCACCTTATTAGTTTCAATATACATTGCCTCCTACATTTGCCAGATTGCGTCAGGGATTTCGGCCCATTGGAAAATTTTTCGGCTTACAAATTTGAGAATTACATGCAATTTTTAAAAAAAGTTGATACACAAGCCAAATAAAATATTGCAGCAAATGTATTTTCGACTTAGTGAAAGGCAGGATTCCCTTTTATCTACTTCATCTAAAATAGGATCGTTTGACATTAATCCCAACAAGGAAAAAGATTGTTATTGCTTTAGTATTACAGAGGGTCCAGGTAAGGTTTTTGGGTTAAAAGCCATAAATGGAGAGACAGTTTTCGAAGCACAAAGGTTTAGAAAGCAGGAAAGTTATTTCAATGAACCTCTTAATTCAGAAAGGACTTTAGGAATCATTTTGGCCAGCGACTTAGAAAGTAGTATTGTTAATATCTCTAGAAAAGAAGTTGGGTACAAGTATTTTTGTATGCCAGAAAACGGAAAATTCATTTTAGTTCCCATTTTGCATCAACTTTTTTTCGAATTCTTTTAGGGCGCTTTTAAATCTCACTATGAAATTTACTATTTAATTTTTCATTCTTTTACTTTTTTCAGTACACAATGTACAAACGGAAGTACGACGTCAGCCCCTCCGCCGAGAAAAGCCCAGCAGGAGAGTCCGCCATGATGAGGGTGGAGGCCAAACAAGACAGTCAGTATGCCAAATATTTATTATTATTACATTTTTTATTTGTTTCCATTTGCCGTAGAGATACTAGCCCTATTGACCAGCCAAGATGCGAGGTATTCTGCGATGGAGCAGCGGATCGCTGCGATGGAGGCTAAATTAGATGCCTTGGAGAAAAAGATTCTCATGTTCAGTAAGTTATTTATGAACTATTCTAATCAATTTCCTCCTGCAGATTCCGGATAAGTTTGAAGTACTGGCGCAGCACACGGCGGTCCGGGAATGCAAGGTGTTGCTGAGGCGTGTATGCAACTCTGTGGACCGCATCACCGGTACCGAGGTAGATGAAGTCCAGTTGGAGGTTAAATCTTGCTTCCCTCTTCGAACTATGCAGGAAGTGCATGATTTCGAGGAGCGGATGGAAAGCGAAAGTTTTAAAGCAGCTGCGGTATTTATATTAAAGAGCATCACTAACTTGATTCATTCAATTTCATTCCTTTTCTCCGCAGAAAACCGTGATATTTGGAATCAAAGGGTCCGTCGGTACAGTCGAGAGCGTGTTGAAGGCGCTGATTACCGACGAACTCTTAAACAACTTTAGTTGGAGTGGGGTGTGGGTTAAACGGGCCCTGAAGAACTCCGTTTTGTTTAACGCGCTGCTATGCGGTAATTCTTCATATAAAAGTTTCTGTGAGAAAATGTAATCAATATAGTACTTGTTACTTCCAATTGCAGATGTATTTAATTCATTGGGCCAAACGGAATTTGAGGCCCAAGTTAAAAAGGCGCTAGACAAGGCGAGAAACCGGAGGAAACAAAAAAACATAAAGACCAAGCTGCAGGCTGTGCCGGTGATCGCAAGCGATGATGAGATGTTATAATAAAAATATTTAGTTAGTTAGTTTATAAGTTTAGAGTTGCATAAGCACATAAGATTTTCAACTGTGATTCTGATATCCAAATATTTTAACAGAATTAACAGCAATTTAAGACCTCTTTCGAGTTTCTTATAAACCAGTGTGTGATCACATAACATTTTAATATGTTAAAATTATTAAATAAAAATTGAAAGCTAACTTCTTTAAATATTTCGAAGCTATTCTTAAATTAGGAGATTATACCAAGTACGATCAAAATTTTCGTAGATGATGTAATACGTAGCACCACATTTCATTAATCGAAGACATCAAGAAAAGAAAGTCCCATTGCAGTAGTCAAACAGCAACATATGGTCTGTAAATCGAAAACTAGAGCAAACAAATTTGTGCGACTTTCAGCGACACTCTGTGACTTAGCAGGTAAAGCTTTAACCAATTCAAACTAATTTGGATGAAGTTACACTGCAATTACTTGACTAAGAAAATCCCTTCTGTTGCAGTTGATAAAGCTAATGTCTAAAAAGAGATTTTATTTGTGTTATATGGGCAGTGCTAAAAGCTAACAAAATTCTAGATAGCTATATACCATAGATGTTGCAGGCACAATATTGACGAAAAAGAAGGAATAAAATTAACTTTGACAATCGCATATGTATGTTGCTTTTGGAAATCGTAGTGCTTTAGATAACTTAAGACGACTGAATTGTTTAAAAATATATACGTTGTTTTAACAGCCTTATTCCTATTCGGTAACCATATAGACGCTAGGCATCCATTTAAATTGTACATAAAAGTGCCTTTATAAACTCTTGCAATGGAATCCTTTAATTCGCTAATCAGAAACATGGCCGTAAATAATTAATATTAACTCTGTAAGCATAATATACATACACAAAATATTCCTATATTCCAACGCTTTCATCGGTTTCCTGCTCTCTGGTTTTCCTTAATTCCTCTCTATGGCGAAGTGTGACTTCTAAAAATTTTACATAACCTTCATCCACGTCAGATACATCACTTTCAATACCTTCCTCAATCACAGCCTTGTTTGACTCATCGTCCGAAGACGATGATGAAGTTATGTATTCTTCATCAGTTTCGGTATCACAGTTTCTGCCATATAATTTTGCTTTCAGCATTTCATTTTCACGCTGGTATTGACCTGCCAGTTGGCGCCAGTATCTTACTTGATGGGAACATATCCACTTCAAAGCGTTTTCGTAGGTCTTTTGCCAAAGTTCCTGTGCTTCGAAGGTTCGTTGCTCAGTGCTTTTTTCAGCGGACATTTTTTTGATTTCTTTTCTGAAATTAGGTTTCTTTTGTTGTTCTTTACTTCGCTGTGACCTAGTGGCCGATGGCTCAATTGGTTGCACAGCTTCATTTTCCAACTTTTGTCGCTCCGCTTGTCGGTGCAACTGCTTTTCGTGGTTACGCCGCTTGTTGCGCAAACGTCGCTTTGCAGCTTTATTTTTATTGGCTTTTCGCATTTCGAACTTTGCGAGTTTGATTGTAAGGCTAGTGAACGTAATTTAATTTTCAAAATTGTTTAATTCCCCATTAAAAACTTTTTTAAAATGACTGAAATGTACAATATAAAAAGCACACGGTGTTCCCGTTAGGATTGAATGCCGGCTCAGTGTTGTATAAATATGTATTTCAATGTCGACCTTTCTTACTAGTTTTTGTTCTCAAATTATTAATTTTACTACTTTTACCAAAAAAAGTACTAACAATTTTGAACGCTTTTTTCTCCAAAAGTGTTCATTCATAATGATACCAACAAGATATAAGCTGTTGTACAGGAGTTATGTGTAATTTCAGGTTTCAACCGAGAATAAAGTAAAACCGGAAGTTGAAACTGCATTCCCTGGTGTTGGAAGAAATGTTGAAAACTAAACTAAAAATAGAATCGGCAACAGGACACTACTTTTGGGAAGCAGTCGGTGTGTACGCCAATATAATATTATTTGTCATTATTTACATGTTTCCATGCAAGAACCTGATAGAAAGTCTTCTGATCAGCGCAGATCTGACTTGTCCATTTGCTGTTACTTGTTACATTTGCATATTTTATAATTTTATTGCATATCTTATGCAGACTTTGTAAACGTTTTTAAACGTTCTACCAAGGCATGAGTGCAACTTGTACGAGGGGATACCACGTCTATCCAGGCCCAATATCGCGCAAAAGTGATATATGAGTTGTATGGCGAAGATCGAGATAGATCATTGATCATAGATCACGCTGCTAATATACTCTCGGTTGCTTGTTTAGGCGCTAATTAGTAAAAATATTTAGTACAAGTGCAGATTTAATTATAGGATTCTATTAAATGTGAATGATATACATATAATGTATATACAGTAAAAAACCTTTTATTTTTAACAGCATACAAGTATGCAGAAACTGTGAACAAATGCTAATTATTTGGCTTGTTTGAAGAAGTGGAGTAAATGGGGTTACTTAATAATTTATTAAAAAGTTGTTTTTAGGTTCATATACACAATTAAGAGAATACTGAAATATTGTAATAATGTGTATCCCTCAATAAGATAAAAACAACTGTCCATAAAGATATTCAAATAGACAAATTATTTACCGTTAGAATAACTACAAAGAATAAGGAATCTGATGAATATAACGATAAATAATGAACCTAAATTTCCACTAAAACAAGTTAAAGCTTTCTACACAATTAAAATAGAAACGAGGCACCTCCTAATAACATTTTTAGGGTGCGTTTAGTTACATAAACTGCAAGTACATGGAACGTTCACACGCTTCCTCTAACAGATCCTGCTGCTGTTGTTTTTCCTTCGGTGTTAGTTCGCGCACCAGATCATCGAAACCGTCTTCGAAATCCTGCTGTGTTACAGCCCGCTCTGCTAAGGAAACGTTGTTGAACGGTTCCTCCAACAATGGTTCGCCAATGATATGACGTATATCGTTCGGCACTGTTTCGGCGTTTTTTATTTGAATATATATCGCTTCAGCGATTTCTAATGTGCGCTTTAAATCAATATTTCCGGAAAGTTCATTTACATGCTTCAATATCTCAGTAAATTCGAATTTGCTTTCGATAATGATATCCGTTTGTTGATCGAGAATCGCAACAGATATTAGAATGTGAAAGTTCGGGCAGGGTAGTTGCGTCCACAGGCATTCCCATAGTTTAAGTATGTCGTTATTAGAAAATTCACGCTTGTACCAAACAAGCAGCCAGCGGAAGCAGAAGTACATGTTGTCCGAGTCGTGAGTTTGCATGTAATTAAAAAGACGTGGATTCGAAAATTCGAGCAAGCGCCGCAACTGAGAAAATTGAGTTTTCATGCCAGCTTGATCCATGTCGAAGTTGGCAAAAACCATATCCATGAAACCAACGAAACACCAAAACGCGTCTACTTCGTTTTGCTAAGAAGATATTATTAATTGAAGATTTGTAGATAACATTAGGTATTTTTTTGTACCTGAATCGCCAAAATGGGCGCCAACAAATCGGACATACCCTGCACATAGCCCAAGTCAAAGTTGTACATTACGTAGGTCATAAGAATTCCCTGTAATACCTGAAGATTCGGATTATCGTCACCAGCGAAAAATTCTAGAGAACGGTCGGTGCGCTTGACATCCTTATCAATTTGGCATTTGCGTTCGCGGTATCCTGAAAAGTTTGCTTCTTGTGCAGTTGACATAGACAACCACTGCGCCTTCATGCTGTAATATTCCATGGACTTTTGCTTACGCCGATCTATTCTATCTACAGCAGTGTCATTCCACGAAAAGTAGTTGAGCAAATACTTCCAAACTTCAGCGCGTAAGCTACTCTCAACCCCGCCACGAAATACTATTTCTCTTACACGCATGGAATCAGAAATGCGACCGTCGGGCGTTAGAAACTCTAGCCACTGCGCCTCGTTAAGTTGACCACCTGCAGCATACAAAATTACTACAAATTTAAATATTCAAATTAAGACCAAACAAACCACGTAGAACAGGTTGTCGTTCAGGCAGTATATTGACTACCTTATCAGCTTCTTCCTTTACGTTTTCAAGCTCGCTTGCATCGGGTGATTTATCCAGGCTACTGCCACGGCTGTTGGCGATGCTGCCATTGCTGTCCATCCCGACCATTTGGTAATTTTCTACGGTGGACGACGACGAATGAGATTTGGGACGTTCGCACGACTCCAGAGGTGACGTTGACGATAGTGGACGTGACTTTGGCGCCATTTTATGTGGCTGCATGTAATCAGGAATATTCGCAAGGAATCCAACCACTTTGTTAGGCAACCACCTATCGTGGACTAACGAACTAGCTTTTATCTCGCCAATATCAAGTTCAGCAAATGTTTTCTTCAGTTTCTGTGTCTCTGTGGTTAGTATAACAAACTCGCCGCGATTCGTACACGAGTTGTCGATGATGTGAAGCTGACGCATAGAGTGCACAAAGAGGTCAGCATTTCCATGCTGGAAAAAAAATTCGGTGTGCAGGGATCGGTCGGATTTACGTATAAAACGTATCGTTTGACCACGATGCTTAACTTCAAGTGAACCCAACTTCTCGAGGCGAGTGCTTATACCTCGAAATTTCTGTGGCATTAGCTCTGGTTTTACATTAAACACCTTACATTCAGAGGTAGTTCGTGTGCGACGCGATATTGTATCCACTAGCGCCCAGTCTCCTTGATCCTGAAGGTCGTCAGATATGAGAATGCTTTCATTAGGACGCCATTCGATGTAAAGACGTCGCGAAGGCAAGTATTCGACTAGAGACAAAGATCCGCTGGTATTTAGATCAGAAATATGTTCGGCACTTGCTATTTTCAGCAGTACACCGTCATGAGTGCAAAGAATCTGAAGTATAGAAAGGCTTCAAAGTAATATAAGTATGGGGTGGACCTCAAATAAAACATACATTAAAATTATTTTGTGTATCGTCGGCACCAATGCTACCTACACCAATGCTTGTGGTCGAGGAAGTGATGGAGGGCGTCTGCGGTGATTCATGCATGTTCAGTTGCGTCGACTGATTGCAATCATATCGAACTGAAGTGTTCATTTTTATGTTTGTCGATTTCAGTAATTTGGTTTTAAAACCACAAATCGCCAGATTTTATTTTTATTGTTCACGCAGCACCAATTTACAAAAACTTGCAAATAAAAAAAATTCTTATTTCTAAATTGCAAATTAAAACCTTATCGTACTGGATGCTTTGTTATCATTTTTTTTGACAGCATTTTATGGCACGGCCATAATGTGATTAATAAAGGCGGATTCACACAGCTTCCGTTTCTGTTGTTTGTTCCGAATATATTAGCTTTGATTGGGATGAGTCCAACGGACAGAGACACAAAGAAAACATGTACTGTGAAGAGAACATGAATGTTCGCGCCTTAATCTATGCTTTTTTTTTGTAGTGCTAAGTATTATATTATATCCATAATTATAGCCTCATTTCAAATAAAATAAAATATTAAAACTTAATACAAAAAACTTATTCATTATGCAATATGTATGAATATCTATCTCTTGAATTAGAATAAAATCTAAAAGAAAATAAAAATAAATAGTATTCAGACAATTCATTCTTATCTTAGATTTGTTAAATTTAATTGAATATGAATCACCAACAATAATTATACAGTATCTGAGGCTTTAAAAATGAGTTTTTAAGTAGATGTATTTTCCCTCTATAATAAACAAATAATAAAATTTAAATATTGTATTAATAATTGAATAGTTTTTCATAGTATTATTATGAATTTTTAGTTATTCATAAATTGAACCAATTATAAGATATTCAAGTAGCAGCGAGTAGATTCGGAATACCCAGATGTTTACTAAACAAAATTATAGAAGATAATGATTTAAATATGTTACAAATGGGCGAAAGTGAAGGAATTGCTGTCAGAATGATGAAAACTGCATCGACATCGGTTCACGCTTCCGCTTTTAGCTATACATATACGAGTATTTACTTCCTTGTGTACGTTAGTAGAAACCAGAAAGTACTGCAATCGCAAAAAACGTTGGTATTCACATTTCAATGTAAATAGTCATTTTGACTAGTTTCGTCATGACGTACATATTCAGGTAATCTCCATAACTCGAGAACGGAGTTGTAGAAAGTTGAGACTTTTATAAGGCCTAGCTGCGCACCTAATTCGGTAAAAATAGGTCGCAGTATCCAAAAAACTTTCGTATAGAGTAACTATTAAAAAAAACTATTATTTCAAAAAAATCCAGGGAAAAGTAAAGCTTACCTATACCAAAATCCGGATAATAATTCTTCGAAAGAATTTTTTCGGTACCCTTTGCAAATAAAAGCCTCACAAGATATTTTTTCGATAACTTTTTCATTTATAAATTAAACATAGAAACATGAATTATTTATTGTCTGATTTTATATTTAAAATTAATTGATAACTGTTATTAATGTGACATTTGACAAAAGTTTTAAGCTCTGGTTCCAATTCTATTATATACAATTTCGAAATTATTACTGATTGACTTAACTAAAGAATTATTTGTGCAAACTATTTTGTAATTGTTTTTTCATAAATTTCCAATGATACCTTTAGCACACAAAAGTCATTTCCCATTTGTAAAAAGTAGTTGGTGAATTCAATTTACTGTTAAAAAATCATATTGCAAATTTTTCAAAACGCATTGATGCGTTTTTTGAAGAGAAACAATATCCATACAATAGTATTTTTCATCCATACAACCCATTATTACAATTCGTAATATTGTTTGCAGGGATCAATTTCTAACAAAATCCAATTACGAATAAAAAAGTTTCTTACATTTACTTTTGCAAAAGTATTTTGAGGAAAACTATTCAATAAAAATAAAAAACTTAAGAGTAAGTGGTAAACACTCAATTCTTATTTACATTGCTCTTTCTGTTTGCTTTCATCACTTTCGACTTAAGCGACTTAATATCTACTTTATGAGTCTCTGCGGAAGGTTCTTTTTTATGGAATTTCCGACTGATTTCTTCTGTGGGTGGAATAAAGTCTTTATTGCGTCGCTCCTTTTGGCTTTCAGCTGCATTAGCTTGTTTTTCATCCCGTTGTTGATTTTTCTTTAGACGTTTCTGTTCCTTGTTGAGGAAGTATTCACCTGAAGCCAACTCCTTATCAATTTTACTCTCCGGTTGAGCATTCGGGAAAGGTGTGTATTCTTTCTTTTGTTTCTTTATCTTGGGTTGCTTTCTTTTGCTAAGGTTTTTGTTTTTAAATTTAGGCAAGAACCGCGACCAGTCCTCCCCCGCTAACTTGGGATCCTTCATTAGTTCACGTTTAATCATCAAAGCTTTAATGTTGTATATAGGGTGGACGTTCTTCATGGTTTCCTCAACAATTTCCCGCACTTGATGTAGTCCTTTGTAGGGGCCTAGAGCAGCAACGGTGTTGCCTTGGACCAAAACATAGCAATCTGTCAGCAACTCAATTGATTTTAAAGTAGCTCCATTTGGTCCAATTAGACGCTGCCTCCGTTTTACGAATTTGTCCTTTTTTTGCACCAAGCTTCCGATTTTTATAATGTCACAGCCGATCTCATCGTGAAGCACACGTTTAGCTTGTTCAAAAGGTACGCTACGTGCCATAAGTTTAATCATTTCACGAGCTTTTATGATGACATACGGATCCCAAGTCTTTCGCGTCGTTTTCACAACCATACTTCCTTCAATAAGATCTAGTTCCGCCTTCAGATTGTACTCTGTTAAGCTCTGCTGCACCAGTGGCCATACTTCTTTCAAATATTTTTCACGATATTTTGGAAAAAGAGTAGCGAATGAACTTTCCTCCAATAAGCCATGCGGATTGTCTTCAAGCTTGAAAGCCGGTATCTTCAACGACCAGGCATTATCCACCGGCTTATTGGTTATTTTGCCATCATCTTCCTGCTCACTTCCCGACATAATATTCCCGTAAATATCAGTAATCCTGAAATACTGTTTGGAACAGATATATACGTAGTTATCCTGCACTCACGTGTAGATGCACTGTAGATGCTGTAGACAGCAACGATTTAGGGTGGTTTATTTGCTTTTTTAATGTCTAGTTATGGAGATAATTTAATTTTTAGAGAAATCGTACATGAAACATAGCAAACATAGGTTGCGATCTACAATCTAAAGATACATGCTGTAGTAAAGTGTGCTGTCTAGCCGATGATAAGCTACAGCTCAGGGGCACTCTTTTTAATCCCTTTGATAATAAGGGGTATAATTTTAAAGCGCTCATAATTTCTGAAATGGAAGGTTGCGACACCTCTTGTTGTGTTGCTATAGTGCACATAGTTTGGGAGTTATTGACTTTTTATTGGATGACCTTTAAAAAGTCATAAATGCAAAATTGAACCCAAATCCGGCAAATTAGATCGGATTTCAGAAAATATATTTGTAAACAGGAGAGGCGACACAAAAATACGGACCGCAAATAGAAACATACAGTAGTTACATGTGTAAACCAAACTACAGTATTAAAAGTTGAGATGACAATCGAACTAGTGAATACTTCACAAAGCATGAACACTTTCTGATTTTATATGAATACGGTTATGCAAGTGGAAAGTCTGGAGAAATTGGGAACATAGTAAACTTACTCTAGCATAGTTTTTTATTCCATTCGGTGTCGTTAAAAAATGTATCGTTTGCTGTCAGTTAAGTACAACATTAAATCGGCTTTTCGTGGTGCTGAACTTCCAAGGCATGGGATCACTTCTACAAATTGGTGCCAAATTAAAGGCTGTTGTCATCATGGATGTCTATATTTTCCTGCAATGCCGGGTCCGCATTCATGTTTGCAGATCTTTGGTAAAGGTAGGAAAATAATTGCATAATTATTTATTTATTTATTTAATTACGTCATGTGTGTTAAATTAAGTTTCTTGTTTTTTGAATAAGTTCCAAGCACCCGTGCAGCCTGTAGCAGTTTCTTTTCATCGAGGAATCAGTCAACTACAACAAATCCAGAACAGCGTTTAGAGGAAAAGAAAAAGAAAAATAAAAAATATTGGAAACATTATATGGAACTGACAGAAGGTAATTATGACTGTAATTATACGCTAAATGTGTAAGCATCTAATCTAGAAATAATTTTAGTAACGGATAGCACTGCGAGTGAACGTAGATCCCCAGTAAAACGTTTGAAGGCAAAGAAACTTCAGGAATTTATAAATAGGTCTGAAACTGATTTGGGGAAGAAATTAGTTCACAAAAGAGGCAAACAAAGTGAACCTTCCAAACTAAAGAACCAACCAATCGAGTACCAGCGCATAAATACGGATGCATTAGAGAGTCTAGTAATGGCTTCAGAACAATACGATGAACAGCCGTTTATTTTTCTTGGTAAACATTATCCGAATCCTATATCACTTGATAATCCAGAACAAGTACAAGTTATTTTAAAAAGTTTCAAAAATTTTCGTGATATAATTGAAACGATCAAGTATGAGAAAAGCGAACCCTTGGAAAAATATAAGTAAATATTTCACTTTTGTATTTACATTTGTTGTACAGAATACTCTATAAAAATGATTTCTTTTTAGCCCATCTTTATCAAAGTTAGATGAAAGTGTAGACATTTTCGACGTACAGGAATCGCCTGATGTTGCTAACATAATACCAAATAATGCTAACGATAAATTAATTGATGCATCCTCCACAGTAGCAGCAAAAGTGAAGAGCAGGTTAAACAATGTTTTTTTGTAGTTTTAAATTATCACCATTTAAATACTTTTATATCATGCTTAAATTGCCGCCATTCTTTATGTACTTTAACGGATTTTTCCTAAATATCTCAGGACGAAGAGAATACATCTCAACGAAGAGCAAGAGTTCCTTGCAAAAGAACGTTCGTTGCGCACTAATTTAGCTGCATATTTGCAAATTTGCGTTGACACTGGCTTAGTTACTCGCGGTCTGTCCACATTACTCGCTTACCGAGATCGTGATAAAAATAATCGTCAGCCGAACAAAAAGCTAATTAACATTGAACTTTACAACATTTTGCTTCACGGTTTTGCTGCAACTGGTTCTTTGGGACGCATTAAAGAGATTTGCTGCATTATCGAGCAGGATGGCATTGCTTATAATGAACAGAGTTTTGCTGCTATCTTTGAATGTTTGGGACGTTTAAATCCAAGCAATGAAAGTAATAAAATCATAGACGATTGCATTCGAAAAGCGAAGAACTTGGTGAGTGCTTTGAAATTTTGTCTTTTAAATTTACATTTTCATCTTAAAATTTCACAATACTTAAGGATATTACTTTAAACCAAGTAATGGATCGATCGAAATTTGTATGTGACCAACGTGAAATAGTGCTTAATGCTATACAACGTATTCATCCCGACTTTTCGCCTGTATATACACCACCACAATTAGGCTACAAGAACGAGTTACTAAATCACTTAAACGAATCGATTTTAAGCTTTGACGAAACAGAAAAAAATTCAGATCGGAATAAAGATGTGCCCCGTACAGGAATTCTGACGTCAAGAGGTGGCTACACTAAAGAATATCTTTCGAATTTGGCATCTGAGCAAATGAAAATTGAATTAAATGGTTCTTTAACCATCGATTCTATTGAGAAAAGCAATGATATTCCAAATGTCAAATTTAGTGTAAGTGTTGGTTAATAATTTTTAATATATTATTTGATTTTAATTCAAATCCTTCGTTTTGTTGGATCTTAAATGATGTTTGAGTTGAAAATTTTCAACGTTTTGTACTTAAAAAATAATATTTGTTTCAATAGAAAAGAATTTGAACTTATAAATTGAAAAAAGACTTCTGTTGATATTTATATGTAGTATTTCAGAATTAAATTGAACTTTGTTTAATTATCAAAAATTTTATTTAGCGTGTAAAACTTGAAAAACTTGATGATTTATGGCGGAAGGATATTCTAGCAGCATTTAAACGCGACATGAACACGCTTAAAGCACAAATACGTTACAAGCCGAATGGTTACATGACGAATTATATCTACTTAAAAGTGTTGGATGCTGAGCAGTACGTTGACATAATTCTAAAAGAAATTTATAAAATAGCTGAAGGTTCGGAGACTTTTAGCCCAACCGTCAGATCTCTACATAGGGAGTTGGGAGAGAAAGTGCAGCAAAGGTATGTAAAATTAAAGCGTCGTAATACCTAAACTATAATGAAGAAGTGACGGCAACGACGATGGATTATTTTCAGATATCAAATTGAGCAGAAGGAAAGAAGCGGCATATCAGAAAAGATTGATATTGTTTATAAGAAGTTTTGCGAAAAGTGGGACGATTCAATCAGCGCGCAAGCAAGTGATAATTCTCGCCAAATATGGCAGCGATTGGTGCATGCAGAACGGTCGACTGGACCCAGTATGGATATCCCTGAAATTTCATGGCCTCCGTCAGTGTTGCTGGGCGTCGGACGCTTTCTCTACAATATTTTAATACGTGATACAAAAATTAATCCGCATATAATGCGTAATCAATCACAAACGAAACTGCAAAATAATAAAGTACCTGCTTTTTATACACTATTTCGAAACCAAGGTCGCTTAGTAAAAGAAGAAGTAAAGCCACATCCCGTACTAGCAAGGTAAAAAGCAATAAGATAAAAACTAGCAAAAGAAGTAATATAAACAACAAAAAATAATCATATAACTTACAATAGCAGCAATAATAATAAATTTACCAATATTTTTTTAGGCTTTTACGAATTTCGCGACAAAAAAAATTGACATTTGATTCAAATCACGTGCCAATGTTATGTCCTCCACAGCCATGGAGCACACCACATTGTGGCGGATATTTATTAAATAAATCCACTCTCATTCGCCTTCCACACCAAGTAAGAATATCTCCTTGTTTCTTTTAATTATTCTGTTGCGATAATGCTACATATCTTCAAGGCCATCCAACAATGGGAGCGCATAAATTCAGCTCCTCCTCAGTCTATTTACCCTGCCTTCGATTCGCTCAACCAGCTGGCCAGTATACCATGGCGCATTAACAAAAGTGTAAGAAACGATTACATCCTTTAAAAGGGAACATAAATGTCATGCTTGTGGAAAGATATTCCATTGACTAGTTCCTCATAAATGTCCTTCCGCATACATCAATAATGATGATGAATTTCTTTTCTTCAGATTTTGGATATTATAATTGAGGTATTCCAAAAGGGAGGCGACCGCTTTCTAGATGTACCACAACCACCGAAATCGCTGCCTCCTCTACCATCAGACCCAGGAAAACATATAACGAATGCCGAACGAGCAAAGCTCTTCAAGGAGCAGCTCATACACCGCCGGAAGCAGGCCGAGATGTATAGTTTATGGTGTGATGCACTCTACAGGCTGTCACTGGCAAATCATGTAAGCTTTTGTATTAAAGTAGCACATACATATTTTCTCTTTTTTAGATCCCTTTTAAATATTAATATTTCTCTCGTTTCCTTTTGCCTTATATGCATTTTAACAGTATCGCGACAAAGTATTTTGGCTGCCACATAACATGGATTTCCGTGGACGCGTGTATCCTGTGCCTCCTCACCTCAGCCACTTGGGCTCCGATTTGGCTCGTTCAATACTCATCTTTGACCAAGCACAACCGTTGGGGCCCGACGGTTTTCATTGGCTTAAGTTACACTGCATCAATTTAACAGGCCAAATGAAACGGAACTCGGTGGAGGAACGAATGCAATTCGTTGAAACGGTGATGGACGATATTTTGGACTCTGCCGATTACCCACTCACGGGACGTATGTGGTGGGCCAAGTCAGATGAACCGTGGCAAACGCTGGCGTGCTGTCAAGAAATTGCCAGAGTACAACGTTCAGCTAATCCTGAAAGTACTATTCCTTTCGACTGTTAAATACATGGCCGTCTAACTAAATTTCTATTGACAGCATATCTTTGCCATTTTCCGATTCATCAGGATGGTTCCTGTAACGGCTTGCAGCACTACGCTGCTCTGGGCCGAGATACAGCAGGCGCTATGAGTGTAAACTTGTCCCCTTCGGAGAGGCCCCAAGACGTGTACAGTGCAGTTGCGGCTCTGGTGGAGAAGACACGTGAGGATGATGCCAAAAATGGTTTACAGGTTGCAGAAGTGCTGAGTGGTTTCGTAAAGCGAAAAGTCATCAAGCAGACTGTAATGACGACAGTGTACGGCGTGACGCGTTTTGGTGCACGGTTACAAATTGCCCGCCAATTGAAGGATGTCAACAGCTTTCCCAGTGACTGGGTATGGCCTGCCTCCTCATATCTAACAACGAAAACTTTCGAAAGCCTCCGCGAAATGTTCACATCCACGAAAGAAATCCAGGACTGGTTCACCGAAAGTGCTCGTCTCATTTCGGGTGCCCGCCAAAGGAATGTGGAATGGTGTACGCCGTTGGGCTTTCCTGTAGTACAGCCGTACAGCCTGTTTGAACCCAAATACAAGAGTCGCCAAAACACACGAATAGGCGAAATTGAATCAATGGACATGTATGAACGCCCTAATGTTATAAAGCAGAAAAACGCCTTCCCACCAAACTTTATCCACTCACTTGATTCGTCGCACATGATGTTGACATCGCTGCATTGTGAACGGAAAGGTTTGACATTTGTATCCGTGCACGACTGTTTCTGGACGCATGCATCCTCCGTTCCGGATATGAATAAAGTACACATCGCCATTGATAGAAATACAATCTTACAGACCTGTATATAACGTCCCCCTTTACAGATATGTCGTGAACAATTCGTGGCCCTGCATTCGCAACCTATTTTAGAAAACCTCGCACATTTTCTCCAGGAGACTTTTAAATTTCGCAATGAGTAAGTGACCAATGATTAATCACATCTCTTATAATCAATTACTTTTATAATTTATTCACAGAGAACTTATCCATATTAGTGCGTATGAACTGAAATTGAATAGTATCCTGGAGCGGTTGCCGAGAAAAGGGGACTTCGATTTGAATAACGTTCTGCAATCGATATACTTCTTCAGCTGAATGGGAAAAAGTTTCATCACCAAAGGACTTGCAACCTAAAAATGATGACCGTTCAAATTGTTTCTAATGCCAAAAGATGCAAAATTCAGTTATAGCTTTATTGTGATACAAAAGTGGCAATGAATGGAAAACAGAAGTGTTTAAATGTCATGAAATATACATAATTTATTTATTATCTAATTTTGTTATATGGAGTACAAGTAGATGGATGATCTTCGGACATTAAAATGTGTTATAATCAAAAGAAGACATCAGAACTTGACCGTAATAAAAGGAAATAAAATTTATAACACGTATATTTTATACATTTACTGATTCCTTATTTTTTGGAGTTGCGCATTTCGGATGGCCATATTCTCCTTTATCCAAGGGTGTTGCATTACCTGAATAAGAGTAATGCGTGATACGCTTGATCTGCAAAGCTGAAAACATAGAAGTTTGTAGTTGATTGAAATCGCATTCTTGTTTTCATTTAAACTTCAATTGAAGCAGTAGTTCGCATATAATTACTTTTGAAATGAGATCTTTGGATCCTGCAGACATAAAATTTGGGTAAGAAATTGCCAAACGCCGAATTTTCTCATAGGTCTTGTCAGTGTCATTGGATTCAAACGGTGGGTTACCAACAAGAAACTCGTAACACAAAATACCTAAACACCACTGATCCACGGAATTATCGTAAGTGGTACCATCAACCATTTCTGGAGGCAAATAATCCAATGTGCCACACAGTGTTTTACGCCTTAATGAAAAAGAACAAAACTATCGTATAAACAAATTACTTGAATGAGCAACAAAAATTACTTATTCGAGTGAGAGTGTGCCGACCAACCGAAATCTGCCAATTTCACATCATCCGCCGATGTGAGTAAAATATTTTCCGGTTTCAAGTCACGATGAATGACGTTGTTGAGATGGCAGTAGTTCAAAGCATCCGCAACTTGGTATGTGTATTTGGCCGCACGTGGTTCGTCAAATCGCTTCATTGTACGCAAGCTCTTGTACAATTCGCCTTCCGACGCTATTTCCAGAGCCAGATAGATGCGCTCGTTATCATGAAACCAGGTTAACAAACGCAAAATATGTGGGTGTCTATGGCCAGAATAGGATTAAATAAATAATAATGGTGGATACTATACAGATCTTATTTTACTTCAATCTGGATTGTATCTCGATTTCACGCAGTACTTGGCGTTGCACTCCACCCTTCTGCAGCTCTGCCTTAAACATAACTTTCATTGCCACCATGTAATGAGAATGTTTCTCTCGAGCCAAATATACACGTCCAAACTTTCCCCGTCCCAGTGGCGCTCCCATCTCAAAATCACGAGTGGACCATTCATATCTATAAACGAAAATAAAGTTGACCTTTTAAAGATTAATTTTGATGAGGAAAATAAAGCTTCTTACGGCTGTCCATATGCAGGATGCGACATCATTTTTAAAGACATCGCTTGAACATTTTCCTTGTATTCTTCTGGAACACTTTTCAAAAAGTCTGCCATATCTCGACGCGTCGGTGGTTTTTTTAACTGCTTGCGCATTTTTCTAATGTCTATTACTTTACTTTATATGAGAAAAAATCAGTTTAGATCTAGTTAGCTTATTTAGATTATTTTTTTTTGTTTTACAACAACTACTTTGACATAAAAAGAAAAATTATTTCTACTTCTGTGCTTGGAATTTCTTATTTCTATGTAACACACAACTAATTTCTTCAAAAGACTCGGTGAATGAAACTGGTAAACTCCGCGATTTAAAAAACTCTACACAAAATTTCTACAAAAATCCACTGCGTTGCAAAATCCGTAGGTATTGCTGTTTTCTGAAAGGCATAACTGCTGTTTGGTTGCTTTTCAACGAATCTGATATAAGGCAATCTTCGTCTCCAAATATACTTCCATTTTTGGTCCTTTTAATAAATTTGGCAATAAGTTGTAGCAATATTATTACTCTAATTTCGTTTTTATAGTATGTCCATGGCAATTGTTGCGTGATGCTTGCCGGTATGTAGAAAAAATGAAAGCTGTGAAAGAAGAGAACAAAAATATTAAATCGTATAAATATCCAACACTAAATTATATTTGGTTTAAGAAGAAGGGATTACCACCAAACACCAAAACCTAATGTGACTATTGAGAATGCATTGACCAATTTTGTGGGCATTGTTGGCTCTAATAGAGTACAATAATTTTCTTAGGTATCATTTAAGACTGAGAAATAGCAACGAATATAGTATAGAGACAGGCTTGCCAGAAGCGAAACAGGAGTATATGGATGAATTGCCGAATATACGATTTAAAGAAAAAAACAATCAAACGAAAATAGGTGCTAATAATACGGTTGCAGGCTATTTCTGAGTGCCGGGTGGGGAACTTAAAACGGCCAGAAGGACACTTATTCTATTCTTATTTCTATTGGTCGATGAAGCTTTTATATATAGATGAAACGTTTTTTTTAATGTTTTGGGCTAGGATGGAAAAGAAATTTCGCTTTAGATTTTCCCAGAAATAGACTTTCTTAGAAAGCGGGAATTTAGTTTAAAAGTTGAAAGGAAAATAAAGAAGAATTTACCGTCTGAGATGAGGAGGAGTTTAATCGTACCGTAATTGGGAGATCAGAACAGATGAAAGGCTGCAAGTCCACTGGAAAGAGGCGCGAAGGTTTTGTGGACTATAAAAGAGATTTCAAGAATTAGAAAGGGATCAAGAGGTAAAAGTTCGTCAAGGCGCTCGGTGGTTGCAGTGCAAAAACTGCGCTAGGAAAATGATCATTATTTGATTTTCAAAATTAAGTCGAGAATTTAAAAGCGAATTTCAACGTCGTTTGTTGCGGAAAGTTTTAGACGTGGCGAAAACCTCTATTGATCGCGGGCAAAAATAATTGAATATTGATCCTGGTGAATCTCACGAACCAGCCAACACGACTTTGTAGCATACTATTAACCCCGAGAAGTATGAGCCAAAGACAAGCAGGATTCAACCGTCATCGTCTGCAGAAAGCAGCATTTACCATCCTGAAGTGCAGCGTCGATTAGAGGCGATCAAAAAGAACAATAAACTCATGTTTAGGAGTTACGGTCCTTAATTTTAAATTTATGTATATTTATTGGGCACACAATGTTCTTTTGTATGCATTTTGTATTTTTTATTGTCAATTTTCGTATTAATAATCATTTAAGTAATTAATTTATTTGTTCTGTTTATTTATCTTCTGTCTTACCTGAAAAATCTGATCTTGAAAGTTTAAAAGATTTGTGAAGCGCCAGCAGCAACACGAGGCAGTGAGCGCGTAGAGATCTTCATCACTAAGGAGCTCCGTCATGATTAGGGCTGATCGAGGAGAGGTCGATCGACTTTGATTTGCGTTTGAAGAAACTAAGTGACACTACCAAAGAGTTTGCGAGCTTCGCTTGATTGTTAGAATATAGGGAAATCAAAGTTATTATTGAGTTAAATAAAATTGTTATAAATATGAATTAAAAAACTTTTATAAGTAGGGGGACATGGGAGGATGGGAGAAGAATGGCAAACGGAAGGAGAATGATGTTTTAGGAAAAAGATATTTTAAAAAATTATTGTTGCTCCCCAATTCGCGACTGGCATGGGTTAAGTACCTACCTGAGAGGGAATAGAGCTAGTCGGGGAAGGTTTACGGGGTCACGTAATACAATTTAAGGTTACTTTTTTTAATCTGGAATCCGGCCATTATAAATTGTTCATTTATGACGCTTCAATAAAAGCCATGCTGGTCGGATTTTTAGTTGTAACCACACTGAATCAGGATCTAGTAATCCAAAATATTTGTTTAACTCTGCTAAAGGAATCTGTTCCAAATTTGTTTATTTCTGAACGATTACGTTCGCTCCATGCTCGTCCACTCCAAATGCGCGTCTCGTTGATGTAATTGATTTGATTGAAATCAAAATACTCTACAGCCGACACAACTGTAGAAACACTGGCCGAGTTAAATTTCAAGCTATTATCACGTCTAAACGTATTGGAATCGTGAAATCGTAGATGATTTCTGAAGATAATCTGTGTTGGGCGTTGTTTTGCCAGCATGAGGTCTAATTTCATCGTTTGCAAACAAATGAAGAAACTTAAATTGTAAGTAAAGTAATTAAATATTAGATTAAATCATAATTTGTTTATTTATTTGGACTTACAAAGGTGCATAGCATGATTCTAACTCTTGGGCTACCTCGCCGAACAATCCTAAGACTACAATGTATCTTAAATAAGAAGGTTTATGTTTGGAAAGCCGTTGCTTTACAAGCAAATGGAAAAAATACTCAGTTTCGTTTCACAAAATACTTGTATATTGATTACTTCTAATTTCTTAAATATATTGTTAAATGTTTGATGCAAATAAGGTGAAATTTTATGCACTATTTATTAATGTTCAGTAAATTGATTTAGTAATAATGATTAGGAATAAAAAAACACTTATTGTAAATTAGAATTACAAACTTTTCAGTTAATTCTTTGGATATCTTCCAAGTTTAATAATACATTGTAAAGTTTTGCTATGTTTAGAAATAATTTTACTGATTTACACAATCAAATTTTGTATGTGTTGATGGTGTTATTTTTCGTCTTCAGTCGTTATGTTTTCTAACAAAACTACTTAATTTATGTTGTTTAATGTGAAATGTGGCGAATTCGATTGTTCTGAAATCGTATTAAATTGATTTTGGGCTTGCTCTTATTGTTTCCGTTGGTTATTCCTTTGATTTTCTTTATTATTGTCATGTATGTTCCTTGAATTGAAATCGCCTTCAGCAGGCGGTAGCATTTATCAATTTTTTCTCATTACAGTTGACGATTTGTCAACATAATCAGAACAATCGGGAATTCCGCCGGAATAGCATTTTTTGTCTATCACGAGTATTTCTGTTCACTAAAACAATCAGGTAATTTATTGGGAAAGTGGCAAAACATTAGAATTGTATTTGTAAATGAGTAAAAACTAAAAGTGGAAAGAGTAAAGGAAATAGTAAGCCGAGAAAATGCCCATTTGCTTGTTTCAAAGGCTCATAAAAGGTTAATGAAGGACGGGGATTTAAATTAAACAAGAAGAAGGAGCGATGGGAGAAGAAGCTTCAGAAAGGAGCTTAAATGGAGTTGATGGATATGCACATGAAGTAGACATTTTATATACGGGTTGATTGCGGCAATAAAAAGAACAAAAACAGTCCTTAGAAGCAATTATTTCTAACGGCAATTATGGTTGCTTGCAAGCAATTTTATTCGTATTTACTATAAGAAATATAACGCTTTCCGATCGCCCTTTATAGTACATATTACAAATTTATTATTATTAATATTTTTTTTTATTATTTATTTATTATGTATTTGTTTTGCATTTGAGCTTTAAAAGCTTGGTGCTTTAAAGGTCCATGTTGTAAGCTTTATAGTTAAATGTGTACGGTTCACTGCACTTTCGAAGCTTTCAACCGCAGCATCTCCCGTCACGGTTTCCGAAGTATCAACAACGCAAGTGGAAACTTCAAGCAAAAGCCACCAGAAACTATGAACAAAAACAATAAAAAAGAGAGCGATTTAAGAGAGAAAAACACTGAGAACCATGTAAAATGAATTGGTTTGAAATGAATAAAAAAATACAATAAAGATGTGCTTTATTAATTAAAAAATAATTGTTCGACACTGAAAATTTACATATTACGACTTTCACTAATATTTTCTAAAGCACCTAACAATACAAGTTCAAAATAAAATATTTATTAAAGAGATTCGTAAATGAGCATTTTGTTTAATGCTACTAGGAAATAACTTTTTATTATTTCCTATTTTATTACTTCTCCTGGTTTACTAAAGAAAACGGTAACTTTATTTCTGAAACATAATTTCATAACATCTGCTTATTCCTCTTTATTAATTTTACTAAAATCCACTTTTACAGGAGATATGCACCAGTTTAGAATAAGGCCTTTATTGCAATAGTTTAGAGTCTTCGTAAAGTTACGCAACTGTTGGTTTTTTACACTTGTTTTAGTTGCGTTTAATTTCCTTTTTGTTTTTTGGATTTTTTCTAGGGTCTTCTGAAAATCTATAATAAATATTAGAGCAAATATAAAACATTTATAGGATATATGTACATCTACTACATAATGAGATGTCTTTATTTTTATGTTTTAAAAGTTAGTAAAAGTAGTAAGTAAAAATAGTGTATTTTTAGTATTATTTATGAACATGTTGTTTACCAATTCCATAAAACACATTTTAATTTTAAGCAGTTTTTTTTTTTTTTTTGTAACACAGGAAAATTTTAATTGCACATTGAAAATTTTCTTAATAATGAGAAATTTTTGTATATGTGTCTATAATAAAAATAATGTTTTTGGTAAGGTGTTGCCATGATTTCATAATATAAGTTTCCCTTTTTTTAGTAAGGTGCTTTGAACCAGAACGAGTATATATATATGTGCATATGTGTAAATGTGTGTTATGCAATGTATTGTAAATAAGCGCACCCTTGGAAACTCTTCCAAATCCTCCGCATACGCTGTTGCGTGTTGCGCATGGCTTAATCTGGTTTTCTATCATTCTTAGCATTCAATTATGTTGCCAGCGATTGCAGTGGATAGTGATTGCTGTTCTTCTAGCCGTCCACCGTCCACCATCCCCCACCATTTTTCCTCTTACACCCGCTCGACAACGCACACAAACCACAAATTAAACGCCTTCCACTATTTCGCGCAGTTGTTGGTATTTCTATTGCGTTGCCGTCGCATTCGCTCGGCGCTCCATTGCGCTCCACACCGAAAAAAGCGATCAGTTCTCGTTCGGATGTCAACGAGTCAAACACCGTAAAATCTGAAAATCTTCGTTTATAGTTGCTCCGTGCCGCGGTGTTTTTTCCGTTCTATTCATTGTTGTTTTCGAGGAGGAACTTTGGCGGGACCCAATTATTTCTGTTTGCTTTCATAATACAGAGCTTCAAATATTTATGACTCTGCACGAACTGTACAAAATACAGCAAACGTGTTGCATTGAAACTGGTTTCAGTGAGATAAGACTATAAATTACCGAAAATAATCGAGAGTTGTTTTGATCTTCGAGTATTATTTGCTTCTTTACCCTTTCAAAATGTCACCCTTTGGAATTTTGATGGCGTTGATCGTGTTTGTCGCAGCAACAACCGTAAATGCAAGTGAGTTTACGAATGATGCATTAAGTAATCCGTACACATTTATTTATGAATGATTAATTTAAGATTTTCTTCTGTTATTTATTTATTTGCACAAAGTAATGTTTAGTTTAATTTTCAAAAATTAATAATTTAAGTTTAAAAATTATAAGTGATCCCTTAACAGATACCAAATCTTCATATGTATGTATATTCAGGTGATCCTTAAATGGATTTTATGATTCTTTTATATCGATACGATTCTCTGTTCGTTCCTTAAGTGATTCCTAAATTCGATGGAATTCCTGAAATTCTAAAAGGTTTTATTTTTACCAGAAGTTCTCAATTTGACTTTCGTAATAAAAATAATAGTAATAATAGATTTAGTAATGAATTGGATTGAATCAGTCGCCGACGTTAGCGTCTGACGTTGTCATTGTGCGAGTTCTCAAAATTTTATTACGTCGTTCTTCGAGTTCCTCCCTCCTAACGAACGCCTTACATACGAAGTCTCATTGCTCACTTGATTTGTGTAATTTACAAGTCACAAGTCTTAATACAAATCGCGACTAATAATTAAAGAGCAACAACAGCGAAAGAGAAGCCGAAAACATGTCTGTTAATAGAAGGAAACCGAGACGCTTTCAACTGGTGACATTGAAGACGTTAACGAACAGTCACGATGCTAACTTGCGCACGATGACTAAATTAGAGTGAATAAGAAGCATTTAAAGCTGTAATAAACAATTGTTTCTCAAATTTACACCACAGACATTCGATAGACGAATGGTGAAGAAATCTACGACGCAATAAACACTACTCAAAAATTGGCTTAGCATGGAAATGAGTTAATTTATTCATTTGAACAAAGTGAACAGAATTGTAATACGTGATTTCATGTAATGTTCAAATGGGTTAAGGAAAACCTTCGACAAAATTTTATAATAAGTTTTGGTAATTCCTGCTTTTATTATTATTGAAAGACAGTTCAATAAACTCCACAAGGAAGTGCAAATGAACATTTTCTGTATTTGCAGTTGTTTGCGATAGAGAATTCGCGTTGATTGTGTTCGCAGTTGTGCGTTGCGTTCGCTTTCTCCTTCTTCTTCCATTGTTATTAGGGTAATTGTAGTTGCTGTTTTCATTATTCTTACTGCTGCTGTCTGTCGCATAGAGTCACACACTTCATTTCACAGAGCGATAATAATAATTAGTTTTTATTGTGTGTGCTGCCATGAAAGGCTCTTTGCTCCAAACATATTCCCCATCCGCCGACTCCAGCAACACCAGGCTTCTTTTTCTACTCCGCCGTTTTTTGTTCTTGTGAAATGCTAATTGAAAAATCGCTTGATTGAGCGGTTGAGCGTTTTTCCAATGCACATGCACACGGCGTTTCTTTTCCTTTCTAGAAAACGTATTAAATTAAGAAATATTTCGGTTTTACTGCAGCGAAACAATGAGAAAGAAAACAATTTAAACAGAGTTTTAAGAAAACTCCGCCGTAAAAACAGATTTCTATTAAATTGCTAAAGCGATACTAAAACCGATAATTAAACAGATTTCTATTGAATTCGCAAAATGAGCTATAAAAATTAATTATCGCAGCTGTTTCTAATGTTTGCTGTTCAATAAAATTGGAAAACTGATTCATAAATCGTCTGTTTTCTTCAATAAACTCAAATAGAATAAATAAATTAAAAAAACAAACTTAATCGTAGATGATTTTGCTGATATTCAAAGTATCCACTAGAAAGTGATTAAATTGAGTTTTAAAAAACTAGTAACTAAACACATCTGAGCGTTACGCAGTCTCCGTCAACAACGACTCAAACGCAATCGCAGCCGTCGTTTGTCGTTCGTTAATTTGTTTAATGGCAGCATTGAAATCGATTCGTTATTCATTCTGTCATCTCAAGTGGCATGCGAAGGTCTTTACGCAATCGGCTTAAAATAAAATCGTTTTGCCTACGAAGGGATTTAAATATTTTAATGCTTAATTTATGTATGATTTCATTTCACTGTCAACATATTAAATAACATGTTATTAAAAACGAATCTTACAAATAATAGAACAAACTTTATTCAGTCGAAATTTAAATACGCAAAAACACTAATAATTAGACAAAATTATTAAAATCCGAATAAAAAACAACAGATGATCTCATAATCTTTTCCGAAAAATGTCGCAAGTCAAAAACTTTAGAATAATTTTTAGCTTAAAAATAAATTTCATAAGCTTTTCATTGTACATATTTTCCATAGTTTGTTTTTATTTGTTGTTTGTTTTTTGTAAATTTTAATGAGCTCTTTCAACACGAAATGAAGCTCACTAAATTGTCGCATAAATTAAAATAGAATATGTGGCTCAACATTAGTTAAATAGTCATTTGCAATTTGCACAAATTTAAAAAAAGTACTGCTTTCGAAATGAACAAAAACATTACGAAAATCCGAACCCAGTAGAAAATTCATTCAAAAAATTCATTCATTCATTTCAAAAAATAAAGAAAGAAATCGAAACTTTAAATATTTCTATAAACTTTTAAATGTCTGATAAAGTTAACTGATTAAATTACCAAATCTCTTAAATATGATCATTATTTTGATGTGTAAATGGTTTCGTGAACTAAACTCGCAAATTAATATGTTCATATGAAGAGAATACTGTCAATAAAATATTATGATGGAATTAAATGAAGACGTAAAGGGTTTCATTTTAAACTAGAACGTTTGGAGTAGTAGTAACTAACTAAAACGATGAATATGTAAATAAATCGTACTAATTACTTAAGCTGCAATAAAGAAATGATTAACTGTGAACAGTATTAATTATCACGTCAGGCATTAATCACAGTCAAAGCAGCAGGAAACCACAGCAGGACGCAGAAGAGAAGCAAGAAGACGTTCGGCGTTAAACGCAGTTCAACAATGTCAAAACGTCTAAGCTAATTCTAATGCTCACGAGTAGGAAATGCAGATAGACAGAATTCATGCTTCATTTATATTTCTAATAATCAAAATTTCATTGATTTACAAAATAATTTTAGAGAAGGAATTAAATAAATAAATACTATTTGTTTGGTTTTAAGTAATTTTAATTTTAGCAAAATAATTTATACACATAGAAGTTTGCATGTCGAATTTTTGTGAATTTCTCACCAAAATTATAATTTATTTGAATACAACTTTAAATGAGATAACTGTCAGATAGTGCTGCCAAGCTGTAAGGCATTTAGTAGTTAGCGGCGACAAGGTTTTGTTTTGTCGCGTTGATAATAAGCCAACGAATGTTAAAATTGTAATGTAAACCAACACAAGAAAGAGGAACAAGAACTCTTTCGCTGCTGACAAAATTTAGAATTAGCTCAGCAGCAGGATGCAAAATGTTATTTTGTCAGTTAGAAACTGGCGCCGCATCGCTGCTTCTTTGACTTTGCTTGACGCGAGAATTGCTAAAATTGTGTAATGGTTAAAAATTTCTTACTGGGTCGGTTGCTTGTCTATGGTCCGGGAATTTTTCCACGTTTTCCACTTCTCCAAACAGATTTCTGTGTGACTATAAATATACAACTGCGTATATATAGTTATGTGCTTACATGAATTTAAATTTACGCACCCACATCGATTTGAATGTAAAGAAATGCTAATTTTTGCACTATAAAAAGTCGTTGGAAGGTGAAATTAATTGTATGTAGATTATGTTGTAATATTTATGAATGCAATGTTGATCAAATGCAGACGATTAAACATTTCATGGTTCCTAACATTAACATTAAACTAACGGATTTTTCCTCTACTTTCTCCACTCCTTCTGCAGCTGATGGGGCGCTCAAGTGTTGGCGCTGTTCGACGGATGTTTCGAATGGCGACTTCTGCAACGACCCCTTCGAACCGCAGACCATCTCGGACCAGCAACGCTACTGGAGCTACGTCAACTGCACGTATTCTGTGGGCGTGAAATCGGTGAATGCGCGTCCCGTGTGCAAGAAACTCGTCCAAGAAAGTAAGTTTTTTATGCTCTTCAAATAAAACTGTTAAATAATTGCAAGGCAATGAGTATTTGTAGGAGTCTGATGTATTTAAAATATACTATTTTACAATCTCATTTTCTTATCAGTAATTGAATAATGTCGAGATAGAAAAAGGTTGCATTTCCGAAAGTATTTGTGTTTTCCCACAGTCTGCTGAGGATCTGAATTGCTGGCTCAACGGATTATAGAGAAGCTCTGAAAAGACGATTAGATCCTTCTCACTCGACCGCTCATATTTTATTACTTATTACAATTTTAAAGAAAACACGCATATCACAAAAAGTAGAAATAGAATAGAATTATTATTGCATTATTCGAAGTCTTCCCTTTGCGTTCCCCCTCATCAAACATTCCCGTGTTACTTTGATCACAAAGATTAAAATTTATGACCATTTAAATAAGCAACGAAACAGGCGAAGCTACAGCTGAAGGGACGTTGCAGCGGATGGCACAGCAGGTACATCAATGAACTGCTGCCTTTCAGGTCGACAGTTTGGTATCAGCGTCGCTTGGTCGCTCGTTATGATTCAGCTCGGAGCACTTCTCACACAGCCTCACAGGGAACCGTTGTTGCCGCCGCTGTCAACGCCGCAACCATCACAATGGCCATTGTTTGATAATGACGACACATGACAGTTTATTACGTAGAGTTCTCAAGACGGCAAACAGACACGCATTCAAATAACAGCAACAGCAAAATTCAATCTTGGACCTAGCAGCACTTTTGCGGTACAGACTTCGTCGTCTTTACTTGTCTTTGTAATCGTCATCGGCGTCATTGTCTTCGCCTTATCAGTCGCACAGTAGCACAATTCTACTAAAAAACTGGTCGAAATGTATATCTGAGTGAAATAACTTAAACACAGTCATAAATGCAAGTTGCATGTCCTATAATTAAGTAACTCTCTCTGTCTCTCTCTCTCTCTCTCTCTCTCTCTCTCTCTCTCTCTCTCTCTCTCTCTCTCTCTCTATTTTTTTTATCTCTCTATCTCTCCATCTCTTTCTCTCTCATGTAATGTTCTTTTGACAGTCTGAAATTGCATTTAGCATCTTCTTATTATTAATAAATTGGGGATACCGCACTTCGAGCATTACATCTATTGTGCCCCCTGCATTTGGAGGGTGCAGAGTGGACTTAGATCTCGAAGCTTATGCTTCAAAGGCCAATGAGATCCACGGTATTGCATTTTTCTCCGGTATTTCATTTTTCACACTCAGAGGTCAAATGCTTTGGCGTCTCACGGCCACTTGTACAGAAGCGACATTCGTCTGTTGTCTCAGCGCCAATGGTTTTGAGGTGGCCTTTAGGTTGACAGTGTCCCGTGAGAAACCCTATCACAATGCTTAGGTTGTTCTTTGATAAATCAAGACATAACTTTGCCCTTCTTGGATTGTATCCTCCAATTAGAAGCTTCGCCTGTGTTAACCCGATAGTGCCATTTCAATATAAGATTATACTGGCGAGTTCTTCTGTCCTGCGTTCCTCCATATACATAAGTATGTTGACCAATTCCACATTAGGGTTCTGGTGCCACAAAGGGATTACTAGCTCCCTTCCCATCTAGCGCAACCCCTAGTTCATTGCCAACTATCGCCGCATGGCAGCGGATCCAAAGAAGACATTCCAAAACCAACTATGAGGTTATCTCATAGGCCTTAATACCTTCTTCGTTCAGACATAATGACAATACTCTGGCCCCTAATTTTGCGCCTCAGGTTGAGTTGAGCACATGAATATGTTTATAGCTGGGACCTAAGCTTGGAAATACTCCGTAGCTTCCGAGTGTCAGGTCCTGCAACACGTGCCCCCAACCCTAAGTTTGTTTTCGAGCCGTCTGTCTACCATCTATGAGTGTGAGCCTCAAGGTGGTGTTTGAAGCAGTCATCACTCCAGTTTTATGAATTGTTTATTCATATCATCCCTACGTTGAGTAGCAAAGGAATAGTCCTTGGAGATCTTGCTACTAATTATATTTTTCCTGACTACATTTTTCCTTGCAAAGTGAACCAGTGTCCTCACTTCTGTCTGTTTCATTAGGAGGTGTAGAAGACACAAAACCAGCAAGGCCTCCATAGCTGACGTGGGGCAAGTCCTCTTCGCGCCTGTGATACAAAGACAGGTCAGTCTTTGCACTTTAAGGTAGTTCCTTACTGTTGCCAGACGCGACCGACTACCCCAAACTACACTTCCATATGTGATGATAGGTCTCACAATAGAAGTGTACATCCATCGCATAATACCTGTGTTCGGGATCCACGTTTCCCCAATCAGATTCCTGCATATGAATAGAGACCTTGTAGCTGTATCTGCAATCATCTATGTGCTTTCCAGAGTAGGTTTCTCCTCAAACCTCCCCCTGGCCACAAATACAATATCATCGGCATATCCAAAACAGCCAATGCCATTACTTGTAATGGTAGAGTGTTGACCAGTGTTTATAAACCAGCAGACTCCACAGGAGCGGTGAAAGTACCACGTGGTCCTCTCCCAAACGGGTTTCTATAGATCTAGTGCAGAGCATGGCTCTAACCCACCTGCAGATTATCGTATCTACTACCATTTTTTCCAGGGTCTCAGATACAGACTTGTGAGAGGTGTTTTATTAAAAGCTCCTTCAACATTAGGGATCTCTTTACTCTCCAGTGCTTCCTGGATGTTTTCTGTCTACTGATACAGAGCAGAGTCAGCTGACCTTCCCTTGCTGTACGCACCTTGACATGGTATAATCGTCAATCATCTTCTCCACTGTTTTCAGATTGATTTAGCATCTTGCATTCATACATGTGTTTTAGCTATATACTTGCTATAAGAAGCAACAAAATTTTTATACATAGATTACAGCTGTTTGGAGAATCGATCCAACTAAAGATTCTTCATCTTGATGAAACGTTATACTGCCCACCGAAAACTGTCAATTCACGTTGACTGAAATGAAATTAACCCAACTTGTGGGCAGACGATCTCCAGACATCGACTACTGAACGCCACTTAAGAAGAGCAGAGAGAGAGGAGAGATGCAAAACTTCGCCAAGTAGTTTTTAGTTCGGTCGGGAAGACGTTTTCTCGCTGCTTTGCGGCTTTTTCTGTTCACATTCCATAGCGTTGCTTGCGTTGCAGAGACGACGGCGATCATTTGCAGCAATTGATGCTGCGTTGTTGTTGTTTGCGTCGTTGTTTTAATGCAAGTGCAAAATATTTGCACACATACAGACATACATGCATTTATGTTTGCAACTCTACAACTACATGCATGATCAATCAAGCGTGTAAAACCTGCGAAAATGTAAAAAAACAAAAAATTTGCAAAATTTATGCAATGAAAATACATGAAAGCAAAACATGAATTAAAACGAGGTAAGTTACAACTAAAATCCGCAACAAAGACCGACGCGACAGGTTGCTGTGTCTCTCTCTCTCTCTCTCTCTCTCTCTCTCTTTCTCTCTCTCTCTCTCTTTCTGTCTCTTTCTTTCTTTCTTTATATACAAAAACGGCTACATTGTTGGCTGTGTTGCTAGAAAATGTAGCTTTGTATTTCTTCTTGCTTCTTCGCTATTTGAATTTATTATTTAGTTTATTTATTTCGTTTTGCTTCCAACACATATGCAACATCGGCTGTAAATTATCGCTCTTGCAAATCGATCTGCTGAATAGAAGAAAACGACAAGGAATAAATTGAAAAGCCGTTAGCATTAAATTCGTTCGTTCGTAGCAATAAACATTGCTTATCAACATTCAAATGTTGCTAAGTATTGAACGAATGTTGCTTGTTCCTTCAGAGGCAAGGTTTTGTTGCTATCTTTTTTGTATACATGAAGACGATCTGCGTTTTAATTGTTATATTCTTCTTTTGCTATATGATGAAATTACTGAAGTAGATTTTTCACAATTTTCATTAGCGTTGTTTGTTGTTGGTTTTATTACGTTTTGCTTTTATCTTTGTGGCATTTTCCCGAAGTCTGTGAGCGCACCATCACCAGCAACAACAACAACAACAACAACAACAACAACATTAACTAAGTGCAATAGAATTCATTTCATTGATTTAAGTTTTTTTTTACGTTTATTCTTAAAATTTTCATGCTTATTTAATTTTTGTTTTCGAAAACTGGATTTTATTATTTTAAGACTAAGATTGTTATTATTTCTTTGTTTATTCGCTTTTCATTGCTTTTATATGTTTTTTTATTTTTTTAATAGCTTTTTCGTTGTTTTGGACTTTATCCAATGATTGCTACTATGACTGGAATTGCAAAGAGAGAAGAAAATGTAAAAGATTTTGCATTTGTTTATTTGTTTTATTGCCAATTTGTTGTAAACGCCTTGAACCCATTTTTCTCGGTGTTAATTGTTGTTGCTTCAACAGTCAATCGAAGCTGGCAATAAAATATCTGAAAAATCTTTCATTTGCTTTTATCCTTTGTTTGTTTTAAATATTGTTTTAAGCGTAAATTCAATAATATTCTCCTTTAGCTCTTTACAGTCCAAAGCCAAGAATTATAGAAAGTATTCAACAATTCTTGGTAAAAACGCATGAAAATGGAACTATTTAAAGTCACTTTGTTTTCGTCTTTGTCGTCATCGATCTCGATTTTCTAATCTGACTTGAGACAAATCGCTTTCATGACAGACAAAAGCTGGTTTCGTGTCGTTTCTCCTGCACAGAATCCAAAGCAAGTCTATTCACACTTTCACAGTTAAACGACTTTAAAAATCCTTGGAGTCTAAAGTTGAAATTGTTGCACTGTTTCTTTATCGTGTTGTCTTTAGAAATAAGAAAAGATGATAAACAATAATTTTATGCTGAAAGAATTGATGACCAAGTATTGAAACTTGGCCTGGCCATTTTATTGCACGAGACATGGTTTTGCGAACGTGTTGAAAAATATCCGAGTTGCAAGTTATTTCGTTGTTTGTGTTTAGCTTGGTGAAGAAAGAGGGGCCCCTCATCAACTAACAGCAAAATTCACGTCTTCTACGCAATCAAGTATTCATTTAACTCGATTTCGATTCGATTGTTCACTGGAAACCGTTCAAGATCGCTGTAATCGCACGAAATGTGGACATGGTTTGCAGACGAAGACACAGACTTCAGCAACTGGTTTAGCGTACTCCCAGCTGAATCCTCCTTGCTCTAAGAACTGGTTACACACTCAATTGGTGCCGACTTGGACCATCACAGAACGCATTCATCACAGCGCTCACTGACTGCAGATCAACCATTTGATAATTATTAAATAGCACGACGAAAAGCAAATATGCAGTTCGAAATAAAATAAAACCAGAAATAAACCGTTATAATTGTACATTGTGTCACAGGACTGCAAAATTACTACAACAGAACAAAAAGTACTTTTCATATTTCGTACTTTTACAGTGGAGAAATCACAGCGCCGGCGATTTAAATTGCGTCCGCATCGTTTGTGTCCATGTTACATTGCAATTTTTCGATTGAACACTTTTTCCACTTTGTTTTTGTACCTTCGACATTTTTTTCGTAAATTGATTACATTTGAAATGAAATTAAAAATGGAATTCCTACGTTATTTGTCGGTGTTTTTTCTGTGCACATGTCTCAATGAATATTTCTAACTATGATTAAATTTAGTTAAAGCAGAAAGTTTGAAATAAATAAAATACGGTGAGGATGTGAGAATGATGTTGCCACATGTTTGCACCTTGCTACAACTGCGCAGTTTCACAGCATGACGCAAACAACGTTAGCGTTGCATGCAAAGTGCCCGCTGACAAGACGATTTCTGGATTTATTCATTTATTTTTGGTTTTAGAACGCAGATTAAATTGCAAATTAAATGTTGCGTGTTCACTTTAATTTACGAAATTTTCAGCAAATGTTTTCACATCATTATTTTTTTTTTTGAGTTCAAATATTCTCTATGAAGAAATTAAAAAGTTACCTACAGCAGCGTTGTTAACTCATGTGTGAAACAGAGATAAACACTTCTAGAAAATTAAAAACAAAAGATATTTTTATTGCAGTGTAATAAAAAATTTATTGTTTACTTTCAGTTTACGGAAAACGTATCGTAACACGCTCGTGTTTCTACGAGGACCTCGGCGATCCGATGGACAAGTGCGCCCGCGAAACCACCTCTTCGTACGTCAAGACTCTTTTCTGCCAGACATGCAACACTGACGGCTGCAACGCGGCTCCCCACATCTCAACATCGATGGCCGTGATGCTTCTGCTGCTTCCCGTAGTTTTGTTCATCAAATAATTCAACTGTTCTCCTTGTGTGCTAGTTTGTGTTATTTCAATGCAAATATCAGTTTTTTAATACTTATTTTCGAGCTTTATTCTGATGTTTTTCAGGCTTAATTCAAGTGAAATTTACTTGGTTTATTTAAAGTTATTTATTTAAAATTCTCTCTTTTTTTATATAGATTTGAAGACGCATGTACAAAATTCGTTTTGTTTTAAATATAAATTCACAAATGACTTTGTTATTTTTTTAATAAGTTTTATTTTTCGTTAATCACAAGTTCTTTATTAGTCTCTTAATCACTATTTTAGTAGTTATAAACTTTTATAAACATTTTATAAGCACTGTGACAATTTTTCAATTCATTTCTCCCACCAAATCTCAATCAACTTTTCAGATTCTCCCTTGAATTCTCTTCTCTTCCTTTACTACGTTGTATCTAGATTTTTAAGGAAAAGAGAACAAAGAAGTACAAGCATTAAAATGTTTTCTATATTGTCTAATTATTTCTATATTGTCTATAATAAATGTTGTAAAATCATAAGGAGAATGTGTCGTGTGTGCTTCAAGTGTTCTTATATAAGCATTTTAAATATTTTCTGTAGTAAAAACACACAGAAAAATCCAGCAGCACAATCAAAAATTCTATTTACGTACAAATTTCTATAAATTGTTTATTGAAAAATGACAATCCAATTAAATTGAATAAAGCAAATCGAAATCTCAAAATGTTTCTTGTTTCTTGTCGGTAACTGACCACGGAATAAGTGCTTAACAACGGCATTAGGAAGATCAAAATATAAAAGCCAATATTTAAGAGTTCGTTTGAACTCTTTCCGTAACTTTTATTTCTTTCAAACAAAAACACAATAAAGCAACATTCGCGAGCCGCCGATCATTCGAAGCATCACTTAATTAAATATTTGTTTTTAATGCTGCTCTTGGCAACCCTGCAATGAGCAGTGTGAAGCCGGCTTTGCACGAATTGAATATTCGTTTTTTTGCATTTAATAGAGATTTTTAAGTTGTACAAAATTGTATTTGATCAATAAATAAATCTGTGGCACAAATAACTAATGACAACAACACTAATGACAAAAACCACGCTACAACAAAATTACTTCCAATTTAACAGCAACATATACAGACAAATAAACGGACTTGGAATGGGAAACCCAACACCGGCAATTCTCATGGAAATGTTCATGCAAAATCTGGAGAAAAAGTACATGGACAAAATGAAGGCTGATTTAGGTGTCACATTCTACGCAAGATACGTTGACGACACCATATGTGTACTGACCAAGAATAACGAAAACCAAATACTGGAATACCTCAACAAACAACACAAAAACATAACGTTCACAATGGAAACTGAAAAAGAGGGAAAGATAAACTATCTGGACTTAACAATCAAACTAAATAAGCAGACCAACAGACCAGAATACAAGATCTACAGGAAACTTACAGCTACAGACACAATCATACACAGCACATCAAACCATCCCCAACAGCACAAACAAGTTGCGATCAGACAACTATTGACAAGGCTAGAACGAACACCACTGACAAATGCAGCCTGCAACAAAGAACTTAACACAATATACACTTTAGCCAAAAACAATGGATATAAGAAAGAGGTAGTAGACAAAATCAGAAAAGGGCTTTGCGGAAACCAAACCAAGGACAAAGAACAAAACAAGCAAAATTGGGCAATACTAACATACACGGGAAAATCAACATATAAACTAGCAAAATTTTTCAAAAAACACGAGCTTAACATCGCCCTCAAGACAAGGAATAACCTAGGAAGAGTTTTGAAAACAAGCACAAACGAGGACGACCCACTGAACAAGCAAGGGGTATACAAATTAACTTGCAAATGCCAGTACAGCTACATACATAGGACAAACAGGACACAAAATAAAAACAAGAGTCCGGGAGCACATCAGAGATTACAACAAGAAAACAAAAAAACCACACACATCAATTGAATCCAACTTCGCAACCCACTTGATAGATAACCAATGTACACCTACGCACATCAAAACAACGGTTAAGTTACTGCACGTTCAACATAAGGGACGACGCCTGAACGCACTAGAAAACATGGAAATCTACAAACAGAAAACATTCGATGGACGAATCATAAACGAACAAACAAATACTACATCGGACGTAATGTTCGAACCCTTGAAATTAATCTACAGAAATCATAACAGACATCATACAAGAACGGAGGACGCAAATGAAACAGGTCAAAGCAAGAACAACAACAACAACAAGGTTACTGACTACTACTTGCCAGTAAACAAGCTACCAAATTTTGGGGAAGATATCAGCAATGACACCCCCGAAATAATTTAATTTAATAAAATATCGACAACTGAAAAGGAGTAGGTACCTGGTTGAAGACAACAAAGAACTAACTGCTACCTGCTAACAAGCAAGAAAGAGACAGACAGACAAGACAATAATTGCTACCTGCTAAACAAACATGAAGGGCACATAGAACATACCTGACCAAAAAGCATATAAGAAAGCGTATGACGTTAAGACATTTCAGAACGAAATTAGACACTGAAGATGGCACATCGCCGAAACCGGTTTGTTTCCAAACCAAAGTTGACAAGGGATGACGGAAATTCGTTCCAATATCTTTCAACAACAACTTTGATGATATCTTGTGACAATATTTCTTCTACTTGCGATACATCTGAGGCCAATTTGTGATCACAGTCTCTGTGTCCAAATGTGATCCATTTATGGTCAATCTGTGACGTGCCTAAGGAGAAGATGAGAGCCCCGAAAGAAGTTTCTTTTAATATTCATTATTTCGAAAAAATTTGCAATCAATACAAAACATTTATCGTATTTTACTTTATTCTAATAAATAATAAGCATTAGTGTGTTTGTCGATAAAGCAACAAGAGAAAAAGTATTTATTAAACGATTTATTGAAACATTGTACATTGGCGAATGTGATTTATATATGCATATATTACTTGGTATGTAAATGTCTGGACACGCATAAATCTTTCCAAGTCCACGCTGAACAAGCAACAAACGACTTCATGCGTCGACGCATCGAGCTCGAACTTGACTGCCGTCCGTCCAACATTCTGTCCGTCCGCCTCCGCTTAGCAAATCTCCGCTAGACACACATGCAACAAAGTTATGCACGAAATCACATGAATGCTGAGATGTGGAGCGTGAGAGAAAGAGAGACAGAGGGATAGTAACGCAGAAAGAAAGAATTGTTGGATTTCGGCGAGGGGCAGAGAAACGGCAGTCGTTAGAAGGGGCGGTCGCTGTGTCCAATGCGTTTCAGGTGTTTGATGAGATTTATTTTGAAATATTAATGACAGCGACAGAGAGAGAGAAAGAGAGAGAGAGAGACACAGACAGACAGAGTGCGTAACGGACGAAGAGAGATGAATGCAGTTTGCTTTGACAGCTGTTCTGGTGTCAGCGGCAGAATCCATGCGTTGGCGCTGCTTTGAACTTTTTTTTCCTATCGAAAATAATTCAATTTTGTAGTTTTTCTCCTGTGGTCTCAGGTCGTTTGCATAAATCATGGCTCATGTTTATTTAGCGCAGAATCATGCCAATGGAACTGGTTTCTGTGGCTTTGCCTCCGCCTGCTTAACAATTTTTCACTTATTGTTAATTTTTTCAATATTATTAATATTCAATTTGAGGTGTTTGCGTGTTGATTGAATTCTTGAGCAAAGAGACGAATAAAATAAACTCCTAAAAATAAACGAAATAATGCAAAGTTTTTATTTAAGCTGCGAAAATAACTGCTTGAGCTCCGACTTTATTTAGTCGCTCGTTATTTCGAAGCACAGCTGCGGCTGTCAACGTTTTAATGCCAACCTGACGCATGTGGCTTATCGATTAAATGCAACGACTTCGTCCACGTTTTGACACCTCAGCTCAGCCTGTTGCTAATTTGTGACCTTTGCAATTGACTCTTTTCCAAATCGCCTGAGCAAAACGATTAATTCAGCAGATTATTCAGGGAAAATAGAGTTTTGAACGTGGTTTTGCACAAAGTCCCCTTGAAAAGCAGAAGGAAAACATTTCGAAAGCTTAATTCCAATGCAGCAAAGATTTCTTCGACCTTTTATTAAAGCATGAGTCAGCAACCTTCATAAGTTCGGCTGCCTTTCAGCTTCGTTTCCTCGATGTGCTCCTTCGGAAATTAGGTCAAGCAAAGCTCCTGGCGCCGTCGCTTGCTTCGGCGTTGGTATGAAGAGCTTCGAAGTGGGCGTGGAAACAGTTTCGTTGGTAGCAATGAAAACTCGAGACCAAATGAACTCCAGAAGCAAGCAAATGCGCCCGAAATCGCTTAATTACGAGTTGCAACTGAAGAAGTCCCAAATTGAAACCAATTCAATGCAATTCTCGGCGTTGACAATGGACTTGACGCTCCTTCCCACTGCTCATTAATTAATCTTAAGCAGCTGCTTCCGGTTTCCACTTCTTCGGCGGCTGTTTATTAAAATTAAAATCCTTCGCTGCGATTTCCGAAATTCATTCTAAATTCTTCGTCGTCGTTTATTTATTTGATTTCCTTTTATTTTTCCCCTTCGACTTGTTTTTTGTGCGTCCGAATCTGGAGCCATGAAATCATCAACCCCACGCACGCCGTTCAAGAAGCTGAAAGGTCAAAGGTTGTGGCTGGAGTTGCGAGTTCTGTGTACTTACGCAAAGCGAAGAAGAAGAAGTAGAAGCAGAATTAATCATTGGCTCGAGAGAGGAGCGAGCAAACAATAAAAAATAATTCCGGAAAATATTTATTATTCTATTGGAAGCATTGATTTTTCGCAATAAATCCTCAAATCGAGAAACTGAAATCGGAAATTAAATAAAATTCAATGTTGAATGCCAGAAATCAAGCAAAATTTCACGAATTGCTCGGTTTTTATTACTTCTTCTTCATCTTTTTACTCTTTTCTATAAAAATGAGTGAATTTAAGATTTAAACTTCACTTAAATTGTTATTAATAGCTAAAAACATTTATAAAAATATGGGAAGGACTTGAAAAATAACAGTAACCGGTTGACTGCAGTCGTATCGAAGTGCATTGAACTCGGTTTGAAATATGGGGCAGTATCAAAGCCCCTTCGACAGTCCATTCTAAGGCCAATTACCAAATAAAGGCCCTCAATCAAATCGTGATAAATATCGGTGATAAATACAAGATATATATAAATATCCTTGTGCATTGATACTGCGAACAATAGGAAAATCCTGGAAGAACTAATATCGCAAAGACTTGATCTTGAATAGGGAAAAATACAGTTGCAAAAACGGAAAAATTATGCATTAAAAAATAAATAAAAAATTAAAGAAAATGAAAAAACAGTAAAAATTAAAATTATGCACAGATTTCTTCTGAACGTTAGAAGCATTTTGAATATAGTTAATAATAGAATAATGTTTAAATAATAAATATATTTATACTTTTTTTCCAAATATTTCGATTTAATTTATTTTAATTTTTTATTTAATTTTTATTAGGTTTTTATTTATTTTAATAAAAATACATTCCTTTAATTTAATTTAACCTATTTTATTTTTTTGGATAACGCCATTTAATGTTCTATTTGATTGTTTTTATTTATGTCCTTAATTAAATTCGTGTGTGTCTTTTGTGTTTTTGGAAGAAAATCTTGAAAAATTAAATTTAAATTCGTTTTTAATTAATTAAATTAAATCTTATTAAGAAATGAAAATTAACAACTTCTTAAAAATCCTTCTCCGTTGTCACAATTAATTTTTTATTATTATTAATTTATTTTTTATTTATTATTTATATATTTTTTTTTTATTATTATTTCTATCCAACAAAATCCCAAATTCACTGTACTTTTTACAGGTCGGAGTTGTGCTATTGTGACGTCACCCACTGGAACCCGCTTGCCACAATTTCTGCCAACAAAAAACGGCCTTGCGCATTGCTCGATCTCGTATTCTTCGGTTCCTTTGGCAAAATAGCAGTGACTCTGCTACCGCGGGCCGTCAGTCGCACATCAACCGAGAAAGCGACCGCATCGCATTTGAAAACCTGCAGCCGAAGGGCGAAATACATAAAAAAGCACAATTAAAAAGGTTGCAACAAACACAAAAACATTTGAAAAGTGTACAAATTGATCGAAGGACTTTTGTGAAAATCGTTTGTTGTCATCTTGTCCGATTTAACAATAAAACTCAGCGTCATTCGAGTGAAGTTTGGGTTCCATTGACCCGCAAAGTGACCCACGAAACCCACAAAACCTTTTCCAGTCGACAAGCAGCGGAAACGCCGCCCACCGGAAACGCTCCATCGCATCCTTTTCGGCGCTCCATCGCATCGCTGCAGCTGAAAACATGGCCAACTTCTTTCAAACTGTCGTAGCTGCTTTTTGCTTGCTGGCGGCTGCTCCTCATCTTCAAGGTTTGTGTTCTTTTCATGTGTTTAATTATGTAATTGACTGGTTGAAATTTGATTTGTTATGATGTGAAACGAGCATCTTTCGATTTGTATTCAATGTGTTAACAAGTTTTTATTGCTGCCCGGAATATTCGAAATGTAAGTATTTAAAGCAACGCTCAATGAATGACTTCCTTGCACGAAATTTAAGGATTTCATGGGGAAGAGTCGCTTCTCGCCTTCTTTGCGCTTCCTTCGGAGCTCTTCGAAGCAAAGGACATCGCCGCAAAGTTGCAAAAGGCCGAAGGAATCAATTTTAGGTTGCTCGGTGTTGGAAGCCTCTTCAAACTTCCCCAAATACTCTCCAGCTCCGCGATGTGTGTTCGTAGAAGTTCCTTGAAAGGTCGGTCAGTGAAATCTCTGCCGCTCCCTCTGTTTGCATATATAGAAACCCATTTGAGGCGCATGGAATCGCGTGTGGGAACTAAAAATACTTTTCTGAATTTAGTTTCAGGTAAATTTCAATCAGCGCGGAAAGCAGCGCAGCCAAACACATTAAAATCAATAGAAAAACCGCCAAAGAAATTCGTAGGAAAACATTAAAACAGCGGAACTAAAGAAATATTGAATTTTTATGGGAAATCGTTGGAGCGAGAGCTGCTTGTTTGTTTACTTAACAGATTTGGTGAATGACTTTGAGTGTTTTTCTTGCATTTATTGTTCCAAGTGAATGCGAATGCGAAGAACAACAGCAAGAAAAAATCAACAAACTGCACGGTACTCAGCCTCAGCAGCACTTCCACGATTTCCATTTCCCACTGGACCGCGATTTGCTCGGAATTTATTTATTTTTCGCTCTGTGAAATCTTTTGCGGTGCAGTGAAACGTGACGAAAAACACTCCATTTAAGAATGCCCCGAAAAAAGGCGATTCGATGGATTTTCTACAGGGAAACGCGATGAGACACACGCAAAGTGACGTCATCGAATGTCGCAGGTCAAAGGTCAAAGGGTCCTTCTTCGAATTCGGAGAAAACGGCGTCTATTTTTTAGCTTTACTCCACTTCAATTCACACATTTCACAGCAGATGTCCGCAAAATGTTGTTGTTTTTTTGGTTTAAAGTGCTTTTGAAGGGGATTTTTCGTTTCTTCATGTTTTCTTGCTTCTTTTTTGCGCAATTTGAAATAAGAAACAATTTCAATAAACGAATGGAAACATCTCAATGCGAATTTTTTCCAAAATTTTAATCGATTTCTGTGGTTGCGTCTGTCGGCCCTCCCGCCCCCTCCCCTTGACAACGACCTCTTTCTTTTTTTTTTATTTTATTTCGCTTTTCGTTGTTTATAATTTAAAAGTTGTGAAGCATTTAAAAGAAATGTCAATGAATTCACAGCGCAGCCTAAAAGTAAGCAATTGCATCATGATACAAACGTTTTATGGTACAAATAAAATTACGTAAATTGAAAAGTTGTGTTCATTAAAGTTGTCCTTTTCACTCCGTCATTCTCTCTCTATCTCTCTCTATTTTCTCTTTCGTTCTCTCTCTCGTTCTACAATAATTTCATACAAACTTAATGAAGCTCCTGCTTTTAATGGCGCTCCTAAAAAGCCGCTTCTTTCGCACCTTCGACGGCGTTTCTCTTGACTGCAGAAGTCGCATCCATCCATCAACTTCGCCGCACATCAAAGCTGCCCGACTCGAGTAATTTACGAAGCACTTCCTGCAAATTATCGATTTCCGCTTTTCCTTCGACGTTGCAGCCTTTTACGAGGTCGTGCGGCGAGTTCACAGAGGCGCAGCCCGACCTGTTGCACGAACGACCCTCGCAGCGTCCTGTTGCTCGGGTCGCAGGTCTCCTTCGAGGCACTGCGCCATTTCTTTATTAAAAATGCTGACCCTGCTGAAACTGCGGGACTTCCTCAATAACGAAACGTTTCCATTGCTTCAGGGGCGGATTTCCACTCAATTAAAATCTGCAAACGAAATTAAAGGACTCTGTAAAACGCAAATAATAAAAGTGAGTGCGAATTGCATCAGCCGAACAGTAATAATAATAATAGACTTTCGCATCAGCTGCCAACAACAAGTGATTCGTCAAACGAATGCCATTCATTTACTCATTTCATAGAATCCTCGGTTTTGCACGAGGACCTCAACTGATTAAATTAAGTAATGAAATTACGCAATTCGAAAGCAGCTCAGCGACGCACTCACAGAGAACGACAACGACAACAACAACAGCAGCAGCATTAAAAGTGAACAAACAACGCAAAAACCATTCATTTCCCCTCTCCGCCTTCGCCGATGCATTCCTAATGCGTAACAAGGGTCGCTTCGGTTGTGCTTGGAGCTGTTGTCGTCGCTCGTTGGGCTTCGTTCGTGTGTTCGGGAACGGAGAGTGTGAGAGCCGAGCTTTTATGTAAATCCCATCCTCACAGCGGAGTTGTGTAATCATGAAATTAGAACGGGCGACAGAGAGACGCCGAGGCAAACGCTCTCCTTGTCGTTGTTGTTGTTCTTGTTGTTGTTGGCATGAAACGAGTTTTCGTGTATGAAGTCGGGTGACAGCGAAACGCAGTTCTCTGCTTCGTGGCTGTCTATCGGAAGATGATGACGGAAATCTGACACACAAATTAAAGGCATTCGCACGAAAAGCGATTAAAAAATGCAAATGATGTGTTGTTATCGGTTGCGAGGGGGCGGGGGCGCTCCTTATTTGAATAAGGAGCAAAACATATTCAAAAATACTTGCTAAGAAATTCTGAGTACTTGACAAAACTTTCCTTCGGTTGCTGCTTTCGCTTTCCTACGCGGCCGATGACGTCAGCGGGGTGGTCCCCATCCTTCGCATCAATCATTCGCTCGTCGCTGTTCACAAGCTTCGAGCTTTCGGGGAAATTTGGATTCTTGATTCTCCTCTGTCCTCCATGTGCCGAATGCGTAGTTGAGGCGTTGGAAAGTTTTTTGTGGTTAAGTCAGATCCATTTAGAATTATTTAAGGCAATATTTAATTCTTAAATTAATGAAATAAATGAATAATTAATTGAATAATGAATGAATAATCTTATTAATTTTATTTTATTTTATTTAATTTCTTTATGAATTCAAATTCAAATTTCTTTGTACTTGAAACTCGTTGAATCGATTCGTTGCAGGCGCGGCGGCGTCGCAGCAGAAGCAGCCGCTGCAATGCTGGCACTGCAGCTCGGACACGATCGGCGCCGAGGACTTCTGCGGGCCGGTGTTCAGGGAGGGCGCCCTCCCGGCGGAGCTGATGAAGGAGCGCAACATCAGCGCCGTGCGCAGCTGCAACAGCACCATCAACTCGGAGCACGAGCGCCCCGTGTGCCGCAAGACGGTCGAGGAGGGTGAGTCGCGTCCGCTCAGCGCCGCTAACGCCCCTCTCACTCTCGCTTTCCTCCCTTCCAGCCGACGGGAAGACGGTCGTGAAGCGCTTCTGCTACTACACGAACAAGTCGGACACGCTGGACCAGTGCAGCCAGGAGCCGACGGAGAAGGGCGTGCGACGCACCTACTGCCACGACTGCCTCACCGACAAGTGCAACTCGGCCGCCCAGACGGCCGCCATGCTGGGCGCCGTGCTGCTTCCGTTGCTGCTGGCCGACGTCTTCGCTCCTTAAGCGCCACCAGCAGCACACAGCGCAGCGCCTGAAAGCGTGCAACAAACCGGAGAGGAATAAATTCATTTTCCGAGCATCGTTTTGTAATTGTTGAAATATGTTTCGACCTCCCACCACAATTTTCCGCAACAAACTAAATTCGAAATTCAAATTTTTCCTTTTAAAACGATCTTCATTTAGTCATTAATTCATTTTATCTTATAAAACTCATCATTTTTAGCTTATAATTTAATTAATAATTATTTAAATGCATTGGTTCAAAGGCTTTATTATCGTTTCCACGGCACAAATCTTTATTGAGCTGTCGGTTGTCGATTGATTACTTTAATTCATAAGTTTTTAGGTTAAATTGATTAAACTAATTAATTAAAAGTTCCTTTTGTTCCTTAAAAAGCTGCGGTCGTCTTTAACCCGCTGCGATCGGTGATTGAATTGAATTATATATTTATTTATTTATATATTATATTTATTTATAATTCTACTTATTCCTACATTAGTTAAGAGCAAAAGAAAATCATAAACATTTATTTATTTATTGGAATAATGAATTTAGGAATTTCCTATTTATTTGTTTAATTGAATTATTCTTGAATTATTTTATTCAATTGAATGGAATTATTTTTGAACTCTTTCTATTAACTAAATACTTTTACTTAATATATATTAATGTAGTTGTTATTTAATTTATCTAAGAAAACACGAAATTCACCAGAAGAAACTGAATTAATTGAAACCATTACAAAAAATCGAGTAAAGAAAAAGTTTAGAAATGAAACCTAAATTAAATTAATCAAATGATTGAAAATTCATTCAAATGTTGATGAAAATTAAACACAGATTCAATTTCACGAGATTAAATATCAAAAGCAGTTATTTTTGGTCTGTTTTAAATGCTAAATTTACCGTTTGTGTTAATCTTAGTGAAAGTATATTTCGCAATTGCGAATTGCAATGAAATTAGTTAATTATTTCGATGTATTTCGATGTATTTCGATGCGTCGATCTTTTGTATTGAATTCGCTTTAAAATGTTAGTTATAATGTTCAGTTTCCAGGCGGAAACCTTACCAAATAAGAAGTGCTTCAGCATTTCATTTCTCCAAATGCGAGAAATGTGCTGGCATAACTCGTCACTTGGATGTGATACCGAAAAAAGGTTCCTTGAAGCGTTCTCAATGCTTCGGGAAATGGCTTCAATCATTGCTAAATCATTCTTCGCAATCGATCTCATATTTAACGCCGCTTGCCACCGAAAAAGCCAACCGCATAAAATGCCAAATCGCAGTTTAAGTTATGTTCAATTCATGTTTTATTTGATAAGTATTCGTGATTAACAAATGTCTGTGTGCCACAACAAATATAAACAAATAACCCAAAAATTGCCTCTGTTTCGAATTCATGTTTGGGGGAAATGAGCAAACTTCAGATGAACTCCAAGATTCGAAAGGATTCATGGGTCCTTCCTGTTCTGCTTTGTCCGAGAATCGATCTAAACGCGAATGAAGACACGAATTCGTTGGTGGTTTCCATGTTTGGATGATTCTTCAGCACAGCGACGGAGTGACATTCGATTAGCATCAAGAATATCGTCATCATGAATGAATTCCATCGGTCGAACTCGAGTTTTTATTGGGAGTTACATCTACTTCCAACAGCGTTGCAGATTTAACAGATTTAAGATTTATTCCACGAAAAATTATATTACAGAGTGTTTTTTGTGAACATTCACTTAAAATAGATATTCTTAACATACGAAAACATATTTAACAAAGATTATTAACATTGAAATTATGTACAAAAAAAAACACTTAATATTTTAAATTCGATTACATTTAATTTCCTTAAAAAAAGGCAAAAAAAGGATAACATTATTATTTTTTAAAAAAGAAAACCTAAAACTATACAAACTTAAAGAAATAACATAAACTAATCTGTAACTAGTGCTAGTGCTAGGTGCAAAAGAATAACTTTTATGCCGTGTTGTACACAGTGTCAATTATATTTAAAGAGTTAAATCTTCTGTGATAAAACATTAACTTATTATTTCGATCGAAAAGCAGATTGCTCTTGTTTAACAAAAGTACATGTGTTGAAGACAAACAACTTACAGAAAGTGTAAGCGTAGGACTTAACATTTTCTCATATAACTTTAACAACTCACTGTTATCGCTATATACAAATTTATTTCAAAACTTAATGGCCGATTCAGTTAGGAAAGTATCAATCCTCTTTATATTTGCAGCCCTATATATAGTATCATTAGAGTAATAACTAAGGATACCCTCAGCATTAACTGTACAATGCAGACCTGTGCATATCCTTAAGCATTTCCTCTCAAAAACACGGATCCGCTCCATTTGAGCCGACGAAATGCGGAACCAAACTGGAAAACCATAAGCCAGTGTTTGTCTGACTATTAGTTTATAAATATTTATTTTAATTTTGGTATTAAGGCAACAGGAGCCCTTCAAAACCTTTATGTATTGGAAAAACCTCGCTCTAGCCTTACCTAGTGCATGATCAATATGCGTTATAAAATTAACCTTAAGGTTGAGGGTATATTTACTTTCTACCGGAGTGTGTAACGCATAGAACTAGACAAGATAGGTATGGAAAAGTATATATATTCTTGATCAGCATCACCACCAAAATTGAAATAACGATGTCTGTCCGTTTGTCTGTCTGTCTGTTGCTATGTTGGGGTGTTTCGTATTGAAAATGGGCAAAATCGCTCAAGGATCAGCATCACTTTTTGAGAGAAGACAAGAAAATTTTATATGCAGGTTTAGACTAATGCTTCCATTTAATATGCAAAATATGGGCGTGATCCGCCCACTTTTAGTTTACATAGGTCATGGATGGTTTTACATGGACTACACTTGCTCTTACTGAGCTCGCTAGACTCCGATCCTCTCTTCCTTCCATGGAAAGATCTTCAATTTTTTAATTGCAATCTTCCTTCCTTTATTCTTCATCCCATATACCACTTATAACGTCTCTTTTATATAACAACTCTGTCCCCATTCTTTCGCTTAGAAGCCCAATCGAAATTCTGCGCTATTGTTAAGTCCCGCTTGAAGTTTTCCAACCAACCATTTACCAATTATTTAAAGCTATGAATTTAAAAGCAGCATTAAAAGCATAAGTTAGAATATATTCTCTTTCCCTGGTGACCGTGTTAATATAAATCTTTGTATTAGTCAAGCATAACTTTTGTAATTCGCACCATCTACTAATAATAGGCAACTCTACAGTAGACAACATATTCCAAGGACCGAATTGTAAACTATTTTTAAGGCAGTCCTTTCCAGCATTATTATTGCTCTAGACGGGCAACGACTTCACTGGATCATCTTTTTTATTATAGAACTAAAAACAATTGACACATTTTAAATTAAATCATCTAATAACAACGATCTTTAACGGGAGACACTTAATGGCTGTTCTCGTTTGACTTTTTCTGGCGTTTACATTGTGGAGACCAGACTTTGAGAGACTTTTACTACTTTATTGGTGGTCAGTGTGTACTTCTTTCGTACAAAGTAGTCCGAATGTTCCAAAGCGGACTACTTTTCACTCTTTATTAATGAACGGTCAATTTCATCGCTTTGTAAATTTTATGTTGCATGGAGAACTGAGTTCAGACCAGCAACAATCACCTCAACGAAGAACGTTTATCATTAGGATTGTTTTTTCAGAACGGTTCCTTTTTCCCCAATAGTTTTTCAAACCATCCTGCGGAGAGTATAGATATGTGCAATGTATTGTAACATTGTGTGGCTTTAATTTATATAAACCATTGGAAATTTAAATTATGACACTTGTCGGCGAATAGAATGGCTTGTACAGAAAGTAGCCTTAAAATTCATTCAGTTCAATTGCCTCAAAAATATTGTACTTCATATACGTAAAAATTAATTTGAATAAAACTTGTAGCAGCCGTAGCAATTCGTTTCAATTACAAACGACCATTTTGTTGAGATAACTGATATTTTTGAACAATTTTTTCCTCTGATTGTATTTCTTTATAAAAATTTTTATTATTTCGGTAAAATGGCTCGCTTTGCAGTAAACTTTGGAGTTTTAGAATGGATAGCGCAATTATTTAAACCGGAACCGGAAAAAATTATATATAGTGATTATGAGTTCATACAGTCATCGTACGAGATCTTGGACGGCGTATACAAATTTTTATTCGAACCAGAACGTTATAATGCAGGGGAAAATTGCACTATAGTCTACTTGTGCGTACTTGGTTTTGCGACGTCTCTTGTCGCCTTGGGCATATTCGCTTATAGGGAAAAAGAGGAGGTAGACTTTTTATATTTCAATTTAATTTTTGGTAACACTTAAAATTTCAGTCACTAGAAGAAGCTGACGCCGAAATAGAGAAACAAAGCATGGAATTGCAAAAAGTGATGAATGCAATGCTGTTGATCAGAGAATATAGATTGACACCACTTTTCGAAAAAGAACGCAGCGTTAGCACTGCTTTGGAAGAAGAAAACTTAAGCCCACCAACTCCACTTACTACCGATGACGAGAACGAGAACGAGCAATTTCAAAATTTTAATTCTGACACTGCTACCGTTGACGATTCTGTCGAGGGAGAGGACAATCCGCAAGAAACTGATACGACCTCCAACGAAGATGACAACAAAAACATGGACTTAATCGAAAAGAAAATAGGTATTTTGCACCACGATTTCCGGAGCGCTAGTGACGAAATCTTACCAAGTGAAACACGGTCTGCTCAGACGTCCCAACTGATCAAAAAATCTGCTGAAAACGATGGAAATGCTGATGAAAACACTATGAATGTTGATGAGAATGCTATAAATGTTGATGAAACCAATATGAATGATGATGAAAACGGTAAAAATGTTGATATAAACGCTATAAATGTAGATGCAAATGATGGAAATGTTGATAACATCACTATACATGTTGACGAAAACGATATTCTTGTTGGCAAGTCAAAGGAAGCAGATGAGTAGATTTATACATTATATGAGTTTTAAACAAGTAGAGTTGCCCAAGTATTTCATAAACATGACATTCCGTTCTAATTTTCCTACTGCTTTGCTATTATGCGCATCCGTCATTCTGGGCTCTCAACTGGTTCTCTATTATTAACGGACAATTTGGCCTTTAACTGGTTATATCATATTGACAAACAATTTGGCTTCATTACAAAAACAAAAAAAAAAAAAAATTATACATAATAAAAAATGTAATAAAGGATTACGTTATCGTTCAGCAACTTATTCACTGGATTTTTATTTAATTTTTTAAAGCAGATACAAAAGATTGAAACTATTTTACGAAAGTTCTTGAAGCAAACATCAAAAAAGGAAACTCTTTATCAGTATTTTTGAGGCAATTGAACAGAATGAATTTTAAGCCTAACTTCTATAAAAGCTATTCTATTCGCCGACAAGTGTCATAGTTTAAATTTCCAATGGTTTATATAAATTAAAGCCACACAATGTTACAATACATTGCACATTTAGTATCCAAGAATTATTCTATCATTCTCGTTAATTATCAATATATTACGTAGGTATTTTACACGGTGATTTACCTTCTATTAATAACATACACTAATATATAAATTGCAAATTATATATATTAAAATTTCCACAAACAACACAATTTAACAATTGAAAATGATGTTAGTGAGGAAAACTAGTATTTAATTTATAAATGCTAAATTGACGTGTTATTTAACTTTGCAAGAATTAGCTGACTATTGAGAAGAGAATTCGTATTTACTGTGAATTTGCTGCTATTTTTAAGTTTTTGCATGAGAAACTAGAATTTGGTTAAACCAAAATTTCTTGTGGATCTATAGGTTACAAACATTGAAAATATTAATTGTATAGAAAAGGACATATCTTTTATGTGTCTACTATGTACATTATTACAAAACCAAATCTCATATATATCTTTTTCCTGTTCTGGTAGATATTAGTCGTTTACGAAACTTTTTCTATTTACATTTAAAATGAACGAAAACAGAGCAATGCCAAATACAAAACATACATATGTATGCAACGAAAAACAATTAGGCACTGCCTGGGAAAAGGTTTTATTATATAGTATCGATGCATGCAAAATAGCATGCAAAAATTACAGAAGGTAAACTTATTTTAAAAACCCAAACAGAAAGAAATCAAAGCAGACAGACTGCTCATGTTTTGTTATTTGTATCCTTGCATTTCATCGCTGGCTTAAATCCATATATCGATAAAAAACGTATCGTTAAAACAACGAAAAAATGTCGGTATAATAGGACGCGAAATAACAAGGGAAGAAAAAACTGTTTCGCAAACAACACAACCAAAACTTTTTACACTTTCTAGCTCTCTATAAGTCAGCATAGCACGATCTCTGTCATGCTTTAGTGATTTTTCGATGAGAACATCGAACATATTAAAACTTAATCCTAACATGTCTTTCTCAAACCTCAATTGGTCATACAAGTATTGCCCTAATAACATATACTGCAAATTTCTGGAAGGCTGGAATGGGGTCTTCATGAAATCTCTTTACATATCTATACTCTAGCATGAAATCTCTTCGATGCTGTCAGCAATCAACTTATAAGATAATTGGGAACAAAAGCATACAAAATCTTGCCCTTTTATATTGAATCTTGCCCTCTTATACTGCTTTGATGAATGCAGGATACAGGTTTATTTCAGTGATCACGAAAAGATACAATCGAGGAGTGGAGTAAATTTCATCTGACCTTCCAGCGAGATTCCTTATGAGTACTCCATAAAAAGGAGGATTACACCTCTGCGTTCAATATATTATTCATTCTCTCAAGAAAAGGTCCAGAAATATGCTCAAGTTCCGGCGGATATAATAGAAGAACCTTTGAAGCTCTCTTGTAGTCATCATTTCATCCCATAACCATCCTCTTGAGGAAGGTTATAACTACATGTAACTCACAGAACGCCTCCACAAGTTTTCCGATTTTTATACCCTACACCTTAAGGTTGAGGGTATATTCACTTTCTACCGGAGTGTGTAGCGCATAGAACTAGACAAGATAGGTATGGAAAAGTATATATATTCTTGATCAGCATCACCACCAAACTTGAAATAACGATGTCTGTCCGTCTGTCTGTCTGTCTGTCTGTCCGTTGAAATCACGATCACAGGAGAACGGATTAAGATTTCAAAATGAAATTTGGCAAAAATATTCGTTGCTATGTTGGGGTGTTTCGTATTGAAAATGGGCAAAATCGCCCAAGGACCACGCCTACTTTTTATATCGAGAGTGCAGGTACCTCTGTTTTGCCTATTAAAAAAGGCCATATCAGCATCACTTTTTGAGAGAAGACAAGAAAAATCTTATATGTAGGTTTAGACTAATGCTTCCATTTAATATGCTAAATATGGGCGTGATCCGCCCACTTTTAGTTTACATAGGTCATGGATGGTTTTACATGGATTGTATTGAAAAGTATATAAGTTTCCTGAATAATGGTGTACATAATATTGTAGTTTGTGAACCAATAATATTCTGTTGGGAAAAAATGGGCGGATCACGCCTCCTTTTTACCCATCCACCCAGTATTGCAATATATTTTTATACCCTACACCTAAATTTTGAGAGTAAACGCACTTAGTACCGATATTTGTAACGCACAGAAATAGTTAAGCAGCTATAATTATAGTTTATCTTCCGAGTTTGGGCGTGATGAGTATATTATATCGCACCACTTCTAAATATATATACGAGTATATATGCAGCTTTAAGGTGTAGGGTATTTCGGCTTAAGCCCGGCTGTATTAAACCTTTAATTAATAATTAGTTTTAATTAACTAATTCTCATCCACAAATTGTGTTGTCGTGTGCCTGTTCTCCATGATTCCTCGCAGATTGCGACATCATCGCCTAATCATCATCATCGTCATCATCATCATCATCATCGTGCGTGTTTATCAGGCGCACAATCAAAAATTCACTCGTCGTTACATGCGACGCTTCAGGTGAATATTTGTGCACGAGGTCAGCTTATTTCAGGGTGCAACCACATACAGGGTGCCGAGGACGGTGTGCGTGCCTGAAACCGACTCATTGATGACGTGCTTTCTGCTTCAATCTCGAGGAATGGCGACTGAGATTAAAGTTTTATTATTTAATGTTGCGATGCAATAAAATTTAATGTACACGACACGAATCTTTCCAACGCGCCTTCATTCAGTGCGTCATCCTTTAAAAGAGGACGCATTTTTAATAAATAAATAAATAAATAATGACATTTATTAAAATACTCGATTCAATGATTCGTTTCTGTGTTGTTGGAATTAATGCTTTATTCTGCAGAATTTTGTCCCCTTTGCAACAGCTGAAAATGATGTCATGATCGATGATCGTTCAATTGAGGCCGCACTCATGGGCAACGACGATGGCGACGCCCAACACGAAGAACATTCGGCTGCCGTTCGTGGAAAGGCGCGCCTTAAAACGAGCAAAGAACTTTAAATGGAAAGCGGAAGCAAGAAAGAGAAACTTTAATTAATTTTGCATTGTTTTTTATTGCCTTGAAATTAGAAGAAATTTCAAGATATTACATTTTAATCCTTATGTTAATAAAATAAATAAAGATAAAGGAAAACATACAATGCTTGTCTGCAATCACGTGCGGCCTAAAAGTATGCCAGCTTTTGCAGACACCAAGTGAGCTCACAGCGACGACACTGCGAAAGTGAATTTTTTAATTGTTAAAATTTGTTAAAAAAAAACTTTAATTGAATAATAAGAAAATTAAAGTGACAAAAGTGATTTTTGGAAACACGAAAAAAATTATAATAATTTTTAAAAATTTGTTAATTAGTGTAATTTTTGAGTCATAATTTTGAGCTAGAAAATTTATTGCATTCACCCGAAAAATTGAAAACTTGGAAGTGAATGAAACATAATTTATTAATTATAGAATAATTTATTAACTTTACAATAAAATTTATTAATTAACAATAAGAAAATTCCTTCTTTTGAAATCTTTGAATACAATTTGAAAGAAAGAAGAATTTTTTGCTGTAAATAAATTTATTTATTTATTAATTTTTGTTTTGTTAAAATTATAATTCCTTGGTTAATGTTTCCTGTTGTCTTTTGAAATAAAAATAATGTCAATAACTTTTACAATTCGTTTACATTTAAATTAATTTAATTCAGTCAATGGCAAACATAATTACTTTAAAGCATTTCTTAATTAGCAAAAAATTAAACAATTTAAAAATACTTTTAATACTTTTTTCTGTAGAATAAATAAAAGCATAATTTCTCTTATGTATAATTTTCATTCAGAAGAAACTGAATTTCATTGTTCGGAAGTAATAAGATCCAATTAAGACTAATTAGAAGAGAAGCACAAGAATTTCGTCATAGGAACAACACCAGCGACAGACACACACACACGCACACGCACGCACAGCCTTCATCGAAGACGAAGTTTGTTCGTATTTTGATATTTGAACTTGCTGTGAACTTGTGCTCAGCTCCGAGACATGATTGTGAGAATAACTCAACTCGAAACCTTTCGGTGTAAATTTGCTTAAGAGTTGAGTTAGTTAACGACGAAATTAATTAAATCATCGCCGAAGTGTCGGCCGCCAATTAAACCACTGACCGAGTAACTAGCACGCAATTGAAGCAAACACGCGAAGCTCCACGCAGACAGCCGAACGAAGCAGGAGCTTCGTGCATGCGCAGTCGGCTATCGTCATTCACGACGAGATCCCGCTTAGCCGATCCACAAATGTGGAGAAAACGTGTTTGTAACTGCAATTAGAACACTTCATTCCAGTTAGAATTGGATTAAAATTCTCTTTGTCACTTTTGTACGATTGTCAGCTGTTCGAAGTGCTGATTGATGATTCAGTTGAACGAAAGCGAGGCGCGTCTCTTGCGCTGTTCACTCGTCTCGCTTGGCGTCGATTCAATCTGTGGAATATTTTAAGTGATTCGCGTCATGCAATCGAATGTTTGTTGCAATAAGCGATTGAATAACGCAGAAGTACATAAAACACTGATTTCGCTCTTTAATGAAGTGTGAAGTGTGAACATAACGATTCATACTCACTCAATTCTTCAGCTTTTTAATGAATTCTTAAACTGAAATCAGAACCAGTTCTTTATAAAGACAAATATTAATAAAATATAAATGAGAAGTTATTTTAATTGATCGAAAACAATTCTTTGTTACCCGGAAACAAACGTCGAATCATTAAAATGCTTCAAATGATTCATACTTCTGAATGATTCATACTGTGAATCATTTCAATTATCATTTAATTCATTTGCTGTTATTCAAGAAAATAATAAATAATCTTCAATACGAAAACAAGAGTAAATCTAAGTCCCATTTCTATATATATTTTGCTGCACTAAAATGAATAACTAATTTTAAAAAAAAAAGTATTAAAAAATGCGTAAAATTGCGTAAAAGTTCCTTCATCGAAGCCTCCTTTGATTTACCTTCATCCAAGTTAAATTTACCTCACAGCAATTAACTAACGATTCGTTAACTAAATGTTAAACTAACAGTTAAGCTTTTTCTGGCTGTGCTGATGAACGACTCATCTTAAAGCTCTCAAATTAAAAAAATACCATTAATTTTATTTTTCGGATTCGTGGAGTTCTGCGGGCGTCTTTGGGCCTCCGTGATTCATAGAATTGCTAACAGATCCTCACCTGCAACGCAATACGATCTGCACATGTTTTCCTCATTAAATGTTCTTTCTGAAAACTCAGCGTCTGATATTTCGCAAAAACATATTTCGTGATTCACGGCGTCCGGTGTTCGAGGTGGCGACGGCACGACGAAAGCGCAACGATCTGCTTTCGGATCGTCGATTATTGCTAATAACGATCTTTATAGCTTCGCAGATGTGTGGAAAATGTGTTTTCAGAAACAGTTCCAGCGAACGATCACCTGATACGCGGTGGCGGTGCGCAGCGAGACGCCAAACTACGACTCTGACGCTCTAAACTACCGATCACTTGCCTCCTTTCTTCGATTACCGCGGATAGAAAACGCAACGCTTCGATCGGTGCAAATGAACCCAAAAATCAGGTACAGGCAACCCTCGCACGAGGCTCAATGGGTTCCTGAAATTCAATTTCAATACGCAAAAGTATTATTCAATAATCAAGGAGTAAATAATATTTAAGACTGTCCAAAAAACATATTTGTAAAACTCTTATGGAAACAGTAACATGATCATGAAACGCTGTTGCTCCCGGAGGTGACCTAAATTGAAAGTGTTTAGAGTAAAAATCGAAAATCCAAGAAACAAAATTAGAGTTCTTCACTCTTTTAAAATATTATTTAGAAGGAGTTTCCGAAGAACGCGTTGTAGGAATTCCGCGTTAGAAGACGGTTGCCTGTACTGCTTTCAAGGACCCATGCAAGGACCCATAATGCAACACTTCCTCCTTAATTGCAAAAACTTGCATAACTTTATAATATTTTTTGTTAAACAAGAAAGTAATCGAAATCACAGGAAACGTTGTTACTGAGATTTTAATGGTTACGCGTACTTTGACCTTCTCTGGGCCCATTTTGGGTTATTTGGTCGTGACGAGTTTCGGACCTTTCTTTTCGGATGCGATCAGTGGCCCCAAAAGGACACTCCTCTTGCAGGATTTCCCGAATTTCATGCATAACTCAGAACCAAACAACGCTAGAAAGCAGATATTTTGTATTTGGAGCTGCAATAACATCCAAAAAGATTCCTCCGATTTTGGTGAGAATCTGTAGAAGCCAAAGGAGGCTTCGATGAAGGAACTTGTTGCAATTTTTATTGTATTATTTTCTGATACGGAATAAAATACGCAGTTTATTTTAATTTTCTAGCTCTGAACTGTATAAAAAGAAGTTCTTTTCGGAGCAAGACTTGAACCGATCTACGTTACATTTGAACCAGTTAATAAATAGTTCAGTATTAGTATTAACCCAGTCGGGTGTGAACTATATATTAACTCTGAGGTGGACTCAACATGAGAGACAATCGGCCAACAAGCGGCCATCAAAAATTACCTAAACCAATCACGAATTCATTCAAGTTCAAAAGCGAAGCTAAGCTACGAACTCGAACGTGTCTCGAAGACGACGGCTGACATCATTTATAGATGAGAAACGACTAGAAGCCGAACGCAGAACGCAATTAGGTTGATCTCTCGGAGAGGAGCGACGATGAGACATGGCAGTGGCCGATTAGAAGAGAGCGAAAATAGTGTTTTGTGTTAATTGAATGGCCAAAGGAATTAACTTAAAAACAACGCATACTACGTCGAAAAAGCACTCTCGCAACAACAACAACAACGACGACGAGCAGGAGAAGAACAAGCAGCGCAGCTAGACAAAGGCAGACGCACTTTTTAACGGCGGAGGTGACGAGTTGACGACGGCGGAGACTGAGAATTAGTTGTTCAACGGACAAGCTTCTAAACGGTTGTGAAAGTTTTAAGATCCCGACAACTAAAGCAATAAATAGGAAAATTCTATGGTAGTATAAGTCTAAAAATAAAACTTTGTGTGAGTTAAGAAAATCCTAATTACTTTAAAGAAATTAATTTAAAATAAATGTAAACAAAGAAAGAGTAAAATAAAATTAAATAATTCAGGAAAATTAAAACAATTCAAGGATCAAACAAAACAAATAAAGACAAAAAAGCAAATTGAACTAAGAAATTTTTGAATGGACTCATTTCATGTAATTAAGGACTTTTTTAGTTAATTTCTTTGTACAAAAAAAATATTAAAATTGTGTTGGGAAATAAATTAAAAGTTTCTCAAATTCGAATTACAAAAAAAAAAAAAAAATGATAAAATAAATTAAATTTAATAATAGAATTAAATAATAAACAATTAATAAATTAAAAAATATTACTTAATAGTTGAAAATGAAAGCATAACATAACAAAAGTGCAAGAAATAAACTCTCGGAGAAGTTTTGGGAAAAAATACAAAAAAGTACAAAAACAAAAATATTTAAAAGTCATAACGTAGTTTTATAGACTCTTAACCAAGTTTTATTTCAATTTTAATTAACTTCAACAGCAGATATTAACTTCAATTGTGTATTTTTTTAAAGGTAAAAACAGAAGAAAATAAATAAAACCTAAATCATGATGTCCTTTTCCAAATTCCTCATGACTTTGGCCATTTTAGCCAGTGTTGCATATGCAAGTAAGTTTTTTGAATAGTCTAAACATAAACATTACAACATTTCAAATACGCAATTGCCATAAAATATTCATAAAACTTGTTTTCGTGCTCACAGCAAATGCAGTGCACTGTTACCAATGCGAGTCTCTCACCAACCCGAAATGTGGCGAACAGTTCGTGCCCGAAGACATGTTCAAGATCGACTGCGCTCGTGTCCCGCCACCGCGCTTCTACTTCATGAGCAATCAGAATGCTACCGGCTGCATGAAGAAGTCAATCGAAAGCAGTAAGTAAATCAATCGTTTGTTGAGCGCGTCGCTCGTTCAGTGTGTTGGAAAGGGGAGCGAGTGTTGGAGCGTAGTGGGAGAGAAAAACTAAAGCGCATCAGAGCAGAGTGGAGTGGCTGTTGCTATTGGATTTCACGTTGTGCTCTCTCGTTGAATGTGTTGATCTCTGACGGCTCTCTTTCGTATTATTACTAATGCAGCGATTGTTGTCATGATTCTTATTAGGATAATTGTCGAACAGTAATAAGAGACGGTGATTATCTATTATCGTTGCTATGAGTAATAGCATTTCGTCATTATAAAGTCATTTTTTCCCATAGCTTCTTTAGTTCATTTTGCGTCTAAATTCGTGTTGAGGAAATTGAAATCTGATTCCATTCACAAAACTTCATTTTGGACATCCAAAGGCGTTCATTATTGTTAAGAAAAACCATTAATCGATTGTAGTTGTTTGTTTCGAATTATTAATAATCTCCCAAAATAAGTAAACAGTCGATTATATTGCAGTTTATGGTGTAATTTTTGGACGATGACGAAATCAGATTTGAACTTGAAAAAAGAATTCAGAAGAATTAATTTGATTAAAATTATTCACAATTCAAGTTATTGTTATGTAAAAATATACGATAATTAATACAAAACATTAAATATCAAAATAAACACACAAAACAAAAAACTACAGGAGAAAAAGCAACAACAATAATTATTAACATCGTAGGAAATTTAACAACAATGAAAACAACTCTCATCGTCGTCATTCGTTTGCATTGAATGATTTCATTGAATGACGTCATCGAACAACTGCGAGTAACTCAACCGAATGACGCCGCCTGTGCTTTAATTGCACTTGCTCCGACGTCCAATAGCCGAAGCGCGCAAAGTTTCCTCTTCATCAATGGACGCCTTCCAAAAAGCGTTTCACTTAACTAATCTCCACTCACGTTCTCACTTTCGTTTGCTCTCGTGCTCTCTCTTTCAGTGTTCGGCCATCCGCAGATCGTTCGCACTTGCTACTACGGCGACGTCGCCAACACGAAGATCGGCTGCCAGCCCGACCCGACGCTCCCGTCCGCCCAGCAGCTCGCCTGCGAAGTCTGCAGCGGCGACTACTGCAACAACTCGTCGATGCTCGGCGCCATCGGACCGATGCTGCTCGTGCTCTTCTTCATGCTGACTCGCCTCTTCAACTAATTTTGTCCAGAGCGACCTCCATGCACAATTCATTCACTATTATTACCAAATATGGCGCACACACACAGGCACAGCCGCAGTGATGATGCCTTCGAATATTTTAATCCTAGTTTTTAAGGCAACAACGCAATTGGTGCACTTTTAGTGCTCCATGCATGCAACCTTATATTTTCCCTCCACTATTTTGTAAAGATAAAACGCAAATAAAGATTTCATATATCGTGTGCGTTGCATTGTTTTATTATTAGAACAGAAAAACAGATCTCTCCAAGGAAGTTCTCTCATCTCCTCTCGTTGTGTGTGTGTGTTTCGTTGTACTTCTCCAGTGGGAAACCACTTGAGAGCACTAGCGAAACAAACCCAATTGGAAATCATCGTAAAACCGAATGGATTCAATTGTGCGACCTCCGACGAACGCCTGTTCTTTTTTCTCCTCCTGCGCGTGGAAGTGGAAATTGTGTTTGTTTCGTCTTCTGTTTCTTCGTGTGTTCAAAAATAAACTCGCTCCGAGTGCGTTCGAATTTTCATTTTCAGAAGAGCGGCGATTTATTGAAATAACAGCATTTTTTAAAATTATTGAAACATTTCGATGTTAACGGTGCTTGTTGATTGTGTTGTCGGTTTTGCGTGCCGTGTAAAATTCATATTCATTTGGCAATAATTCTTTGACGAGATTTCTTATTAGATAAAGTAGATGTGAGGAACTTTTATACGAGAATTCATTGATAGAGATCAGGAAAAAATTGCCAAGAACAAAAAAAATCCAATAGGAAAAACAAAAAAAAAACAAAGTCGACATAAAATTAAAAACATCGAGAAAAAAGTCCAGTTGGGAAAAAGAACTCACACGAAACACTCGTTAAAAATCACCGAATAACCGAATAAAAACTCCAGTTGGGAAAAGTGTCTGCTTCTCTTCTGTTGAACAGTTTTTGCTCCATCTCCCGCGACATGCACAGACTTTGGTTGCTCTTCGTCGCGATCGTCGTCGTCGTGCCGGCTTCGGGTGAGTTTCGTTTGAAGTGGCTTCGTTTTCGGAGACACGATTTCGCTGTTCTAATTGACTGACCTCTTCGCCAGCCTTCGCCATCGACTGCTACGCTTGCGAGTCCGTCTACGAGGCGCGCTGCGGCGAGGACAACTTCAAGTCGGAATCCTATTGGAAGGTCGACTGTGCGCGCGTCGCTGCGCCGCGTTATTTCACGCAGAGCGAAGCAGTTGCAGGAAACGCCAGCGCGTGTGTGAAGAGGATCTACGAAGGTGAGTTTGTGGGTGAACAGAGTGGGCGGCCACACCCCCAACTCCACTTCAGACGCGTCGATCGATTCCAATGCGATTCAATCACATTTCACGCGATTCACTCAGTTTTTTGCAGTGTTTGTTCACGAATCAAAAAAAAAACACTTTTAAAAAGCACTAAAAACACACAAAACAACAAAAATCGGTTTCTATTTTTAAAATTTCTATCCAAATGTTGACTGTTGCGCGTCTTCCGAGACGCTGCTTGTTGTTGTTGTTGTCGGAAAATATTCACGAGTCACCCAAAAGCCTCATCAAGTGACGTCAGGCGCAAAGTTATTTTCACACTTTAAGGTTAAATATTAAAAAGAAGCTTAAACGTAAATTAATTATGATGAAACGCAAAAATTAATGCTCGAATTCAGTTGATAAACAAAATTAATAATTAATGATGATGGACGAGAAAAAGAAGCGATGTCTGCTTTTCAAAGATCATCGCGATCGTCATTCGTCGTTTTGTGTCTTGTTTTCCTTCGTGCGACCTTCTGCTCCTCATTTCCCTTTCGTAACGCTTTTCTTGCTTCTTCCAGTGGACGGCGAGCGACGGGTTGAACGCAGCTGCTTCTTCGGCGACGTCAACGACACGCAGCTCGGCTGCCAACCCGATCCGGCGGCGGTGGGCCTCAAGCAGTCCGAGTGTCTCGTGTGCGACACTGGCGACTACTGCAACACAGCGCCAGGGGCGTGGCCGCGCACGTCGAGCAGCAGCGGCTCGTGGCCGTTCATGAGCGTAGCGATGGCGATGTTGCTGCCCACGCTTCCAAATGTGTTGCTGAAGTCAACGGCAGCTGCCCGAAGGCACTCTACAGCCGGTCGCTGACGAACGAAATCCCGCGATTGCGAATATATGAAACCAAAAGTCAAAAGAACCGCAGAAATGTTTTCGATGAACACATGAATAAATAAATGAATGAAATGAACCAATGTCACCCCCATTAATTTTCGTTAAATCCCTTTTTTAAGGCTCCGATGAGAGAAGTACGGGGATACATTCACTATTCACGAGCCACAAAAATTACTTCCGCAGCATTCACACATTACATCAAACATTTATTCCACAATTATTAATAATACAAAATGTGTACAAACATTTACTTAAAACTTTCTTTTATTCTTAACATGCTAAACATATTTAACTAAGATTATATACATTACATTAATTACAACTCCTAATCTTTTAATTTATTTACATAAGAATTTAAATTCCTTCAAAAAATGGAGAACAAAAAGAAGGATAACATTATTATTTTTTTAATAGAAAACCTAAGATTACTACAAACTTAAAAATATCTTAACCTAAACTTAAAACTATTTTAGGCTGTGTTCTACACAGTATGGTTTATATTTAAAGAGTTATATCTTCCATGATAGAACATCGATTTTCTATTGCTATCATAGAGTAAATTGCTCCTATCCAACAAGAGAACATGTGTTGCTGATAAATACTTATGTGTAAGTGTCAGTGTGGGACTGGTCATTTTCTCAGAAAATTTCTTCAACTCACTATTTTCTGTGTTGACGATATTATTTAAAAATTTAATGGCCGATTCAGTTAGGAAAGTATCAATCCTCTTTATATTTGCAGCCCTATATATAGTATCATTAGAGTAATACCTAAGAATACCCTCAGCATTACCTGTACTATGCAGGCCTGTGCATATCCTTAGGCATTTCCTCTCGAAAATACGGATCCGCTCCATTTGAGCCGACGAAATGTGGAACCAAACTGGAAAACCATAAGCCAGTGTTTGTCTGACTATTAGTTTATGAATATTTATTTTACTTTTGGTATTAAGGCCAGAGGAGCCCTTCAAAACCTTTATGTATTGGAAAAACCTCGCTCTAGCCTTACCTAGTGCATGATCAATATGCGTAATGAAATTAAATTTAGCAAGCAGTACAACACCAAGGTATTTAATTCTGTCCTTGTAAATTATGTTTCTATTGTTTATTTGTATGTTTGGTATAAATTTACGCGTATTTGGATAAACGTTACATGAAGTGCCTTTAAACAACGTACATTCGCATTTGTCAATGTTCGTTTTCAACTTCCATTTTTCAAAATACTTATAAAGTTCTTTCAGATAGCTGTTCAATTTGTCATTATTCTTCCTTTGCCTGGGTGTTGAGCTAAGCAGTAAAATATCATCTGCATATATGAGAGTAAGAATTCTATCTGAACTCTCTCTGTCATCGGCTGGTTCAGGTAGGTCAGCTAAGTACAAGCAGGGCCCCAACAAGGAGCATTGAAGCGTGATTATCTAGTTTTTCGAGTAGAAAAAACTCAAAAAGCTTACTGACATTTGAAAGCAACGACACAGGGCGATCTTGTGCGAGAGATTATTCACATGATTCACACAGCTTTCAAGCATTCATAAAGAGTTGCGTGAATGTCTCAATGATTCGTTGAATGAAGTTATTGACGGGGCCCAATGAATGCGTTGACTGGCGGATGATTGTTCATTTTCAACAGAATTTTTCAATGTTTGCGCTGCAAAGATTTCAATAAACGCTATAAAATCCTCGAATTCTGCAATTCGCCGAATTTTATTCGATTCGGTACATAAAAGATTGTTAATTGAGGTGAAAAGGTGAAAAGTTGCTCTACTCTCGACGCCGCTGCGTTGCTTATGGAACTGCGCTCGAAAGCTACCACGCATTCAACAGTTGTGCGCGTCAAAGTCTGAAGCATCGGAGACGAGCATTGAATAGAAGCGTCAATAAATTGAACGAGAAACAGAAATCATTATTTTATAACGACGTGACGTTGATTATTGCGATTATTATTTAATATATTTCTGATTAGGAAACGCACTCATCATTGTTTGTATCGATTGCACATTTTGAGAATCGCTGTGGAGGAAAGGGAAATTCGTCAATTACCGCAGACCGAACGACAAATTCCACTTGGAGTGAAACGGCTACAATCTATTACAATTTTATAGTGCACCAAAAACAGAATTGTTTGAACAATGTTAAAGGCTTTTGTAAAAAAGCATTATTTAAAGTAAATCCGAACTAATTTCAAAAGAAAAAACATGGCAGAAAGTATTTTTTAAAACGGTTTTGTATTTATTTGAAGCATACACAGTCATAGATAACATATTCCTTATTTACATTTTACATATTTGATTTGTTCTTTCCTTGGTTTATTCTGTTGCAACAACTCCATGCGCTTTCCACTAATAAATAACATGAAAATCCGATGACGCGTTGAAAGGTGAACATCGATTAACATGCACGAAAAATAGTTTTTAATAAATGTATTTCTGTAAATATATATATATATGTATGTATGTATATGTTTATCTATATGTGAGAATGTGTCTATATAAATTTATATATTTTTCAGTTATGCTTTTCTTTGCTATAAACAATTTAATGCGCAATTTTATAATAAAATTGTTATTAATTTAAATTGCATTTTCATTTAATTTCTTCTTTAGTCTATATTCAAAAATATGTTCGTTTATTCAATTATTGTTACAAGTGTGTTTTTTTTTGTTTATTTGCAGCTACAATATTAAATATTTCATTAACAGAAATTGTTAAATTGCTCATCAGAATAATAATAATAGTAATAATTGTAAAAAAGACTGATTTCAACGTTGATTATTACATTAATTTAACACAATTACAAAAAAATACTGATAATTTATTTAAATTTTGTTTCGCTCCTTCGTTCTCTTCTTCGCATTTTGCTCAACGTGCTGCTGCGTTTCACTCGCACCCGCGGAACCACACATCAATTCCCCTCGCTGACGATCAAATTGGAATTTTCAATTGGAAAAAGGATTTGACATCGACACGCTTAACAGTTAATTGATTGCTTGCTTTGTTATTGTTGAAATGAAATTGCATTCGTGTGTGTGTGTGTGTGTGTGACGATTCTTACTAAATATTTTCTAGAAACTTTGACAACAATTCAAATAACAACACAGCAAACATTTGATATTAAGGTAAATAATTGAATATATATTTAGGTGTTTATGTAAATGAATATGATGCTCATATATGTATATATGTAAATATATAGTTCTACGCTTAACAATTGCGTCTCCCCTCTTCCTCTATTCACTATCTTTAAGTTTAATAAATGACATCGCTTCATCTCGCGTGAATTTGATTGTTTCTGTTGGATTCTTTTGCATATGTTCGTTCGCTTCTTCTAATAATAATGATAATAATTTTATTTTAATTTATGTTGTCGCTTTGCTTCAAATTCCTTATGCTTAAATTAATATTTGCATTTAATTTTTTTTAGTTGTTATTTATTTAACATTTATTATTTTAATGTTTATGTCGTTGCTCGTGTGTTTCTTGTTGTTTGCTGTTGTTTATGCGCTTCGTGTTTCCCTTTAAGCGTAGCTTTTCATTTACTATTCATGTCTTAATTCTAATTGGAAATCGAACGAAGTTGCCATTTATTGTACTTTTCTGCATAAAATAATTTCCCACTTCACGAAAACATTTCACGTTGGATTCTGTTGCGTGTTGTTAGCAATAAATCAATGTTTTTTTTATGTTTGTCGTTTCTGTGTTTTTTTTTTTTATTATTTTCCACGTGACTATTTTCAAAACGGTTCCGAATCGGCTTCGAAAAAAAAGGTTGGAAAATTTTGATATTATTAATATTAAATATTTTGACTAGAAAATGAATTGATGCAACAACGGAAAAGGACAGAACAGAATTCCAAAGGGGAAAACCCGAATTTCCGTTCGGGGAAATTTCAAATTTAATTTGCTAATTATGATCGTAAATAGAAAACAACGTTTGTTTACATAACAATTGCGTTATTGTTGTTGTTGTTGTTGTTATTATTGCGATTCATGAGATCAATTTTTCGGTTTGTTTCAGGTTTTCACAGCGACGACGATGAAGGCGGGAAACAAACGCTTAAAACCACGTAAACGAATGACAATAACAACGATAACAACAACAACAACACCAACAAATTCAATTCTTCTAGTTTCATGCGTGTGTTTAAATATTTAATTGCAATATTTACAATTTATTTGAATCCTTGCATTATTCACTTAGTTATGTTTTGTTTTTTTTAGGCGTAAATCATTAACAGAGTCCATAAACATTTGTATAAAGTCAACAAAATAATTTAATAGACACACAAAAACAAATTTGTCTGAACAATCGCTCTTCAGTGGCTGATTAAAGCGAAAATACATCGCAAACAAACAATAATATTCTATGTAGCTGAACGAGAACAGTTAACAACAGCAATCATCATCATCATCATCATCATCATGGTTACAATAATCATTATGGAAACAACAGATTACGAATTACACAATCGCAAATCGGCTAAAATACGTTTTGCATGCATTAAATTTCACTAGAATCAGAATCATTCTACGCATAACAATTTAGTTAAATCAGTCCATTGTTTTTGTTGTTGTTGTTGTTTACATTTACATTTATTTAATGCTTTAATTTAAGTTTAAGTTTAAGTTTTAATTTAAGTTTAAGTTTTAATTTAATTTTAATTTTAATTTTAATGTAGACGAGCTTTCAGCTCTTTATTTATTGTATTTGTTCATTGAATAATGATTGTTTTTTGTAGTGAATTTTGTCGTTATTCTAAACATGATGTGTGCACAGATTTTTACAGGAATCGCGATTGAAATCAGTTGCGATATCAACGGAAATTACAATTTAACTACTACACATTGAGTTGGACAGTTGAAAGTACAACTGAAATTAATTGATGAAATGAAGGCGATTTGATGTGGGAATCCTTGAAAGATTTGAGCCTTCTTTTGCATCATTTCTTTGCTTTCTCTTCGATGCATCGAAAAATTAATTAAATGACGAATTGTTAACGTAATGAGCAAACGTTTCGATGTGTTTTACGCTGTTTACGGCTTCAATTCAATCACTTCGCCTTCATTTCGACAATTATTTACAATCGAATGTTGTTTATTATATACAAATATATATATATATGATATATATTCAGTTGTTTGTTATGTCTAAAGATGGATTTTATTCAAATGTTGCTTATTCTTTTATAATTTATAGTTTTCTATAAACTAGTAATGAATTTAGCGAGCAGCTGCAGCCACAAAAGAATCTCTCTCCTGCTCTCTATTGTCACGCTACAGCCGCGCACCCCGCCCGCCCACCTTTCCGCCACCCGCCCGCCCGCCCGACCCCTCGTGCCACGCCCCCACACAGCCTTTACTCGCTACGTACCCGATATTGAATATTCTTTGGGTTTTGTTCTTGGCGCTGCGTTTTTAGGCGCTTGTTTCAACTTAATTTAATTTAATGGGTTTTTTTATATTATGGTTTTTGTAATTGTCCTTCGTTCCTTCGTCCTTCGTTCTTTCGTCCTTCGTCCTCCGTTTTCTTTTTATGCTCCTCATCCTCCTGTTTCGTTCTTTTTTGTTCGATTTAACTCCTAGTGCATCTCTTCTGAAGTCTGTTTTTGCCATCCTTGTTGCGACTTTAAAAGGCCCCCGTCCTCGAAGTATTTTTCTTATTTCGAGGATCACTTCCATTCACTCACTTCACCCATTTCGCTGTCCATTTATCGAGCATTTCCTTCGGCGGGATTTTGCTGGATTTTCTTGTTATTGCTGTTGCTGTTGCTGTTGCTGTTGTTTTTGTTATTGTATTGATTGCAATTTCGTGATTCGTACATTAATTACCGTTTCTACTCCTCTCTCTCCAATATGTTGCCCTTTGTTCTCTTTTGCTGCTCTGCCGTGGAGCGACTTAAACTCCGACGAAGCCGTAAACCTCGAGGACGCGAATCTCGAAATCGCCCGATGCACAAAGCGGCGGATTGTTGAACGTTTTGCAGCTGTCAGTCTTTCCGAAACGAATGTTTTCGTCCATCCAAATCGCTTGTCCCTCGCTATAGCCACGGCGAATGCGGGAAAAGGGGAAAATAGTCAATCGAAAGAACAATTCTGCATTATTTTCAATATTTACCCGCCGCCAATTGTAATCATTTTGGTGTCGGCTGCCATGAAAAGCTCCGATGAATGGCCCAAGTCCTTCTCGTTCTCGATGCCCACCCACGGGTATTTGGCACGCTCCGGGTACAGCGAGAAGAGGAACGTCTCGCCCGTGCCAAAGTACGCCTGCCGCTGGCCCTTGTCGTCCTTGACGTTGCGCTCGAACCAACGCGTCGAACAGTAGGCGCCGAAGACCTACAAACAAAGCCGAATTAGAAACGTCGGGAACCGTATGGGTCCTTGATTTGTACCTCGTTGTTGCACGTTTTAATCATCATCAAAGTCGGCTCATGCTGCTCCACGCGGACGTAGAACGTGGTGAGGGAGCAGCCGTGCTCCTCGGTGGTGTACAGCAGCACCGGTTGGTACATCGTGATTCGCACCGGCAGCCATGACCAGAGTGTAAAGAGCTAAAGCGGAGTATAAAGAGCTTCCGTTAATGCAAAGTTCGCACAGTTGAAAGTCAAGTGAAAAGGAAATTAAAATATTTGCCACAACAATAACGATGACGAAGACGACAATCATTTAGTTATGCTTCAATGTTTCAAAATACATCGTGAAATTCATTGAAAAACGAACTACTTTTCGCTAAACTAAACTAATTAAACAAAACGAAACGAAGCATGCATAAAACTGTCGAAACTCAAGCAAAATAACAAGCAAACGGAAGAAGAGAAAAGGAAAAACATTTCAACAAACATTTAAAAACAGAATCGATCGATCGAGTGCAATAGAAAAGTGAATAAATACGAACAAATACGAACACAACTCAATTTTTAAAAGCAACCATTTTACATAAGCACAAATATTTTAAGCCAATGTATTAAAATTTGATCTGAATGCTTTTTGAATGTTGCTTGCAGTGCCTTTTGAGTGCTGTTCGAATGCGTTGTGAGTGCCTTTTGAATGGTGTTCGAATGCGTTGTGAGTGCCTTTTGAATGCTGTTCGAATGCGTTGTGGGTGCATTGTGAATGCTGTTTGAATGCGTTGTGAATGCTATTCGAATGCGTTGTGAGTGCTGTTCGCATGCTTTTTGAATGCTGTTCGAATGCGTTGTGAGTGCGTTTTGAATGCTTTTTGAATGGTGTTCGAATGCGTTGTGAGTGCTTTTTGACTGGGTTTCGAATGCGTTTGAAGTGCTTTTTATAATAAGTTGTATAGGTTTTTTAATACCGTTCGAAGGTTTTTTGAATGCGTTTTTAATAATTTTTGAATGCTTTTTCAGTTTGCTTCGAGTGTGCTTTTTGAATGAGTTTTTAGTACTTTTTGAATGCGTTTCGAATGCTTGTTGAGTGGGTTTCGAATGCGTTCTGAATGCATTTTGAATGAGTTTAGAGTGCGTTTTGAATATGTTGAGAGTGTTTACGTTTAGAATACTTTTTAAAGACCTTGTATGCTTGGAATGAAGTCTTAATAAGATTTTTTTGTCATATGTTGTTTTTGAAGTGAATATTTTTCGAATACTTGCTTTTTGCTAAATTTAAATTTGTGTATAATTTCAAAGTGGTTTTTGTTTTCGTAGTTTTGTGGGTTTTTATGTGATTTTATTATCTGTTTTTTGATTTTTTTTTGGTTTGTTTGGGTATATATAAAATTATATAGCAGAATAACAATCAACTACAAAACACAAACATAAGCGAAAATAATGAAAAGTTTGTTACTCTGTTAGTTTTTTTCCCCTTTTCTGAAATCTGTTTGTTCAAGATTCTTACAATTTTATTCTCACTGATGGCTTTGGCAAGCTTCTGAAAGCCCAAGAAATTAAAACTGAAATTCTAAATATGGAAATTATAAAAACGCATTAGAAATTGAATTTGGTTGACTGATAATAAGGACGCAGGATAATTCGGAAAATATTAACGAAACAGAAGGAACGAATTTGTTTATTAACAAATTTGAAAATTCCTCACATGGAAAATCTCCGAGGATAACGTAAAAACTCAAAACAAATTCAACAGCAACGAAAATTAAAAAAAATATTTCTTTGTTAAAACGACGAGGGGCAAAAAAGGAGTTGAAATAAAAACTCATTATTTGTTAAATACATAAGAAACTGCTTCGATTATTTAAAAGTTTCAGCTTTAAAGTGCAATTTTTCCCTCTTTCCCCTTTTCAAGTGCAAAAGCTTGGAGTTGAGTGTATTGAAGATGCAAGCAAAAAAATATTATTTAAACAAGCTTTTATTCGATTTCCAGCTACGAAACAAGACACAGAAAAAGTTAGTTAAGGAAAAAAATAAAGAAAACAAAAATTAATTTCTAAATTACGTATGAATATTCGAATAAATTTGACTACTTTGCTACGCTGACAATCGTAATTCGCAATCACTACTCAGTTCAAAAGAAGATTGTGCAAAGATTGTGATTTGAGTGGCTCATTAATGAATGAACACTCATTCGCTATGTTCGTTCAACAGCAAAATATAAATTGAAAAGAGTTGGAAAATCACACTTACGTCGTCGGTGGGACAAACTTGACTTTTAAGGTTATGTATGGGGTACACGCCCATGGCAATGGCTCGATGGCCGGGTGATTTCTCACCCTGTGCGAGGTGAAGTGAGATCGATGCGAGTGAGGTGAGTAGAATGAAGTAAAATGAGTGAAGAGAGATGATTCGAAATAAATGAATGAATGAAAAAAAAAAAAAAATTAACGATAACATGAACGATTACAACACATAAAAATGTTCACAGAATTTAATGATTAATTTAAAAATGTTAAATTTAAAAATGTTCCATGAGAAGAATGGCGTTTGGCGATTGTTTATTTATTTATTGGTTATTTGATATTTTTTTTTTGTAATTTTTCAATAAATTTGTTCGCAGCAGCAATAAGAAAAGAGAGTAGAAGAAGAAAGAAGCCAAAAAATACATAGTGATTAGATTTAGCAATGTTTTTAATTGTCTTTTTCGTTAATCGGTTCTTTTCTCATTCCATAGGAATACTTTAAAAAAACACCGAATGTTCGCAACGAACGAGCATACATTTGAATATCTTCCATGTAAATACATGCAGCAGGGAAGAACTTCCAGCAACAACTTCCTCGAACGAAGGACCTCAACTATTTGCACACCTCATAATGGCCACAAGCCATAATGAGCTAACTCCGCTTTTCAACAATTTATATATAAATTTGTTCAATGTTATGTTTTCAGCGCAATTTTAAACATAATTATTTATAAATTACACAATAGCTAATAAAATTTCTAGTTTAGGGTATAAGAAAATAGTGAATTTTATTTCAAATTAGTTTTGCAATTCTTAGTTAAATCGACTTGAACGGTTGTTGCTTGTGAGCGCAGAAATAGCAGGCAAATTCAACAACTTTGCTGCACAATAAAAAAATAAGAGGACCCAACACGCTTTTTTCGTTGTTGTAATTGCACAATCGGTTGCTGTCGTCTGCGTTGCTGCTGCATGCATTCGGCTACAAGTCACGCTCCTGCAGTTCTTCGCTTGAAGACATCCTTGAAGAATCGTGCACGACAAAAGGCAATCGTCGAAGACGCCTGCAAGACAATCGCTAAAGAAATTTTTATACAAATGCCGTTTTTTTTGTCTTTCACGACGCAATGCAAGACATGTCATCTATCTTGTCTTCGATGAAAACATGTATAGCAAAAAAAAAAAAAATATAAACTGGTATAATTATGAATTTTTTTTTTTCATCATTTTTATAGCTCCGAAGAAGGTTTTAGATATTGCTGAAAAATTTAGATATACTGAAATTGGTTGATGACAGTCTGCAAGACATGTCACTAGCATGTCGTTAATGAGAACTCGTACCCAAAACAACATGAAAGAAGACGATATTGCTGAAGAGGACAATCTGCAAGACGTGTCGCCTAACAAGTCGTCAATAGGAAGTCAAATGAGGAATTGTCGTGCAAGAATCATTCACGATTGTGTCTTAGCGAAGTCGGGAACTGCAGGAGACTCCTGCGTATTATTTACGCTTAGCAATTTATGAAATCTATGCAAATAGATATATAAGCAAAAAATGTATACTCGTTGTTGATTTAATGGGAAAAGCAATAATATAATTACATTTGTTTAATTCATATAAATTAATTAAACAGTAATATCAAAAAAATAATAATAATAATTCCCATTGGAAGCACAATTGTCTTAAGTCTATGGAAAAAATGCAAAAAAAAAACGTATTCGCTATTTCCATAATTCCAGTCCTTAAAACTGAATATTAATTAATTTTGGCAAGACAAGGTTATGATTAATAAAAAGTATTGTCTGAAGAAAACAACACGAGACGAGCAGCAGGAAGCGGTTAGGCAAAGAGGCAGGCAGGCGGGCGGGCGGGTGATCGATTGGTCGGATGGGTTTCACGTAATTCCCCAACACCAACAGAAAACAGAACAAAAAACGCTAAACGGTCAACGGTCATCTTTTCAAGTTCAGAACAGAAAACAAAAGACACAAAAACAAAACAACAGAAAACGGAAAACGAATTGTCCACAACAAAAACAACATCATTCATAGAATTAGCATAGAATTGAAATGGGCCCCATACCAAACTGCGACAGGTCTCGGTGTGCGCCCGCTGATCGATGGGAAGGAACGGAAAAATCGAAAAATATAAAAATACATATGTTGTTATCATTATTATTACTGTAAGCACTGTAACTCTAATTATTACTATTTAAATTAATAATATTATTATTACAAAAACAAAAAAAAAATACAAATAATACTTTAAAGCAGAAAAAAAAACTATTTTCTTTTATTAAATTGCACCTTTAACCAAATAAAAAACAAAAATCCCATATACTCCAGAACTCTTATATAAACGCTTGTAATAATATCCCAAATGGTTCGAGTTGGAAAAACGGATACAGTATAAAATCAAAAATAGTTAAGCGCCTGCTGCTCCTTCTGTCTTCATCGCTCTTCGATTAAACAGCACCCACAGTCGCGCTTTCTCGCTCTCACTACACCTTCCCCCAGTTTTACTCACCTCTCGGATGGTCAGCGTGTGTGACATCATCTGAATGTTGACTTGCGACTGGCTCGTCGGAAGGTTATCGCTGGAACGGGACTTGACGAGCTGCTTGGATCCGCTGCTGAGCACTGAGCGACTCTTAAGCAACATTTCAGTCTTGAGGAATATTCTAGAGATATACGTGGAACTGCAACAAGAATACGAAAATTAATTAAGAACATCATTAGAACAAAAAGAGAGCAAAAAGTAGGAAAACAGCTCAAGGTGTTGGGGAAAAAGACTTAAGATCCAAAGACCTTGAGAACTATGTCTACGGCGGCCACTCTGCATTCGGTACCAGGGTCAGAACTTGTACAGCGTCTGCTGCTGTAGGATTCCAGGTTATGGAATCGCCCCTAGGGTTTTCTAAGTTCCCCAATTCCTTCATTTCTATGTATCTCTCAAAGGAAGCTTCTTAGTTTGGGCTGCCTCGGGTTGAAATTCCCGCAATGCAATCACGCTTTTCTGCTGGTTCGACTTACCTAAGTCCCCTAATACTAAAAGCGGCATGGAGTAACTTGGCCGGAGTCACTGGTAGCTTCTTGCAAAACTTGATCAGTGCGTTTCCGACGTCGTTCTTTACGTTGTCGGCACTCCATTCGTTGTTCGATGTGCACTCCTTGTGGAATAGGTTGATGATGACCAGTGCCACGCGGTACAGCACTTTGATGCCCTCATGGAAGTAGCAGTCCATGACGCGCACCAGATGCTGGAACGGCAGACCGGCCAGAATCCACCAGCACCAGTCCATGAATATGCGCTCCATTTTGAGGCCAGGACAAATTCGCTGAAAGTAGGTGACTGCGTTCTTCTAGAAACAATTGCGATACACGAAACGATGGAATGAAACAAGGCAGATCAGAAATTAGTAAAACAAAAATGAAGTTATAGTTATAATGTCAGTTACCGTGTGCTTCTTTGCGATCTGCATCACAGTCTTCCATGTGACCTCATGAAGAAGTTTCGTCTGGTTGATGAACACTTTCTCCTTGCTGCCCACCAAAGCGGCCAAACAGTGATAAGCTTCTTCTTCTGCAAAGAGTGACAGAATGGGGACCAATGTTAACCTTTTGCTGTGACATTCAAGTGTTAAACTAATCCGAAAATCTTACGCTTCTTGATTATACGATAGTGTAAACTGCAGGTAATCGAACAGTACTGGCAACAGTAACCGAAAGAAGCCGGGAAAAGTCACAAGGAGATCGATGAAGGATGAATTTTCAATGATTTCACCTATTTAACGAACAACGGAAACGGCGATGTGAATATTTTTCCACATTATGCGTTATTTACTTATGGCTTTTCCCGATAATGCTGCGGAAAAATACAATACATTATTCAAAACACGGACGGAGGAGTTGTAAAGCGACTGGAAACAACCTGGATTTGTCTTACTATGGATGGATTTTTACAAAACTTGTAAGCAAAAAAAGTGCTTCATTTGAAATAATGCTTCTATTTGGGAAACAAGGAAGACTCAAAACTTCAAGACCTTCAGCAAGTCTTTAAATACAACGATACGACGAGTTTTCTGCCCCTTCAATTCTACCCACTTATGCCATGTATCTACCAAAGAAAACCTGCTGCTAGATAAACGATAATCGACTCGGCGACGTCTCCACAGAGTAAAATCAATGAGCTGTCATTGCGCGTTATAGGAAATTGGTGAAGTAATCCGGAAGTAATCTAGTAGATCTTCTGCGATGGAGACAGAGGTTTCGGGAATCTGAAGACCTCCTACAATCCATTGAATCTTGTGCAAGGATAAACATAGAAACTCACTGTCCTCCTTCTCGTTTCTAGAGCCAATGTTCGCTGATCTTAGACACATTTGCTCTGTGCTCTCGTTGTCAGTTGTCACTTCGAATGCAGCTCGGTTTTCAGGGCTGTAAATTGTGCATGGATGTGGAATTTGAGCTGACAACCGACAGAGACTCTGCTATATAACAATTAATTTCGCAAACTGTAGGCAAATAAGTTTGTGTGCAATAATAACAAAGGATAAAAATAGAAATAATTGCAAGCAGATCTTTCGTTTTAATGTGCATTTTATTTATATTATTATTATTATTGTACTTTATATTTGCCGTCTTCTTATTATTTTATACTCCTTCTTATCGCCGTTTTCACCCTTCCACGAATACGACGACCGTCTTTGGCTCACTCACTTTTATATTGCGAAAGACAACCAATTGTCAAGCTGATTACATTTCTAGATTAACGACGGCAAAGGCCCCAAAACAACAACAACAACAACGCCAACGAACGAATAACGAATTCGCGACAAATCAACGAGGAGACTCGTCGTTCGTTTGCGTGTCGATTAACGGACACAGCAGCAGCAACATTTGACCTCCATTCGCTGTGAATTGTGTTATGAAAGGGTGAAAAGTGGTATCTTGACTTTGACTAATCCGCTGTTGAGGCAAATTTAAATATATATTTAATTATCATTTTTAATAGAGTGACCCTTTACGAGATCTTCGCTTTATCGGCCCTAGACAAACGGAAAGCAGGGGAAATCTTCTTTACAGCGAACTCAATGCAAAAGTATTGAATGACGATTAAGAAAAAAACTATCAAAACAATGACAGCCACGATCGACAACAGCAGCAATAATAACGCGGCAGACGAAAGTGATTTAATTGGATTATACACACAAACAACGCAGACTGTGGGCGAGAGTCGAAGATAGAGTGAGCGAGAGACAGCGAGAGGGCAGCGAGAAACCAACCTGCGCCAGTTCAAACCGCTTCTAATTAGAGTGAACTTATTGCAGATAACGCAATTGAAGAAAGGAGCTGCCCGATCGACGCCAAACGCACAAACTGCAATCGTGGAAGATTTATTAATAGTTAATTGCTTAAAAATTAGTTAATTTGCGTCTTTAGTTTTAATTTTACTTCATTATTATTCAATGTACACATGAATTCAGTTTAAAACTGGATTAAAATTTGATTATCATTTACAAACCAGAAAAAACAAAAAAAAAAAAAAATGAAAACATAAAAATGCCATCTAATAAAATCAGCAAAGTTGTTGCCACCTTCTCAATAAAATCATGCAGCTTTCAGTAAAGTCATTTAACGTGTACTTAAAAAGCCATAAACATGCATTTTGTGTCTGATTTTATTTCGTTTTTCGTTTTTTTTGTGTGCACACTACCTATAAAAAATGCCATCAAACTAATGAAGAGAACAACGCGAAATCTACAGAAAGAAGAGAGAACGACGGGCACAAAATATATAAACGTCAAACAGAAGGATATAAAAAAGAGAAGCAAGTACGGAAATCATTCAATTCTCTGTGTTGCTCTCTAAATGAGGGTGGCCAACTCACTCTTACGTTTCGACAAATAAAAAAAAAGCCTTTAAGAATTTTAGAAGACATGTTCGTGTTTTCTTTTGCAATTTTATTGTAATTTTATTCACAAAAAGTAGAAATGCAGGATCGCATTTAAAAATTTCAATTAACTTCTATTTATTTTATTTATTTAAGTACAGAAAAAAAAGAAAAAAGGAATCAACAGTTTAAAATTCTTAAAATGAAATTTTATGTTTATATTTAATTATTTTCCGAAATTAAATTAAAGTAGTAAATGTAAAGTAAAAACGAATTAAAATAGAATTAAAGGAAACATCAGTTCAAATCAAACTCGCACAAAAAACTACCCATTTCCCGATTCTCTAACATTCTTGGCGAATTGGCCACCCTGCTCTAAATTGAGAATTACAAGAAAACGACGACGAGGGGCGCTCTGATATAATAATAACAATTATTATTTCGGAAACTAAATTTAGAGCTCGTAGTTAAGCTTTTATTAAATGACAAAAGTAACAAATAATAAAATATTTTAAAGCCTATCGAAGGGAATTAACAGGGAATTTTATTACTTTTTATTTAATATGGAGGAGGGGTTGGAATCGAGTCAAAGACAAGTCAATTACTCCGCTGATACTTGTTTTAACGGTGAGTAATATGGAAAATTAATCGGATTCTTCAAACGGTTTTCAAACACTTGTGTGCTGAGATTAAAAAATTAATTTTGAATAATTTTGGTTAATAATCGCTCGTTTTCAAGGTTGGAAATAAAGTATTTTTGAAACTGTTATATAATGTATCGTTACGGATAGTGGACTGAAGTATAACAGTACAAAAAACTTGTACAAGTTAATAAAAGTTTCTATTAGCTTATATTTATATTAATATACATTTAAAAGTTTATAAAAGTCAACATAATTAAAAAATAAGGTCTTAATAAAAGTTTATAGCAGTTTCTGCAAAGTTTATACCAGTTTATAACAGTAATTGATATAAATTTACAATGTATGTTCAAATGACAGCTTATATAACTTTAGAGCAGTGTATACCACTTTATACCAGTGTATACCAGTTTCTAACAACTCTTAAATATGAGCATAGAACGTTATTACGGGAGTTTCTTTTTTTGATAATAATTTTTTTAAGTTGTAATCTTGTGGTTTTATAGATAACGTATAAAAAAATTATAAAGATTTCAGTACATCTAGACGTACATATGAATGTTTTTGTAGGATGTCTGACAAAGGATTTGAAGTCAATAATAACCGTATAAGAAACTATTGAAAATAACTTCTAAATTTATGGATGGTTTGCGTTTAATAAACAATAAGGCGACTCTGCTGATGACCTCCGCTATCAATTAATACTTATGTACATACATTTATATTTATATTAGTGGCTGTTCTTATCGCCAAGTAACGAAAGTGTAGCTAGTCTGTCTTGCCGCCGCCCCGCTTAAAACTTTCCAAGCATCGAACCCAACCCATGCAATAACATTATCTTTTTCCCCTCTTCTTTGTAAACTGCAATTTACAATATCTCAATTATAACACAAATAACAGATTTATTCTGCGTTGCAAACTATTTTCTCAACTGTCAAGATTTGTTCTATTATTTAATATTAGTAATCAATAATAAAAATAATACTTTAAAACATTAACTTCATGGTAAGGAAAAGTGATTTATGATATTTTATTTATTTATTTAAACATTTTGACAATGCGAGAAATTGCTCTTTAACAGCATATTACAAAAGAAAGTAACAATATAAAAAAGATACCAAAACTTATACCAAAACCTTTAACTAGCGAAAAAGTCTTTAACAATTTTCACAAATTTACCACATTCTCTGACGAAATGTACTCAGCAAGGGGCAGTAATAGTCCGGTTGCATATAGACTGCCCCAACTGATGTGGACGAGGTATTCAGAGATACCAGAATAAATAAGACGATGTAAAAAGACACAATTACGGAAAAACCAAGTAAAGAGTATCTGAAATCACCCATATAGTCAAATCCCATTATATTAAACACATACCGAGTGAGGTTAATAATATTGTGAGTCGATATCGAGTCCATCTTGCAATATATTAATTCAGCATATGTTGCTATGGGCATAACTGGAGCACAAGGTTACGAGAAACACTCATGGGGACATATGGACTAGCATATCTGAGGTTTCGCAGAATGTTTTACGATTTCTGTAGTATGGATATTGCGATGTTAACGGGTTTAGCAGCTCAAGCTGATAGCTACCCAGGAATAAAGGTGGAATAATGGAAAAGTCAACGGTAATCCAGAAACAGGAAGCACACAAGGCGTAGAAGTATACAGTTTCAGCAGAATCTTGTCAGAACACACAACAATATTCTTAAGATCATTATTTTGTCGACACCCCAATATATCTAGCCATTTCCAAGGTTGCAATTGGATATCATCGACATAAGCTATGGATAGATACATATTCAACAAAAGAAACAGGTGCTAAAACGGAACCCTGAGGGACACCAATATTACTTTTCTTAATTCAGAGAGCATATTTCCGAAATTCACTCTTCGGCGACGATCAACCCAATAATAATAAATTTGTTCAGACGTAATAGATCCATTTTCGAGAGCGGTGACAAGATTTATAGTATTTGGTTTATAGTCTGCAAATACCGCAGGAGGATAATTTTTAAGTACGGGAATAACAGTCGCTATTCTCCAGATTGATGGGAAAGTAAACAATATAAATATGGAATTATAAACGTGAATTAGTAGAGAAATGAAATATGGCAAAAGTAGCTACAAAAACTTAATAGATACACCATCCTCACCCACTGCCATTGACTTTATAGACTTGAAGTTTCATGACGACAGACCTCAAGCTGAGCTACCCCTCTGAGGTACACATCACACCCACAAAAAAAAAAAAAAAAAAAAAACACTTTAATTCCCAAACACCTTTTGAAGAGAAATTCCTTCCTAACTGAATATTATGCGTTGGTTTTGTTTAAAATATTTATCAATTGTCACTTCATTGCACAGTTTTTAGATTAAAACAATTGAATAATCGATAGAGATCGATATTATTCAGAATTACAAAGATAAGTGATGTGTTATTTCCCCCTCTCCATTCTCAAATCGAACCAAAGTACATAGCAAAGCAACGAATACTCAAAATGTAATAGGAAACCACACCTCGTTTAATAAAAAAGAAACAGCGACCATTCTCAAATAAATAAACACATGAATGAGTCAAGAAAGTAACAAAAAAAATTACTAATGAATGACTTTTTTTTGTGGAATTAATCTTTTTTTTTTACTAATTAATTTGTTTTAATTTTGTTTAAGAAAAACCAGATGCGAATTTGAAGCAGAAAAAATCTTACCAGACATGAAATGCAAAAGGATCGATGTTACAGGATACAATACTGGGCTGTAGGTAATGTCGGGGCAGTCGTAGCCCAAGACGTTGACGATGCGGTCGGCCACAGCTCGGCCAGTGCGTGTCAAATGATAGGGCAAGCAGTGGGCGGCGTCAACGAAGGCGGGCAACATGATCGGCTTCTCAGAGAGCTCAGTAGTCCCAAAGACCTACACGCGACGGCGGAAGAAACGAGTTAAAGAAGAGAAAACCCTCGGTAATCGTCTATTTGCTTACCTGATGCACCATCTCCCAGTAGAATCCGTCCAACATGGTTTGCTTAGCCTGATGCTGGGCACATAGCAATGGCCACAGTTGCGACCGGATGGGCGAATTGATCGGCCACGAATTCTCACGCAGAATGCTTTTCACTTCACGTTTCTTGCCCTGTTGAATGAGTTGCTGGATTTCCGTGAACGAACGCAGAGCGGGTTCCTTTCCTAGAAGAAAAAGACATTTTCTCAATATAAAAAAAAAATACATTTTCTTCTCTCTTCTCCTCTACTTTCGTATCAATGCAATCTTTCTTATCAATTTGCATTATTTTAATGTTATTTTATCGCGTTTAATTATTAGTAGAGCTCAATAATTACAGAGAGCTCCATAGGAAACCGTCCGAAAAAAATATACATACATATATAAAGTAATCAGTCAATAGACAAGTGTTTTCCTTTATTCATTCCCCACTTATCAGACAATTAAAAAGATAATGCGAAAAGAAGTTTTAAAATATTCCAGATATTGGACTTTTTATATTTATTTTGTTATTTTTATGACGATTTCAGTGACTCGCTTTTTTTTCTTTATTTCTGTGTGATTTGATGTTTCAATTACATTTCTAAATCGGTATTTGTCGTTATTTATGCCGGCGACACCAATTTTTACCAGCACAGCGGGAAAACTCATTCAAATGAGTTTCTGCGCTGTGTCACAAAACTCGGTGATAACATTTTAAAAATTGATTACGTCTAATTATTAAATTGACTAATGATCGATTGTGCCGAATGCGTTTTTCATTATTCTTTCGCTTTTCCCTTGAATTTATTGATATGGCACAAGCGTCAATTTCGTTCAATTAGCGGAGTGTTTAGTTTATTTATTATTTTCCCTAAGCCATAGTGGGTCAATCGCAAATTATACGACAAAAAAAAAGGTGACACCTAGGGGCCAATTTTGCTTAAGAATATTTTCAAGATATTGTGCAAATTTTGCTTAACATCCTTTAATCATTTATAGCAAATAAAATTGTCATAATTTAATGTTCATTTAATGAACATATTTCGAACACTTATTCGCCCTAATTGTAATTTATTTATTTGCTCATAAATATTCTTTGTACATTGATGAATAAATTCTGAAATTTATTTCGCATTTCATTTATTTTATCGCCAAGTAGACAAATGTTACTCATTTATTTAAATTTATAGTTACAATGTTTGTTAACAACAACAACAACAGCAGCAGAAACCGTAAAAAGCCCATTTGGCTTTTGTTTATAAACAAATAAAAATTGATTTGCATCAGTAAAAAGCTGTTGTTGCTACTGTTATTGCTGAGGCTAACATCATTAGTTATTATTTATTCACAACTAACAACAGGTTTTTATCTAAAAAACGATTCATTACGAAGCGTCATCGAATTTGCATGAATTTATTTTTTGTTTGAAAATTAACACATGAATTTAATATAATTTAGGATGAGAAAAATACAGTTTGTCTCGATGTGTGAATTAGAGAGCAACAAAGGAGATAAATTTCTGCTTGAAACAATAAATAACAGCAAGCAAATAGTCGCTGGCTTATCAAAAATTGAGCGTAAACAGTGCAAGAGCAAAGCTCCACCATCTGCTGCTGATTTCATCATGCGTTTACAAGTCGATCCGTCGTTTCTCCCCGCAATGCTTCGAATTAGCCGAACGTGAACGGTGTGTGGCAGCCAACAGCCGACAGCGATTGAAGGCATCATCGCATTATGCACAACGATCGCTGTCTCATTCGCACTGTAGCAAAACAACTTCATCTCAATTGGGCTACAAATTTTTCTTCGTTCTAAGTTTATGCACACAAAGCATTAAAAGAGAAATGTACACGAATGCAGAGCCGAACTGCACGCCGATCACTCGGCCGTTGCTTTTCCATTTGTTATGAACAACAAACAGAAAAAAACAACGTTCGTTGAGAGCATCACTAGAAGAATTTCAACTTTCGGCTACTTCGCTGTCGACGACGGTCTGAGCGCGTCAGCATCGCCGAGGCGTTTGAATGAAATTCAATTAAAAAGGTATTTTCCCAATTTATTTCTATCTAAGGCTAGAGAATTTGAAACATAAATAATAAATATAAAAATAAATAGAAATGGGGGGGAAACAAAGCAAAAGAATGTAAAGTAAAGAGCGAGAGAGGGGTTTAAATGTGGGAGCAAAGATAGTGAAGCAGCGCGACTGCGTTCATTACTACTTGAGCGCCGCTGCTGCTGTCGCTGGCTGCGTCTCCGTCGGCAACGCCATCGACAGCAACGCACGACGCTCTCGCTCGCACTGCGTTTTACCTGGACTGAACTGCCAACACTGGCACTTCGTGGCGATGTCGTTGGAGCTGGCGGCGATGAAGAGCGGCAACTCGAAGAACTTGTCGCACTCGGGGTTGACGTAGACGCTGCTGCGACGGCTGAAGTTGTCGAGATCGCGTAAAGCGAGAATTTTCCCAACCATTTTTCAATAAATTTGATTTGATTTGATTTGGTTTGTTTTGTTTTGTTTATTTCTCAAATGTTTTGTGCTTTAATCTGCTGGTTTTTTTTTCTTTTTTTTTATTTATTTAATGTCCGCTGCTTTTGTTTTTAAAGTTAATCAGTTTTTTTCTTTTTCTTTTGATCGTTAAAATTATGACATTTGACACTTTTTGCCGTTATTTAAAATAACGTTTGAATTGTTTTTTTTTGCTATTTTCTTGTCTCTTCTTTGAATTTATTTTTTTCCACACATTTTTAATTTACACATTTTCATTTTCTTTTTGTTTTTTTTTCTGTTAGAAATTCATGAGATATTAACAAAAATCCATGTATAAATTGGCTAAAACTTTAAAAGAAAAATTCCTTTTATATTTCGATTTCAGTTTTGTAGAAAAGATTTTCTTCGTATGCGACGCGGCGACGACGAACCGATTTTCCCCAACAACTGACTGAGATCAGGAGCCGAACACAGCAAGCAGCAACCGTCAGAGCAGCAGCGAACAATGACGAAGAGGAAGACACCGAAAACACAGCGCGCAGAAAGAGACGGAGAGCGGAGAGATAACGACTCGGAGCAACTATCAAATCGATGCCACTTATCACACAGTTGAAAAGCTAAATTCTGCTCACAGAATTGCGGCAGCGCCAGCGACAGAGACAGCAACAGCAGCAGCGACAGCGCAGTCCAAGTCGAAGCTCAGAGCCAAGTCGCTTAATGAATGATTACCTTTGCGTTTTTTTTTCCTTCCTAAACGACGAAAAGCTTCGTGGGAATGACGAAAATTGGGGATGCCTAACGAACTGGCAGAGAGAGAGACAGCAGCACTGACACACATATCGCCAAAAGAGAACGATTTGTGTGCGTGTGTGCTTTATTAATCGCTTTTTGTTTATCGAAACAGCTGATGTTTGTGTAAAGGTATTTCAAAGAGAAGAAGTTTCATTCTGTTCCCTTGTTCTGCCACGATTTTCCTCTGCGATCGATGCCACTTTAAAGAAATCCTCCTTTAAATACAGCCCGAAATTTTTTGTCTTTGTTTTTATATTGCTTTTTTGTTGGTATCATCTGATTTTTAATTTTTAATATTTTCAATTTTCCTTTTTCTTTTCTTGGTTAAATTCAAATTATTTTTTGAAGTTTGATAAATTTTTAATATTATTTTCATTACGCAGAGAAAATACTTGAAATTCCATTGACGAAAAAATCCAATCAAAATTTTGAAGAAATGCTCAAGATTATTACAATTTCCACGAATGCTTAAATAATTAAAATCAATAAATTAATTAATTTTCACGAATACTCAATTACAATTTCGAAGAAAAGAATCTCAAGATTTTTCAGTTTAATTTATATTTTTTTATTACGTTTAATTTGTCACTTTTTTGCATTTTAAATTGATTTTATTTAATTTATTATTTTTCTCGCATTTTTATGGTATTTTCTTTTAAGAATTTTCGGTTTCTCTTCTTCGGTTTTCCCAATTTCTGTTTTCGTATTTTTTTCTATTTTAAAATAAATTGAATATTGCTGAGTAATCAGTTTTATGAATTGGAAAATCCGTCATTTTCCGTGCCGATGACGACTTTTTCATAATAATTTAAATTTTCGTCAACTATTTTTTATTTTCCATTTGTTTGGATTTTTTTCCTTAGTCACACGCCTGAATTTTCAGAAAAACATTTTCGAATTTCAAATAACAAAAACAACGAAATTTATTTTTGGCGACATTTTCGCCAATTCAATTTCATGATCGTTGTTGAATCGGAAAATCTGAATCACGTGATCACATACCAAAATTTTCAACAAGAAATGCTAAAAAAAAAAAAAAATTCTGCCCACAGAAATTTTTATTTTATTGTTTAATAATTGGATTTGTTCTTTTCTTTTCTTTCAAATGAATTTTTAATATTATTTTAGCTTTTTAATGTAAATTAAAAAAAGTGACAACAACGAAAAGGAACAGCAGAAAAGGCGAAATAATGATAATCATAGTCATTATTCTAATAAGAATCATAGTCATTATTCTAATGAGAATCCTAATGAGAATAAATTCGAACAAATCAAGCCAATAATTGAGTCATTGTTAAAGAAACGAGGAAATGACTTTCTTTGCATCTTCCGCTGCAAATACTTTTTTTGTTTACAAGAAACTCATTGAAATGCCGATGATGGGCCACGATGCACTGGCTACAAACGTAAAAAAACCTCTGCCAAAGCAGCTGCAAACCTTTGCAATCGCTTTTTGCTTTGACTTCGGCTTAAATAACAAATGAAATCGATGGCTGATGGATTTTTGGGCCACTGCCTTCGCTAATGATCGATGCGTCAAATGACAGATGCGTCAACTTGTCACCGACGCTCGGAAGAAATCAATCAGCTGGCGTTTAACTCCCTCCGGTGGTCGGCTTAAGTGTCACCTTGCTGCGTTTGGAGTGACTAGGAATTTCCTGCTATGAATGACCGATGAGTGAACGTATCGCAACGCAGATAAGAACGCGCGAAAGGAGCTAGAAATAAGCTTCCATCGTCCATTATCAACCGTCGCTTACGTTTAGGCAGGCACAATGACTGCTCGGTGTGTCATGGCCCGCTGGTTATCATCATTTTCAGCTCATGTCATTATGCAATGTTCATGTTTCGACTGCAGCTCTGAATGCATTTCTTCGTCTTCGGCTGCGAGGTCGTTAAAATGGAGTCATTATTACCTTTGGAGCTGAATGCACCAAAAGCAACATCGACTCTTAAGAAAGCGAAAAAAAATAAAAATAATGCAAAAAATTAGTGGCAAACAACAGCAAATGAATTCATGAAATTTAGGACATTGCGAACATTTGCGAAGTGAGTAACGAAAAATGTGTTTTTCAAATGATTTTGTTTATTGTGTGTGCCTTTAAATTGCGTTTGCGTGTTTCTTTATTGTTATTTATTTAATATTTTCTCGAAAAGTAGGTTTTCGTTTCTTTTTTATCTTTCCTTTGACTGTTTATTTAATTTTATTCACAAAATCTGCTTTGAAGAATTGTTTTTGTTTTTGCTTAAGAACAGCAGATTGAAAAAACCTGTTATAAGCAGTTAATTTATCTAAATTGGGAAATATTTCCTAGGACAATTTGTTTTTTGTTGTTGTGTATCGGCAACAAAAGCCGATGTCGTCTGTCTTTTATCATCAAGTTGTTAATAGGCAATAGATAAAAATATTTTATAGACAAAACGGGAAAATAACAGAAAATAAACAAAAAATGTTATAACGAAAAACAGCGAAAAATAAAAATTTCAAAATAAGAAAAAAAAAAAAAAAATTAAGGGGCCTCTTATTATTTATTGTATTTATTGTTTTTTTTCCTCTTTTTTACCATTATTTCTAATAAATGTGTCAATTTCTCCACTTAATTGTGAAAATTCTCTGTGTTCTTGTGTGTTCTCTTGTGTTACGATGTTTTTTTTTTAATTGCTTTTAAAGTGCGATACAAAATTTATACAAAGCAAAAACACAAAAAAAAAAACACAAAAACGTAAAGCTACAACACAAAGCAGACTGCAATTAAATTAAATATAATAACAGAAATAGCATCAGTTACTAAAACATCAAAAAACATTTAATTAACAACAAAGTTTACAGAGAAATCAACAATACAAATGAATAATAATCAAAAATAGAAATTAAAAACAACCAAAAAACACAACAGAAATGTATAAAAAACACATAAGAAATGTAAAGAAAAAAAGCCCATTAAAGGAATTTCCCTTAAACTTAGTTTTAAAGGAGAATTAATAACTATTGAGAAGATGGAACCTATTCTTCTGATAGATTCCCCTTTGTGTTGGGAATTTATTTTCCTAAAAGTAGGCAACGGAGGTTCCGGTGATGACTAACAATCTCCTTGAGAAGTCCACAAATTGTCTGTCCAAAAAAAAATTTATGAAATCCATCGACTGAACGGAACTTGGATATTTACGGGTCCATCTCACCAAAGTAGAGATATTTCTGAAATTTACCAACTACAGTCGAACTTCCCTATAGTGAAGTCGAAGGGACCACAAAATTACTTCATTATATAGAAATTTCATTATATAGAAAACATAATACTTTTTAAATTTTTATTTTAAGTAATCAGTAATTTCAGTTTGGATTACACTTTTCCAATTTTGTTCTTCAACGGAAGCTTCTAATAAATTAAGAGATTCGAAGACTTTATTAGGTACATAATTTTTCATCTCCACAAAAGTGGTAGGCAGAATTCCAAATTGTTTAGCAAAATTTTTATTTTTTGCTCCACCTTCTTCAACTTTATTAATAATCAACAATTTTTTTTCAATAGAGAGGCTGCGACATTTTCACACGAGTAACTCAATGCAAGTAACTCAATGCAGGTGTCAAAATTGTTAGTGATGGTCATTTTTTATCTTTTTCTGTTGTCATTTTCAAATTTCGGGGATGCTCATAAAAAATTTACTTTTCCATCGGAATACAGTGTTACTAGTATAGCCAACCGAAAATTATTTGAAAAAATTCATTATAAGGAGACGAAAACGTATGAAATTTGAGATTGCAACTGTAAAACTTATTCATTGTATAGAAATATTCACTGTATAGAAATTCATTATACAGAGATCGAAAAAGACCAGAAATTGAACGAAAAAGCAGTGTACTTGAAAAAAATTCATAATAGGGAGTGCTTCATTGTATAGAAGTTCACTATAGAGAAGTTCGACTGTAGTAGAAATTTGCCAGGAATCTATTTGGAATCCGGGCAAACCCCCAATCAGGTTCCGGCTAGATGTGTAACGCTCAAATCACGAAATCCATTCAAGATAAAATCGGGAAATCCATTCAGATTCCATACAGATTGTCCCATACTGGAATGATTGCCGATTTTTTCTACTCGGGATACTATAACGCAGATTACGGATTGTAAATATAGTCGTGGCTGTCATCGGAATTCGAAGCAAGGAACTCAAACGAGACGATTAAGTCAGTCCCCAGAAGAGTCTCAAGCGAAAAGAGATACGAGACTTTGGAAGAGGTGCTTTCTGATTACGAGGCTAGTAATCGCAGGACGACAGAGAACTACAAGTTTTATAATTTGGACTTTCTACGATGCAGGGTCAAAATAAACCCATGAGCTACTACGCCGTAAAACCAAAGATATTGAAGGACCCACCAAAAAAAAAAAAATGAAACCAAAATAAATAATAACATAAATTAATATTATATATGGACTACGCTGTATCAGAAAACATATTGAAAGGAAAGGAAACTAAATAAAATAATAACAAAAGACTATATGTATAATATAAAATAATAATAACGAAAACAATTGAAAATGGAATTCAAAGAAAATAATAATAATTTAAGCTTCGTATTCTTCTAATATAATTACCAAGTTCTTCTTGGTCCTTCATAGACTAAATAAATAGGAATATGTATAATAATGCTATCAGACACTTTAAAAAGCGAAAGTCTAATAAGAATTCTCTTCTATATCTGCTCAATTTAAAACCTAATTTTGTTTCTCTTATTTAATCAGCATTTGAATCATATTTAATTTTAAGACAATTTCTTATTTTGTCCATTGAATTTTTATATTGTTGATGTTATATTTTTTTTTCTGTTATTTTTGACGTAAATAAAAATGACAATACTTCGGCTGTTGCTGTCGTTGTTTTGTTTTGTGTTGTTTTGTTTATTGTTTGGTGGCATTTTTATGCTATTACGAAAGGTGAACTGAACTCATCTGAACTTCGACGAGTTGCTGTTTGGGTTTTCGCTGTTTCTCGTCTGCTGATCGACCGATGTTTATCTAAATCCGTCGCGAATGCAACGAATGCCAAGTCGAAATGTCGCCAAATCGCTGTCGTTCGTTCGTTCGTCCGTTGGCAACATTTGCAATATTTCGTTGTTTATTTGTTTTAATCGAAATTATAACATGACGAACGAACAGCGGATGAATGATGGATGTTGATGATAATGAAGGCGAAACAAAAGCATAACAATTTTAATTAGCATCATTCAAATAATTGATTTGGGGCTGACGTATTTTGTTTAAAAATAAAATCATCCAACTTTTTACATTCTTATTTAAAATTAAATGAAGTTTTTTTAAAATAATAATTTTTGTTGTTATTTGTAATTTCACATTTATTTTTTTTTTTTATTTTAATGAATTTAGGAAAAAATGTAATGTTTTTTCTTTTTTTATTGGTTGCCGTTTCTGTTGTTGACGAAGTCGCTGCCGCTGCCGTTGTCGCTGATCGGCGATGCATATATTTTGCATGTTAAATTAATTAATGACCTTAATTTTTTTTTGTACGAAAATAACTCAGCTGATTTATGTTCGGAATGAATCCATTTTGACAAAGCAAAATTCATTTGCAGAATCGCTTTTAGTCGCATGTTGAAAATAAGGGAAAATAATAGAATGAAGCAACCAGCGACAAATAACAAACGAAAACAGAAATAGAATAAACGATAAATTAGTAAACAAACTGCATTCGTGTTCGTGTAAAAGCAGACCAAACAAAAACTTTTAATAAGCAAATAGCACAGAACTAAATAAATATTATTTAGCAACTACTTCAATAAACACAAGTGTAAATATTTTTCGAAATGATTAATAAAATCGTGGCTTCTATTTTTGGATCTGTTGTTTTCAATTTGAAGGAATTCAGGAAAAAAAATCTGCATTTCTAAACATTTCAAAGTCTAATGAAATCGGACCGAGCCCAGTGACGATCGCCCCGTCGCAGCTGACGATCGAATCAACGTGAAAGAAGTGAAACGAGCAACGGGGCAATCGAAAAGTAGACGACCGAGAAGGCAAAGGTGCACAAAGCCGAAGATAAACAGCAACAGAGCAAGGGTTGTTGCAGTGGCGATTCTCTGATAAGAATCCATTCGTGCCTTTTGGAAGCAACTGTTTCACGTTCGGTGTCACTTACCCTGGAGAATGGAGCTGTGTAAACGGAAGATAACAAGGAATAGAAAAGAAATAAACACGGACGCATCACTTCATGGATAGAGAAGATTTTTACGGCCACCAACCGCCCACTGGAGCACTGCAACACTCCGCTATTATTAGGAGCCCCCAATTCAAGCTTCTTCCGGGAAACAAGACTCTCGACTACTACTGCTTTTTCATTTGTAAATCAGAAAGCGTCATTTGAATTTCAGAAAGTCTTTTGTAACTCAGAAGGAAGAATTCAATGGTAATTAATTCAAAATAATTACTTGTAATTACAAATAACGCTGAATCTGAATAACGTTTCTGAATAACAAATGACAATGTCTGAATAACAATTGACACTTTCTGAATTTAAAATGACACTTTCTGAATTACAGATGACGCTTTCTGAATAACAATTGACACTTTCTGAATAACAATTAAGACTTTCTGAATTACAAGTGAAACATTTTTAGACTGAAATCCCTCTATCGACTTATTCTGCATTTTTATAGTGCCTATAAACACCCTGAAAGTTCCTACAAGGCATGTCACTGGTCTTGAAGTTCTAGATTGTAGCTTTTAGCAAGCTCAAAGGTCTTATCTGAGGCCTCTCGACGGAATATCGGCGAGAGGCGATCCACAAATTGAATGAATGAATAAAGAAGAAACTGTATCCGCCGCTATTTCCTGTCTGGAAGAAAAAGAATCTTTGCAACTTCAACTGACAACCGAAACTAGAATTACTGCTAAATTACTAAATTGTTAATGGAAAAACGGTCTTCGAGGGAAGTTTTTAGTTAACGATCTTGTTTTTAATTCTTTTGGTCTATTTTCAAAGGAAATTCCGATCGATGGTTTACAGAGATACTATTAACGAAACATGATGTAATAGAAAACACCGCGATGTCATAAAACCTCCATCACCTTTATTAATATTTTGAAAACTCAACTCAACAGGTTAACGATTACTCATCGAATCGCGTCACGTTCGATCTGTTGTTTTCGCTCCCTGTTATTATTTTACCACTCATTTTCGGAGCAAATTTTTACCCGATTTGGATATTATTAAGGCTTATGAAGGACAAAGGCTTATCAAGGAAGATCAGCAAAAGGCAAAAGATTCGTCATGAAGAACAATCGACAAAATCAGTATCCATGCGATGGTCGAGCTGTCACCTTCTCCAGAGCAAAACCCATCACGTGATGATGAAGAAATACGTTTGTATAATACCGAAATTGGACGAAGAGGTTCCAGCACAGCAGACAATCGATGTAAAGGGTTTTTGAAAGGGAAAACGAGGCTGGTCACGGCCCTGCTCAATCAGCTACTACAGCAGACGAGATCGGGATGCGATCAGTCGGCCAATCGGTCAATTGATCAGCTATTCAATCGGTCGAAATGGCAGACATGCAGCAATTGCTGATCAAGACACGATCAGTGAGTCAATCTGGCGTAAGAACGAATTGAAACACGATCGGATCGATGGCGAAACCGGGCGATCGTACGAATGTGTGCACAAGAAATTATAAACTGAATGAGAATTAAAAATGTCGCCTTAGTTGATCGCCAGCTACTTTTCTGTGTCACTCTCGGCGAGTGCTGCTAATAAACACAAACGAGTATCGCACTAAAAGCAATAAAATCCAATCGCTCTGCACATGATGACGATGATCACAGCAGAAATATTTGCATAATAAGAACATGATGAGAGAGAGACAGAGACGGAGAGCGGAGGTAGGGGATAAGGTGAGATAGAGAACATTTTTGGAACTTCTGATCAGAGATGGAATCGAAGGCGCTTTAAGTGTGATCATTGAAATCGCGATCGTTAAAAATGATTCAAAAACGAAGCACAAAAACGAAAACGCAAATGCAAATAAAAGAGAAACCACGGATTCTGATGGGAGGCAGAGGAGGGAGAGGGAAGCTATTTTAATCGACTGTTGTAAACAAATTCTGAATTAAATACAAGGCACCGCACAACACAATGAATTCAGGCAACAACTCGGACGATCTTCGGATGAATCTTCAAAAATTGTGCCACCGAAAAGAGAGAAAAATGCAAAAAAAAAATTATTAACTAAATAAATATTTTCCTTAAATGCGTGCAAAAAGGAAAAATGACACCGTGACATATGTATAGAAACCGCGCCCATTGCTCAAAATCTAATACAAACGACTAACGATTATAATAATAATAAAATTCGCATTTGAAGCGAAGAGAAACGCGACCAACAACGGCGCGGAGCGGAGCGGAGCGAGCATTCGCGAAAAGCACGAGACTGAAAGCGATCGCTTTTTGCTGTTGCACTGCGAGTATTTTTGAGAACGACGGAAAGACGAGTCGAGTCGACGGCGACGGCGACTATTCAAAGAGGCTGTGAATAAATAGTTTGAGGCGAGAGTTGTTGTTCTTCTTTTGCAATAAATTGCGGCTGTGGCTGCTCCTCGTCATGTGCACGAAATCAACAGAGACAGAAGATTCCCTTTGAAACGTAGAAACGCATAAAAAGAATACAGTTCAATCGTCGTTTAAGTACACAGCGCGCGATCGTTGAATGCAGCATCAACGGAAGAGTGAAGACATTCGAGGTGACAATAGAAATGCAACGGAAGAAGAGAGTCTTTTAATATATGTAAATATTTTAAGTACAAGATTCACACAACAAACGCAACGGTACGCAACGGAACGAAACGATACGATTTCAGAAAAAAGTGATTGAGCGAACGCGAGCAGAGAGAACAAATTACTTCATCCGTTCGTCTTAAAGTTAGAATGGATACTGTTGAAAAAAGTACGTGTGGCTCTGAGCGAAGACAACGAGTTGCGATTAGGAGAGAGCGAGCGAGAGAGCGCGCGCCAGAGAGACTCTCCGACTGCAGTCAGCTGTTAAGGTATTCGTACTAAGAGAGACGTCAATAATTAAATCAAGTAAACGAACGAGTTTAAATCAGGGCAAAGGCACGCAGCGCGAGTTGGGAAGACGTAACAGCGGCGATTAAGCAGTCGCCCGCTGCGACGAGAACAAGCATGAAAGCGTGCAAATTGAATGTGAGAAATCAAATGCGGTTCACTTAGAAACACACACACACACACACATGCGTAAGAGCATTTGAAATGGATCACAGACGCAGCAAAATATAGAAATCTGACGACTTTTAATTAAAGCTAAAAACATAAATTAATTTTTTTTTTTGCTTTGGAATAAAATTATCCGAAAAATGGCAAAAAAATTCTGTTTGTCGACTCGTGAAAAGCCTATAAAACGTAGTGATTATTGATGAATGTACATGTGTTCATGCGGTGTATAGTATATTGATTCTTTGTCACGCCCTTTTTCGCCCACATCGGATACACACACACGCTGCATAATGTTACACATGAATTCAGATTAAATTAAAGAACATGATGACAGAAAATGGCAACAAATGCGAATTAATTAGAAACAAGTTATTAAAAACAATTAAAATTACAAATGCAGGGGCTCGTTACGTTGCAGCAGCAGCAGCAGCAAAAAAAACAACAGCAACTTCAACAAATCCAACGGAAATAAATAATTTTTCTCTGCTACATGGCAATTAATTTAAAAAATACTAAATTAATTTCAAAAAATTCCACTCCAAAGGTTGCATTCTAATTAATTTTAATATTTTCTTAATATTTTCAAAAAAAATAACAATTGTTTTAACAATTTCTTTGTTATTTTTCCCACTTTTGTTTTCCTTTCTTCACCCTCTGCTCTTGCAAATGTCTCTTTCTGTGTTATTTCCCCTATCAGTTCTTTAAAAATCATATTTTATTTATACTAAATAACATAATATTTGTTAGAAAAAACTAAAATTCATATAATTGAATTCATATTAATTCATTTAACTGAAATTCCATCAAACAAAATTGAGTTTATCTTAGAAAATAAAAATTCCGGTGCATACTTTTAGGAGGCAACTTCAATTGTAGCCCAGTTGAAGTTGGGAAATTGAAGTGAATATAAACATAATAAAATTCAATTAATGAAATAAAAAAGAAAGAATTTGTTTTAAAAAAAATTAAATACATATTAAAATATCTTTCTCAGTTTTTCTTAGAATTAATCAGCAACACTTACGTTTCTTTCATATTATTTTCCATGATTTATTTAAAATTTAACTTGAAGCTTTTCGTTGGCTCGATTTACACATTTTACAGTTGAATTACTGCAATAATAAACACTGAAGTATGGCAAACACACTTTTCAATTTCGTACGCATTCCACTTCTCATTTTACGTATATTTACTTAAAAACGATTTTAATAAACACCGAATTCCGGGCGAAGCGACAGGCAACTGCAGATATTGTATTAATTTACACTGAAGTGTCAACATTGTTGAAAGCATTTCAGCATAACGACAAGATAAAAATAATAATAAGAAATACAGTCGAACTTCTCTATAGTGAACTTCTATACAATGAAGCACTCCCTATTATGAATTTTTTTCAAGTACACTGCTTTTTCGTTCAATTTCTGGTCTTGTTTGATCTCTGTATAATGAATTTCTATACAGTGAATATTTCTATACAATGAACAAGTTTTACAGTTGCAATCTCAAATTTCATACGTTTTTGTCTCCTTATAATGAATTTTTTCAAATAATTTTCCGTTGGCTATAGTAGTAACACTGTATTCCGATGGAAAAGTAAACTTTATATGGGCATCCTCGAAATTTGAAAATGACAACAGAAAAAGATAAAAAATGACCATCACTAACAATTTTGACACCTGCATTGAGTTACTTGCATTAAGTGAACAAACAGTGTGAAAATGTCGCAGCGAAATAGTCTCTCTATTGAAAAAAAATTGTTGATTATTAATAAAGTTGAAGAAGGTGGAGCAAAAAATAAAGATTTTGCTAAACAATTTGGAATTCTGCCTACCACTTTTGTGGAGATGAAAAATTATATACCTAATAAAGTTTTCCAATTTTTTAATTTATTAGAAGCTTTCGTTGAAGAACAAAAATGGAAAAGTGTCATCCAAACTGAAATTACTGATTACTTAAAATAAAAATTTAAAAAAGTATTATGTTTTCTATATAATGAAATTTCTATATAATGAAGTAATTTTTTGGTCCCTTCGACTTCACTATAGGGAAGTTCGACTGTAATTTAATTTAGCAACTTTATTGCTCGTTTATTTTTCTGCGAAAGCCGAGGCTCCAGTGTCGGATTTTTACGGTTAATCGCAAACAATAATTGCGCTATGAAACGCACAAATTACGAAGAATGTATACTAACACTTGTTCGCTTGGAAATGTACATTTTCAGCAGAGAAATGGAGTTCAATGAATCCCATTCTTAGCAAAATTAAATATCCTATGCAGTTAAATAAACTTTTTATATGGAATTTAAAGCAGCGAAAAAGATAAGCCACAGAAACTTTTTTCTCCTCTAGAAAAACCGAGAAGAATACAAAAATGTTAGTGCGCACATTTAGGCTACTGCTTAAATAAGATTTCGAATATCTGTCGCCACAAGCGAAAACAACTTAACCGCAGTTTTCATACTTTTCCGGAGAATTCTTTGAAGCTTCAGATAAATCTTTATAATTTTTTAGAATAATTATTAAAAATGTGCTTTTATTAATGCAAAAGTAGATAGAATATTTTTACTTAGAAGTAATTTATAACGGTAATATTCAGGCATTTTTTCTTAAGTGAAGCTACGACGATGAAAGAATATTGAAATTAGGTTAAAATTATCAATACTTTGCTCAAAAGTTCATTAAAAGAATATTGATGAAGAGTAAGTAACTTTTTTCAATTTGTCAAATATCAGACTTTGTAGAGACCTCGTGTCTGTCAATACATAGCGACAGAAACTGGAAGTTTCGATGAAACTTTCCCCGTGGCAAACAGAATGCTGCCACACTCCAATACGTTCTAATAATGTAATTAATATAGGATCTGCTGGAGTATCTTTAGGCTTTTATTTGTATGATCGCTCGTAATTAACGCTTTATTATTATTATTATTTTTTTTTTTTTTTGTTATCTCGCTCAGAAATTCAAATATTTGGGTCCTTTCTCAAGCCTTTAAGTTGTGGAGGCGCGGTGTTATGTATGCAGTTATTTTCACTTTTTGGTCACTCTGATTTTACGTGGGATCGGTGAAACTTTTCTTATAATTAACCAAAAAAACTGGGGAAACGTAATATTGATTGGCAGTACTCTGATCTTCAATAAATAAAGCACAAATCCTACATGAATACGACGCTCTTTGCTAAATTCCACGTTTCATTGAGTGGAGCTGCTTTATTAATTAATTGCCTTGCATAGTTCACAGTTGGATGCGATGTACCGTCTTCTTTCCAGGCTCTTAACTACAGAAAGTTAAAGTATTACCTATTCTAACATCGGCTGGTGCCTTTATGCCTCATTTAATAAGGTTTTTTACCCGTCTGGGAATTGACAATAAATATACCGACAACTTTCTTCTATATAGACGGTTATTTGTACTTATACTCGTATATATATGTGAGATATTAAATATTATGATATTCATTCATTAAATTTCTTAGCATTTTTAGTTTGTTGTCATGAAAGAGATAAGTTTTTTCTCCTTCTTATCTTTCGTACGTTCTTATCTTGTCTCGTCTGGCTGTAAGTCATCGTCATCATCATCATCATCGTGATCATAATGAATCGTCATAATTGGCAAAAATGTGTGGGGGCAAATTAAACAACGAAGAAAAAAAGAAGAAAAATAATACTCATATTCATTAAAAAGGTTTTCGAACTCAAATATATGTAAATAAAGAAAAAATAGAGAAAAGAAAAATTCTCCAAGAATACTTTTTAGCGACAAATATAAACAACGTGTATTTTGAGCAATTGTTTGTTTTAGGAGTAATAAAAGCAGAAACGCTGCTGCTGCTGCTTCTGCCCAACTCAAATATCGAAAGAATTCCATACAAAATGTACAATATGTGGATTATGTTGCTTATGGCAATAAACTATGGACAGCAGCAACAACGACAGCGATTTCCAAGGAAGCCAACTCGATATGGTTTTTGACATACGCGATTCTTATTGGGTTCTTCTTATTGCATTAAACAACATGGCTATTTATAGCATAGGTTTAGGAGTCGTCAATTAGATTATTAACATTTCAGCGTTGAATTACGATTATTAAACAGAAAATTGTTAAATAGAAAACCAAACAAAATCAAAATTAAATTAAAAACATAAATTAAATTTGTTACTCACTCGTACAATTAAAAGCGGGGAAATAAAAGCCTTATTTAGTTAAAATGAAGGCAGCATTCAGCTTTTGAGGAGGAAATCTTTAAAGAAAATAAAATGTGTGGACTGCAAACTTGAAGAATGGCGCCAAAAAACTTCACAATTTCAATTAATTAATGTTAAAACAGTTCAAGAAGTCGGAGAAATGATAAATTATAACATAAATTCTATTACAACCCTCGACTAATTCAATAAAGGTTAAAAAGTCTCTAAAGTCGACGAATATGAAGGATTCAATTCATGGATCACTTTATTTCGCTTTTTCTAAATATTTCAAAGAACATTTTAAATCTTTTAGCGAAATTTAACGATCATGGAAAATAATCAATCGACTGATCAATTTTTAAGTATCGAAAGTAAAAAGGAATTCAATGGCAGAGAATTAAATGGAAAAGAATTTAATGGGGAAAATGATTTGATGCGAACAAACGAATGAAGATCTTAAAAGCACTCGTCGACTCGATGAACCTTTCAGAAATCGTTTTGAAATGATTTTGCGTAGGAAATTGATTCAAGCATTTCTTTTATTTCGCTCACTCGAAAAGAATACGCGAAAATACTTGAGCACAACGGAGGAATTCAATCGAGCCGTGATGCCAAATGTAATTAAATTTGAATTTAAACACGCTTCGACGCAAAAGAAAACAAAAGAATAACCAAAAAAGAAAACTTAAGAATTCAACGAAAATATTCCAAAAAATTTTGCTAGAGAAAAAGGCAAAAAAAAAAAAACAAAAATTATTAAAATCAAAATAAAATAAAATATGAACAACGGAAGCTTTTCTAGAATTTTAATTTGATTTCTTCATTTGAGAAAACGTTTAAAAGCGGTTTTAAAAGGCGATAAAAAAGGAATTGAAGCGCACCGAAGGACGGCACAGAAAAAGCGGAAGAAAACCCTTTTAAATGCAATGAATTTCCAACAGAAATTGTACAAAAATTAATTAAAAACCATTTGCTTATTCAGTGTTTTTGTTTTCTTCGACATTTGTTCTTTTGTTTTATTGCCATTTGCATTTTAATTCAAAAGCTTAAATCGAAACGTAAATAAAAAATAAATCAGACTTACGTAAAATGATCACAAGACGAGAGGACGAGAAAAGAGAGAAATAGAGATGTGAATCAGAGTCTGTCATCGTCGGCTTTTTAAGGTAAAACAGGATTTTTTTCTTGTTTCTGTTTTGTTTTTCCTTTTTTTTCGCTATGAAAAGAAAAAAAAATGTTGCAATTTTGTCTTATTTTTATGTTCAGTAATGAACACTGTTTAAAGCAGGGTTGCCAAGTCGAGGCAATTCCCCGATTCGAGGGAAATTTCGGCATAGAAGCCAATTGCGAAATTATTTTAAACCCGAAACAGAACAAATTTTCCAAATCCTCCAACGCAATTTTATCTCCCAAAATCTTTTAAAATATACCTTTCACCTTTTTCGCCGAAGCGTAAGGAACTGCAGAGGGGAAATTTGAAAATACTCTGCGTTGTGGATAGAAATTAGCTTATTTTTCTGGTATTATTGCTGCCAAATACCAGAATAAACCAGAATTTTATAAAGAAAAGACACAGACTACGAATGCAGTAATTATAATCCCACAAAAATAATAATAATAATGCAAATATTGCCTATAACAATGATTTTTGGGGCTTTATAGCGATGGCGAAAGGGAAAATTGAATATTTTTCAATTGCATTTCCAATCGTGAAGATTTATCTTGAATATTTTCTCGTTTTGTACTATAATGAATATAAAAATTGTAATTTAATTTGACAATGAATTTTTTATATGTTTTCTATCGATTTTTGGTTTTCTTCGACTTTTTATTCTGTTCTGTTTTGTATAAAATTTTCAAGTGTTTATCAAAAATTGCGAAATTTCGCATGGAAGATGGAGAATCACGGCAGAGTTTCCACATGGCAATCCTGGTTCTTCAACTGCCGAGGAGAAAATCGCTTGCAATTTAATTGGATGGAAAGAAATTGTATTTATTCAGGCATTTCTTCTGTCTTCAATGCAAAGTTATACAACGCAAGGAAAGAAACGACACCGAAACCGGCGACAAGCAGATAAACAGATGCACGACAACAACAACAACAACAACAACAACAACAACGACGACGCCGATGATAATAACTTTTGCCCATATTTATATTTATACATGAGAAGGTTTAAATGTGAATATTTAACAAAAAACATTCCCCCCGTCCAACGAACACCCCTCAGTCACCGCGCCGTCGCTTTTCTGTCGCAAACTTGTTCCTTATCGTGATGTCATAATTTTTGCTTATCTTTATTATTATTAACTTCTTTTGGAATATTTTATTTATTCGGTCTTTTCAAGGCTTCGCACATTTTATTCAATTCGAAAATATTTAATATTATTTTTCAAATTCTGCAGTTAAAACTTTCGACCGAATTTCTTCATTCTTTCTTTTAAATTCATCTTTTGAAACAATTCCTCGCTGCAAATAGAACAATTTTCACCGAGTTCGGCTGCATTAATTAATTTCCTCGGTAATGAAAAGATTCTGGGGAAATTTTGTTTAAATTTCAGTTGACTTTTCTACCCGATTCTCGAACAATTCAATTATTATTTATTTCCTGTGTAATTCCACTCCTTAAACAGACATTAGATAATTTTCTAAATAATTTCAATTATTTATTTTGGATTTTCGATACTTTCGTTTCTCGACTTGCAGCGAATGAAACGCGAGACACATTCTTCGTTTTTCTGTAATTTGATTGAAGTTTCTTGTTCCGTCGAACTTTTCGACTCTTTTTCCTATCTTCGTCTATAATGAATTTGAGCTCTACGCTATCCGCTTGTTTATTTCCTTTTCGTGGCTATTTTAAATTGTTTATTTTTCCGTCTGGCGGCGTCAGTTCCACGTAATGCAACAGAAGCTCGCGCGGCACCTGTCGCCAGCCACGCCTTCACCGCGGTTCATTGCTATCAGCAGTCGATTGATGGCAGCAGTTGACGCGCTGTTATTCCTCGCATTACAAACAGCGAATGCGATACGGCGAACACCTGCTCAAAGCAAATGCTCCAAAGTCTCAGTGACGTTTTCGTGGGAATTTCACTTTCAGCGACAGATTTCCGTGCGACACTGATTCGAGGGGGAGCGAAAGGAATCGAATCCTGCCGCCATTTGCTGTCACAAGGAAATCCCTATACAAAAATAAGCCTTGTAACATTAAAGGAACTTCCATGGACTGGAAAAAAGGGCACCTGAAAACATTTTTATTCGAACTGAACAAAAAAAAAAAAGGAAAAAATTCCAAAAAACCAAAAGTGCAAAAGAATTCTACGGTGAGTTTATTTATTATCGGTTTCGTTGATTGTTTTTATTATGATTATTTCTGTTATTGAAATTATAAACGAAAATTTAGTAGAGAATGAAGAAATTTTGCCCATCATTTTTATTACAGTGATGAATGAAAAAATCCAACGAGAAACAAACGAAAATCATTATAAATCAAAGTGGAAAAAACAGCAAAGAAAAATAAAATGAAAATTAAAAAAAAAACTACACACAAAAATAAATCGAAACAAAAACGAATTCAACTTTCAAAATTTCCATAGGAAAACAATTAAATTTACACAATTTTCCACAAAAATTAAATAAAGTCTCTGAGCAGACTTTAAAAACTTAACTAAAGCTTTGTTAATTATTTTATTTTCATCCAATTTAATTTCATTTTTGTGTTTCGTATTTTTTAAGTGATTCAAAAATTAACTGAAGCCCTCAAAAAATAAGCGAACTCCGTGAAAACCAACAGAATTCCTTAGAAAAGGAGCTGAATTGTTGTGAAATAGTTTTCCAAAGTCTTTGCATAATTTTACTAAAGAAATTATGTAAAAAAATTAGGTCAAGAAGTTAAATTCTACTCCAGGGAATCTTCGCTGAAGTTCGTGTGAAAGTCACTGAAGAATTTATTTTCAATCAACTCCCGTTTATGAATGAACAGCCGAAAGTCACGTCCATCAAAACATAAAAATAGCAACAAAAAAAAAATCCTTTTCAAAAGCAAAACAAAGATGCTAAATTAATTTCTGAAATTCTTTCTAAAAAAATTGACGGAATCGAAGCGAAGACAACTCAATGTAAATAAAATCCTAATCAATTTTTCTTAATCAATTGTTCAATGATTTCTCTTCTTTTCTTTTTTTGTTTTTTCGGAAAAGATTTCGAGAATATTTTTTCTTTCGAAAAAAACGTTTGTAAGCTGAAGTGAATTATTATTATTTTTATTGTTTCTTTTGCCGTTCCTCTTGTTAATTAAATTTGATGCGAAAATATCCACGTTTTTTGATTTATAGAGCAACGTTTCGATGTGTTTTTGTTTTTTGTTTTATTTGCTCGCTGAAATTATCAAGTGTACTTTTGTTTTGTGTGTTTTGATTCCAGCAAAAACAATACAATATCTTGATCAAAATAATTTATGATTATTTTATTTTGCTTCTAATTTTAATTAACAATTTCGTATGTTTACCGTTGGACGATTTAAGAGTTTAAAGTAAATAAAAATCTGTTTGTTTTCCTTCGTTCGAATGTCTTTGTAAACAACAATCTGATTTTTATTTTATTTTTCTTTTTTTTATTTTTTTAGTATGAAATTTTGCTGGAAAATTCTTTGTTTTTCTTGGAGGAGGATTTTTAAGTTAATTGCAGTTGAGTGGAAATCGAATTTTATTGAGAAAAATTCCGATTTTAATTTTGTAGACGCAAATAAATAAATATATTATAAACTCACCTGTTTGCTTCGGAATCGTGTAGAAATCCAAGACTTTGATCTCGGCCGTTTCGACGTGAGGCGCGAATCCCTCGTAGAGGTCGCTTTCCTCCTCGATGCCGCTCAATTTGTCGGCCTGCACCGACGACTCACGATTGTAGGACATTTTTACACACAAACTTCAAATCAAACGCAACGAAATCGTAAACTCTTTGCTCCTCTTTTCGAAATCCTTTGCCGCTTTTCTAGTATTTTCCAGCCAAAATTTACTTTGCTCCTCGCAGAAAAGATGGCAGCAATTTGCAACAGTTTTCCAAGACTAGAATGAATCGTTGTGGCCTGCTTTTTGCACCTGCGAGTTCATGAAATTTGCTACAGATTTTGTAGGCGAGTGAGTCTTTTGTTTCTATTATTATTACACTTAAATATTTGGCAACAGTTTTCTGTCCTCTTTTTTATTGTCTTTTCGGCTTTGCTTTAACGTGATTTATGGAGATAAAAATTCTCCTGTTCGATGATGATGTGTGAATGTCATTCTCAAGTCAATGAAGATCAAGACGAATCCCCGCAAGGACACACATCAACGTAACTGCAATGGAAAAATTAGAAAATATGTAATTTATTTGTATGTAAATATTTAAAAAGTCAAATTAAATTCTATTCGAATAATAAAAAACGTGTCAAAATTGGCTGCTATCGAAGAATTCATCGATTCAATTGATTTCCCTTTGAGAATATTAAATAAATAAAAAGTTTACTTAATTATAGTATTTTTATTATATTTAAAATTTTTATTGTTATATTTTTTACATTTACAATTTAGGATATTTTTTTGTCTTTGTTTTTGTTGGCTTTTTTAAATACGAAAAACGTTCAAAAATATAACAAAATTTGTTAATGAAAACGTCCATCAACGCTTTTGAACCTCATTAATTAATGAATTTGTCATTATTTAATTGTGTCGTTAAATATGAAGTTCATTACACAAAAGTTTTACGAAAAATTAGAATTTGCTTTGCTTTTATTTAATATTTAAACTAAATTGAAATAAATTGAAAATTACATAAATTAAAAATATTCAATTAAAATATTTATTTTCCAAATTTGAACAATGCAATATTGAAAAGTGAATATTTGATAAAGTATTTAAAATAAATAAATATTATTTTTGGAAAACTTCCAGTCAATCGTTGGCCGACTTTCGGTTGTTTCGGACCGTTTCCTGTTCGCCGATTGACGATTGTTTGGCTCCAGGCCGACGGGAAACGCGAAAATGCATTCCAAGAAAAGCAAGAGAATCTCTTGCATCAACTATTTATTTATTTAGTTCAGAAACATCAACCAACGTTTTTATTTATAAATTCAATGCAACGCTTCTGCTTCGTAGTGAACTAATTATTTCGAGTTTTCTTTTTTCTGTTTTCACTAATTATTTTTTAAATAAATACAAACGTGTTTTGTTTTTGTTTAATTTGGAATAAATTCAAATTTTCACTCTGCCATCAAAATAAAGAAAACCATAAAAAAAACAAATGATTTTGGATCTTGAAATTTTCTTAAAAATTCATTTGTTGATGTTGGCAATGCATTTAAATGCAGAAAAAAAAATCGTGGGTTGAAAGAGAATTCGACGACGATGAATTCATTTACATCTGAATTCTTTCATCATTCATCAACTCCATTGTCGAAACTATGAATAAATTCATTATCTATTACGATTAATTGAAAAGCTGCTCAAATTTGTTAACTACTGAATTTTCGTCCTTTTTAACACCAAAAAAATTCATTCGAAAATTCATTCAATCATTTCCGCTACGAATTCAAATTGTGATTCATTTGAAATGTATTCCGAATGTTCACAAATTTAAAGCAGTTTCAAAATAGTTTTAAAATAGTTTTCTGTTTATTTGGTCTGCCGCATCTGTTGCTATATAAAGTCACACGTTGGATTATAATAGAAAATTAATGGCGACAAAAAAAAGAAAAAGAACATCTTCGAGCCTTCGAATGAAAGCGACATACTTTTTATACTGCGACACGAAATATTCTTAGAACCTGAAAATAATCTGTGAATTTTAATCTTTTCGTTTCGTCTTTCATCAAACATCACAGCAGAAAACAGAAAACTTTTATAGATACGCATTTATATCGATTGTGCGCCTCTTATCGCCGATCGATTCTATTATTTCATTTGTTCGCACGTCGTTGGCTTTTATTAAGTTACTATAGCATTTTATTGCTGTCCTAATCAAAAGAAGTTGAAAGCTCGAACATCTTCCAGGCAAATAAACATTTAATTTTTCTTTTTTAGAATTTAAAAAAATAATATTGCTTTTTTTTATTATGTATAACAACACTTTTTTATGGCTCTATATATATTTTTGTGGCGCCTCTTCGACTTTTACGCAAGAGCAATTCCAAAATTAAACTTTATACATCGAAATAAAAACACGAATAATAATAAAAATGTGTCCATGTATCGTGAATTTATTCTATAACGTTTTTTTTTATATAAAATATTTTCTTTAAATTATGACAAATCGTGAATTTGAAATATATTTTTAGTATGAATTTCTTTCATTTAATTTCGCTATATTCTCATGCATTTTCATGCTAAACTTTGCTCAGCGAAGCATCATTATTTTGCTATAATCAAAATTAAATAATTGTCGGAGCTTTTCTTGCTGTGTAAATACTGAAGGCACAAAAAAGATATTCGAGTTATCAGTGGTTCCAGTTTTCGTTTTGTTGCCGCTTAAACTTGAATGCGTAAAAACACGTCGACAACAGATTTTCAATAGTTCAAACGCAGTCGAAGTGATGATGTCCGCTCTCCTCCACATTTAACAAGGCCAATTCTTTATTTTTTGTAGTCTTTACTGCTGTTGGTCATACGGTAATCACTCGTCCATTGCATTAACTAATAATAGGCCGAGTGTACATAAATTATAACGCCAGCCGATCGACGGATCGAGCAAGCAGCATCGATGCTGATCAACTGCGTCCAGTGGACGACAATCACCAACATGTGATCAGCTGTGGTCATGTGATGCGATCACATAATAACAAAAAAAAAAGATAGAAAAAGATTAAATAATAATAATGATTTTTTAGCTATGCTTCGACTTTTTTTATTCTTCAAAATACACAGCGTTCAATTTTATATTTAAACCCAATCATCTCCTCCCTTCATTTATTTATTTAGATTTATTATTGCCCCTTTAACCCATGCGACGCTTCAATAATCGCTAATTTAATGATCACTTCACACGTTGCATACCCTCCTCCTTCGATTGATTGGTTTATTAATTAATTTAATTTCGTCACGTCTGTCGTCTGTCGACTGTCGACTGTCGACTGTTGATTGTTTATTGGTTCCTTTTTCGCTCTACTACATTGAATTGCAATCATTCATTTAAATATTTATGTGTATTGATCGGTTGTAGTCGCCGATCTTTGCACATCTTTGCGTCGACTGCGTCTTTGACAAATTAAGAAATTTCTTGTTGTACAATTTCATCACTTGATTTCATCGATTTCATCGACAAATGCTTGTCAACGACAGAAAAACGAGGGGAGAACATTTTTCAAGAAGTGAACTTTTATAGTAAATCTTTTCATTAATGCGATAATAATTCATTCAGAAATTATTGATATGAACTCAGGACTCACTTCATTTGCAGTTCATTCACGGCATTTACCTTCAAATTAATTCATTAAATTTATTCACAGATAAAGTATTTCTCTTCATTTGGCCAAAGTTTGTTTGGTTCATTTTGTCAAAGTTCATTTAAAATTCATTTAAAGTTCATTTAAAATTCATTTAAAATTCATTTCAAATCCGTTTTCGTAATTCGCATCGCATTTTCGCATCGAATGATGCAAAACTCATGCCTCAGCCGTATAACTCTAAACTTTTCTGTATTTCATTTGCTGAGCTTCGGTATTGTCTGTGCAACACAGTAGAAGATATCAGAAGCCATGGAAATATGACAGCAACGTCAGCAGAATCCGTCATCAAATCAGAAGCTGATGCAATCACTTGTCTGACGATAGACCTTTTGAGGTTTTTATTGCTGACCATAGCAACACCTGTCATTTAATCCCATGATTGACGTAAATATTGTCCAAATGGAGCAAGAAAACCAACAACGAAACAGCCGACGCACTTCTACGCAAGGTTAAAGAAACGTTTCAGCAAGATATTTTCTTTTTCAAAATACTTTCAAATATTGAAGGCATTTTGAAAACTTTTACAATTATTAATCATACCATTCTTCAATATATTTGTGAAATATATATATCTTTCCCTAAGCAAAACACAACTTGATTTCGGAACATGTACGAAGAAATTCTTAGTCGAACTCTGAACTGGGTTTTGGATGGCCCAAAAATAGACGTTTCTCAATAATCTTTCTTTTAATATAAAAGTTACATTACTCACAGAAAACTCTTTGATCGTTAATGCTGCAATTATTACGTTTTTCCCTGGATATGGTCACGCTTTATAGACCTAAACAATTCGAGATAATGTTTCCTAATAAGCGTTAACTCCACGTTAACTAATCGCAAGTTTCTACAGTTTAAATTGTCGTTAAAATTGTCCGATTGTTTCGGTATATTTTCAATCCTTTATTTACATTATTAAATACCAAAGGATCTATCAAAATTATATATAAACTTTTCCTTTGTAGTGCGCCACGCATTATTGAATATTTCTGTTAATTAATTAAATATTTCTCGTTCGGATTTCATAAGGTTTTGTGTTACTATATCAAGTTTATATTTATTTAAAAAACACATACTTACACAGTGGCTGGAATTTAACCGTTTTACGTTTCCGTCTGTTCCGTGCTTAGTAAAGAGCTGAAAAGCGGAAAAAGAAAAGCAAATTAATAGAGTTCAATTTTCACTATTCTTAAAATAGACACTTTAACTGCTAATTAAGAATATAAACGGGAACAATTGATATCTGATGATCTTTCGACTGTTATTTTCACTATTAACAAAGCACATTTCGAAATTAATCAAATTTCAGCGTTTTTATTTTTACTTTTTTTATCGATTTTAACTGTTTTAAATGTCTGTCTGTAAGATAATGAATTTTCTTCATGTTTTGCTTGATTTTCTAAAGCTTCAACAAGCAAAAATCTTAATAAGTCATCAATTTAAACGTAAGTAAATGAGTCTATAGCATTTTTTATTGATCTTAACGTTTTGTTGTTGTTGTTGTTGTTGTCGTGTTGAACTAGCATTTTACAATACATAAATTAATTTTTTTACAGCTTGTCAACATGTGACTTTTTGTGTTACGGTGACTTTTGAAGTGCCACTTTGACACATCGACTTGACATTATGTTTGCTATAATTAGTTGAACGCGGACAGTTTAATTTAGACACGCCGCATACGGCGTTTGTGTACATATGAAAATTGCATAAATAAATCTGCACCACGTTTGACGTTCGATTCGGTTAGGTTTACGTATTTCCAATGTGCTCAATGAATAATTAAATGCACTAGACAACAAAAATCAACGTCAGCTTCGAAAGAAGAAATTTTATTTACATTTCCTTCATAATTTCATTGTTTAAAGGTTCATTAAACCTTAAGAGTAGAAGAGGTTTCCAGCATCTATTGTTTAACTATTTCATTATCGTTTCAAAAGAACCTTCCTTCAAAGGTTATATCAAAAGGTTGTCTCCTCAGTGACCGAAATTTATTTGATTTTATATTTTTTTTTAATTTTAAGGAACAGTTTGTTATACATATTATATCGAAAAATGTTTTAATATACTGGGTAGTAATGTAATATTACAGTAGTAGGAATGATGCTAGTAGTAGTAGTAGTAGTAGTAGTAGTAATAGTAGTAATAATAGTAGTATACTTCAGTAGTATTACACTTTCGCACTCTATCGTCGGCGGCCAATTATACATCTGGTCCTTACAACGAACCTTAAAACTTCAGGTCAATACTAATACTGGAAATAATAGAGAAACTGACGGAAGAAGTTGTTGGGAAACCGTTGGAAGGATCTATAAAAAAATCACTGGACCCTTCACTAGAAAAACTAGAGATACGTGGGTACAGATTAGACTGGTTTAAGAGCTATCTATCGGCAGGAAATATCCAGTACGAATAGAAAACACCTATAGTGGAGAAGCGACTATCGTTGACGAAGTTCTTTAGGACTCAAAGATGGTCCAAATTTATACATTCTACACTCTGATAGTCTGTAAAGTTACTCTGTATTCTTCACTCTAATAGTCTGTATACCATATAGCAAGGTCGAATATAGCACTGACTCCTAATCAATTCGAACTGTACTTGTGAGACAATTGAATTGATTGCAAGTCACAAATAGTTGGGTATTTTTGTGGATGATTACGGACCTTAAGTGAACGAATTAGAAAGATGTTCTGTTAAACAAGCTGCTACATAGAATAACGCCGTGATTAGCAGCCTACAAACTGCAGATTTCAACGAAACAAATATGAATCAACAATACACGTCTATCGATCAATAAAGAGCTTAACATCCTCGACATATCTTCATTGCTTGATAATACATCAGGAGTATTAAATGTGTATCGTTGTATAAGGAAGTACAGAAACCGAATTGAAAGAGGTGACAATAAAAGGAAGGCCATTGGTATTGATGACAACACTTTTCCATTAACTACCTCCCAAATTAGTATCGAAAGTAAAGCAAATAAAGCAGAAGCAACAGATATGCGCATGGCTATATAAATATGTCTATGTTTCTATCGATTTATCACACATTCTATCGATTTATATTTAGCTTTGCGTTGTTCTCTTTCCTCCTTTTGCGTTACTTCTGTGAGGACGATGACACAACTTGACCCAAATATCGACAAAAAACTGTTTTGTGTGGTTTGTAAACTGAAGCTGAAGTGAGACCGAATGTATGCATTATTCACCCACATCCACCTTCATCCGCCGGCAACAAGCGTCACTCCATTGATTACATTCTGCTTCCCCAGAAGCCGTTCATCTATTTACTTATTCTCTGTGTCATCGTCGCTGTGTCACATTCGAGTAACTTGGAGGAGACGGTAACTTGAAGTAATTACGGCCAAAAGAATCTCATCTGGACAAAGCTCATGCCATCCTTGAAGGTGAAATAATGAGAGAATACGAGATACTTTCTTGTTTTTTCTAAGCATTCAAGGAAGGAAAAGGGTTTCAAAGAGGTTTTCTAATTATTATAACGAAGACTTAAGAATGGCGGCCAAATTTCCGCGATTGACTTGAAATTAATCAGGGAATCAAATAAATGTCCGAAGCCATTTCCTTGAACGGGGGGTGGGGTTAAAGGGGGCAAGGGGCATGGTTAAATGCGGGGCTCTGGGGGTTGTTTTGAGTGCTGAATTTTCAATGAAAAAGCAAACTTGGTTTTACTTACATAACTTCGAAAAAATGTTTGTAGCTAAATTTTCCCCGAACGGATTCGATGATGAACACTGCAGCTGTTGTTGTTGTTTGTTGTTGCCGCTGTTGAGTTGCTTTTACTGCATGCTTTGTGCTATTTATGGCACAAGCTCGTTGATACTTGCTGCAAAAAGTATTAGCGAGCGATGTTGCCAAATTGTTGGCGAAAACTTGAAACACTAACCTTTCCGCCACTCCCCTCCACCCGCCCCTTCACCGACCAATGCAACAATCTTCACTATTTTCTACTCCTGTCGCTTCCCTTGTATCAATTCCCTTCACTTCACCTCTTCACACATGAAAATTACACACGAATTTAGGTAATTTCATGAAAAAAGAGATTTGATGGAAGACGAAAGACTTGTTGAATGGATGCAATATAACAACAACAATAACAGCAGCAGCAGCAACCTGCATGATTTTACTTTTTCTGCTCTGCTTCTCTCCGTCTCTCTCTCTCTCTCTCTCTCTTTCTTTCTCACTTCACTTTACTGTAATCGTTATTGCATTTGTTTGCTTTGCTGTTGTTTCTATTGTTATTTTAGGCGATTATCGGCGATCGTTTCGCTATTTCTTTGTTCGTACCACATTTTTATTTATATTTTTTTTTTTTTTTTGTTTTCTGTTTTTTAGTTTTTCGTATTTTCTCTCCATTTCTTTTTTCGTTGTGTTATGAAATGTAATTTTTTTATTTTCATGGTTCAATGACCTGCTGCTGCTGCTGCTGCTGCAGTTGCAACAAAGCGCAACGTGAGCAACCGACGAACAACTGAAAGCAACAGCCAAAGAAGCTCTCGACGAAAGAGCTTTCAATTGCAACTTCTTTCATTATTTTCGAGTTATTGCCGCTCGGCGCTTCTCTCTTCGAGTTTTCCTTGTAGTTCATGTTCGTGTGATTGTGTGCATTTGTTGTTGCAATGCAGCGAATCACTGCATTTTCTGTGTTGCACCTCATTTTAGGATTGTTGTCAACGATGACGTCGAGATTGTCGTCAACTCGCTCGCTCTCGCTTTCGTTCTATATTCTCTCCTCTCTCTCTCTCTCTCGTAAGTTTGCGCCGAAATCAGGCCAAACTTCTTCTTCGTTATCTACGCATGAACATAGATGTGTGCAGCCCCCTCCCCACCACACCAAAAAAAAACCTATTATTTCTTTATTGTCCTTTCTTCGTTTGTTTTCTCCAATAATAATCGCATTCATCATCGTGGAGCCATCGTATTCAGCCATCGATATCATTGCCATCATCATTAGCATCTGCATCAAAATCGTCTTTATCATTATTACTATATATGTTCATAATCTCCCAACATCGATCAATCACCGACCATTGAATGACTTTTCACTAGAATGGATTTTTGTAATATTTAATTTGATGTCGAATGAACAAATATATATATGTACATATATAGTATATTTTAGACACACAAAGAATTGTTGTCACGTAAATAGAAGGTCTCCACTCGCAGAGGATTATCTGTGTACTTATTTCAATAATTACACTTTACACTGAAAAAAAACCACCTTTATAAATTTTCTTTATTTTTTTCCTTATACATATTAAATTCCGAATCATTAGTCTTTTACTGAAACTGAATGATATTCACTATTTGATGCCCCTTTATTAAATGTTTATTATTGTTTCTCCAAAAATTTCTTGAGGGAAAATAAATTCCCCCCATTCTATAGGAAATATTTGTCATTCAATATCATTATTTCATAGCATTTGTGGCCCGAATACATCACAATGCATCGTCACCGGCGTTGGTTTATCTTTAAAAGATTGCGTGATCCGCCGATGAAACTATTTTTAGAAATTTTGAAACATTTCAAAACATGCCGCTGGCCGATGTTTTCGAATTTAATTTACAGCCATCACTAATTAAATAAAAAAAAATGCCATATAAAGGAAACTTCAATTTCATAACAATCGCAACTTTAGAAATCTGAACAAAAACCATCGTCATTCAATTAGTACCATCGACGGTAGTTACTCCACACTCCTTCGAAGTCCGATTAGAACTCTACGTAACCAATAAGAATATCGCAGTTGGCACTATTTAACTTGGTCTTTTTTTGCTTTGAATGATAACTATGAGAGCTCAATAATTAACACAGAAACACTTAAGAGATCGGTCAACAAAATCATTGCACGATAAAATGCTTAAATTGATGATAATGAAAAACATTTCAAAAACCGAATTTATTTACTTTCATTATTAATTCTTAAAAATGCAATTCTTAAACAGATTGTAAACGAAGATTTAAAGAAATTGATTACAACAAATTTCATCAAAATTCATTGAAAATATATTTCAAAATATTACGAGTAACACGAGATAGAAACATCGGCGAAAATGTAGATATGGTAGGCAATTATATAGCACTGAATACGGCGTGATTCAGTTGCACAAAGAAATTAATATCAGAGACAAGAAACTGAAAAGTATTTGTATAGAATGCAGCTGATTCCATAGAAATCCATGTAAAATGAGTTCATTTCTTTGTCCGTGGAAATTTCATCGCCTTTCATTCCTTTTATTTCGATATTATTTTCAATGTGTAGCATTTCAATGGCGATGACGCATCGTGTACCATCGACAGCTGCTGCTCAAAATCTCACTTTTTTGGTTTCTTCTTGACTTTTTATTGCCTTGCGAGAGAATCACATGATTAATAAAAACTACACTTTAGCAAAACGTTGTCAACGCAGAATAACAACAGCGACGTTGAGTTGAATTCGAGGTGAAGAAAACAAAAATATATGAATACAAATGTCCAAAATTCCCTAATAATACCGACAGCTACAGAAAGAAGAGCGATAAAAACAAAAGATTACAGAAAGAAACCAATCGAGAGAGAGGAGAGAAGAAACTTTTATGTTCTCTAATCATTGACTAAGAAATATCAGGGAAATATCACCGTGTACATTTGTCCAAAGTGGAAAAGACTGACCGAAAATTGTATAAATTCGAGTTCTGGGGAATGACGATATGAAATTCTCGACTTTTAAAGGAATAAAGGGAAAGAAGGTGACTGTTTTTCATGCCTTTGTCTATATATTATCCCATAAAGATGCTATAGGAACGTATATTTATGAATATAATTGATAATATTGAAATATGTATTAATAAATCTCCATTGGAGACCAAAGAGTGGCTCCCTATAGTCTGACTGACTCTCCTCGGGCATTACTTACAATCGTCAACTTAGAAACCACATGAAACCTTAACTCTTTGGCATTTCTTCCCATATTCACAACATCCTGAAGTGTTTTCGGAGTCAACCTCCTTGCGTAGTTCCCTTCTATATCATAATCACCCCGTCTCACAAGACTTTTCGTCAAAAAATTCTTTCGTTTTTCTCCATTTTTGCTTTGATGAAAACGTCTAATTCAGTAAAATAGTGGAATTTGCTCTTTTCGGATTAGTGTTTTCCCTATTATGGACATTTCTCTACTCTCTGCACTCGGCAGTAATCAATTGTGATTAAATTAAACGAAACCGACAACGCCCACAATAATAACAGTAACAATTTTACGCTTAATTGTAACAACGACGAACAACTATGAACGCAAAGTGAAATTCGTTATCGTCGAAAGTGTTTCGGCCGCTGTGCCGGCGAGAAAATTAAATAAATTCTATTAAATAAAATATTTCAACACGTTGGATTTTTCAACGAATCATTTACAAAAGCACAAACACAATAAACAACACGACAGAGGAAAATTAAATCTGCTCGACATAATTGAATAATGGGAACGCTTCAAATTTGCATCGCGCCAATTGATTGAGCAGCTGCAATCAGCGATGCAGCGGAAGTGCAGCGATCCTCATGCGGCTGCTTGTGACAGGGCCCCTTCGCAGTCAGTCTGCTGGCGTCGTGGATGTTCTTATTAGCTTTTGAACCTTGATACTCATATGCAGCTTGGGACAATATGCGGTGCTTGCAAATAGTTTCGTTGTTGCAGTTTTATTTTCATGTTTTCCACTCGATTCAAAGTCAAATTATTTCATTTAATTTTTTCGTTTTTCGTGGCGTATTAAAAAAGTTTTGTGACTTTTTTTTTGTTCGCCCTTCTTCGCCGCTATACGCACACACATACAAATAAACATATACACATCCATACATGCATATATCTTAAGAACATCTTTTTAAATCGCAATAAAAGTTAATTAATACAAAACACTAGAAGAAATCAGGCACAACGAGAGAATTATAAAATCTGATTCAACAACAGACCATCAACAACAACAACAACAACAACAGCAACAGCAACAACCAACATCCGGCAATTTATGTATTAAAATCATTTTGCAGTGACACCGAGAAAAAATGTTTTGTGCTGCACGTTTCTTCACTCTGCGACGAACACCTTCAAAGCTACGCACAGTAATTCACAAAACTGCGGAATAAAACCAAAAAAAAACCCAAAATAAAACCAACTCCAACAACAAAATTAAATTAAAGCACGTTAAATAAAATCGGTGTTTTGAAATTGTTTGTTTTTTTATAATTTTGTTTTCTTTTTTTACTGTTTATCAAGAAAAGCTCGCTAATTCCAACTAAGTTTAAAATAGTAAAAAACGCCTCATAAATTCTTAGCTAAAATCTAAATTACAATTCGTTACAATGGACAATAATTCAAGAGATTGTATTTTTGGGTATTGGTCTTTTTTCTTCTGGTTTGAGTTTCATTTTTGTGGGCTGAACAATAAACAAAATAATCTCTGAAACTTGGAAATGTATTGAGCCAAGCTCCAACTGAGGCTGAATGACTCGCCGAGTCTTGATTGCCCACACGATGCTCCGGGAAAAAAGGACCAAGAAGTGATGTAATTTCCCGTTGACTTGGCAACATCGACTACAAATCAGGAGCGTGTCGAAGTTACTTTTATTACACGCCTGCATATAAATCGTATAGCAAAAACCTCCTTTTTATTATAACTAAAGCAATGGGCCGCTCGGCCTCGGTGGATGTGGTCGATCTTACCACAAGCCCTTCTAACCTAACCTAACCTATTATAATTAAATTAATCTAATCGTCATTTCAAGCGGCTTCCTAGAAGCCAACACAATAACAGAGGAACGCAGGAGGTTATTTAGAGGATTCTTTTGACCTATGTGACAACTGTCGGGTCGCTTTTGCCTTGTAAGTGATCGATAGTATTTGATTGAACCCCTTTCGTAGTGCTCACACCGGGAAGTGGGTCTTCGGTGGTGGAATTGTGTTCAGACTTCTTCCCCATTTGAGCTCCTTCACAATCAGCAGTGGCACCAGAGAACCAACGTTTGGCTGGAACTAAGTTAAGCTTCTTTATTTATGCATTTAAACCATTATAAAGACACTTTTACATCTCGAATTATTTCAGTTCAAATGGAATTTTTCAGCTTTAATTTACTCAATAGATACCTGGATAATGTGTAATAATATATATAATAGAAGCTTCTTCTTTTTGGGTCGACTGTTTGCGTTCTAAGTCCCTTTGTGGTCTCTCACTAACAATACCCATTTATTACGTAACATCAGCTCATTACTCAGCAACTACGCAGCGTTTCAAGAGGGTTTCCATGTCCCAATTCCATTGTCTATGGGACAAAGGATCCTCTACTCGATTCTCTATAGGATTACAATTTATACTCTGCACAAGAAGCGATAAAGGATACTCCATTCCCAATGATCCTCCGTTGGTAACGCATTTTGTATATATAAAATATAGTGCAGTATATATATCATTAAAGATATAAATTCTTATAGATTATAGTTTCAGGGCGCGAGTGTAGGGTACATGGAGTTCGGTCAGGCCGAGGTTTCGACTAATTCCATTTCCGATTCAAATCGATCAGCGAGATATCAAATTTACAATTCCTAAAACGCCAATTTAATCAGTGTTCCGCTAATTTAATCTCAGGTAAACACGATTTCGAAATATGTACATAAGTACAAACATTTCTCTGTCTGTCTGCATATCGAAAGAACCCCGAAAGAAGTCTTCGCAAGAGTTTTTGTGTTGAGGTGTTTCTGAGCTTCCGCTGCTTTTCAAGTACAGTTCTTTCGCTATTCTTTCCACGGCGATTTCCAAAGCAAACTACGCATTTAAATCAAGAACGAATCAAAAGTACCAAAACGTAACCATGAAGCGTACGAAGAGCAGCAAATTGAAGCCAACAGCAGATGCTTTTCATAGTTGCTTCTGTGTAGGTAACGAAAAAGCAAAACTTAACCAAAGCGTCGTGTAAATTAAAGCAACGGCCGAAAACATCAAGCTGCGAAATCGCACTCAATCCGAAGTAGAAAAAGCAGCAAATCGAGGTGAAAAAGTACAGCGAACAAAATTTTAATCAAGAATTAATTATCACGTGTGTATTTTGTGAAGCTTCGGCTCGGCTTGCTTCCACGCTTGACACGTTTATTAGCAACGAAACACATGCTGCTGGGACGGACTCCAGAACACATCGACTAAAGATTTAATAATAAAACGGCAAATGTATGAAAAGCAATTACGATGGCGGCGTTCAAAGGATTTTAGTTTGATCAATCACTTTTCAGCTTGTGGGCATTTTACGATGGACACTTTTCGAACACACAAAGAAAAATTCTAAATTATATTCATCTAATTAATAATAACTAATTATATTTACTTATTTTTGTTTATTATATTATTTTAAATCTAATTTCATTTCTTAGTTTTCCTTCTTTGAGCAGCGCTTTGAAATGACTGAATAAATGAATATTCGACTTTTTAACCTCCAAAAAAAACTACGTTGTTAATTTTGCAGCACTTTTTCGATGCACTGCATAAAAACGGATGCATTTTTAGAGGTTTTATCGTATGTCACCGAACCAAATAATGAATTCAGTTCATTTGATTTGATAATGACCACGCAGACTTACCTTGTCGTTAGCTTCTTTTGTGTTTATCTCGTTCTAAATCAGCAATCAGTTTTATCGCCTTTATCGAGTTCCAGTTTTGAATTTCTGGCTGCTTTATTCAATCACTTTCACGATTGCACCGAAGTCTCTCTTAAGCTTTAATAATAGTCTTTATCTTTCGTTATTTAGATTTTCATTTATTTTAAATAATTTCGTTCTTCTTGATTCACTTTTGTTTTCATTTATGTATTTTTACTGATCTCACATTCACGTCACGTAATTGTTAACGTTTTCTTTTTCTTGCTGTTTTGCTAATTTTTTCTTTATAGTTTTATCGATTTTCTGTTCTGTTTTTATACATAAATTTTGTGATTATAATCTTTTACTATTTTTTTTTTAAGCTGTATTCTGAAAGAGTATATAAGAAATTCTATATATAAAATAAGTGCAACATAAAATAACTACTAAAATAGCAATTACAACAAAAACAATACCGGCTTCAACATTTTTTTACTGTGTGTTGTCGCTGCTTTGCGGTTGTTGTTGTTGTTGTTGTTGCTTCTAGTAATGCCATTTCTCTTGTTCTTCTTTATTTAACTATTTCGTTAGGTTCACTTCTTCGCTAAAGCAACCAAAAATGTTTTCTCTAATTTCTTATCTACCGTTTGTTGAAGTGTAGGTGCAGACAAGGATTTTTTTTTTTTTCTTGTTAATTCATGGGCAATTTTTTTCTTTTTTGTATCTTCTTTATTTTTTCTTCCTTTTAGCACATCCTTCACAATTGTAAAGAAAGGAAAATATATATATATTGCCTTATAGCTATTATATTTTTAAAGAATAAAATAGTTCGTATTTTAGTGCTATATTTTTTACATTTCTTTTATTAAAATGCATTTAACGCTGCATGAAGCATTGATTGATGCATTCATGAGGACGTTGATGTTTTTCTAAGCACAACTTGTTTTCTGCATCAAACAATCAATCAAATAGAATTCAATAAAACAAATGCATTTCGGCTTTTTTAATCATTTCTTGCTTATATTCTCTAGCCGTCCGTTAACCGTAATATTATCTTTTTTTCTGGTGAAAGAAATCTACTGTCGAAATTACTTATTTAGAAAAAAGTTCCTCTTATCGTAAAAATCGATTTTTATACACTTTCTATTAGATTTGCCTATTTTCCCAAAAAGGTGATTTATTTAGGATTTTATAACCTGTCCATCTACAATCCTGTCATGATAGTTTTTCCTGAATTAAATTATTCCTAGGCTTTCTTTTAATCTAAAGTCCTTTCTTAACAAACTTATACGTGCATGCGTATATATTTAATAAAAGTGACACAAATAATAATTTCATGCGGAATCGGGATCCACGAACTTCTTCCTTCATTTTTCATTACTATCCTGGGACACACCGCGAAACACACTCACGGATATTATTAATTTAAGCAGTCCATACAACTTTTAATGTTCTTTGATTCATATTTCCTTAAAATTACCAGTCCTTCTTCATTATGTACCTTGTTTTATTTTATTTTACTATTTTTCACGTCAAATTTTAACAAGCCAAAGCTCCGCAGTACCACATGCAAACCTCACCGAACGACAAATAAATTGAAACTAAAAATCCCGAAATGGGAATTGATAATAGCAAGTGGGAAATGTAAATTCCTTGGTTTTTGATTTTCAAAGTAAAAAGGGAATTCTTTGGGATATTTTGTGAAATTTTTGTGCCCAGGAATTTAGTTATAATTTTACACCAGATATAGGCATAACTGGCAAGAGATAGACGGTATTCTATCATTATGGTATAACTTGTATTTTTAACAAATGTAAATACGCACTTACTTCACTTTTTACTTTTATACTATTTCATCGCCATCATAGTAATTGTACCACAAGAGATATGGGGATTACAAGACTTCAAATTATACTTTTCTCACAAAATAGCTTTTTTGGCTTCAATATTATTGCAAGCTCTGTAATTTATTTATTATTTCTTTGCCAAATTCCTGCGAGGTAATCTTAATTGCAGTCATGGGAAAAAAGGGAATTATGAATGGGAAATTGTTGTTCAAATTACTGGCAACTCTGGAATACTCCATGCAGTTTACTATAAACAATGTTGCCGTTTGCTATAAACAATGCTACGTTTTGACAAACCGTAGTGTTACGGGAAAAAACTGTTAGCTGCGTTTTTTTTAATGATCGCTCCCGGTCGTCGCCATACAACTCGCAGATCGACGTTCTTATTCAGATTTCTACCCCGATCTTGGCAAATTTTTCAAACTTCGAAATTTTTGTGTATTTTTTGTTTATAACATGATGTTTAAGGATTTACTTATATAAATACATTATATAATTGACTATATTTTATTTTTTGCAAACAGACATTTTTTTTAATGATCAGAAAAACGGAGCTATTGCGTTGCCAGGTTGCTTCGGAAGATTCACGATCTAATTGCACATAAATTAAATTATTTAGTTTAATGGGCGAAGAGAATTTTTTATATATAGCGGTAATTGTTATATAAAGTTTAGACTTGGTGGTGTCAAGTTTAGCATATCTATGATGTTTCTTGTCAGACTCCATGAATACTTTTACTTCCGAAATCACTGCACCTGGAAAGTGGTCAAAGTGGCGCTGATTTCCGGACACAAGGAGAGAATTTGATCTACTTAACTTAACTTGCCCTGCAATCGATGGCGAATCCTTAATTTTAGGTGATCGCAAATCAATCAACAAATTATTAGCGAAATTTTTGTGGTTCTAGTTTATTTTTTATAAAAATAGAAATTACATTATATTCGATTTATATAATTATTTTACGACTATAAATTTAAATTCTTGTAATTCACATTAAAATTTTTAATAATATCAACAACAAGCAAAATTAGACAGTTTCAATCGCTTTTAGATTTAAATACATTTGGTTTTCTATAATAAAGCATATTTTTAAAAGTGATGTGATTAATAATACGTTTGTAAAAAGGCAAATTTCAGTATATCAGTTTTCGTGTGTGTAGATTGCACCCACCAGTCTAGGCCGTGAGCAGGATGTTGCACATTGCGTTGTTCTTCTGATTTAAAGCCAACGTTTGTCCAGCTAGCTCATGCGAGTATTTGGAGTGGACTACTTTGGTGTAAGGTTTCTTACCAGCCTTAAGAGTAACAGACTTGCTGTTGGAGTATCTGAGGTTATGCAGCAAATGAAAAGCAAACAATTACATCAATCGCCATAACAAATAAATTGGAAGACAAACTTACTTTAAAGTCATATGTGGGCGCTGCAGCTGCATACAGAGTTTGACGCCCGAGTAGAAGTCCAAATTTGCTTTCAAGTTTATCTTTGGTTCGTTAATGAGCTTGAATGTATGCTCAACGTGAGCATAGCTGAAGCCAGCGATCATGTGGCCGTGAACAGCGACTGCAGAACTGAAATACAACATTATTTACATATAAAAGAATCCAGACAGAACTCGCAACGAAGTACAACATACTTTTGTTGAATTTCCGTGTCCGCATTGTGATACCACAGACTAAGCTCCACTTTTCCATTTAAATCGATCGATGTAGCTCCGAGAACGCGCATGTAGACCGTCGCCCCCGATGCTAGTAAAACGTAGTGCTCGTGATCGTGCGTTAGCGTTGTCGCTTGGTAGGCCGGCGTCGGGCTAGAGGCAGTGCCACTCCACACGTGCCCCATCAGCTCCGTCTGCCCGGTGAAGAAGACCAGCGGACGCAGCAAGTTACCCTGAACGGAAATCTCCATGCCTGCGGTGGACGGAGAGTCATCATCTTCAAAGTTATCCAAGTCGCCGTCGTCCCTCGTAAAGGAAGAGAGGCCGCTGGTATAAAGGCCAAGCTATTGTAAATAAATATGTATATGCATTTATATAGAAGCACGAAGTAGCGACGTACCTTAAAAGTACTCGTTTCTTCGCCGCCAGCACTGAGAATCAACTCCACTGAGCCGCGCTTCAACACGCCCTGATAGATTTCCTGCACGCTCAACAGCGACTCATTGAAAGCAGGCGTCTGCGAGAGTTGACGCGTCAACACCGTAGTGAGTCCTTTCTGCGCCAGAACGTTGTAGTTGTTTACAGCTGGAAGCTCCGCCAAGGCGTCCTGCAGAATAGCTCGGAAGCGCGGACATTTTTCGGACAACATACGCAGCTTTTGAACCACATATGTTTTGATTTCAAAGCTGCGATCATGCGAGGCGAGAAACGCCAACAGATCGCCCAGCTGCTGCTTGCTGGGCTTCAGCGAAAGAAGTATATCCAGAGCCATCGTGCGTGCAGATGAATCGTACGTGCGCCGGCGTTGATAGAAGATATCAGCGAAGGCTCGGCGTTGCTGCTCGCCGTAGCTCACCAGCGGAAAGCTGCTCAGAGCCTGCATTGCAGCGACAGACACCTTCACGTGTTCACTGTCGGAAGCGTGCTGAAGCAAGACGGGGATCGTGGTCGGATCTTGAAGGTTTTGCAGGGCGCGTATGTAGAGCGTTTTACAATCAGCTTCCTTCGCTGGACAGCCTGCAGCTAAGCGGTCGAGGAAATGCGAGCGGATTGCCATCAACAACGCATCGTTGACATCGAAGCCAGATTGACGGCAGAGACTGGCCACTGTTTGCACAACGCTATCGCGTAGACTGTCGCTTTCTATTCGAGCGTTGCCGTCGTCTGTTTCGTTTTGCAGCTGCTTGAAAAGATGCTCAACAATGGCGCGCTCCGGATGACTGCCGACAGCAAGCGACTGCAGGTATTTCTCCAACAGTTCTGCGTCCTGATCGTTGTTGTAGTGGAAGACTTCATGAATGGCTGCATGGGCTTCAAAGCTTTGAACGGCTGCCAACAAATCGACGAGTTGCGGCTGAAGCTTTTCATGCTCTCGCAGGATTTCAACAAATTCAGATTGCTTCGCAATACGCGCCAAGGGCAACAGCTCAAGGAAGACCGAAGGTAGGGAGGCGTGGCCGACATGTTCACTAGTCAGTTGCTTGGAATGTTTTACAATTTCTGTTTTTAACTGGACACAGAAATCGTGAGAACAATAAAGGAACTAAAATAACGGAATGTAGAAAGCATACGTTTGCGCCTTTGATTTCACTCAGAGCTCCATCGACATCTGCTTCAATATCGAACACACGATACCAATCCAAGAGGCTTGCTGTGGCTTCTTCAAGGGTGGCGTGCTCAAGCTGTGGCACGGAATGCGCCTTAGCATCACTTCCAGCGACGTGTTTGAGTGCGAAAAGCGACGTCACCTGCCAACCGGCGTCCGGCTTCGACTCCAACATCATGCGATGCGTTTCCTTTGACTCTGCATTGAGCAAAAATCCTTCGGAGGTTAAATCGTAATCGATGCGTTCCTTTGAGTACTGGGCAACACCTGCATTTTAAGGAAGTAACAAAATTAGATCGTAAAATGGGAAAAAGTATTGCCAATTTTTCTCACTCAGCGGCTTTTCGGATCTGTAGTTGACTTTCATATCCCAATGCGAACAGTCGTTCTTCAGCTTCTCCACTCGGGTGGGCGATTTTATGGTGTAGAAGGTGTTGCATTCGCCAGACACGTCCACTTCCTTGGCTGGCTTGCTTTCATGACGAAGTTGGAGCAAGGAGGCGATGCCACGCTCCAGATTCAGCAGCGACTGATCGCGAGAGGTGTGGGCAATCACTTTGATCGTCTTCCCACCTGCGGCGAGACTTATATAAAAGGGTCTATCGGGTATTTGAGTGATTTGCTGAGTCTTGGTCGGAGGCGAGAAGGTCGCCGCTTTAGCCTTGGGCGCACTGACGGAGGCATCGCTGAAATAAACCTGCAACAGCTGCTCATGTTCGGAATTCCACACAGAGTTTATCTTCAGCTGCGCTGTAAAAGTGTAACTCGTCTCTTCGTGGCCGGCAGCTGGTGGCGCCGTTCGCTGTTGCAGCTCGGTCAAGGTTACTTTGGTAATGAGTTGGAAAATATTCTGACTCTCGAATGGAATGACTTGTGTACAATCAATGGAAGCTGCAGAAAGAGAGAAAAGGTTTCCTTAACTCAAAATTCCACGACGATTAACAAACGATAAGAATTTTTCTACTTCTGGCGACTGGTTTCTTGTAATCAGTAAATAAATTCGAACGCGTAAAGTTGTAAATAAAGAAAATAAACGAGCCTTGAACTTATCATTCAACTTTTCTCTTCTGCGTTTTAACACTATTCGTACCACGAGACCAGTTTGGGCCTTTCTTGATGGTTATAATTTATTTATACAGTAATTTAATACATCTCAGGCGTTCATTGATGGGGAGGGGACAGAGTTTGTTAGAGAACGAGTGAGTTGTAGGAGGTCAGAAGCAGTTCCGCCGTCAGGGAACATAGTAAATGCTAAAAGTAATTTTGGGCGAGGCGGAGTTCTCCGGATTAACTAGTTCAATCTATAAATATTCACGTGACATATTTAAATAAAAACATTTCAAATAGAAAGGTAGCAATAGTAGGGTACACGTTGGTACTTTAAGTCAGTAAAATAGCTTGGTTTGAATAGGATTAAAAGAAGAATGAAGCCACCAAACGGAGCAGCAGCTGCTACACAAATCCACTTTTTAAATGAACTCAAAGAAAGGTTATCTTAAAAAGGTTATCAGCGAATTGGAATTCAAGAAAAGTTTTTCTCCAAATGGACAAGAATTCTGAGTTACTAATCACGTTTCGGTGAATTTAAAAAATTGAAATAAATATGTTTTACCTTAAAAGATTACACGATCAAATTTCTATTTTATTGAAGAAAAAATAATAATATTTATGCTAATTACGAACAAGATGCGTTTTGCTACTCCAAAAGCAAAGGAAATCCAAAGCAGTAAAAAGTAGTCTTTTCTGAAATATTAAATTCATTCGAATGTTTGCTTTATAGCATTACGTTACATTACTGGCCAAGCAGAAGAAGAATTATGCAAGGAAAGCAACAAAATATTGCTTGCGTAAAACAGACAGCAACAAAAGCAACAGCAGACATAATAAAAAGCAGCTAAAAAACCTATGTTCATGTTTTGGATGGGAGTTGGTTTTGTGGAGCCATAAAAGATTTCACACACAATTACAAATTCTTTAACAATTGCTAATATTCGTAGACCTCAGAACAGCAACGGTGACTTTTTACAATCGACAGAATTTGAACTTTCTACTAAAGTTCAATAAACTTAACATGATTGGAATTTTTCTTGAGCTTCTTGTCTGCGGCAGCAAGTGCGAATGGAGGAAGTGACACCTACTCAATGAATACTATTTACAATTGTAGAATTGGTGGCGTTGTAATCCTAGTAATTGGCCAAGCAGTTAGATCTCAATTCGGACACGAAAAAAATATAATGAATTGTTTCCTTTTCTCTTTACTTTCTATAAATGCCGGTTACTTACATAGAGCACAGCAGATCAGCAGCAGCAACGTATAACTCCTTGCACAATGCATTCCGTCCACAATTGTTTCGCTTACTAAAAGAAATTTGTTTTTATCCGCTCGTGAATTCTGTCTAATAAAAAGCTTGCAGTTTTATAGAAAAGCTCAAACGCTAAATTTTACAGCTCAGGTGGCTTTTTGAGAACAGAACATTTCGTCACGTTCAGATACCTTTCATGAAAACATGGTTGCGAATACCGTACATTTAGTACTAAAATACTGTAGTAATTTAAACTGAATTATTTTAAAAGTTGGAGGTGCCATCGTATGGTTCTCGAGCTATAACACTTCCAATTTATACATTTGTGTATCTGCAACTATATAAGATATATAATAACATCGGAAAAACAAACACCTAAGTACGATAGAAAAGGGAATTTTTACATTTTACTACTTTTTTTATGAGGTATTGTTTTGTAGAGTACAATGTATTTGTGTATATAATAGTGTTTAATGGACCTATATAATTATCTGAATAATAACAAACTAGAGTTTTAAAGCTTTCTCGACATATTTTCTTTAAATGTAAACTTTGCAGATTCAAGAGATTATAATTTAAAAAACGCAAGTCGCAAATACGCATGTACAAGGGACTTTTTCACAGCTTTCTACTGTACTGTACTGTCTACTACTCCTGCGAAATATCAATTATTTCGTATGCTATGCTACAAAATTTTAAAAATTGTTGAGGATATGACAATGCTGTCTGTTACATTTACATGCAACACTGGTGTTGAAAGGTTGTTTACACGTTGACTTTGATATGGTTTTGCATCAGTTTTTGCTCTAGTAAAAAAGTTTGAATTCAAAATGTAGCCGCAGCCATACGAAATATGGCTTTTAATTCCAAAAAAGGCAAAATTTCAAAATTATTATTTTTTTTTTTGTTTTATTGACGACCAGCGGATGAAGCACGGATTCTATAAGAATTGTATTGAGTTATATTAAAACTTCGTAAATATAGAAAACCTAAAACAATGCCGATAATCAAATTACAATTACGTAATAAGCTGCGGTAACATGGCATTATAATTTTTATATTATTCCTAGCTAGGAGCTGTCATTGGTACATAACCAATGCTAATTACGTATTTTCCATTTATGGATTTCATTTGAATAGTGCAGAAAAATCCGTACATTTCAAAATCATTGGAAAACTTTATATTTAAATTATTTAATTTATACAAATTTATGTTTCTATTAAAAACTCAAAACACTGATAATTTACTGGACAAAGACATAAAATCAATGTGATCACACAAGAAATATTCAATGTGAAATATCCAATTGGAAATATCTAATTTATAAGTAAAATTTGTAACGTTTTTATAACCAGAATTGTTCATTGTATCATCGAAACTACAAAAAGCAAAAACTAAGAAAGCCTCTTTTCACTGAAGATCAGACATTCAATAAAATAAGTTTATTATTAATAAGTTTATTTGCAGTGAAGAAAAAAAAAACATTTTTTGTAATAAGAAAATAAATATAGAGTACATATATTTAATTTTTGCGTTGTACATTAAAAGAACTATGTTCTTATGGTACTTTATAACTGAATAAATTGAAATTGAAATTGAAATTGAAAATAGAGTAATATATAATTTATTTCTTGCTCTACGCCTAAATAACAAACGAGGGAGTTGTGGATAATCGACGGATCTCCACCATCGCATTGGGAACTCAGACTTGCGTCGTGTGGAATCCGATGGCTGCAGCGCCTGCATGGAAGAGTCGGGATATTAACAAATCGCATGTCTAAACTGCTATAAACACATCCCAAACGACGGACGAGAAGAGTTTGCCAATCGTTGGCAACAAGGGGAAATTCCAATATTAACGACGACATTCCAGAAATAACACGTTGACATCGACGGGAACATTCCTATTAGAACATGAAGTGGAACACGTCGACACTCACTTTCGTGTTGCAACGAAATTTCGTAACTTTACGACGTATTTCAGTGACGTGCTCCTTTTGTTGGGAACAGTATTGCCTGTCATCGCCGCTTTGGTTCTGGTTCTACAATGGGACTTACTTAATTGCTGTTCCAGAGAAGGAGCACAATGAGCTGTTGGTTTCTTGTTTATCCGCCTTTTGACCTTCTTGTTTATCCAATTTATGACCAAGATGAAATATATCAATATTTCAAATAAATATAGTGTTTATTGTTAATAGCAAATACATAAAAAACAGAAAGAGTGATTGTCCTGCATTTAAAGCTTGGAAAAAGTTAAATGAAACAATAATTTTTATCATTTAAATTTTAATTTATTCAGATTTCTCCTTACGTTACTCGGTTATTTTTGTTTTTGTTACCAATCGTCGGACCACGCCCATTTCTGGCATACTAACGAACAACATTACTCTATAGACACAAATGAAATTTTGTCGCCATAGCTCAAAAAATGACAGATTTCCCATTGTCAATAGTTATCATGCCGCCATAACAAAGAATATTTCTGTGAAACTCCATTCCGCGATATCTTCAATGGTTTAGCAGTGATCGCGACGCTGATGGCTAATAAATATATTCTTTGTTTAGCTAACAGAAACTCACTCTGCAGTGATTACGATAAAGGAACAATTTTTTGTGGCGGGTACTTTCAAACAGCGAAACACCGTAGAGCAACACAGAATTTTCGTCGTCTAGTTGCCAACGTTTTTTTATATCGAAGTTTTGTATGTATTGCATTCTGAGATCAACGTCAAATCGATAAAATTTCCAGGTTGAACGTCGCATTTTTGCTTCCGGACCGACCTTTTTTTTTTGCTTTTTTCCCCGGTTCCACGAGGAGCTCATTTTACTTCGAGAAGACGCCGAGACCGGAGTCGTTGGCAGCTTGTTCTGTTTCCAGCATTATAAAGGATCGCGTACGAGAGGTAAGATTTGTGAAAGCTTAGAAGTGCTCTTGAATATGGACAAAATCTTCTTGCAGTGATTTCGGGTGGAATCTTTTTACCGATAAAACTCATTTTGAGGATTCTTAGCTTAGAATCAAAGATCAGTTTTTATTTGTCCTAGACGAGGACGGCATAAAAAAGAGGTAATACTTTTTTTCAGAATTTGTGGTTATAGACGATCGAAAAAAAAAAAAAAAATAGTCATGTTAGGATTGAAATTTTTATATTTTGAAGTTTTATGAAATATTTGTACAATCGCAGCTTTTTCGTTCTAAAATAATTTTCATTTTCTAATCGGCAAAAATACAATAAATTGTGTGTGGTCTAAATTTGCAATTCATCGGTTTATTTAGCTATCGAATTCGATACAAGGTCGGATTTGTAAGTGTGTTAGTTTCTTTGTGTGTGCGTAAATTTGTGAATGTGCTGCAAAGGAATTTTACCGTTTATTTGCAACTTAAACTTCAGTTTTGTGCCTTTTTATTCTTTATAATAACTAAGAACTAATAAAAGTTAACTTTTACATTGAAACTAAAAGCATAAAAATATTAAAAATTTTACGTTCGTCAATAATGCTTCAACTGACTTTTTCGATATATATATATATGCATGTTTAATAGATTTTAGATATATTTCGTGTTTTGGTTTTCTACATTTTGTCCATTGCAAAACAAGAAATAACTTCAAAAAACGAAATCTCGAACCTGCAACATTAGAAAAAGTTCTGATGAAATAAAGAATTCAACCTGAAATCAAATTTTGAATATTATTTCATGTCGTCTGAGTCTGAGAAACCTTGATATAAATTTCAATTGTATCATATTATTCAGTGATATTACTTAATTATAATTTTATGATTAATTTTCGGTAATTTGTAACTTTAACAATCGAATTTGTTAAAGTTTTGAATGAATTGTTTCTAAAATCGCGTAATGACCATTTTAATTCAATCATTTATTATGGACATGATCATCATCAAAATGATTTTCAATATTTTCTCTCAATTTCTTATTTCTGGGAATGCCTTTCGGTAAAATCCATTGGTATAAAATGCATTGATTCCCTTTAATTCAGCAACTTCGAGATTTTCCCAGAATTCCCGAAATCGAAAATATTGTTTGTTTTCTTTTAAATTGGATCTCGCATTCACAATTGATTAATAGCAACAAAGCTCAGTGTCATTTTACGTTGGAAGAACGGCGAGATCATTTCTCGCGAAATACTGACCAGAAATGTTTAGTAATATGTATAGAGCGATTCCGATTACTCAGATTTCATTCGACCTAACTTTGTTTACTAAGAATTACGGGAAACAGAGCTGTATATTTTTGCACAAAACATATTTTCACTGGTATTCATTTGTTATTATTTGAAAATATAAATAATAAATGAAATTTCTGTGAATGCGGCTAATTTAATGGCTAGTAATTTAATGGTACTTTATTAGAAAAATACACTTAAAAACATGGAATTAAAAAAATTAACTTTACCTTTCTGCTTCCTTTTAATAACCTATACCAATTCAAGTGTTACGGGTATATTAAGGGACTACAGAGTCGATTTACCGACGTCCCTCCGACGGTCTGTCCACTCACATTACGATCATAGAGAAACCGTCATAAAGATATCGAAATGAAGCTTGTCGGAAATGTCCTCTATTATGGCGAGATGGTTGCTGTTGAATATGAGCGCAATCGGGCAGCAAACACGCCTACTTTTTATACCCAGAATTCAGGTAGCTCTGGTTTCATCCTATAGAAAAAGGCATATGAGCTTCATATATGACGATAAATGACGATAAAATTGCATTTCTCTACGTAACATGGTTCGTTAGTATCCCAAAAGTGGGCGTGATTCACGCACTGATAACAACACCATCAACAAAAGACGAATGAATAGAAAAATCGAAATAAATCGTTTTATTTTCTCCCATACAATATTTTCAAAAATTTTTTTGTAGGGTGTTTAGGATTCCATCATGCCGAATATTTCTCTTAGTACTCTTTCTGGATCTTGTTGGAATTGGAGCTCTTTATGATAACGGATTTCTCGCTGTTGAAATACAGCTTTCTGCTTGAAAAATGATTAATTTCTGGCTGAGAAAATACGATATTTATGTAAACCTTTTACTTTCCATTATAGAAAGTTTCGATCATGAATGCCAGATCCGAATAGGTGCATTTGATCCTCGACAGATCGAAAATTGTCTCTATTTGTGCATTTCCTTGGTTTTTTGTCAACAAATTTCGAATACTCATTTACTGAGTGCTGCTAAAGAACCTTGTATCTTGTGAGACTCACTGCAGTCTATGAACTCGCATCAGTTTTTAGTACAAGAACCGCAAAAATAGCTCCGTTCAAAGCCAGAGTCCGAAAGCTCCTGAAATATAAATGTTGTCTACATTTTTAGCTATAAATTTGCGTATTCTTTTAGTATTTATATAATGGTCGGATCGGTAAGACGGGCGTTCTGCTCAGAGCTCGCAACTGCTCCAAAAATGTTCATAGAATATTCATAGCGCCGTCAGTCTTGTTCTCCAGTCGAATCAGCTATTATTGCCTCGTTTATAGTCTATTTCATCTCTCTGAATTCTCAACTCAACTTTCTACTTGTTCGTATTTGAAAAAAAAAATGTGATCATCGTTGACTTTTCTTTTTGAAAAACAAAAATCTAGGAAAGAAAATTTCATTTAATAAAACACATTCACAACGCAACATTCCTTTTGAATATTAATTTAATTTTCCTTGAAAAAATCAACGTTTGAAACAGTTATAAATCAAAATTAGGTAGAAAAAAATTGATTTGCCCTTAATTTATCCAGAGAAATTCTTTATTAAATACGAAGAAATTCCTATTTAAATTCGACTAAATTTTCCAACAAAAATTCATAATAATACGGACAATATTTTTTTTTTTCAGCTCATTATGCTTCGTTTGAATAATCGTAAGAAGGGTAATTCCAATCGCAAGAAGTACAAGCAGAGCGCTGCACAATTCTTTGACAAGCTGCCGAGCAATCAAGCTTACAACATGGTCTACGATTTGCGCCTGACTGAGCAGCAGCTGATCAGCAATGGATATCCGCGGCCTGGAAAAGTGCCAGGGACCGCTGTCGTCACCCAGTGGCAGCCGGCGCGACGACCGGCGCAAATCGGTCGTCAATGCTGTCGCTGCGGCAAGAGCTTCAGCTTGTCGATGTACAAAGGGTTTTGCGTGGACGAGTGCTACTACCACCCGAGGCGCCGTCCAACCAAGCGCGGACAAGAAACGTACAGCTGTTGCCAACAACCGCTTGGAACAGCCGGCTGCGAATACGCCAGTTACCACGTCACCGACTACGTGGATAACAACAAACTCGTGGGATTCGTCACAACTAAGGATAAGGAAGGAGAGTATATACCGACGAAGAGGGACATCTTTGCATTGGACTGCGAAATGTGCTACACAACTCGCGGCATCGAGCTGACGCGCGTCACCGTCGTCAACGTCAATATGCGCACCGTTTACGATGCATTCGTCATTCCCGACAACAGAATCGTCGATTACAATACTATTTTCTCTGGCATCACTGTGAATATGCTGGAAAATGAAACTCGCACTATACGCGATGTCCAAGCAAAGCTTTTGTCCATGTTTCACTCGAAAACTATACTCGTTGGCCACAGTCTGGATAGTGATCTGAAGGCATTAAAGATAATTCACAACGTTGCTGTTGACACTTCCGTACTGTTCCCACATCGCTTGGGACCGCCGAAGAAGCTCGCTTTGAAAACCCTTTGCGTTGAGAATTTGAAACGCGTCATTCAGGAGAAGAAATCTGGACACGATAGCGCCGAGGACGCCGAAGTTTGCATCCAACTATTGAAATTATATATGCGTAATAAAGCCTAAACTCTTACATATACATTCATACATATGAACATAATTCCATTTCACTCTATTTCTTGTCAATTTATTTGTTTGCCGAGGCAATATATTCAACTTTCGTAACTTTTCGCTTTTCATTCCACATCATCAACAACTACAAGCAAAAATATTGCGGACAACTGTGCGATTAACTCGAAAATATTTATTGTTTTGATTCTATGGAGCAAAAGTGTGCGTTTACTTGCCCAATTCGCGATTTTATACCCATCAAAGCTTCATTTTTTTTAAAAAAGAAATAATTTTCGCGGGTTTTACATTGATTAAATAACAGACAAGATTTGCTTTGTTGTTTTGCTATTAAAATTGCAAGGCGCTGATTACACTTGGGTACAGTTCGCCATGCATTCACACTCATCGAACATTTCCCACAGGATTGATTAATCTTGGGCAATATTTCACTCTTTGATAAATTTGCTAGCAATTTCCTTAAAATTTTATATAGATTCTTATATAATATAAATTGAATTTTTTATTTTTTTTTTGCTATAAATTCGCTTTATTATTGTTCGTAAATAGCAACGAAAAGTTTCAATTGAGTTTCTTATATTGTCTGTTTTCCTTCCAATGTGCTTTCTACTTAGCAAACCGTTTACATGGCATAACATGTTTCATATATTTAACAGCTTCTCTTTTGTGTTTCTTCAATTGTGTCGTTGTGTTCAATAACAATGTACATATTTTTGTACATGTTAATTTACATATTTTTAAAGAAAACAAATGTTTCTCGTAAACAATAAACAACATTTTTTGTCGTTGTTCTAGTCAGTGTTGCAAACCAAATTGTACGTGATTAGTATTGTGCTTTATTTTTAATCATGAAGTTGAACACGTTTAATTTGTTGTATGGTTAAAGGTGAATTTAAGCATGTGCTCAGGGAATTGAAAAAGGCAAAATGGATATAAACACACAGGCTACACAGGTTGCAGATATGTAAAGAGATTTCATGCAGAGAGCAAGGAGTATATATTCATAAAGAGATTGCATGAAACATTTTTTTCCTAGCAACCGTAACAATCCATCACTTATCTTAGCTTACATTAATTTAAATATTGAATTTATTTAAAGAAAAAGGAATTTCATATTTTTAAAATGAGTAGCAAACATTAAAACAGCTTAAGGTTTGTCCACTGCTTATTTTTTTCGTGTAACAAAAGAATTCATTATTTTTAAAAGACTTTTAAGGAATTTTATAAATCATTGCTTAAAATCAGCCGTGCAAAAATTCATGATCGAATCATTAAATGTGAATAAATGCATTGATTTCATAATTCAAAGATTTGAAATTCTGTAGAATTCGTAAAAGAAAATCATTTAAATCGGTTTTGGATTTAATTTCGTACAAAACCAATCTGTTTACATATGTATATGTATTTCATTTACAACTTGTATTATGAAATTACCAACTAATAAAAAATAAAAAATAATTTGAAATTTATATATTATTATATTATTACCGCGTAAAATACCTACGTAATATATTGATAATTAACGAGAATGATAGAATAATTCTTGGATACTAAATGTGCAATGTATTGTTATACATTGTGTGGCTTTAATTTATATAAACCATTGTAAATTTAAACTATGACACTTGTCGGCGAATAGTATAGCTTGTATAGAAATTAGGCTTAAAATTCATTCACTTCAATTGCCTCAAAAATACTGATACAGAGTTTCCTTTTTTGGTGTTTGCTTCACGAACTTTCGTAAAATAGTTTCAATCTTTTGTATCTGCTTTAAAAAATTAAATAAAAGTCCAGTTAATAAGTTGCTGAACGATAACGTAATCCTTTATTACATTTTTTATTATGTATAATTTTTTTTTTTTTTTTTTTTTTTGTAATGAAGCCAAATTGTTTGTTAATATGATATAACCAGTTAAAGGCCAAATTGTCCGTTAATAATAGAGAACCAGTTGAGAGCCCAGAATGACGGATGCGCATAATAGCAAAGCAGTAGGAAAATTAGAACGGAATGTCATTTGTATGAAATACTTGGGCAACTCTACTTGTTTAAAATTCATATAATGTATAAATCTACTCATCTGCTTCCTTTGACTTGCCAACAAGAATATCGTTTTCGTCAACATGTATTGTGATGTTATCAACATTTCCATCATTTGCATCTACATTTATAGCGTCTATATCAACATTTATACCGTTTTCATCATCATTCATATTGGTTTCATCAACATTTATAGCATTCTCATCAACGTTTATAGTGTTTTCATCAGCATTTCCATCGTTTTCATCAGATTTTTTGATCAGTTGGGACGTCTGAGCAGACCGTGTTTCACTTGGTAAGATTTCGTCACTAGCGCTCCGGAAATCGTGGTGCAAAATACCTATTTTCTTTTCGATTAAGTCCATGTTTTTGTTGTCATCTTCGTTGGAGGTCGTATCAGTTTCTTGCAGATTTTCCTCGACAGAATCGTCAACGGTAGCAGTGTCAGAATTAAAATTTTGAAATTGCTCGTTCTCGTCATCGGTAGTAAGTGGAGTTGGTGGGCTTAAGTTTTCTTCTTCTAAAGCAGTGCTAACGCTGCGTTCTTTTTCGAAAAGTGGTGTCAATCTATATTTTCTGATCAACAGCATTGCATTCATCACTTTTTGCAATTCCATGCTTTGTTTCTCTATTTCGGCGTTAGCTTCTTCTAGTGACTGAAATTTTAAGTGTTACCAAAAATTAAATTGAAATATAAAAAGTCTACCTCCTCTTTTTCCCTATAAGCGAATATGCCCAAGGCGACAAGAGACGTCGCAAAACCAAGTACGCACAAGTAGACTATAGTGCAATTTTCCTCTGCATTATAACGTTCTGGTTCGAATAAAAATTTGTATACGCCGTCCAACATCTCGTACGCTGACTGTATGAACTCATAATCACTATATATAATTTTTTCCGGTTCCGGTTTAAATAATTGCGCTATCCATTCTAAAACTCCAAAGTTTACTGCAAAGCGAGCCATTTTACCGAAATAATAAAAGTTTTTATAAAGAAATAAAATCAGAGGAAAAAATTGTTCAAAAATATCAGTTATCTCAACAAAATGGTCGTTTGTAATTGAAACGAATTGCTACGGCTGCTACAAGTTTTATTCAAATTAATTTTTACGTATATGAAGTACACTATTTTTGAGGCAATTGAACTGAATGAATTTTAAGGCTACTTTCTGTACAAGCTATTCTATTCGCCGACAAGTGTCATAATTTAAATTTCCAATGGTTTATATAAATTAAAGCCACACAATGTTACAATACTGTGCACATATCTATACTCTCTGCCGGATGGTTTGAAAAACTATTGGGGAAAAAGGAACCGTTCTGAAAAAACAATGCTAATGATAAACGTTCTTCGTTGAAGTGATTGTTGCTGGTCTGAACTCAGTTTTCCATGCAACATAAAATTTACAAAGCGATGAAATTGACCGTTCATTAATAAAGAGTGAAAACTAGTCCGCTTTGGAACATTCGGACTACTTTGTACGAAAGAAGTACACACTGACCACCAATAAAGTAGTAAAAGTCTCTCAAAGTCTGGTCTCCACAATGTAAACGCCAGAAAAAGTCAAACGAGAACAGCCATTAAGTGTCTCCCGTTAAAGCTCGTTGTTATTAGATGACTTAATTTAAAATGTGTCAATTAGATGTTTTCAACTCTATAATAAAAAAGATGATCCAGTGAAGTCGTTGCCCGTCTAGAGCAATAATAATGCTGGAAAGGACTGCCTTAAAAATAGTTTACAATTCGGTCCTTAGAATATGTTGTCTACTGTAGAGTTGCCTATTATTAGTAGATGGTGCGAATTACAAAAGTTATGCTTGACTAATACAAAGATTTATATTAACATGATCACCAGGGAAAGAGAATATATTTTAACTTCTGCTTTTAATGCTGCTTTAAATAATTGGTAAATAGGTGAAATGTTGACTTTGGCGAATACACGAAGTTGAAGTTGAAGCTTTTTAAAAGACTTTATAAATTGGGGAAAACAAATGTCTACCAAAATCTGAGTCGCTCCAGCGTTTCGGGTGGGAAACTTCAAGCGAGACTTAACAATAGCGCAGAATTTAGATTGGGCTTCTAAGCGAAAGAATGGGGACAGAGTTGTTATATAAAAGAGGCGTTATAAGTGGTATATGGGATGAAGAATAAAGGAACGAAGATTGCAATTAAAAAATGAAGATCTTTCTATGGAAGGAAGAGAGGTTCGGTGTCTAGCGAGCTCAGTAAGAGCAAGTGTAGTCAGATAATCAGGCCAGCTTCAAATATTACAAAGAAAAAATCGGAAAACTTGTTGAGGCGTTCTGTGAGTTACATGTAGTTAAAACCTTCCTCCAGAGGATGGTTATGGGATGAAATGATGACTACAAGGGAGATTCAAAGCATATTTCTGGACTTCTTCTTGAGAGAATGAATAATATCTGGCAACGCTATGAGTCTGATGTCGACACGTTGTATTAGTCGGCTCTACTTTGCTAATTTTATTTGTTACATTTGTTAATTATAGTGCTTGAATAACTTTAATTCGTGTAGTCACTCATTATTAGACTGTTAGTAATCGACAGCTGGATTTATATTTTTATATATTTGCGATTTTCGCTAATTACGCTTGGATTTATAATCTGGGGTACATATAAGTGTCTTGCAAAATGGCGCCTCTTACTAAAAACGATAAAAGCTATCCCCGGTGCTGCAATAAATCGTTGGGTGACCATATATTGCTGTGTGATAGCTGCTCTAAATGGTACCATCTCAAGTGCGCGAAAATTGATGAGTCGACATTCAACGTCCTGGCTGCACTTGGCGATGCATCCACCTGGCATTGCGACGGCTGTGTTAAGTCTGTTGCCGAGCGAAGTGCTGGTATAAAACGACTAGAGTTGGCCATCGCTGATATTTCATTGAACTTGGCGGATATCAATAAGAAAATGGATGACCTCGGGCGTATTCTGAAAAAGGAGTTAAAAGCTTGGGTTGCTTCAGAAGTGGATTCTCGGGTTGACAAGCTCCGTGTCGAAGTCATGGGCAGATGTGCAGCGATTGAAGACAAGTGCGCTGCTGTTGACTTTAGTGCCGAAATGGATAAAATGGAGAAGCGTATCCGTCGAAATGATGCTACGATTTCTGGCGTACCTGCAGTCATCGGTAACTCTGATCTGGTCCAGTTTGCTATTGACACTTGTAATTGCCTTGGGGTAAGTTGCTGTGCTGCTGATGTTGCAAAGTGTTTCCGCCTGGCCAAGAGAAAGGACTGTCTGCTGATCTCCTTCTACAATGGCTTCGTTCGTGATCAATTGCTGAAGGCTTATTTTAAGAAGAAGCAGCTTGTGCTTAGCGACATCCGTCCCTCAATTGGCGTTGGTAGCCGTGTGTACATTGGTGACAACCTGACACCACTCACCTTAAAGATTTTAAGGGAAGCCAAGAAACTGCACCTTGAGGGGGCGATTGATGGAGCCTTTTTGAGAGGAGGTGGTGTGTGTGTTATAAAGAAAGGCGGAAGCTACTCTGGTCGTGTTAGGGTGTCCAGCTTGGAAGAATTAAAGGCTGCGGCTATTTGATCTAGCATATTTATTATTTGTTATTCATATTTGCTTTTGCTGGTCAATGCTTATTTAGTGTTCTTAATCTTTTGATTATTTAGTAGGCACTATCTAATTATTAATTTTGTGTATTTAGCATAAGTGAGTTCGGCTGAATTTATATCGAACATGTATTTTTTTCTTTTTTTCTCACAATATTCTTACGATGTCGTTTGTGATTTTATTTTTATATTTAGCAATCTTCATACTGGTCGTTGGGCATGTCTTACCTTCCCATACTTCTTTTACTTTTACTTTGTTTTTCCACTTAGTTTCCTCTACTTGTTCTATCCTGTTTGCCTCTTTCTCTGTATTTCAGTGCTTGTTGGGTTTGCTATGGGTGGGGAGAACTCCTTGACCCTCTATGGCACTTGACATGCGGGATATGGGGGTAGGTGATGGCAGTGTGATCAGGCGTGCTATTCGTGGGGGTGTCTGCTACCTTAGTGTTGGCCATTTTAATGCTCAGAGCATGCACGCCGTAAATAGGCCCGATAAAATTGATGACATTAACAGTTTAATCCTAGGTAGCCAGCTTGATGTCATTGGCGTTTCAGAAACTTGGCTTAAACCTGAAATTAGTACCGATTTGGTGTCTGTTCAGGGATACGATGTTGTTAGGCATGATAGGGTCGGCCTACGAGGTGGAGGAGTGGCCTTCTTCGTAAATATGAGCTTGAAGTGGTCAGTGATCAGTTGTTCATCGTCAGGTTCCCCAATCGAATTTCTGATTATTAAAGTTAATCTGCGTAATGCGGCTGTGACACTGGGTACTTTCTATCGTCCTAGAGGGGACCTATCTGAAATTGCAGACGTTCTGTCAAGAATCTCGGCTGAATATCAGGATATCATTCCGATGGGTGATTTCAACTTTAATTTAATGGATCCAGCGCTGAGGACTTCGACCCAGTTGTTCTTTGACAGCTTCCATCTTCATTTGCTGTTTGATTGCGACAGGCATACTCATTTTGACATCGCCAGGTCCTCCACATCTCTGCTTGATTTTTTTATAGTTAGCAACCCTCGAAGCATTAGGTACCGTGATCAGTTTTGGATTCTTAGCATCTCTAAGCATGCTTTCATATTTTGCTCTGCTACTTACACACCATGTCGGGCTACATGTTCGTCTCGTACCCGTGACTTTAACAAAATTAACCATGAATTACTTTTACAGGCTTGTTTCGAGTATGATATGTGTCCTTTTCGAGCGTGCGCGGATGTGGACTTCAAGCTGAGTTTGTTGAACTCGGCTCTTAAATCACTCTTTAATGATTTTGTGCCTCTTACTAGAGTTGGTCGACGGAGCAGAAGGCCAGCTTGCCCCTGGATTAGCAGAGACATTGTTGATGCTAAGGAGTTGCGTGACCTTTCCTTTAGAGTTTTTAGGTCTGATTCATCTGCTGGAAATTGGGCCAAATATGCACGGTTGCGGAATAGAGTGACCCAGCTTATAAAAAGATCTAAGTTGGAGTATGGCCGCAGGCGGTTTGAGGGGGTAAACAATGTTAGCGACTTTTGGAAGGGAATTCGCAGCACTGAATTTGGTCGTAACCGGGCAGGCCCTGTCAATTTTAGCCCTAGTGTTTTAAATAGTTTTTTTGCATCTCTTCATACACACTCAATAAGCACATTCAGATCTGATCTTGCAGTGCCGGATACTGAAAATGCCTTTGCGTTTCGTAATGTTACGATTAAAAAGTCTACAAACACTTGAAGTTTCGCTCCAACGCAGTCGGTTTGGATGATATTCACCTGAGATTTGTTAAGATTATCTTTCCAGCTTTCGGGGTTTACTTTACTGAGATGATCAATGCTGTTCTTACAACATCATCCTTTCCCACTGCTTGGAAGCCTGCTAAGATCATTCCAATTCCTAAAAATCCCAAACCAACAGTTCCATCAGACTTCAGACCGATTAGTATACTGCCATGTATTTCAAAACTATGTGAAGCGATTATGAAGACTCAAATAAATGAGTTTGTGTCAGCTGATTCTAGGATCAACTTACATCCTTATCAATCAGGGTTCAGGCAAAAATTCAGCACCACTACTGCACTTCTTGAGATTACGGACTCTATCAGCGCTAATATGGATGATGGGCTATTGACATTTTTGGCTGCTCTTGATTTCAGTAAGGCCTTCAATCGAGTTGACTGGCATGTGTTAGTTTACAAGCTTAAAACGCAATTTCATTTTTCTTCCACAGCCTGTAATCTTATGTTCTCTTACCTTTCTGGTAGAAGTCAGCGAGTGTCTGTATCTGGGGTACTCTCAGAGTCTTTAGCGGTATGTAGTGGGGTCCCTCAGGGATCAATCTTAGGACCTATTCTTTTTATGTTGTACATTATTGATCTGCCTAGTATTGTGCCGCATTCCTCAGTTCACCTGTTTGCTGATGATGTCCAGCTTATTCTCCCATGTGAAAGGACTAAAGTTTTGGAGGGTATTGCGCTTGTTGAGAGCGATACGCGGTCAGTTGCTAACTGGGGTCGTGTTAATAATCTCTTATTAAATTTGGAGAAAACGCAGTTGGTTATTGCCTGCAGGGGATCCCATCTTTCTATTTGGCCATCAATTCATTTTGGTGGGGTGGCTCTGCCTTATAGCCAAGCTATTAATAGTCTTGGCCTTTTAATAAGTAACGATCTCTCTTGGGATCTCCATGTGGGGCGGGTTTGTAGCAAGGTCTACGGTACCCTTAGGAACCTACACCTAATTAAACATTTTTTGCTTCAGCACACTAGGCTTAAGCTGGTGAAATCCCCTATAGTTCCTCAATTTCTTTACTGCTGCGAGGTGTATGGCAGTTGCAGCTTTGCGTGTTGGTCCAAACTAAATATGTGCCTTAGAGGAGCTGTTAGGTTTGTCTTCTCCCTACGGGGGAGGGACCATGCCAGCCATCTGTTTAAGTATATTATCGGATCTGACATAAAGTCGTTTTTCCACAGCCGCCTGCTTCTTTTGCTTTTTAGGGTGTGGAGATGTGGAGTGCCGGCGTACCTGAATACAAAGCTTGTCTCGTGCGTGTCTGGCCGTACAGGTAATTTCGTATTGCCGCGCTTTCGTACCTTGGTGAGAGAAAGATCAGGCCTGGTGCGTGGAATTAGACTTTGGAATAGTTTGCCTACTCGGCTTAAGGCAGTAATGGAACTTAGCCAATTCGAAACTGGCATTTTGGAGTTAGCTGCTCAGGGGAGCATTACTATCTAGTCTGTTGGCATGTACGTCACCTGCTCTTCCTCGCTTGTGTATGAATCCTTAGCTAAGCACTGAATTACATTTCTCTTCTGCTTGCCTTTATTTTCCAATTACTCTTCTTTTTGTCTTTTATTTCTCTTAGGATCATCTTTTCATTTTTTGTGCCCATTCGACCATTCCCTCGATTGCGACTTAAATACAATTGTTCTTAAAGTTATTATATATGTTGCTACTTTTTAAGTATTAATGGTATTGGATATATTAAATTCTGTTTCGTACTACAGTATGGACTTTTATATTATATTTTTACCCAATGCTGTTATCTAAAGTTCAAATGTACAATATTATAAGGCGAGTAGCCTTTTCTTGTATTTTTTTATGGATATTTGAAATAAATAAATAAATAAATAAATATATTGAAAGCAGAGGTGTAATGCTCCTTTTTATGGAGTACTCATAAGGAATCTCGCTGGAAGGTCAGATGAAATTCACTCCACTCCTCGATTGTATCTTTTCGTGATCACTGAATTAAACCTGTATCCTGCATTCATCAAAGCAGTATAAGAGGGCAAGATTCAATATAAAAGGGCAAGATTTTGTATGCTTTTGTTCCCAATTATCTTACAAGTTCGTTGCTGACAGCATCGAAGAGATTTCATGCGGAGAGTATAGATATGTAAAGAGATTTCATGAAGCCGCCATTCCAGCCTTCCAGAAATTTGCAGTATATGTTATTAGGGCAATTAAGGCAGTACAGGAAAAAGATATATCTGAGATTTGGTTTTGTAATAATGTACATAGTAGACACATAAAATATATGTCCTTTTCTATACAATTAATATTTTCAATGTTTGTAACCTATAGATCCACAAGAAATTTTGGTTTAACCAAATTCTAGTTTCTCATGCAAAAACTTAAAAATAGCAGCAAATTCACAGTAAATACGAATTCTCTTCTCAATAGTCAGCTAATTCTTGCAAAGTTAAATAACACGCCAATTTAGCATTTATAAATTAAATACTAGTTTTCCTCACTAACATCATTTCAATTGTTAAATTGTGTTGTTTGTGGAAATTTTAATGTATATAATTTGCAATTTATATATTAGTGTATGTTATTAATAGAAGGTAAATCACCGTGTAAGATACCTACGTAATATATTGATAATTAACGAGAATGATAGAATAATTCTTTGATACTAAATGTGCAATGTATTGTAACATTGTGTGGCTTTAATTTATATAAACCATTGGAAGTTGAAATTATGACACGTGTCGGCGAATAGTATAGCTTGTATAGAAATTAGGCTTAAAATTCATTCACTTCAATTGCCTCAAAAATACTGATACAGAGTTTCCTTTTTTGGTGTTTGCTTCACGAATTTCGTACAATAGTTTCAATCTTTTGTATCTGCTTTAAAAAATTAAATAAAAGTCCAGTTAATAAGTTGCTGAACGATAACGAAATCTTTTATTACATTTTTTATTATGTATAATTTTTTTTTTTTTTTTTTTGTAATGAAGCCAAATTGTTTGTTAATATGATATAACCAGTTAAAGGCCAAATTGTCCGTTAATAATAGAGAACCAGTTGAGAGCCCAGAATGACGGATGCGCATAATAGCAAAGATTAGAACGGAATGTCATGTTTATGAAATACTTGGGCAACTCTTCTTGTTTAAAACTCATATAATGTATAAATCTACTCATCTGCTTCCTTTGACTTGCCAACAAGAATATCGTTTTCGTCAACATGTATAGTGATGTTATCAACATTTCCATCATTTGCATCTACATTTATAGCGTCTATATCAACATTTATACCGTTTTCATCATCATTCATATTGGTTTCATCAACATTTATAGCATTCTCATCAACGTTTATAGTGTTTTCATCAGCATTTCCATCGTTTTCATCAGATTTTTTGATCAGTTGGGACGTCTGAGCAGACCGTGTTTCACTTGGTAAGATTTCGTCACTAGCGCTCCGGAAATCGTGGTGCAAAATACCTATTTTCTTTTCGATTAAGTCCATGTTTTTGTTGTCATCTTCGTTGGAGGTCGTATCAGTTTCTTGCGGATTGTCCTCTCCCTCGACAGAATCGTCAACGGTAGCAGTGTCAGAATTTAAATTTTGAAATTGCTCGTTCTCGTTCTCGTCATCGGTAGTAAGTGGAGTTGGTGGGCTTAAGTTTTCTTCTTCCAAAGCAGTGCTAACGCTGCGTTCTTTTTCGAAAAGTGGTGTCAATCTATATTCTCTGATCAACAGCATTGCATTCATCACTTTTTGCAATTCCATGCTTTGTTTCTCTATTTCGGCGTTAGCTTCTTCTAGTGACTGAAATTTTAAGTGTTACCAAAAATTAAATTGAAATATAAAAAGTCTACCTCCTCTTTTTCCCTATAAGCGAATATGCCCAAGGCGACAAGAGACGTCGCAAAACCAAGTACGCACAAGTAGACTATAGTGCAATTTTCCTCTGCATTATAACGTTCTGGTTCGAATAAAAATTTGTATACGCCGTCCAACATCTCGTACGCTGACTGTATGAACTCATAATCACTATATATAATTTTTTCCGGTTCCGGTTTAAATAATTGCGCTATCCATTCTAAAACTCCAAAGTTTACTGCAAAGCGAGCCATTTTACCGAAATAATAAAAATTTTTATAAAGAAATAAAATCAGAGGAAAAAATTGTTCAAAAATATCAGTTATCTCAATAAAATGGTCGTTTGTAATTGAAACGAATTGCTACGGCTGCTACAAGTTTTATTCAAATTAATTTTTACGTATATGAAGTACAATATTTTTGAGGCAATTGAACTGAATGAATTTTAAGGCTACTTTCTGTACAAGCTATTCTATTCGCCGACAAGTGTCATAATTTAAATTTCCAATGGTTTATATAAATTAAAGCAACACAATGTAACAATACTGTGCACATATCTATACTCTCCGCAGGATGGTTTGAAAAACTATTGGGGAAAAAGGAACCGTTCTGAAAAAACAATCCTAATGATAAACGTTCTTCGTTGAAGTGATTGTTGCTGGTCTGAACTCAGTTCTCCATGCAACATAAAATTTACAAAGCGATGAAATTGACCGTTTATTAATAAAGAGTGAAAACTAGTCCGCTTTGGAACATTCGGACTACTTTGTACGAAAGAAGTACACACTGACCACCAATAAAGTAGTAAAAGTCTCTCAAAGTCTGGTCTCCACAATGTAAACGCCAGAAAAAGTCAAACGAGAACAGCCATTAAGTGTCTCCCGTTAAAGATCGTTGTTATTAGATGATTTAATTTAAAATGTGTCAATTAGAGGTTTTCAGCTCTATAATAAAAAAGATGATCCAGTGAAGTCGTTGCCCGTCTAGAGCAATAATAATGCTGGAAAGGACTGCCTTAAAAATAGTTTACATTTCGGTCCTTAGAATATGTTGTCTACTGTAGAGTTGCCTATTATTAGTAGATGGTGCGAATTAAAAAATTATGCTTGACTAATACAAAGATTTATATTAACATGATCACCAGGGAAAGAGAATATATTCTAACTTATGCTTTTAATGCTGCTTTTAAACTCATAGCTTTAAATAATTGGTAAATAGTTGGAATGTTGACTTTGGCGAATACACGAAGTTGAAGTTGAAGCTTTTTAAAACACTTAATAAATTGGGGAATACAAATGTCTACCAAAATCTGAGTCGCTCCAGCGTTTCGGGTGGAAAACTTCAAGCGGGACTTAACTAAAGCGCAGAATTTCGAGTGGGCTTCTAAGCGAAAGAATGAGGACAGAGTTGTTATATAAAAGAGGCGTTATAAGTGGTATATGGGATGAAGAATAAAGGAACGAAGATTGCAATTAAAAAATGAAGATCTTTCTATGGAAGGAAGAGAGGTTCGGTGTCTAGCGAGCTCAGTAAGAGCAAGTGTAGTCAGATGATCAGCGCGACTTCAAATGTTACTAAGAACAAATCTAAAAACTTGTTGAGGCGTTCTGTGAGTTACATGTAGTTAAAACCTATCCCCGGTGCTGCAATAAATCGTTGGGTGACCATATATTGCTGTGTGATAGCTGCTCTAAATGGTACCATCTCAAGTGCGCGAAAGTTGATGAGTCGACATTCAACGTGCTGGCTGCACTTGGCGATGCATCCACCTGGCATTGTGACGGCTGTGTTAAGTCTGTTGCCGAGCGAAGTTCTGGTATAAAACGACTAGAGTTGGCCATCGATGATATTTCATTGAACTTGGCGGATATCAATAAGAAACTGGATGACCTCGGGCGTAATCTGAAAAAGGAGTTAAAAGCTTGGGTTGCTTCAGAAGTGGATTCTCGGGTTGACAAGCTCCGTGTCGAAGTCATGGGCAGATGTGCAGCGATTGAAGACAAGTGCGCTGCTGTTGACTTTAGTGCCGAAATGGATAAAATGGAGAAGCGTATCCGTCGAAATGATGCTACGATTTCTGGCGTACCTGCAGTCATCGGTAACTCTGATCTGGTCCAGTTTGCTATTGACACTTGTATTTGCCTTGGGGTAAGTTGCTGTGCTGCTGATGTTGCAAAGTGTTTCCGCCTGGCCAAGAGAAAGGACTGTCTGCTGATCTCCTTCTACAATGGCTTCGTTCGTGATCAATTGCTGAAGGCTTATTTTAAGAAGAAGCAGCTTGTGCTTAGCGACATCCGTCCCTCAATTGGCGTTGGTAGCCGTGTGTACATTGGTGACAACCTGACACCACTCACCTTAAAGATTTTAAGGAAAGCCAAGAAACTGCACCTTGAGGGGGCGATTGATGGAGCCTTTTTGAGAGGAGGTGGTGTGTGTGTTATAAAGAAAGGCGGAAGCTACTCTGGTCGTGTTAGGGTGTCCAGCTTGGAAGAATTAAAGGCTGCGGCTATTTGATCTAGCATATTTATTATTTGTTATTCATATTTGCTTTTGCTGGTCAATGCTTATTTAGTGTTCTTAATCTTTTGATTATTTAGTAGGCACTATCTAATTATTAATTTTGTGTATTTAGCATAAGTGAGTTCGGCTGAATTTATATCGAACATGTATTTTTTTCTTTTTTTCTCACAATATTCTTACGATGTCGTTTGTGATTTTATTTTTATATTTAGCAATCTTCATACTGGTCGTTGGGCATGTCTTACCTTCCCATACTTCTTTTACTTTTACTTTGTTTTTCCACTTAGTTTCCTCTACTTGTTCTATCCTGTTTGCCTCTTTCTCTGTATTTCAGTGCTTGTTGGGTTTGCTATGGGTGGGGAGAACTCCTTGACCCTCTATGGCACTTGACATGCGGGATATGGGGTAGGTGATGGCAGTGTGGTCAGGCGTGCTATTCGTGGGGGTGTCTGCTACCTTAGTGTTGGCCATTTTAATGCTCAGAGCATGCACGCCGTAAATAGGCCCGATAAAATTGATGACATTAACAGTTTAATCCTAGGTAGCCAGCTTGATGTCATTGGCGTTTCAGAAACTTGGCTTAAACCTGAAATTAGTACCGATTTGGTGTCTGTTCAGGGATACGATGTTGTTAGGCATGATAGGGTCGGCCTACGAGGTGGAGGAGTGGCCTTCTTCGTAAATATGAGCTTGAAGTGGTCAGTGATCAGTTGTTCATCGTCAGGTTCCCCAATCGAATTTCTGATTATTAAAGTTAATCTGCGTAATGCGGCTGTGATACTGGGTACTTTCTATCGTCCTAGAGGGGACCTATCTGAAATTGCAGACGTTCTGTCAAGAATCTCGGCTGAATATCAGGATATCATTCCGATGGGTGATTTCAACTTTAATTTAATGGATCCAGCGCTGAGGACTTCGACCCAGTTGTTCTTTGACAGCTTCCATCTTCATTTGCTGTTTGATTGCGACAGGCATACTCATTTTGACATCGCCAGGTCCTCCACATCTCTGCTTGATTTTTTTATAGTTAGCAACGCTCGAAGCATTAGGTACCGTGATCAGTTTTGGATTCCCAGCATCTCTAAGCATGCTTTCATATTTTGCTCTGCTACTTACACACCATGTCGGGCTACATGTTCGTCTCGTACCCGTGACTTTAACAAAATTAACCATGAATTACTTTTACAGGCTTGTTTCGAGTATAATATGTGTCCTTTTCGAGCGTGCGCGGATGTGGACTTCAAGCTGAGTTTGTTGAACTCGGCTCTTAAATCACTCTTTAATGATTTTGTGCCTCTTACTAGAGTTGGTCGACGGAGCAGAAGGCCAGCTTGCCCCTGGATTAGCAGAGACATTGTTGATGCTAAGGAGTTGCGCGACCTTTCCTTTAGAGTTTTTAGGTCTGATTCATCTGCTGGAAATTGGGCCAAATATGCACGGTGGCGGAATAGAGTGACCCAGCTTATAAAAAGATCTAAGTTGGAGTATGGCCGCAGACGGTTTGAGGGGGTAAACAATGTTAGCGACTTTTGGAAGGGAATTCGCAGCACTGAATTTGGTCGTAACCGGGCAGGCCCTGTCAATTTTAGCCCTAGTGTTTTAAATAGATATTTTTTTATCTCTTCATACACACTCAATAAGCACTTTCAGATCTGATCTTGCAGTGCCGGGTACTGAAAATGCCTTTGCGTTTCGTAATGTTACGATTGAAAAGTCTACAAACACTTGAAGTTTCGCTCCAACGCAGTCGGTTTGGATGATATTCACCTGAGATTTGTTAAGATTATCTTTCCAGCTTTCGGGGTTTACTTTACTGAGATGATCAATGCTGTTCTTACATCATCATCCTTTCCCACTGCTTGGAAGCCTGCTAAGATCATTCCAATTCCTAAAAATCCCAAACCAACAGTTCCATCAGACTTCAGACCGATTAGTATACTGCCATGTATTTCAAAACTATGTGAAGCGATTATGAAGACTCAAATAAATGAGTTTGTGTCAGCTGATTCTAGGATCAACTTACATCCTTATCAATCAGGGTTCAGGGAAAAATTCAGCACCACTACTGCACTTCTTGAGATTACGGACTCTATCAGCGCTAATATGGATGATGGGCTATTGACATTTTTGGCTGCTCTTGATTTCAGTAAGGGCTTCAATCGAGTTGACTGGCATGTGTTAGTTTACAAGCTTAAAACGCAATTTCATTTTTCTTCCACAGCCTGTAATCTTATGTTCTCTTACCTTTCTGGTAGAAGTCAGCGAGTGTCTGTATCTGGGGTACTCTCAGAGTCTTTAGCGGTATGTAGTGGGGTCCCTCAGAGATCAATCTTAGGACCTATTCTTTTTATGTTGTACATTAATGATCTGCCTAGTATTGTGCCGCATTCCTCAGTTCACCTGTTTGCTGATGATGTCCAGCTTATTCTCCCATGTGAAAGGACTAAAGTTTTGGAGGGGATTGCGCTTGTTGAGAGCGATATGCGGTCAGTTGCTAACTGGGGGCGTGTTAATAATCTCTTATTAAATTTGGAGAAAACGCAGTTGCTTATTGCCTGCAGGGGATCCCATCTTTCTATTTGGCCATCAATTCATTTTGGTGGGGTGGCTCTGCCTTATAGCCAAGCTATTAATAATCTTGGCCTTTTAATAAGTAACGATCTCTCTTGGGATCTCCATGTGGGGCGGGTTTGTAGCAAGGTCTACGGTACCCTTAGGAACCTATACCTAATTAAACATTTTTTGCCAAACTAAATATGTGCCTTAGAGGAGCTGTTAGGTTTGTCTTCTCCCTGCGGGGGAGGGACCATGCCTGCCATCTGTTTAAGTATATTATCGGATCTGACATAAAGTCGTTTTTCCACAGCCGCCTGCTTCTTTTGCTTTTTAGGGTGTGGAGATGTGGAGTGCCGGCGTACCTGAAGACAAAGCTTGTCTCGTGCGTGTCTGGCCGTACAGGTAATTACGTATTGCCGCGCTTTCGTACCTTGGTGAGAGAAAGGTCAGGCCTAGTGCGTGGAATTAGACTTTGGAATAGTTTGCCTACTCGGCTTAAGGCAGTAATGGAACTTAGCCAATTCAAAACTGGCATTTTGGAGTTAGCTGCTCAGGGGAGCATTACTATCTAGTCTGTTGGCATGTACGTCACCTGCTCTTCCTCGCTTGTGTATGAATCCTTAGCTAAGCACTGAATTACATTTCTCTTCTGCTTGCCTTTATTTTCCAATTACTCTTCTTTTGTCTTTTATTTCTCTTAGGATCATCTTTTCACTTTTTGTGCCCATTCGACCATTCCCTCGATTGCGACTTAAATACAATTGTTCTTAATGTTATTATATATATTGCTACTTTTTAAGTATTAATGGTATTGGATATATTAAATTCTGTTTCGTACTACAGTATGGACTTCTATATTATATTTTTACCCAATGCTGTTATCTAAAGTTCAAATGTACAATATTATAAGGCGAGTAGCCTTTTCTTGTATTTTTTTATGGATATTTGAAATAAATAAATAAATAAATAAATATATTGAAAGCAGAGGTGTAATGCTCCTTTTTATGGAGTACTCATAAGGAATCTCGCTGGAAGGTCAGATGAAATTCACTCCACTCCTCGATTGTATCTTTTCGTGATCACTGAATTAAACCTGTATCCTGCATTCATCAAAGCAGTATAAGAGGGCAAGATTCAATATAAAAGGGCAAGATTTTGTATGCTTTTGTTCCCAATTATCTTACAAGTTCGTTGCTGACAGCATCGAAGAGATTTCATGCGGAGAGTATAGATATGTAAAGAGATTTCATGAAGCCGCCATTCCAGCCTTCCAGAAATTTGCAGTATATGTTATTAGGGCAATTAAGGCAGTACAGGAAAAAGATATATCTGAGATTTGGTTTTGTAATAATGTACATAGTAGACACATAAAATATATGTCCTTTTCTATACAATTAATATTTTCAATGTTTGTAACCTATAGATCCACAAGAAATTTTGGTTTAACCAAATTCTAGTTTCTCATGCAAAAACTTAAAAATAGCAGCAAATTCACAGTAAATACGAATTCTCTTCTCAATAGTCAGCTAATTCTTGCAAAGTTAAATAACACGCCAATTTAGCGTTTATAAATTAAATACTAGTTTTCCTCACTAACCTCATTTTCAATTGTTAAATTGTGTTGCTTGTGGAAATTTTAATATATATAATTTGCAATTTATATATTAGTGTATGTTATTAATAAAAGGTAAATCACCGCGTAAAATACCTACGTAATATATTGATAATTAACGGGAATGATAGAATAATTCTTGGATAATAAATGTGCAATGTATTGTAACATTGTGTAGCTTTAAATTATATAAACCATTGGAAATTTAAACTATGACACTTGTATAGAAATTAGGCTTACAATTCATTCTGTTCAATTGCCTCAAAAATACTGATACAGAGTTTCCTTTTTTGGTGTTTGCTTCACGAACTTTCGTAAAATAGTTTCAATCTTTTGTATCTCCTTTAAAAAATTAAATAAAAGTCCAGTTAATAAGTTGCTGAACGATAACGAAATCTTTTATTACATTTTTTATTATGTATAATTTTTTTTTTTTTTTTTTTTTTGTAATGAAGCCAAATTGTTTGTTAATATGATATAACCAGTTAAAGGCCAAATTGTCTGTTAGTAATAGAGAACCAGTTGAGAGCCCAGAATGACGGATGCGCATAATAGCAAAGCAGTAGGAAAATTAGAACGGAATGTCATGGTTATGAAATACTTGGGCAACTCTACTTGTTTAAAACTCATATAATGTATAAATCTACTCATCTGCTTCCTTTGACTTGCCAACAAGAATATCGTTTTCGTCAACATGTATAGTGATGTTATCAACATTTCCATCATTTGCATCTACATTTATAGCGTCTATATCAACATTTATACCGTTTTCATCATCATTCATATTGGTTTCATCAACATTTATAGCATTCTCATCAACGTTTATAGTGTTTTCATCAGCATTTCCATCGTTTTCATCAGATTTTTTGATCAGTTGGGACGTCTGAGCAGACCGTGTTTCACTTGGTAAGATTTCGTCACTAGCGCTCCGGAAATCGTGGTGCAAAATACCTATTTTCTTTTCGATTAAGTCCATGTTTTTGTTGTCATCTTCGTTGGAGGTCGTATCAGTTTCTTGCGGATTGTCCTCTCCCTCGACAGAATCGTCAACGGTAGCAGTGTCAGAATTTAAATTTTGAAATTGCTCGTTCTCGTTCTCGTCATCGGTAGTAAGTGGAGTTGGTGGGCTTAAGTTTTCTTCTTCCAAAGCAGTGCTAACGCTGCGTTCTTTTTCGAAAAGTGGTGTCAATCTATATTCTCTGATCAACAGCATTGCATTCATCACTTTTTGCAATTCCATGCTTTGTTTCTCTATTTCGGCGTTAGCTTCTTCTAGTGACTGAAATTTTAAGTGTTACCAAAAATTAAATTGAAATATAAAAAGTCTACCTCCTCTTTTTCCCTATAAGCGAATATGCCCAAGGCGACAAGAGACGTCGCAAAACCAAGTACGCACAAGTAGACTATAGTGCAATTTTCCTCTGCATTATAACGTTCTGGTTCGAATAAAAATTTGTATACGCCGTCCAACATCTCGTACGCTGACTGTATGAACTCATAATCACTATATATAATTTTTTCCGGTTCCGGTTTAAATAATTGCGCTATCCATTCTAAAACTCCAAAGTTTACTGCAAAGCGAGCCATTTTACCGAAATAATAAAAATTTTTATAAAGAAATAAAATCAGAGGAAAAAATTGTTCAAAAATATCAGTTATCTCAATAAAATGGTCGTTTGTAATTGAAACGAATTGCTACGGCTGCTACAAGTTTTATTCAAATTAATTTTTACGTATATGAAGTACACTATTTTTGAGGCAATTGAACTGAATGAATTTTAAGGCTACTTTCTGTACAAGCTATTCTATTCGCCATAAGTGTCATAATTTAAATTTCCAATGGTTTATATAAATTAAAGCCACACAATGTTACAATACTGTGCACATATCTATTCTCTCTGCCGGATGGTTTGAAAAACTATTGGGGAAAAAGCATTCGGACTACTTTGTACGAAAGAAGTACACACTGACCACCAATAAAGTAGTAAAAGTCTCTCAAAGTCTGGTCTCCACAATGTAAACGCCAGAAAAAGTCAAACGAGAACAGCCATTAAGTGTCTCCCGTTAAAGATCGTTGTTATTAGATGATTTAATTTAAAATGTGTCAATTAGAGGTTTTCAGCTCTATAATAAAAAAGATGATCCAGTGAAGTCGTTGCCCGTCTAGAGCAATAATAATGCTGGAAAGGACTGCCTTAAAAATAGTTTACATTTCGGTCCTTAGAATATGTTGTCTACTGTAGAGTTGCCTATTATTAGTAGATGGTGCGAATTAAAAAATTATGCTTGACTAATACAAAGATTTATATTAACATGATCACCAGGGAAAGAGAATATATTCTAACTTATGCTTTCAATGCTGCTTTTAAACTCATAGCTTTAAATAATTGGTAAATAGTTGGAATGTTGACTTTGGCGAATACACGAAGTTGAAGCTAAAGCTTTTTAAAAGACTTTATAAATTGGGGAATACAAATGTCTACCAAAATCTGAGTCGCTCCAGCGTTTCGGGTGGAAAACTTCAAGCGGGACTTAACTAAAGCGCAGAATTTCGAGTGGGCTTCTAAGCGAAAGAATGAGGACAGAGTTGTTATATAAAAGAGGCGTTATAAGTGGTATATGGGATGAAGAATAAAGGAACGAAGATTGCAATTAAAAAATGAAGATCTTTCTATGGAAGGAAGAGAGGTTCGGTGTCTAGCGAGCTCAGTAAGAGCAAGTGTAGTCAGATGATCAGCGCGACTTCAAATGTTACTAAGAACAAATCTAAAAACTTGTTGAGGCGTTCTGTGAGTTACATGTAGTTAAAACCTATCCCCGGTGCTGCAATAAATCGTTGGGTGACCATATATTGCTGTGTGATAGCTGCTCTAAATGGTACCATCTCAAGTGCGCGAAAGTTGATGAGTCGACATTCAACGTGCTGGCTGCACTTGGCGATGCATCCACCTGGCATTGTGACGGCTGTGTTAAGTCTGTTGCCGAGCGAAGTTCTGGTATAAAACGACTAGAGTTGGCCATCGATGATATTTCATTGAACTTGGCGGATATCAATAAGAAACTGGATGACCTCGGGCGTAATCTGAAAAAGGAGTTAAAAGCTTGGGTTGCTTCAGAAGTGGATTCTCGGGTTGACAAGCTCCGTGTCGAAGTCATGGGCAGATGTGCAGCGATTGAAGACAAGTGCGCTGCTGTTGACTTTAGTGCCGAAATGGATAAAATGGAGAAGCGTATCCGTCGAAATGATGCTACGATTTCTGGCGTACCTGCAGTCATCGGTAACTCTGATCTGGTCCAGTTTGCTATTGACACTTGTATTTGCCTTGGGGTAAGTTGCTGTGCTGCTGATGTTGCAAAGTGTTTCCGCCTGGCCAAGAGAAAGGACTGTCTGCTGATCTCCTTCTACAATGGCTTCGTTCGTGATCAATTGCTGAAGGCTTATTTTAAGAAGAAGCAGCTTGTGCTTAGCGACATCCGTCCCTCAATTGGCGTTGGTAGCCGTGTGTACATTGGTGACAACCTGACACCACTCACCTTAAAGATTTTAAGGGAAGCCAAGAAACTGCACCTTGAGGGGGCGATTGATGGAGCCTTTTTGAGAGGAGGTGGTGTGTGTGTTATAAAGAAAGGCGGAAGCTACTCTGGTCGTGTTAGGGTGTCCAGCTTGGAAGAATTAAAGGCTGCGGCTATTTGATCTAGCATATTTATTATTTGTTATTCATATTTGCTTTTGCTGGTCAATGCTTATTTAGTGTTCTTAATCTTTTGATTATTTAGTAGGCACTATCTAATTATTAATTTTGTGTATTTAGCATAAGTGAGTTCGGCTGAATTTATATCGAACATGTATTTTTTTCTTTTTTTCTCACAATATTCTTACGATGTCGTTTGTGATTTTATTTTTATATTTAGCAATCTTCATACTGGTCGTTGGGCATGTCTTACCTTCCCATACTTCTTTTACTTTTACTTTGTTTTTCCACTTAGTTTCCTCTACTTGTTCTATCCTGTTTGCCTCTTTCTCTGTATTTCAGTGCTTGTTGGGTTTGCTATGGGTGGGGAGAACTCCTTGACCCTCTATGGCACTTGACATGCGGGATATGGGGTAGGTGATGGCAGTGTGGTCAGGCGTGCTATTCGTGGGGGTGTCTGCTACCTTAGTGTTGGCCATTTTAATGCTCAGAGCATGCACGCCGTAAATAGGCCCGATAAAATTGATGACATTAACAGTTTAATCCTAGGTAGCCAGCTTGATGTCATTGGCGTTTCAGAAACTTGGCTTAAACCTGAAATTAGTACCGATTTGGTGTCTGTTCAGGGATACGATGTTGTTAGGCATGATAGGGTCGGCCTACGAGGTGGAGGAGTGGCCTTCTTCGTAAATATGAGCTTGAAGTGGTCAGTGATCAGTTGTTCATCGTCAGGTTCCCCAATCGAATTTCTGATTATTAAAGTTAATCTGCGTAATGCGGCTGTGACACTGGGTACTTTCTATCGTCCTAGAGGGGACCTATCTGAAATTGCAGACGTTCTGTCAAGAATCTCGGCTGAATATCAGGATATCATTCCGATGGGTGATTTCAACTTTAATTTAATGGATCCAGCGCTGAGGACTTCGACCCAGTTGTTCTTTGACAGCTTCCATCTTCATTTGCTGTTTGATTGCGACAGGCATACTCATTTTGACATCGCCAGGTCCTCCACATCTCTGCTTGATTTTTTTATAGTTAGCAACCCTCGAAGCATTAGGTACCGCGATCAGTTTTGGATTCTTAGCATCTCTAAGCATGCTTTCATATTTTGCTCTGCTACTTACACACCATGTCGGGCTACATGTTCGTCTCGTACCCGTGACTTTAACAAAATTAACCATGAATTACTTTTACAGGCTTGTTTCGAGTATGATATGTGTCCTTTTCGAGCGTGCGCGGATGTGGACTTCAAGCTGAGTTTGTTGAACTCGGCTCTTGAATGACTCTTTAATGATTTTGTGCCTCTTACTAGAGTTGGTCGACGGAGCAGAAGGCCAGCTTGCCCCTGGATTAGCAGAGACATTGGTGATGCTAAGGAGTTGCGCGACCTTTCCTTTAGAGTTTTTAGGTCTGATTCATCTGCTGGCAATTGGCCCAAATATGCACGGTTGCGGAATAGAGTGACCCAGCTTATAAAAAGATCTAAGTTGGAGTATGGCCGCAGGCGGTTTGAGGGGGTAAACAATGTTAGCGACTTTTGGAAGGGAATTCGCAGCACTGAATTTGGTCGTAACCGGGCAGGCCCTGTCAATTTTAGCCCTAGTGTTTTAAATAGTTTTTTTGCATTTTTTTATACACACTCAATAAGCACTTTTAGATCTGATCTTGCAGTGCCGGATACTGAAAATGCCTTTGCGTTTCGTAATGTTACGATTGAAAAGTCTACAAACACTTGAAGTTTCGCTCCAACGCAGTCGGTTTGGATGATATTCACCTGAGATTTGTTAAGATTATCTTTCCAGCTTTCGGGGTTTACTTTACTGAGATGATCAATGCTGTTCTTACATCATCATCAAGATAATTCCAATTCCTAAAAATCCCAAACCAACAGTTCAATCAGACTTCAGACCGATTAGTATACTGCCATGTATTTCAAAACTATGTGAAGCGATTATGAAGACTCACATAAATGAGTTTGTGTCAGCTGATTCTAGGATCAACTTACATCCTTATCAATCAGGGTTCAGGGAAAAATTCAGCACCACTACTGCACTTCTTGATATTACGGACTCTATCAGCGCTAATATGGATGATGGGCTATTGACATTTTTGGCTGCTCTTGATTTCAGTAAGGCCTTCAATCGAGTTGACTGGCATGTGTTAGTTTACAAGCTTAAAACGCAATTTCATTTTTCTTCCACAGCCTGTAATCTTATGTTCTCTTACCTTTCTGGTAGAAGTCAGCGAGTGTCTGTATCTGGGGTACTCTCAGAGTCTTTAGCGGTATGTAGTGGGGTCCCTCAGGGGTCAATCTTAGGACCTATTCTTTTTATGCTGTACATTAATGATCTGCCTAGTATTGTGCCGCATTCCTCAGTTCACCTGTTTGCTGATGATGTCCAGCTTATTCTCCCATGTGAAAGGACTAAAGTTTTGGAGGGTATTGCGCTTGTTGAGAGCGATATGCGGTCAGTTGCTAACTGGGGACGTGTTAATAATCTCTTATTAAATTTGGAGAAAACGCAGTTGCTTATTGCCTGCAGGGGATCCCATCTTTCTATTTGGCCATCAATTCATTTTGGTGGGGTGGCTCTGCCTTATAGCCAAGCTATTAATAGTCTTGGCCTTTTAATAAGTAACGATCTCTCTTGGGATCTCCATGTGGGGCGGTTTTGTAGCAAGGTCTACGGTACCCTTAGGAACCTATACCTTATTAAACATTTTTTGCCTCAGCACACTAGGCTTAAGCTGGTGAAATCCCTTATAGTTCCTCAATTTCTTTACGGCTGCGAGGTGTATGGCGGTTGCAGATTTGCGTGTTGGTTCAAACTAAATATGTGCCTTAGAGGAGCTGTTAGGTTTGTCTTCTCCCTGCGGGGGAGGGACCATGCCAGCCATCTGTTTAAGTATATTATCGGATCTGACATAAAGTCGTTTTTCCACAGCCGCCTGCTTCTTTTGCTTTTTAGGGTGTGGAGATGTGGAGTGCCGGCGTACCTGCTTCCCTTTATTTTCCAATTACTCTTCTTTTGTCTTTTATTTCTCTTAGGATCATCTTTTCACTTTTTGTGCCATTCGACCATTCCCTCGATTGCGACTTAAATAAAATTGTTCTTAAAGTTATTATATATGTTGCTACTTTTTAAGTATTAATGGTATTGGATATATTAAATTCTGTTTCGTACTACAGTATGGAGTTCTATATTATATTTTTACCCAATGCTGTTATCTAAAGTTCAAATGTACAATATTATAAGGCGAGTAGCTTTTTCTTGTATTTTTTTATGGATATTTGAAATAAATAAATAAATATATTGAAAGCAGAGGTGTAATGCTCCTTTTTATGGAGTACTCATAAGGAATCTCGCTGGAAGGTCAGATGAAATGCACTCCACTCCTCGATTGCATCTTTTCGTGATCACTGAAATAAACCTGTATCCTGCATTCATCAAAGCAGTATAAGAGGGCAAGATTCAATATAAAAGGGCAAGATTTTGTATGCTTTTGTTCCCAATTATCTTACAAGTTCGTTGCTGACAGCATCGAAGAGATTTCATGCGGAGAGTATAGATATGTAAAGAGATTTCATGAAGCCGCCATTCCAGCCTTCCAGAAATTTGCAGTAGATGTTATTAGGGCAATTAAAGCAGTACAGGAAAAAGATATATCTGAGATTTGGTTTTGTAATAATGTACATAGTAGACACATAAAATATATGTCCTTTTCTATACAATTATTGTTTTTATACCCTACATCCGAAGGAATGAGGGTATATTCACTTTGTGCTTCCGTGTGTAACGCATTAAAGGAGGCGTGGCAGGTATGGAAAAGTATATATATTCTTGATCAGTGTCACCTCCTGAGTCGATTTAGCCATGTCCGTAGTCTGTCTGTCTGTCTGTCTGTCTGTCTGTCTGTCTGTCTGTCTGTCTGTGGAAATCACGATTACAGGAGAACGAATGAAGCTATCGCGATGAAATTTTGCACGTATATTCTTTGTCATCCGAAACTCTGTGGGATTGAAAATGGGATAAATCGGTGCAGCGCCACGCCTACTTTTTTAACAAATACTAATTCTTTTAACAATATTTCAACTTGTAGACTTAGTTTTGAGCTTCAATTTTGTTTCCGAATACGTCGGTACAGGTAGATTAAATTTTTAAAAAAAATGGGCGTGTCCGCCCACGAACATATGACATTGATATAAACCGCAATTCCAGAATAACGGTTGGAAGAATTGACTTGAAATTCGGTACGAATATTCTCTGCCATCATAGATAACTCTGTATTGAAAATGGGGAAAATCGGCGGAGTGACACGCCTACTTTTTTTTTTTTTTTATAATAAAGGTTGCTGGGATGTAGGGTATATAAGCTTCGGTCTGACCGAAGGTACCCTTACTAGTTAATGTTTGTAACCTATAGATCCAAAAGAAATTTTGGTAAAATCCAATTCTAGTTTCTCATGCAAAAACTTAAAAATAGCAGCAAATTCACAGTAAATACGAATTCTCTCTTCAATAGTCAGCTAATTCTTGCAAAGTTAAATAACACGCCAATTTAGCATTTATAAATTAAATACTAGTTTTCCTCACTAATTTGCAATTTATATATTAGTGTATGTTATTAATAGAAGGTAAATCACCGTGTAAAATACCTACGTAATATATTGATAATTAACGAGAATGATAGAATAATTCTTGGATACTAAATGTGCAATGTATTGTAACATTGTGTGGCTTTAATTTACATAAACCATTGAAAATTTAAACTATGACACGTGTCGGCGAATAGAATAGCTTTTATAGAAGTTAGGCTTAAAATTCATTCTGTTCAATTGCCTCAAAAATACTGATAAAGAGTTTCCTTTTTTGGTGTTTGCTTCACGAACTTTCGTAAAATAGTTTCAATCTTTTGTATCTGCTTTAAAAAATTAAAGAAAAGTCCAGTTAATAAGTTGCTGAACGATAACGTAATCCTTTATTACATTTTTTATTATGTATAAATTTTTTTTTTTTTTTTTTTTTGTAATGAAGCCAAATTGTTTGTTAATATGATATAACCAGTTAAAGGCCAAATTGTCTGTTAATAATAGAGAACCAGTTGAGAGCCCAGAATGACGGATGCGCATAATAGCAAAGCAGTAGGAAAATTAGAACGGAATGTCATGGTTATGAAATACTTGGGCAACTCTACTTGTTTAAAACTCATATAATGTATAAATCTACTCATCTGCTTCCTTTGACTTGCCAACAAGAATATCGTTTTCGTCAACATGTATAGTGATGTTATCAACATTTCCATCATTTGCATCTACATTTATAGCGTCTATATCAACATTTACACCGTTTTCATCATCATTCATATTGGTTTCATCAACATTTATAGCATTCTCATCAACATTCATAGTGTTTTCATCAGCATTTCCATCGTTTTCATCAGATTTTTTGATCAGTTGGGACGTCTGAGCAGACCGTGTTTCACTTGGTAAGATTTCGTCACTAGCGCTCCGGAAATCGTGGTGCAAAATACCTATTTTCTTTTCGATTAAGTCCATGTTTTTGTTGTCATCTTCGTTGGAGGTCGTATCAGTTTCTTGCGGATTGTCCTCTCCCTCGACAGAATCGTCAACGGTAGCAGTGTCAGAATTTAAATTTTGAAATTGCTCGTTCTCGTTCTCGTCATCGGTAGTAAGTGGAGTTGGTGGGCTTAAGTTTTCTTCTTCCAAAGCAGTGCTAACGCTGCGTTCTTTTTCGAAAAGTGGTGTCAATCTATATTCTCTGATCAACAGCATTGCATTCATCACTTTTTGCAATTCCATGCTTTGTTTCTCTATTTCGGCGTTAGCTTCTTCTAGTGACTGAAATTTTAAGTGTTACCAAAAATTAAATTGAAATATAAAAAGTCTACCTCCTCTTTTTCCCTATAAGCGAATATGCCCAAGGCGACAAGAGACGTCGCAAAACCAAGTACGCACAAGTAGACTATAGTGCAATTTTCCTCTGCATTATAACGTTCTGGTTCGAATAAAAATTTGTATACGCCGTCCAACATCTCGTACGCTGACTGTATGAACTCATAATCACTATATATAATTTTTTCCGGTTCCGGTTTAAATAATTGCGCTATCCATTCTAAAACTCCAAAGTTTACTGCAAAGCGAGCCATTTTACCGAAATAATAAAAATTTTTATAAAGAAATAAAATCAGAGGAAAAAATTGTTCAAAAATATCAGTTATCTCAATAAAATGGTCGTTTGTAATTGAAACGAATTGCTACGGCTGCTACAAGTTTTATTCAAATTAATTTTTACGTATATGAAGTACACTATTTTTGAGGCAATTGAACTGAATGAATTTTAAGGCTACTTTCTGTACAAGCTATTCTATTCGCCATAAGTGTCATAATTTAAATTTCCAATGGTTTATATAAATTAAAGCCACACAATGTTACAATACTGTGCACATATCTATTCTCTCTGCCGGATGGTTTGAAAAACTATTGGGGAAAAAGCATTCGGACTACTTTGTACGAAAGAAGTACACACTGACCACCAATAAAGTAGTAAAAGTCTCTCAAAGTCTGGTCTCCACAATGTAAACGCCAGAAAAAGTCAAACGAGAACAGCCATTAAGTGTCTCCCGTTAAAGATCGTTGTTATTAGATGATTTAATTTAAAATGTGTCAATTGTTTTTAGCTCTATAATAAAAAAGATGATCCAGTGAAGTCGTTGCCCGTCTAGAGCAATAATAATGCTGGAAAGGACTGCCTTAAAAATAGTTTACAATTCGGTCCTTGGAATATGTTGTCTACTGTAGAGTTGTCTATTATTAGTAGATGGTGCGAATTAGAAAAGTTATGCTTGACTAATACAAAGATTTATATTAACATGATCACCAGGGAAAGAGAATATATTCTAACTTATGCTTTTAATGCTGCTTTTAAACTCATAGCTTTAAATAATTGGTAAATGGTTGGAATGTTGACTTTGGCGAATACACGAAGTTGAAGCTAAAGCGTTTTAAAAGACTTTATAAATTGAGGAATACAAATGTCTACCAAAATCTGAGTCGCTCCAGAGTTTCGTGTGGGAAACTTCAAGCGAGACTTAACAAAAGCGCAGAATTTCGATTGGGCATCTAAGCGAAAGAATGGAGACAGAGTTGTTAGATAAAAGAGGCGTTATAAGGGGTATATGAGATGAAGAATAAAGGAAGGAAGATTGCAATTAAAAACTTTAAGATCCTTCCATGGAAGGAAGAGAGGATCGGAGTCTAGCGAGCTCAGTAAGAGCAAGTGTAGTCAGATGATCAGCGCGAATTCCAATGTTACTAAGAAACCAGATCTGTTAGCTCCACTTTCCTGAATGCTATTGAAAACTCAGAAAAAGTAAGCCAAAGTGCCTCCATAAGGTTCAGAACTCTTAATGCAAAAAGTAATAAGATTTCAATTCCAGGAATTTAAAATACCTCTGTCGTTGGCAGAAATATTATAGAATTCTACAAAAAGAACACTAAACTCGACTGCAAATATCGCAAGCTGCTGGCTGCAACAATAACGGAACTTAAAAATGCTAAGCATCCAACGCCAAAAGATTTGGAAGTACTAGCAAAAAAGATAGTAGAAGTTTTCCCAACTGAAACTGAGGTACATACATATAAGTGTGTATATTTTGCACTTACGATTAAATTTATGCTCGCATTGATTTCTATATAGGCAGTATATTTTCTACCTAAAAAAGGGAAGAAGCCAGGAGGATCTTTATATTCAAAATATCATAACTCGATATTTAAATTAAGAATTGGCCACCAAGTTTTCAATTATATTTTCTGAAAAGATTGCTAATTTTAACTACTAAAGGTGTTGTCTACAGCCGGGCTGTAGCCGAAATACCCTACACCTTAAAGCTGCATATATACTCGTATATATATTTAGAAGTGGTGCGATAACATATACTCATCACGCCCAAATTCGGAAGATAAACTATAATTATAGCTGCTTAACTATTTCTGTGCGTTACAAACACCGGTACTAAGTGCGTTTACTCTCAAAATTTAGGTGTAGGGTATAAAAATATATTGCAATACTGGGTGGATGGGTAAAAATGGGGCGTGGCCCGCCCATTTTTTTCTCAACAGAATATTATTGGTTCGCAAACTACAATATTATGTACCATTATTCAGGAAACTTATATACTTTTCAATACAATCCATGTGAAACCCTCCATGACCTATGTAAACTAAAAGTGGGCGGATCACGCCCATATTTGGCATATTAACTGGAAGCATTAGTCTAAACCTACATATAAAATTTTCTTGTCTTCTCTCAAAAAGTGATGCTGATATGGCCTTTTTTAATAGGCAAAACAGAGGTACCTGCACTCTCGATGTAAAAAGTAGGCGTGGTCCTTGGGCGATTTTGCCCATTTTCAATACGAAACACCCCAACATAGCAACAAATATTTTTGCCAAATTTCATTTTGAAATCTTAATCCGTTCTCCTGTGATCGTGATTTCAACGGACAGACAGACAGACGGACAGACATCGTTATTTCAAGTTTGGTGGTGATGCTGATCAAGAATATATATATACTTTTCCATACCTATCTTGTCTAGTTCTATGCGTTACACACTCCGGTAGAAAGTGAATATACCCTCAACCTTAAGGTGTAGGGTTTAAAAATCGGAAAACTTGTTGAGGCGTTATGTGAGTTACATGTAGTTAAAACCTTCCTCCAGAGGATGGTTATGGGATGAAATGATGACTACAAGGGAGCTTCAAAGGTTCTTCTATTGTATCCGCCGGAACTTGAGTATATTTCTGGATTTTTTTTTTTGAGAGAATAAATAATATATTGAAAGCAGAGGTGTAATGCTCCTTTTTATCTTTTCGTGATCACTGAAATAAACCTGTATCATGCATTCATCAAAGCAGCATAAGGCAGGATTCTATATAAAAGGGCAAGATTTTGTATGCTTTTGTTCCCAATTATCTTACAAGTTGATTGCTGACAGCATCGAAGAGATTTCATGCAGAGAGTATAGATATGTAAAGAGATTTCATGAAGACCCCATTCCAGCCTTCCAGAAATTTGCAGTATACGTTATTAGGGCAATACTTGTATGACCAATTGAGGTTTGAGAGAGACATGTTAGGATTAAGTTTTAATATGTTCGATGTTTTCATCGAAAAATCACTAAAGCATGACAGAGATCGTGCTATGCTGACTTATAGAGAGCTAGAAAGTGTAAAAAATTTTGGTTGTGATGTTTGCGAAACAGTTTTTTTTTCCCTTGTTATTTCGCGTCCTATTATATCGACATTTTTTCGTTGTTTTAACGATACGTTTTTTATCGATATATGGATTTAAGCCAGCGATGAAATGCAAGGATACAAATAACAAAACATGAGCAGTCTGTCTGCTTAGATTTCTTTCTGTTTGGGTTTTTAAAATAAGTTTACCTTCTGTAATTTTTGCACGCTATTTTGCATGCATCGATACTATATCATAAAACCTTTTCTCAGGCAGTGCCTAATTGTTTTTCGTTGCATACATATGTATGTTTTGTATTTGGCATTGCTCTGTTTTCGTTCATATTAAATATAAATAGAAAAAGTTTCGTAAACGACTAATATCTACCAGAACAGGAAAAAGATATATCTGAGATTTGGTTTTGTAATAATGTACATAGTAGACACATAAAACAAATGTCCTTTTCTATACAATTATTGTTTTTAATGTTTGTAACCTATAGATCCACAAGAAATTTTGGTTTAACCAAATTCTAGTTTCTCATGCAAAAACTTAAAAATAGCAGCAAATTCACAGTAAATACGAATTCTCTTCTCAATAGTCAGCTAATTCTTGCAAAGTTAAATATTTTGGAAATATTTTTGGAAATATTTTATTTATTTATTTATTTATTTAATAGAAACTAAACTAAGTATTACATAACTTTATAGTTCAGACAAAATACAAAGTAAATTCACAGTATTATAAGTATTGAATATTAAAAGGTTGCGATAAAAATGATAAAATCATTTGTTTCGTTACATAAATTGGATCGGAGAAATTTATAACAGGATATACAGTATTAAAATCGCTACAAGCATTCCGTAGAGGTTCATGTTGCAAATATGAAGTTCTAGCAATACTTAGATAAAGCGGCTCATACCGTCTCAAAGTGCGATGAGGAACATTAATATAAATATATGATAGCAAGTTTGGACTATCAATTATTCAATAGAGTATATTCAAAATGAGAGCCGCATTTAACATCTTACGACGATTGACGAGTGAAGGTAAGTCAATTAGCTGCAAACGGGATTCATAAGATGGTAGCCTCGAAGATGCATCCCAATGAAAATGACGTAGAGCGAAGAGCAAGAACTGCTTTTGAACAGATTCAAGCTCAGAAATGTAGCAGGCATAATTTGGGCGCCAATTTAGCATTTATAAATTAAATACTAGTTTTCCTCACTAATTTGCAATTTATATATTAGTGTATGTTATTAATAGAAGGTAAATCACCGTGTAAAATACCTACGTAATATATTGATAATTAATGAGAATGATAGAATAATTCTTTGATACTAAATGTGCAATGTATTGTAACATTGTGTGGCTTTAATTTATATAAACCATTGGAAGTTTAAATTATGACACGTGTCGGCGAATAGAATAGCTTTTATAGAAGTTAGGCTTAAAATTCATTCTGTTCAATTGCCTCAAAAATACTGATAAAGAGTTTCCTTTTTTGGTGTTTGCTTCACGAACTTTCGTAAAATAGCTTCAATCTTTTGTATCTGCTTTAAAAAATTAAATAAAAATCCAGTTAATAAGTTGCTGAACGATAACGAAATCTTTTATTACATTTTTTATTATGTATAATTTTTTTTTTTTGTAATGAAGCCAAATTGTTTGTTAATATGATATAAACAGTTGAAGGCCAAATTGTCCGTTAATAATAGAGAACCAGTTGAGAGCCCACAATGACGGATGCGCATAATAGCAAAGCAGTAGGAAAATTAGAACGGAATGTCATGGTTATGAAATACTTGGGCAACTCTACTTGTTTAAAACTCATATAATGTATAAATCTACTCATCTGCTTCCTTTGACTTGCCAACAAGAATATCGTTTTCGTCAACATGTATAGTGATGTTATCAACATTTCCATCATTTGCATCTACATTTATAGCGTCTATATCAACATTTACACCGTTTTCATCATCATTCATATTGGTTTCATCAACATTTATAGCATTCTCATCAACATTCATAGTGTTTTCATCAGCATTTCCATCGTTTTCATCAGATTTTTTGATCAGTTGGGACGTCTGAGCAGACCGTGTTTCACTTGGTAAGATTTCGTCACTAGCGCTCCGGAAATCGTGGTGCAAAATACCTATTTTCTTTTCGATTAAGTCCATGTTTTTGTTGTCATCTTCGTTGGAGGTCGTATCAGTTTCTTGCGGATTGTCCTCTCCCTCGACAGAATCGTCAACGGTAGCAGTGTCAGAATTTAAATTTTGAAATTGCTCGTTCTCGTTCTCGTCATCGGTAGTAAGTGGAGTTGGTGGGCTTAAGTTTTCTTCTTCCAAAGCAGTGCTAACGCTGCGTTCTTTTTCGAAAAGTGGTGTCAATCTATATTCTCTGATCAACAGCATTGCATTCATCACTTTTTGCAATTCCATGCTTTGTTTCTCTATTTCGGCGTCAGCTTCTTCTAGTGACTGAAATTTTAAGTGTTACCAAAAATTAAATTGAAATATAAAAAGTCTACCTCCTCTTTTTCCCTATAAGCGAATATGCCCAAGGCGACAAGAGACGTCGCAAAACCAAGTACGCACAAGTAGACTATAGTGCAATTTTCCTCTGCATTATAACGTTCTGGTTCGAATAAAAATTTGTATACGCCGTCCAACATCTCGTACGCTGACTGTATGAACTCATAATCACTATATATAATTTTTTCCGGTTCCGGTTTAAATAATTGCGCTATCCATTCTAAAACTCCAAAGTTTACTGCAAAGCGAGCCATTTTACCGAAATAATAAAAATTTTTATAAAGAAATAAAATCAGAGGAAAAAATTGTTCAAAAATATCAGTTATCTCAATAAAATGGTCGTTTGTAATTGAAACGAATTGCTACGGCTGCTACAAGTTTTATTCAAATTAATTTTTACGTATATGAAGTACACTATTTTTGAGGCAATTGAACTGAATGAATTTTAAGGCTACTTTCTGTACAAGCTATTCTATTCGCCATAAGTGTCATAATTTAAATTTCCAATGGTTTATATAAATTAAAGCCACACAATGTTACAATACTGTGCACATATCTATACTCTCCGCAGGATGGTTTGAAAAACTATTGGGGAAAAAGGAACCGTTCTGAAAAAACAATCCTAATGATAAACGTTCTTCGTTGAAGTGATTGTTGCTGGTCTGAACTCTGTTCTCCATGCAACATAAAATTTACAAAGCGATGAAATTGACTGTTTATTAATAAAGAGTGAAAACTGGTCCGCTTTGGAACATTCGGACTACTTTGTACGAAAGAAGTACACACTGACCACCAATAAAGTAGTAAAAGTCTCTCAAAGTCTGGTCTCCACAATGTAAACGCCAGAAAAAGTCAAACGAGAACAGCCATTAAGTGTCTCCCGTTAAAGATCGTTGTTATTAGATGATTTAATTTAAAATGTGTCAATTGTTTTTAGTTCTATAATAAAAAAGATGATCCAGTGAAGTCGTTGCCCGTCTAGAGCAATAATAATGCTGGAAAGGACTGCCTTAAAAATAGTTTACAATTCGGTCCTTAGAATATGTTGTCTACTGTAGAGTTGCCTATTATTAGTAGATGGTGCGAATTACAAAAGTTATGCTTGACTAATACAAAGATTTATATTAACATGATCACCAGGGAAAGAGAATATATTTTAACTTATGCTTTTAATGCTGCTTTTAAACTCATAGCTTTAAATAATTGGTAAATAGTTGGAATGTTGACTTTGGCGAATACACGAAGTTGAAGCTAAAGCTTTTTAAAAGACTTTATAAATTGGGGAATACAAATGTCTACCAAAATCTGAGTCGCTCCAGCGTTTCGGGTGGGAAACTTCAAGCGAGACTTAACAATAGCGCAGAATTTCGATTGGGCTTCTAAGCGAAAGAATGGGGACAGAGTTGTTATATAAAAGAGGCGTTATAAGTGGTATATGGGATGAAGAATAAGGAAGGAAGATTGCAATTGAAAAATTGAAGATCTTTCCATGGAAGGAAGAGAGGATCGGTGTCTAGCGAGCTCAGTAAGAGCAAGTGTAGTCAGATAATCAGCGCAGCTTCAAATATTACAAAGAAAAAATCGGAAAACTTGTTGAGGCGTTCTGTGAGTTACATGTAGTTAAAACCTTCCTCAAGAGGATGGTTACAGGATGAAATGATGAATACAACAGAGCTTCAAAGCATATTTCTGGACTTTTTCTTGAGAGAATGAATAATATATTGAAAGCAGAGCTGTAATGCTCCTTTTTATGGAGTACTCATAAGGAATCTCGCTGGAAGGTCAGATGAAATTCACTCCACTCCTCGATTGTATCTTTTCGTGATCACTGAAATAAACCTGTATCCTGCATTCATCAAAGCAGTATAAGAGGGCAAGATTCAATATAAAAGGGCAAGATTTTGTATGCTTTTGTTCCCAATTATCTTACAAGTTCGTTGCTGACAGCATCGAAGAGATTTCATGCGGAGAGTATAGATATGTAAAGAGATTTCATGAAGACCCCATTCCAGCCTTCCAGAAATTTGCATATGTTATTAGGGCAATACTTGTATGACCAATTGAGGTTTGAGAGAGACATGTTAGGATTAAGTTTTAATATGTTCGATGTTCTCATCGAAAAATCACTAAAGCATGACAGAGATCGTGCTATGCTGACTTATAGAGAGCTAGAAAGTGTAAAAAGTTTTGGTTGTGTTGTTTGCGAAACAGTTTTTCTTCCCTTCTTATTTCGCGTCCTATTATACCGACATTTTTTCGTTGTTTTAACCAGAGCTGGGGAGCCGGCCCAAAATATTAGAGCTCCGGCTCTGGCTCCGGAGCAATGATTTAAAATAAATATTACTCCGGCTCCGGCTCTGGAGCGTTAATTTTAAAAATTCTTGCTCCGGCTCCGGAGCGTTAATTTTAAAAATTGTTGCTCCGGCTCCGGCTCCGGAGCGATTTCTTAAAACAAATTTGCTACGGCTCCGGCTCCGGCGATTATTTAACAAAACTTTAATGAATACTAAAAGTTTCAAACTTTATTAATACTTATACATATTATATTACAATGAATTTTTTCTTAAAAGTGAAATTGCTTCTAACAAATCTTCTTTTATAGAAGCTCGCAGATCAGAGCAAATAATTCGAAGTGCTGAAAATAACCTTTCTACACTCACTTGAGTGGTTGGTAGAGCAGTGACAATGTACGATATATTCTTCGTAATTTCTGGATAGAATGAAATTGCGCTAATAACATTAAGCTATTGGGTGTAGAGTATGTAAAATTCGGCCAGGCCGAATATAGCACTCTCTCTGGTTTTTTTTCAAAACATCTAGAGTTGTTGTATGGCTCCGGCTCCAGCTCCATTATGTTGCTGAAAGTAGCTCCGGCTCCAGCTCCATTAAGTTGCTGAAAGTAGCTCCGGCTCCGGCTCCTTTAGGTTGATGAGGTGAAGCTCCAGCTCCGGCTCCGGCTCCTTTGAAAAGGTTAGCTCCGGCTGCTCCGAACTCCGGCTCCGGAGCGGCTCCCCAGCCCTGGTTTTAACGATACGTTTTTTATCGATATATGGATTTGAGCCAGCGATGAAATGCAAGGATACAAATAAGAAAACATGAGCAGTCTGTCTGCTTAGATTTCTTTCTGTTTGGGTTTTTAAAATAAGTTTACCTTCTGTAATTTTTGCATGCTATTTTGCATGCATCGATAATATATCATAAAACCTTTTCCCACGCAGTGCCTAATTGTTTTTCGTTGCATAAATATGTATGTTTTGTATTTGGCATTGCTCTGTTTTCGTTCATATTATATATAAATAGAAAAAGTTTCGTAAACGACTAATATCTACCAGAACAGAAAAAAGATATATATGAGATTTGGTTTTGTAATAATGTACATAGTAGACACATAAAACAAATGTCCTTTTCTATACAATTATTGTTTTAAATGTTTGTAACCTACACAGAAAAAATTCCTGTGGTAAAATACTCAAAAAACTGGTCTAAATTAACAAAATCATTGTTAATATACTGTCAGCAAATACCCTTTGTTAGCTCAACAATTATTTATAAAAATACAAGGAAATTGTAATATCAACAAATGTTTTTGTAAAAGGCTTGTTAAAATTTTTTTTGTTATAAAAAGAAATTATTTTTTTTATCACAACAGATTCTATTTATTAAATCTATAAAAATGTTCTTGAGTCAACAAATAATCTTTGTTTACATTACGAAAATTGAGAAAATAATTTCCTAAAAAGACAAAAATGTTGTTTATGTAACAAAACTGGTTTGTTAACAGAATAAAAATTGAAGTCAAATGAACAAATTTATTTACTCATTTTGCAAGACTATTTTGTTGAAATAACAAATTAATTTGTTAATGTTTCAAAGCTGCTTTATTAATTAAATGAATTAATTTTTTTACCTATTTGTTGCTTTTCGAACGACATATCAATTGTAAGCGTAAATAAAAAATTATAACATTATAACACATGTATTCTTACTCCCTTAATTTTCCCTGTAATTTAACGGCTATCGTACTAATTAACTTTTTGCATATACGGCCATGGACGGCTAAGTTTTGTTCATTTCATAATCACATTGATTTGGAGTCTGTGTGTTGTTTGCTGACTTTGTGCAATACAGAGCGTGCAGAGCTAATTTATATGCAATGACTCGTGTACTTTCTAACCGTAAGAAAGGCTTAAAAGTTTGTCATATTAATGCAGAGAGTCTTTGTAACAAGTTTGATGAATTTGAGTATATTTTTGCAAATTCGAATATCGATTTAATTTGCGTCTCAGAGACCTGGTTTGATGCGGCCAGCCAGGGTGCGTTGTTTCAGCTTGACAATTACAAATTATTTCGCGCTGACCGGAGTGGCCACGCAGGCGGTGTTGCGATATATGTTAAGTCCAATATTTCATGTAAGTGCTTGTGTAAATCTGAGTCTGACTCAAATATTGAGTACTTATTGATTGAAGTTATTTCCGGGTATAGTAAGCTTCTAGTAGGATGTGTTTATAGACCGTATTAGAATATTGACATTAGTCCCTTGATCGAATCGATTGGCAGTTTGTCACTGTCCTATCCTGACACTATCATTGCTGGTGATTTTAACTGTAATCTGCTGAGGAATAATTGCTTAGCTGATAATATGAGCAGCATAGGATTACTACCTGTAAATGAATGTACACCAACTCATTTCACCACGACTTCGGAAACATTGCTAGATGAGTTTTTTGTGTGCGCTGTAAATAAGGTTAAGTTGTATGATCAGCTCTCTGCTCCGATGTTCTCCAAACATGATTTGATATTTATGACTTATGAATACTCGCCCGTGTATATCAGTGCCAATATTTGCTATCGTGATTTTAAGAGCATTAATTACGCATTTCTTAGTGCAGCGGTTAGCAATGTAAGTTGGGATAGGGTATATAGCATGATCAATGTAGATGAGCAGGTTGCTTTTTTCGAAAGTAATGTGCGTATGTTATATGATTTGTCTGTTCCGCTAAAAGTTAGGTATGTTAGTAGGGTGGGAAAACAATGGTTTAGTAACACAATAAGATCCTTAATTGTACAAAGAGATGCAGCTTACTCGCGATGGAAACGGTACAGAGTGCCTCAATTGTATGATTATTTTTCTTTACAAAGAAGAAAGGTGGTGCAAGCAATAAGGAAGGCTAAAATTAACTTCTTTAGCGCTAAGTTCTCTAATATTATTGGCAGTAAGCAGAACTGGAATGCTATCCGTAAAATTGGTTTAATGAATACTACTGAATCTTGCCTTACACCCGTTGATTGTGATGAACTTAACACTAATTCTGTGTGTGCTCCAATGTCCCTTAATCGTGAAAATATTTACGAAAGGTTTCTGTCGCTAAGTAATGCCACACCTCTCAGTTTCAGATGCGTTGCCCACGAGGATGTGTTAGAGTGTTTCTTAGCTATAAAGGCGTGCTCCACGGGGCTGGATAACATTCATCCCGTCTTCGTCAAAGCCCTCCTACCCAAGTTACTGCCTTTTGTTACACATATTTTTAACACTGCTATAACTACTCATGTTTTCCCTTCCGTCTGGAAGCAAGCTAAAGTTGTACCTATACCTAAATCAGGAAATCAATACCGACCTATTGCTATACTGCCATTCATATCTAAAGCATTTGAAAGCATTATCAACAAGCAGGTGCGTGACTACTGCAACCGCAACTCCTTGCTTACTTCGAAACAATCTGGCTTCAGACCCAAGCGTAGTTGTGTTACTGCCCTAACTGAGGTGATTGAAGACGTTCGCATAGAGTTGGATTCAAATAAGATAGTTTTTTTGGTCCTACTTGACCACTCCAAAGCTTTTGACTGTGTGGATCATGACATCTTGTTAACAAAATTGCGAAAGTTATTTAATTTCGACAACGGTGCAGTTGAATTAATTGCTTCTTACTTAAAGCTTAGGTCACAAAGAGTATGTTGTGCTGGACAAGTTTCTGGTTCTCTAAACCTAGCTCGTGGAGTTCCACAAGGCTCGGTTCTTGGACCACTGTTGTTCTCACTGTACATTAATGACCTTTCTACTGTACCTAGTTACTGTAACTTGCACATGTATGCTGACGATGTTCAAGTTTATGTATCCTGTAATGCTAATCATATAAGTTTATGTGTGGAGGAAATTAACAATGATTTAGAAAGTATCAACACTTGGGCAAACAAAAATAACTTGAGTCTTAATCCTGCTAAATCGCAATGTCTAATCATCTCTAATAAAGGGATTGATACATCCTCAGTACCTCCTATACGTGTTGCTGGTTCTGCAGTAGCGTATGTCAATACAGCGAAGAACTTGGGAGTTGTTTTTAATAGAAAGTTAACTTGGAATAACCACATAGATGTAACCGTTGGAAAAATCTATGGTATGCTTCGTACTCTCTGGTACTCTCAGTACTATACTCCACCGAAAATAAGATTGCTGATTGCCAAGGCATACATCATGCCGACACTTTTGTATGGATGCGAAATTTATGCGAGGTGTGATGCTATTTCTATGCGTAAACTGAATGTTGCGTTTAATAATATAGCTAGATACGGAGTTACGGAGTTGGACGATATAACCATGTGTCAGTATATGCCTGTCAATTATATGGGCTATCCTGCTCAAATACCATGTTTTAAAGTTTTTACATCAAATAATACTTGGAGGTGAGCTGACGAATCTACATGGTAGGCTGACTTTCTCGAGGTCTCGACGTAATTATAACGTTATTCCTTTTAATCATACACGTCTAATATCTGAACGACAATTCTTTATTTTTTCTGTTAGACTCTGGAACTGTTTGCCCCTCTGTCTGCGAAATTGTCGCAACATTACACAGTTTAAGAAGAATCTGTATAATCATTTGTCTATGAATTCTGATTGATTATAGAGCCGTTTGTCAATGTACGATATAGTATAAAACGAATTATATAGTCGATAGCCCTTCATCTATCTTTCTTTCTTTTTCTCCTTTCCTTCATCCCTCTTTATTACTCTTAAGTACCTCTCCTTCTGTGAGTAGGTTTACTTTTAAGTTCTTATTGAATTATAAATTTATCCTGCGAATATGACTAAATTTGGGTGAATTAATTATTATTATTAATTATTAATTAATTTTACAATTTCGTGAGATATCTTGGCCTTTACTTTAATTATAAGACACTGTCTTGTTGTAAATGGTCGGTACATGCATATATATATATATAAAATAAATAAATAAATAAAATAAATAAATAATAAATTATTTTAAACAAACGTTTAATTTATGGTAAATCCTGCACAAATCGTAATAGTGCATACATATGTACGTTATAATTATACACTTAAACACTTTTTTCCAATTCGTTACAAATGCTGTTTATAATTGGATAGTTTTTATCAAATTTTGTTAAAATTTTATAAAACTTGTATAAAATTTTGTACAAGGAAAGACGCAAATGGGTAGTTGAGATTAAATATGTGGAAAATTTTAAAACATGCATCTATAGCCTGCAAAATTGAATAAAATTTGTACTTGATGTTATCGAAATACACTAATATGTCTAGTGGGTCAAAAATTGATCCTATTATTAAAAGAAGCGGCTGTACGGGCTTGTTCCTTTCGTTAATGCGAAGAATCATGTCTTCTACTTCCTGAAGCGTGCTTCCGATTACCATAGAAGAATTCTGGGAGTCCTTTATTGTTGGTTTCGTGTGAATCCTTTTGTTGCCAGTTTTTGTCACTTCTTGGCTTTTGGGTACAAGCTGTCCATGAAGCATATAGAAAATGCAAGCATGTCGGCCATCTGCAGATACATATGTATATGTTTCATTATAAAACTTAGATGCAGATTTTAAATATAAGTGTATATTATTACTTTCAGAAAGGTGTTCCTTTGTTCTAAATTCGGTATGTATTACAGCCAAGGTAGAACTCAAGCGACCATCAAGATTATTCATACAAAAAAAACACAACATTAAAAAGTTACCACTAATTAAGACACAACTGATATATACGAATGACCACGCAGCACTGACTACGCAAAAATTATGCGTATATTCATGCACAAAACTGCGCTGTTTGCCGAAAAATTATGCGCATATTCATGCAAAAAGCTGCGCTGTCTGGCGAAAAATGATCGAATATTTCAGAAATTTTAAGAAAATTGTTTTTTTGCGACTTACATATGTAGCTTTCCGAATGGAACAGTCAATTTGTACACTTGTACATTTGTAAATCGTTCCTTAAATAAACAAATTCTTGTTAACTTAACAAATTCCGTAACACGATTTCTTTGTTGAGGTAAGAAATAATTCTGTTAATTTAAGAAAACTCTTATAAGTTCATATTTGTTATGCTAATAAATGTATTTGTAAAATAAAATGTGAGATTGTTAAAGAAACTTAAATTTGATCAACAATTTTTGTTACTTTTACAATAACTTGTTCAACTGATTTTTTATAGAACACTTTGTTTTATAAACAATATTTTGTTAAATGAGAAAGTTTTCCCGAATTTTTTTGTTTGGGTAATAAAAGTTTGGTTACTGAAATCAAACAAATTGGTTGGCGTTTAACAAATATATATTTGTTAATATTACTGATGGAATTTTTTCTGTGTATAGATCCAAAAGAAATTTTGGTAAAATCAAATTCTAGTTTCTCATGCAAAAACTTAAAAATAGCAGCAAATTCACAGTAAATACGAATTCTCTTCTCAATAGTCAGCTAATTCTTGCAAAGTTAAATAACACGCCAATTTAGCATTTATAAATTAAATACTAGTTTTCCTCACTAATTTGCAATTTATATATTAGTGTATGTTATTAATAGAAGGTAAATCACCGTATAAAATACCTACGTAATATATTGATAATTAACGAGAATGATAGAATAATTCTTGCTTTAATTTATATAAACCATTGGAAATTTAAACTATCACACTTGTCGGCGAATAATATAGCTTGTATAGAAATTAGGCTTAAAATTCATTCTGTTCAATTGCCTCAAAAATACTGATAAAGAGTCTCCTTTTTTGGTGTTTGCTTCACGAACTTTCGTAAAATAGTTTCAATCTTTTGTATCTGCTGTAAAAAATTAAATAAAAATCCAGTGAATAAGTTGCTGAACGATAACGTAATCTTTTATTACATTTTTTATTATGTATATTTTTTTTTTTTTTTTTTTTTTTTGTAATGAAGCCAAATTGTTTGTTAATATGATAAAACCAGTTGAAGGCCAAATTGTCCGTTAATAATAGAGAACCAGTTGAGAGCCCAGAATGACGGATGCGCATAATAGCAAAGCAGTAGGAAAATTAGAACGGAATGTCATGGTTACGAAATACTTGGGCAACTCTACTTGTTTAAAATTCATATAATGTATAAATCTACTCATCTGCTTCCTTTGACTCGCCAACAAGAATATCGTTTTCGTCAACATGTATAGTGATGTTATCAACATTTCCATCATTTGCATCTACATTTATAGCGTTTATATCAACATTTATACCGTTTTCATCATCATTCATATTGGTTTCAGCAACATTTATAGCATTCTCATCAACATTCATAGTGTTTTCATCAGCATTTCCATCGTTTTCATCAGATTTTTTGATCGGTTGGGACGTCTGAGCAGACCGTGTTTCACTTGGTAAGATTTCGTCACTAGCGCTCCGGAAATCGTGGTGCAAAATACCTATTTTCTTTTCGAGTAAGTCCATGTTTTTGTTGTCATCTTCGTTGGAGGTCGTATCAGTTTCTTGCGGATTGTCCTCTCCCTCGACAGAATCGTCAACGGTAGCAGTGTCAGAATTAAAATTTTGAAATTGCTCGTTCTCGTTCTCGTCATCGGTAGTAAGTGGAGTTGGTGGGCTTAAGTTTTCTTCTTCCAAAGCAGTGCTAACGCTGCGTTCTTTTTCGAAAAGTGGTGTCAATCTATATTCTCTGATCAACAGCATTGCATTCATCACTTTTTGCAATTCCATGCTTTGTTTCTCTATTTCGGCGTCAGCTTCTTCTAGTGACTGAAATTTTAAGTGTTATCAAAAATTAAATTGAAATATAAAAAGTCTACCTCCTCTTTTTCCCTATAAGCGAATATGCCCAAGGCGACAAGAGACGTCGCAAAACCAAGTACGCACAAGTAGACTATAGTGCAATTTTCCTCTGCATTATAACGTTCTGGTTCGAATAAAAATTTGTATACGCCGTCCAACATCTCGTACGCTGACTGTATGAACTCATAATCACTATATATAATTTTTTCCGGTTCCGGTTTAAATAATTGCGCTATCCATTCTAAAACTCCAAAGTTTACTGCAAAGCGAGCCATTTTACCGAAATAATAAAAATTTTTATAAAGAAATAAAATCAGAGGAAAAAATTGTTCAAAAATATCAGTTATCTCAATAAAATGGTCGTTTGTAATTGAAACGAATTGCTACGGCTGCTACAAGTTTTATTCAAATTAATTTTTACGTATATGAAGTACAATATTTTTGAGGCAATTGACCTGAATGAATTTTAAGGCTACTTTCTGTACAAGCTATTCTATTCGCCGACAAGTGTCATAATTGAAATTTCCAATGGTTTATATAAATTAAAGCCACACAATGTTACAATACTGTGCACATTTTTATACTCTCCGCAGGATGGTTTGAAAAACTATTGGGGAAAAAGGAACCGTTCTGAATAAACAATCCTAATGATAAACGTTCTTCGTTGAAGTGATTGTTGCTGGTCTGAACTCAGTTCTCCATGCAACATAAAATTTACAAAGCGATGAAATTGACTGTTTATTAATAAAGAGTGAAAACTAGTCCGCTTTGGAACATTCGGACTACTTTGTACGAAAGAAGTACACACTGACCACCAATAAAGTAGTAAAAGTCTCTCAAAGTCTGGTCTCCACAATGTAAACGCCAGGAAAAGTCAAACGAGAACAGCCATTAAGTGTCTCCCGTTAAAGATCGTTGTTATTAGATGATTTAATTTAAAATGTGTCAATTGTTTTTAGTTCTATAATAAAAAAGATGATCCAGTGAAGTCGTTGCCCGTCTAGAGCAATAATAATGCTGGAAAGGACTGCCTTAAAAATAGTTTACAATTCGGTCCTTGGAATATGTTGTCTACTGTAGAGTTGCCTATTGGGTGACCATATATGTTGGGTGACCATATATTGCAGTGTGATAGCTGCTTTAAATGGTACCATCTCAAGTGCGCGAAAATTGATGAGTCGACATTCAACGTCCTGGCTGCACTTGGCGATGCATCCACCTGGCATTGTGACGGCTGTGTTAAGTCTGTTGCCGAGCGAAGTGCTGGTATAAAACGACTAGAGTTGGCCATCGCTGATATTTCATTGAACTTGGCGGATATCAATAAGAAAATGGATGACCTCGGGCGTAATCTGAAAAAGGAGTTAAAAGCTTGGGTTGCTTCAGAAGTGGATTCTCGGGTTGACAAGCTCCGTGTCGAAGTCATGGGCAGATGTGCTGCGATTGAAGACAAGTGCGCTGCTGTTGACTTTAGTGCCGAAATGGATAAAATGGAGAAGCGTATCCGTCGAAATGATGCTACGATTTCTGGCGTACCTGCAGTCATCGGTAACTCTGATCTGGTCCAGTTTGCTATTGACACTTGTAATTGCCTTGGGGTAAGTTGCTGTGCTGCTGATGTTGCAAAGTGTTTCCGCCTGGCCAAGAGAAAGGACTGTCTGCTGATCTCCTTCTACAATGGCTTCGTTCGTGATCAATTGCTGAAGGCTTATTTTAAGAAGAAGCAGCTTGTGCTTAACGACATCCGTCCCTCAATTGGCGTTGGTAGCCGTGTGTACATTGGTGACAACTTGACACCACTCACCTTAACGATTTCAAGGGAAGCCAAGAAACTGCACCTTGAGGGGGCGATTGATGGAGCCTTTTTGAGAGGAGATGGTGTGTGTGTTATAAAGAAAGGCGGAAGCTACTCTGGTCGTGTTAGGGTGTCCAGCTTGGAAGAATTAAAGGCTGCGGCTATTTGATCTAGCATATTTATTATTTGTTATTCATATTTGCTTTTGCTGGTCAATGCTTATTTAGTGTTCTTAATCCTTTGATTATTTAGTAGGCACTATCTAATTATTAATTTTGTGTATTTAGCATAAGTGAGTTCGGCTGAATTTATATCGAACATGTATTTTTTTCTTTTTTTCTCACAATATTCTTACGATGTCGTTTGTGATTTTATTTTTATATTTAGCAATCTTCATACTGGTCGTTGGGCATGTCTTAGCTTCCCATACTTCTTTTACTTTTACTTTGTTTTTCCACTTAGTTTCCTCTACTTGTTCTATCCTGTTTGCCTCTTTCTCTGTATTTCAGTGCTTGTTGGGTTTGCTATGGGTGGGGAGAACTCCTTGACCCTCTATGGCACATGTCATGCGGGATATGGGGGTAGGTGATGGCAGTGTGGTCAGGCGTGCTATTGGTGGGGGTGTCTGCTACCTTAGTGTTGGCCATTTTAATGCTCAGAGCATGCACGCCGTAAATAGGCCCGATAAAATTGATGACATTAACAGTTTAATCCTAGGTAGCCAGCTTGATGTCATTAGCGTTTCAGAAACTTGGCTTAAACCTGAAATTAGTACCGATTTGGTGTCTGTTCAGGGATACGATGTTGTTAGGCATGATAGGGTCGGCCTACGAGGTGGAGGAGTGGCCTTCTTCGTAAATATGAGCTTGAAGTGGTCAGTGATCAGTTGTTCATCGTCAGGTTCCCCAATCGAATTTCTGATTATTAAAGTTAATCTGCGTAATGCGGCTGTGATACTGGGTACTTTCTATCGTCCTAGAGGGGACCTATCTGAAATTGCAGACGTTCTGTCAAGAATCTCGGCTGAATATCAGGATATCATTCCGATGGGATATTTCAACTTTAATTTAATGGATCCAGCGCTGAGGACTTCGACCCAGTTGTTCTTTGACAGCTTCCATCTTCATTTGCTGTTTGATTGCGACAGGCATACTCATTTTGACATCGCCAGGTCCTCCACATCTCTGCTTGATTTTTTTATAGTTAGCAACGCTCGAAGCATTAGGTACCGTGATCAGTTTTGGATTCCCAGCATCTCTAAGCACGCTTTCATATTTTGCTCTGCTACTTTCACACCATGTCGGGCTACATGTTCGTCTCGTACCCGTGACTTTAACAAAATTAACCATGAATTACTTTTACAGGCTTTTTTCGAGTATGATATGTGTCCTTTTCGAGCGTGCGCGGATGTGGACTTCAAGCTGAGTTTGTTGAACTCGGCTCTTGAATCACTCTTTAATGATTTTGTGCCTCTTACTAGAGTTGGTCGACGGAGCAGAAGGCCAGCTTGCCCCTGGATTAGCAGAGACATTGTTGATGCTAAGGAGTTGCGCGACCTTTCCTTTAGAGTTTTTAGGTCTGATTCATCTGCTGGAAATTGGGCCAAATATGCACGGTTGCGGAATAGAGTGACCCAGCTTATAAAAACATCTAAGTTGGAGTATGGCCGCAGGCGGTTTGAGGGGGTAAACAATGTTAGCGACTTTTGGAAGGGAATTCGCAGCACTGAATTTGGTCGTAACCGGGCAGGCCCTGTCAATTTTAGCCCTAGTGTTTTAAATAGTTTTTTTGCATTTTTTTATACACACTCAATAAGCACTTTTAGATCTGATCTTGCAGTGCCGGATACTGAAAATGCCTTTGCGTTTCGTAATGTTACGATTGAAAAGTCTACAAACACTTGAAGTTTCGCTCCAACGCAGTCGGTTTGGATGATATTCACCTGAGATTTGTTAAGATTATCTTTCCAGCTTTCGGGGTTTACTTTACTGAGATGATCAATGCTGTTCTTACATCATCATCCTTTCCCACTGCTTGGAAGCCTGCTAAGATCATTCCAATTCCTAAAAATCCCAAACCAACAGTTCCATCAGACTTCAGACCGATTAGTATACTGCCATGTATTTCAAAACTATGTGAAGCGATTATGAAGACTCAAATAAATGAGTTTGTGTCAGCTGATTCTAGGATCAACTTACATCCTTATCACTCAGGGTTCAGGGAAAAATTCAGCACCACTACTGCACTTCTTGAGATTACGGACTCTATCAGCGCTAATATGGATGATGGGCTATTGACATTTTTGGCTGCTCTTGATTTCAGTAAGGCCTTCAATCGAGTTGACTGGCATGTGTTAGTTTACAAGCTTAAAACGCAATTTCATTTTTCTTCCACAGCCTGCAATCTTATGTTTTCTTACCTTTCTGGTAGAAGTCAGCGAGTGTCTGTATCTGGGGTACTCTCAGAGTCTTTAGCGGTATGTAGTGGGGTCCCTCAGGGATCAATCTTAGGACCTATTCTTTTTATGTTGTACATTAATGATCTGCCTAGTATTGTGCCGCATTCCTCAGTTCACCTGTTTGCTGATGATGTCCAGCTTATTCTCCCATGTGAAAGGACTAAAGTTTTGGAGGGGATTGCGCTTGTTGAGAGCGATATGCGGTCAGTTGCTAACTGGGGGCGTGTTAATAATCTCTTATTAAATTTGGAGAAAACGCAGTTGCTTATTGCCTGCAGGGGATCCCATCTTTCTATTTGGCCATCAATTCATTTTGGTGGGGTAGCTCTGCCTTATAGCCAAGCTATTAATAGTCTTGGCCTTTTAATAAGTAACGATCTCTCTTGGGATCTCCATGTGGGGCGGGTTTGTAGCAAGGTCTACGGTACCCTTAGGAACCTATACCTAATTAAACATTTTTTGCCTCAGCACACTAGGCTTAAGCTGGTGAAATCCCTTTTAGTTCCTCAATTTCTTTACTGCTGTGATGTGTATGGCGGTTGCAGCTTTGCGTGTTGGTCCAAACTAAATATGTGCCTTAGAGGAGCTGTTAGGTTTGTCTTCTCCCTGCGGGGGAGGGACCATGCCAGCCATCTGTTTAAGTATATTATCGGATCTGACATAAAGTCGTTTTTCCACAGCCGCCTGCTTCTTTTGCTTTTTAGGGTGTGGAGTGCCGGCGTACCTGAAGACAAAGCTTGTCTCGTGCGTGTCTGGCCGTACAGGTAATTACGTATTGCCGCGCTTTCGTACCTTGGTGAGAGAAAGATCAGGCCTGGTGCGTGGAATTAGACTTTGGAATAGTTTGCCTACTCGGCTTAAGGCAGTAATGGAACTTAGCCAATTCAAAACTGGCATTTTGGAGTTAGGTGCTCAGGGAAGCATTACTATCTAGTCTGTTGGCATGTACGGCACCTGCTCTTCCTCGCTTGTGTATGAATCCTTAGCTAAGCACTGAATTACATTTCTCTTCTGCTTGCCTTTATTTTCCAATTACTCTTCTTTTGTCTTTTATTTCTCTTAAGATCATCTTTTCACTTTTTGTGCCCATTCGACCATTCCCTCGATTGCGACTTAAATACAATTGTTCTTAAAGTTATTATATATGTTGCTACTTTTTAAGTATTAATGGTATTGGATATATTAAATTCTGTTTCGTACTACAGTATGGAGTTCTATATTATATTTTTACCCAATGCTGTTATCTAAAGTTCAAATGTACAATATTATAAGGCGAGTAGCCTTTTCTTGTATTTTTTTATGGATATTTGAAATAAATAAATAAATATATTGAAAGCAGAGGTGTAATGCTCCTTTTTATGGAGTACTCATAAGGAATCTCGCTGGAAGGTCAGATGAAATTCACTCCACTCCTCGATTGTATCTTTTCGTGATCACTGAAATAAACCTGTATCCTGCATTCATCAAAGCAGTATAAGAGGGCAAGATTCAATATAAAAGGGCAAGATTTTGTATGCTTTTGTTCCCAATTATCTTACAAGTTCGTTGCTGACAGCATCGAAGAGATTTCATGCGGAGAGTATAGATATGTAAAGAGATTTCATGAAGCCGCCATTCCAGCCTTCCAGAAATTTGCAGTATATGCTATTAGGGCAATTAAGGCAGTACAGGAAAAAGATATATCTGAGATTTGGTTTTGTAATAATGTACATAGTAGACACATAAAATATATGTCCTTTTCTATACAATTAATATCTTCAATGTTTGTAACCTATAGATCCACAAGAAATTTTAGTTTAACCAAATTCTAGTTTCTCATGCAAAAACTTAAAAATAGCACCAAATTCACAGTAAAAACGAATTCTCTTCTCAATAGTCAGCTAATTCTTGCAAAGTTAAATAACACGCCAATTTAGCATTTATAAATTAAATACTAGTTTTCCTCACTAACATCATTTTCAATTGTTAAATTGTGTTGCTTGTGGAAATTTTAATATATATAATTTGAAATTTATATATTAGTGTATGTTATTAATAGAAGGTAAATCACTGTGTAAGATACCTACGTAATATATTGATAATTAACGAGAATGATAGAATAATTCTTGGATACTAAATGTGCAATGCATTGTAACATTGTGTGGCTTTAATTTATATAAACCATTGGAAGTTTAAATTATGACACTTGTCGGCGAATAGAATAGCTTTTATAGAAGTTAGGCTTAAAATTCATTCAGTTCAATTGCCTCAAAAATACTCTTACAGCGTTTCCTTTTTTGGTGTTTGCTTCACGGACTTTCGTAAAATAGTTTCAATCTTTTGTATCTCCTTTAAAAAATTAAATAAAAGTCCATTTAATAAGTTGCTCAACGATAACGTAATCCTTTATTACATTTTTTATTATGTATGTATTTTTTTTTTTTTTTTTTTTTTTTTGTAATGAAGCCAAATTGTTTGTTAATATGATATAACCAGTTAAAGGCCAAATTGTCCGTTAATAATAGAGAACCAGTTGAGAGCCCAGAATGACGGATGCGCATAATAGCAAAGCAGTAGGAAAATTAGAACGGAATGTCATGGTTACGAAATACTTGGGCAACTCTACTTGTTTAAAATTCATATAATGTATAAATCTACTCATCTGCTTCCTTTGACTCGCCAACAAGAATATCGTTTTCGTCAACATGTATAGTGATGTTATCAACATTTCCATCATTTGCATCTACATTTATAGCGTTTATATCAACATTTATACCGTTTTCATCATCATTCATATTGGTTTCAGCAACATTTATAGCATTCTCATCAACGTTCATAGTGTTTTCATCAGCATTTCCATCGTTTTCATCAGATTTTTTGATCAGTTGGGACGTCTGAGCAGACCGTGTTTCACTTGGTAAGATTTCGTCACTAGCGCTCCGGAAATCGTGGTGCAAAATACCTATTTTCTTTTCGAGTAAGTCCATGTTTTTGTTGTCATCTTCGTTGGAGGTCGTATCAGTTTCTTGCGGATTTTCCTCTCCCTCGACAGAATCGTCAACGGTAGCAGTGTCAGAATTAAAATTTTGAAATTGCTCGTTCTCGTTCTCGTCATCGGTAGTAAGTGGAGTTGGTGGGCTTAAGTTTTCTTCTTCCAAAGCAGTGCTAACGCTGCGTTCTTTTTCGAAAAGTGGTGTCAATCTATATTTTCTGATCAACAGCATTGCATTCATCACTTTTTGCAATTCCATGCTTTGTTTCTCTATTTCGGCGTCAGCTTCTTCTAGTGACTGAAATTTTAAGTGTTACCAAAAATTAAATTGAAATATAAAAAGTCTACCTCCTCTTTTTCCCTATAAGCGAATATGCCCAAGGCGACAAGAGACGTCGCAAAACCAAGTACGCACAAGTAGACTATAGTGCAATTTTCCTCTGCATTATAACGTTCTGGTTCGAATAAAAATTTGTATACGCCGTCCAACATCTCGTACGCTGACTGTATGAACTCATAATCACTATATATAATTTTTTCCGGTTCCGGTTTAAATAATTGCGCTATCCATTCTAAAACTCCAAAGTTTACTGCAAAGCGAGCCATTTTACCGAAATAATAAAAATTTTTATAAAGAAATAAAATCAGAGGAAAAAATTGTTCAAAAATATCAGTTATCTCAATAAAATGGTCGTTTGTAATTGAAACGAATTGCTACGGCTGCTACAAGTTTTATTCAAATTAATTTTTACGTATATGAAGTACACTATTTTTGAGGCAATTGAACTGAATGAATTTTAAGGCTACTTTCTGTACAAGCTATTCTATTCGCCATAAGTGTCATAATTTAAATTTCCAATGGTTTATATAAATTAAAGCCACACAATGTTACAATACTGTGCACATATCTATTCTCTCTGCCGGATGGTTTGAAAAACTATTGGGGAAAAAGCATTCGGACTACTTTGTACGAAAGAAGTACACACTGACCACCAATAAAGTAGTAAAAGTCTCTCAAAGTCTGGTCTCCACAATGTAAACGCCAGAAAAAGTCAAACGAGAACAGCCATTAAGTGTCTCCCGTTAAAGATCGTTGTTATTAGATGATTTAATTTAAAATGTGTCAATTAGAGGTTTTCAGCTCTATAATAAAAAAGATGATCCAGTGAAGTCGTTGCCCGTCTAGAGCAATAATAATGCTGGAAAGGACTGCCTTAAAAATAGTTTACATTTCGGTCCTTAGAATATGTTGTCTACTGTAGAGTTGCCTATTATTAGTAGATGGTGCGAATTAAAAAATTATGCTTGACTAATACAAAGATTTATATTAACATGATCACCAGGGAAAGAGAATATATTCTAACTTATGCTTTCAATGCTGCTTTTAAACTCATAGCTTTAAATAATTGGTAAATAGTTGGAATGTTGACTTTGGCGAATACACGAAGTTGAAGCTAAAGCTTTTTAAAAGACTTTATAAATTGGGGAATACAAATGTCTACCAAAATCTGAGTCGCTCCAGCGTTTCGGGTGGAAAACTTCAAGCGGGACTTAACTAAAGCGCAGAATTTCGAGTGGGCTTCTAAGCGAAAGAATGAGGACAGAGTTGTTATATAAAAGAGGCGTTATAAGTGGTATATGGGATGAAGAATAAAGGAACGAAGATTGCAATTAAAAAATGAAGATCTTTCTATGGAAGGAAGAGAGGTTCGGTGTCTAGCGAGCTCAGTAAGAGCAAGTGTAGTCAGATGATCAGCGCGACTTCAAATGTTACTAAGAACAAATCTAAAAACTTGTTGAGGCGTTCTGTGAGTTTCATGTAGTTAAAACCTTCCTCAAGAGGATGGTTATAGGATGAAATGATGACTACAACAGAGCTTCAAAGCATATTTCTGGACTTTTTCTTGAGAGAATGAATAATATATTGAAAGCAGAGGTGTAATGCTCCTTTTTATGGAGTACTCATAAGGAATCTCGCTGGAAGGTCAGATGAAATTCACTCCACTCCTCGATTGTATCTTTTCGTGATCACTGAAATAAACCTGTATCCTGCATTCATCAAAGCAGTATAAGAGGGCAAGATTCAATATAAAAGGGCAAGATTTTGTATGCTTTTGTTCCCAATTATCTTGTGAGTTGATTGCTGACAGCATCGAGGAGATCAACGGCCGCTATCCACTTTTAAATCGAACTCAATGATGGCGCTCGGCGAGACGTCGATTGTGCAGATGTCCTGCAAAAATTATATATATTATATTTTTGTTAATTTGATATAGAAACAAATTTATCCATACCAAAGCGTCGAATATCTCGTTGAAGGACAAACGCAGCATAGTTTTCCTGTATAACATGGCAGCTACTTCCAGCATCCGTAACTCTGAAATTAGATTGAAAAATTTCCGATTATTTTCTAGTCTTTTACTCGTTCCGCAACATATAAAAAACCGATGTCGAAAACAATTTAACTGCGTACGCAGATTTCAGCGATGGAGCTGGCGATGTTCTTCTGAGAAATGCTAGGAAATGCTCTCGGCGATCCTCGCAGCCACCCTCACAATACATCCAGCCAATTGTCTGGAAAACGGCAGAAATCGTACAAAAACAAAAAAAAAAGAACGATTACAAAGCTTCAATTTCTCTCGTTGTGCGAGGGAAGTTTCGCCATCACTGAATTTCTGGAATGCATCACAACTTCGATTCCGCTGCATTACATTTCCTTGGCTTCTTGCCAACATTTGATGTGTTTGTGTAATAAAACATGAAGTAATCAATGCATAAAATGCTTGTGAAAATATTTTAATGGCTTTGTTTGTTTTTGGTTTTTATTGCGTTTCATTTTTAGAAGTTTTTTTTTTTTGCATTTTCCGCGAACATCGAGAAGTATTTTTAGATTAACTAAGAAGCAAAATAAATACAATAAAAGATAAGAGATTACTTTTTAATCATAACATTTCAGCACTCATGTTTCTTTGCACTTTTTCTTTATGCATTTAATGCTAAATCGTAGACACGCAGCTGAATAAATAAATAACACTTCTTTTTTCAACGATTTTTTAGCTCTTCAAGTGAATAACAATAATAATAATATTTAATTAGGTCTTGTTTATTTCACGTATCATTGGAAAACAGACTATTAACTGATATGCAACAACACCAACAAAAACATTCCACATCCGTTGGTAGGTAAAAAAAGTCATGTCGGTGTGTGTGTGTGTGTTTGTGTCAGTTCGATAATAATGATAAATTTAGATAAACACTGAAGCAGTCGTTTTAATGCAACTGAAATGGAATACGAAGCCGATGATGACGTTGATGAGGACAGCTCAATTGAAGATAAGCCGAACGTTGCTCGCTCTGCTGAACGATCGAACGCACGAAGCCCCAGCGACGTCTTCGCTGCTGCAGCAGAACAGCCTTCGATGGATGGATGACGAAAGTGACGCTTGGATGGTCGTGTCTGTTCGGCTCTTCGGCCATGGGAAAGTGCGTAGGCGGAGTGCTGCTCGTGCTTCTTCGCTTCTTCTTATCAGTACTAATTGCAGTGGAGCTCTCTTCGATCCCGAGAGTACGATGAACAAAACCCAAGCATGTGTGCGCGTGTGTGTGCGTGTGCGTGTTGAAGGGCCTTTGCGGCTTTGTGTCACATGAATATTTTATGCTTATCAACTCGACCTTAATGCACTCTGTTCTCTTCTATTCGCCCACGCTTCACTTCGCTACACTTTCTATTCTTTCGGCGCTGCTCATTTACGCACACACACACACACATACGTGGCTCCACACAGGAAGCAATTAGCTCATAACAAAAGCGTAACCAGAGCAGTGCATCGGCCAAACAATTGTTGGGTTTTTTTTCGGGGAAATTTTAAATGTTGTTTATCGCTTAATTACTGTAAAAGCATTTAGTTTTTCTGTGTTTGTTTTATTTCGCATCTAAACTGAAGTGAAGAGAGGATCCATTGCCTCTTTCTCTATCTGCTTTCGAACATTGTTTTGTCTTTTCTTGTTCTTTTTTTTTTTGCTATTAGTGTAAGTAACAATCTTTTGTTGTTCTCCTGCAACTGTTGTTGTTGTTGTAAATCAGTGTAGGTTTTTTTTAATTCTTCCCCTTTTTTTACTCACCTCCCTTCAACGTTCCGAATTCAACTCCACCGCGTGGTGTACGAGTGACCGCTTGACTTCTCTGCCTTTGTTACTGACTGTCCCGTTATTATTCACTTGACGGTTGCTGCGTGGTTGGGGTCTGGCTGCTTCTTCGTCCTTTTCTTCTTCATCCTTGGTAATTCTCACGATTGTTTATTGTTGTTTTTCCTTCTGCGGCTGTTGCTGCTGTTTTTTTAGACGTTTCTGCTACTGATGCATATTTTATTGCTGCTTTGGTTCTTGACGTGCCTCTCATGTCTTCGCTCTCTCTCACACACACTCTTGACGCGTTCTTCTTCTCGTCGTTCTGTTGATCTTTGACCCAAATTGTTGCTGATTTGTTGTGTTGATTCAAGCGATATCTTTAAAAATAAGTCTCTTCTCTGTCCTTCTCTTTATGCTCTCTCTCTCCTCTTCTAGCTGCATGTTTTCTTTTATATTTCATGCTAATCTTTTCCTCTTTCTACTCCACTTCCGCTTCACTCCCAATCGTAAGCTTAAATTAAATACTTTTTGTATTTAATACGGATTTGCAACTTTTTTCTTTCAATTCAAGCTGAAGAAAGAAAAAAAGAAAAAAATTAAAAGCTTCGTTTAAATCTTCTATTAAAATACTTTCGACGAGTGAATATGAAGAATTGTGCGTATGTATGTATGTGTGTGTGTTGGATCCCTATTCAACTCGTAACTCTTCTTCTTCTTCTTCTTCTTCCGTCCTCCTTCATCTTCAATTACTTTTTGTATTGATTGCAACATTTGTTCGATGTTGGAGGCAGAAAGTTTCTAAAGTTGCCATTTAAATGCAAAGTTTTCACGAAGAAATAAGAATCTTTTTTCCTATCGGACGTTTTTCCACTTCTTTAAAACCACTTTTCATCTGCTGTATCTCTTCTGCCTCCCCCTCTTTCGCCACCTCTTCGACAATCAGGTAATCAAACGAAGTTTACTTTAAAGTTTAAACTTTCTGCAAGGACGAGGAAAATAAAATGAACGAACAAATCGAATCAGAATGATAAGAATTTGCCGATAACGAAGCCATGTCGATAATATAGACAATTCCCCTTCCTTTGCCTTAAACCACGACCCATTTGATGCACCCTTCCCCTCACCTGATTGCATTTTAGGAATTAATTTCTTTTCTCTTGACAATTTAAATTCTGTTCGATGCTCGCTTTTTACGAATTTAAGTGTTTTCCAAAACTTGTCCAACAACGTCAATGGGCCAATATGAGTATTATTATTGTTGTTGTATTTTTTACTGTTGAATTCGATGTTGGCAATGCTGTGGATACCCAACAGAAAACAGACTGGCGATGCATTTCTTTTGCCATCGTCGCAACCATGGTTGCCACTCGCACACATTTAATTCTTTTTGGACAACGTTATGGAAGAGGACACATTTAATTTTGAGCCTATATTAGGCTATAATATATGGAATAAATCATTAAAATCTTTGAGCAAATATGATTTAAAACGTGGAGTAATGCAATGAATTATTCTGCGTTCGTTAATTTTAATTTAAGAATTGAAGTTGAGGAAAGAATACTTGATTTCTTTAGAATTTATTCAACTATTTCTTCTGTCGTGGGGTGTTATTGAAAATTTTACTTATAAGCAACAACAATTGGAGGAATTTTGTGAGAGAGTTCTCTTCTTTTATATGCCAAGTATTGCAATAATTATTTCTTTTCGTTAATTCTAGCACAAATCGAAGTAATATTTTTTATAAAAAATCTGCGTTGTAATTCCTATATGCAAACATTACCGGAGTTTTTTTCAATGAACCATAAAGGTTTTGCTATATATTAAATTCAACAAAATGAGGGAAATTTTAACTTTTGTCAAACCATTAAATGAAATTGTGAATGAGAAAAACTGTGTATTGCTAAATTTGGGAAGTTTGAAAAATTTTGAAATAGAAATCTCGCTAAGATCGGTGTTCTGTCAGTTGTATGGCGAAAAATATATAGTTGAAAAAACCTATTAAAAAACCGCAGCAGTTTATTTAGAAATGGTCACACAATATTTAGTGACTACGGCAACACTGGCCGCTACGCTCCGTTTATCCACAGAGAAAGAAGAACGTTCGTTATTCTTTTTAGCTCTCTAGTCGCTCACGGCCTCGTTGCTCTCTGCTGTGCTCTGTTGCTGTCAGCTCCAATTAGCATAAAAACTGGCAGCGAGTCGGAAGGAGAGAAACGGGCGCTGAGCGCTGGACACTGAGCGTAATTATCTGGTTAATGAGTCTGTGGTGCGTCTTCGCGTCGCTCTTGGGTGGCGTCTTGCAGGCGTTCATGGGAAAGGAACAGGAAGACGGACACCGAAGGGCGGAAGGAGACGGAGTTGCGAAAGGCGCAACGACGAGGAGGCATTGAGCAGGAATGATTTTAATGACGTCGGAATTCTAATTGAAGTTATTACAAGGTTTTATCGTCGATTCGACGAACGAAAAGAGACAAGGGAAGGAAAGGGAAGGGAAGAAACTGAAGGTGAGGGCATCGAAGTTTATCTCATGCAGAGTGTTGTAAAAAAGCTACAAAAATTTGATTAAAACTTATTCGCGAAGAGGATCTGTAATCTATTCCTTCACCTTCTTCCCCTTGTTTTCCCATTATTCACCTCTCTTCTCGCACATTTCCTTTACACTGCTTTTGAAGTTAAGTTGTAAAAATGTAACAACACGGAAAATCCCTTACAATTTCCGAAAACACGACCAACAACAGCTCAAGCGAAGAGCAAACACAATTCAACGTTAAACAATCGATGAAATATCGCAAAAAAAAAGGAAAAGAAATGCGAACAGAAATCTCGAGAGAGACAGAAACTTGTAATCAGACAAATGAACACAGAATCGAACAAGGAGTAAAAAAATCCAAGAAATTGAAAAAGAGCCGAGTGATCATCGAAATGGAAACAAGTCGTTGTTCCAATCGAATTTATTTCGCATCTATAAATTAAAATCCTTGACCGATTTCTTCGTTGAACCTTCTTCGTTCGTCTCTGGTGAAGCAAGAACAGAAAAGATTCCGTAGAAAGTCTGATTCACGACTCTTTTCAGCCCACTTTTAGATTCTACTCAGTGTTCAACTCCATTCAATTGCTACTTCACTTGGAGACATTTCACTCCAATCAGATTCAGTCCAAGGCTCTAATTTCCCGTTCAGAGAGTCCTTAGTCCATCAACACTCCTCCCTCGGATTCCATTAATTTCAATTCCTAATCAAGTCGAATTCCTATCGATTCAGACTCCTCTCAATTCGGATCACTCTTTGCCCAAGACCTGGATTTCTGTAGAGAGTCTGAATCCCTCTTGGAGCCCATCCAAACTTTTTTCCATTCATTACAAATGCTCCTTTGAAGCAGAGAATAAAACTTTGTTCAGTATTTCGCTTGGAAATCAGAAAGCTTCATTTGTGAAGCAGATTTTGATGCTTTCTGATTTAAAAATCATTATTCTGAATTACAAGTAACGCTTTCTGAATTACTGAAAGTGCAAAAGCTGTAGTTTCAAATGAGTCAAAGATTCGAAAAACTCTTTTCAGCGGAGGTACCTTTAGACGCTCTTTAAAGTAGCCAATTTTCGGCAATTGAAAACCCCCCTTTGGGCCAATTCAAGGACACTTTAAGCATCTTTGTAGCAAAGAAGTATTTTCAATAGACAAAAGTATCACTAAAAATCTCTTTTACAAATAAGATATCTCAAAAAATATTGCAAAAAACCTTCCTGGACTCTTTTTGGTAAAAATGCAATGTGCAAAATACGAATGCCAAATTGCAAGTCACGATGATATATTTATTTATTCATTAATTTCGTAAGGATACAAAGAAGGTCTTCGCTTGCCTTAAAATTATTAAGTTAATAAAGTTTTATGTATTTTTTTCCAACAAAATTCTTCGATTGTTTCAGGATTTTAAGCTGAAAACTGGTTGATAAACTAAATTGATTAAAATTAACCAAATGAATTAATGTAATTGATTAAATCGTTATTCAGACTCGACTCGATTTCACTCATAATTCTATTTTCTACTTTTTCCATTAACCGCTTTTATTATTAACCTTCAAATAAATATCAATTCTAAATATGAAAAGTGCTTTTTTCCTTCTTTGTATTTTGATTTTTTTCCGCGCTTGATTCTTGTAATATTTATTTAATATATTTTTATTTTTTTTTCTCATATGCATTTGTAATTTATTGCTTTTTCTGTGCATTTGTTGTTGCATTTGTAGCATGCATTATTTTAAATGTTGTCCTTTTTACTTAAAAAGACAGAATTTTCAGTGCCAAACATGGATCCGAAAACTGCTTCTTCCTTTTAATTGAAGTCAAGCTTCTGTAGAGAAATTTGATAGGGAAGAGAGAAAGGGATGAAGAGAGAGAGAGGGAAGAAAAGAAAGGCAGAATGAATATGAGTCTATGTTTTTAATTATCCTATGTTCACATCGTCATTTATATTTCTTTGACATCGTTTGATATTTTGTATCAAACCACACTTTTGCAGAGCGGGTGAAGATGGGGCGGGGGCGGTTAAGGCATGTAGGAAGTCAAGGGAAACAGTAATGGAAACCTGCTTCATTAATTGAGTACTAACTCACACAGCTCTCGGCAGCATAACCCAATTTTACTTAGCAAATTTAATTCAAATCGAGAATAAAAACCATTTTCATCTCCATCGTCGTTGAAAGGTTCACTTTATTTATAGAATTTAGATGAATTACAAAGAGCAGAACATGGCAATAAATGACGTTTAGACTGTTGACTGTGAGTCTGGATATGGAATGACTAATTACATGAATGGGAGCTGGAGGAGAAGACACAATAAAAGCGAGCAGAACAAAAGAAGAGTTCGTTTAGCACTAGTTTCATCGGCTCCGTTCTCTCTCCACTCCACTCAGCTCCATCGACTAATCAAACAATAATTCAACTTGTGCAACGTTTTGACAGAAAGCGCTGTGGCGAAACTTTTCCCATCCGTTGTTGTTTGAAACAATATCGAAAGAGGCAAGGAAAGGGCACGAAGCAGAAGGCAGAAGAGGGAAGAATTTCATTTATCCACAGACTTAAAATTAACGTGGAAACTAGAATCTAAACTGAAATCCAACGCAAATGGAAACGATTAAAGGAATAAAAGAAAGCTAAAGAATAAATAAAATACATAAATAAATCAACTTCTATCAACTAGAGCAGAAACGGACTGATTACCTTTTGGAATCGAAAAAACAAAACAAATACATACATAAATAAATGATGATATTAAAAACATTCTTTCATTCTGTTAAAATGTTTCCATTGCAGATTAACTGCTAGTAGATTAACGCTAAGCGGCTCAGCTAAAATAGGCGGCTCCATTGAATAATAGAAAACTTACATAGATAATTTACTGCTGCTTTTTCTTGCTTTTAAGCATTGCGTTTCAACATTGCATTAATTCAATTTGATATCAGTTTCATTTCCACAATTTCCCCTGAATTCAACGAAAATTCCAGGATATATATGCATATACATATATATAATATGGGATATATGGGACAAGAGAGCAACGAGCAGTAGATCACCTTGCAAGGGAAGCTCCTAATAGACTTAAGGCCGGGAAGTCTTTTGTGGAGAGGGATTCAACAAGAAATGCCAAAAGGCGAAACCTGAGCAATACGAACCGAACTCTTAACGAAGAACTGGAAATATAAACCAGGTTTGGAATATTCCAGAGAAGTCACGAGGGACTTAGAACTCAAATCGGTCCAAGGAATGTATGAATCTATCAAGAAACACGTGAATAATGAGAAATGGTCATATTATAAACATAGGAAAGCACTACAAATAATGGGAATACTCCATGACTACTTATGATGGTTCTGTATAGGCGATAGAATAATGCTCCTCGCACGTAGGAGGAACAGCTAAATTTAGTACGGACCTGTAAGATCCTTAGAACTAAGTAATATCATTGGATTCCTAGTAAGCTACGGGCTTATAGCAGAATTGTAAGACCGAGGCAAGAAGCATAATGGGCCACTAGGACGCAGTACACTACTTCAATAATACTTCTACTACTGCGAAATATTTTTGGTTCGATTGATATATAATGTCATCAGTGAGTAGATAATAAATTGGCGAGATACATAAGTAAAACCGGAGCTGATCCAGAATGGAAACGTGTTATTGTTATAAAAGTTCCGAAATGTCTGGAATAAATGAAACTTGACTATAAAAAAGATGAGAGAAGTACATCGAATTCTATTATAAAAGCCAGAGCATTCACAGCAAAGCCTTTCAATGGTAATGGGAGCCGCAATGGGGTCGCAATCGAAGCTGTACAATCGAATGGCATCAGCCACTGATTGAAATTGAAACTAATAGAAACATGGATTAAGAATCGCACGGCGACGATTTGACGTCCATCGCCTGTAATTGCAATTTACAAACGCTTGAGGACGATTTAATTGCAGCAAGTACAATAATAATCATTCATTTATCCTTTCATCCAGTCACTCACTCATTCATTTACGCATTCAGTGTAATTCTGGACGTCGGCTTTTAATTAAAAGGCTTCCGGTTGTCCGGCGGTCCTTCCGTTAATGAGCAACAAGTCCTTGGCGTCCGTTGTTGTTGTTGCGCTCGTCCTTTGACTTTAGTTACAAGTTAAATACTCGAAACTTTGTAGAATGAAGGATAAAGGCAGCAAGTAACACAAACAACACCTGCTGTTGCTGTAAGTGAAGGCTGATTGAAGGCGTGGCAGGGATTGGACAAGGGGCAAGGGGATGCAAGAGAAGAAGTCAGTTTAATCGAGTTTAATTTTTAAAAAAGGCTGTCGAAAGGCAACAAAAAACCGAAGACTGTTTGTGGCCGCAATTGCAATTAAGGACTAAATATAAAACGGAGTAAAAACTCTTATAGAAATCATCAAAAGGAAACAACAATAAAGAAGATAAACAGTGAATATAAAAGTTAAATTCTTCAAAATGGAAATGAAACGATAAACAAAGTTTGCAAGAGTGAGCGAGGGGCGAAGAGAGGCGAAGGGGACGTGAGGGAATTTAAAGGGAACAAAATGCAACTTAGCTTTTAACGTAGCTTTGAACTTCGTGTCGGCGTTTTCATTGGACGAACGATGATGATGCGGTCGCCATTTTATACAACTACAACAACAGCAAGATAATAATAATAGCAAGATAAAGCAACAAACCTGCCTCGACATGATTTTGAAAAACAATACATGACAGGATAAACAACAACAACAACAACAACGACGACGACGACGACGACGACACCAAGTAACAGTATAAAATCGCATTATGGAAGAAACACAGCTCAACTACAAAGTTTCTTTAAACCTGGTTATCACGTCGCCGTTTGTCCTGCCGCAACAACAACAGCAACAGAAACAACAACAACAACGATGAACGACGGCCGATGGTGCCGATGCCGGTCGCGGTGCCGCTGCCTCCGGATTCAGCAGGAAAACCAAAGTGATGCTGCACAAATTAGTTGTAAATGAGTCACTGGCACGGAATGAGATGTGTTCAGCGGACCGAACCGGACCGCAGAATGCACAGAATGCGAACAACGGGGGGAATGGGTGACCAAAGGGGGCGGGGAGGGCGGCCAGTTACACTCACGGCATCATTACGGCACGAGCAACAAGTTTTTCCTGTTCATCCATCAACTTGAAGTAATTTTGAACAAAAGCACAAACAGCAAAACAGAAATAAACGAGAGTAAATGTTAAGAAGAAGAAGAGAGCTAGGAGGAGAAGAAGAATAAGATGGTGGGTGGAAACTGAAACTGAACTAATAATAAAATTTCACTTTAAAAAAAAATTAGAACAATTTTAATAAAAATACCACGAAAAGCAAAGCGAAAATTTGATACAGAATGGCAACAAAGTAGTGTTGAGGAAGAGGCGGCGGTGTGGGGGCGTGTCGACCAACAACAGTTAAGTTTCGATGCGTTGGCGAGCAGATTCTGTGGTCCATTGGAGATAAATGCTATTTTTAATATGGATCAACAACAGCGAAAACTGAACAAGTAAAAGTTTAGCGACGTCGGTTGCGATTAAAAAGGAATGCAATAAATAGAAGGAAGAGAGAAGAAATACAATTGGTCAGTGAAAAGTTTGAATTTTCCATTGTAGATTTACGTGAGTACCTGTCATAAAGACCTTACCGCACGGCATGCAGAAATAATGGGTTAATCAAGCTCCTCGCTACGAAACAAATACCAATTTTAAAGGATGATTAAGGACACACGATTGCTCCTGATTCAATTGATCAGAAAGTTCGAATGCACGCGGGTGTAGTCAATTTTACGTGGGCACCTGTCGTCAAGACCTATCCCACGGCATGCAGCATGCTCGGAACGAACCTGATCAAGGTATTCAAATAAGAATGAGTTCCGAATTTAATGATTTGCTTAAGGGAACAATCAACACTCCTCAGTGAAGAGTCGAGGTACCTTCTCACCTCTTTTAGCTATTTTGCCTATTCCGCCAACCACAGCCACCACAATACGCTCACAAGGAGCCTACCTCAACGATCCGAATGGGCGGAAGGAGCCGCCCAAGGGCCATTTTGATCACCGTGGTACCGAAATATCGCTGTCGGGTGCAGCTTCGTAGCAAAGACTATTTCCAGTTGGGCTCCTTAAAACCCTGGACTGGTCGCCGGATTCAATTGTTCAGAACTAACATCGAAATGAGGATCAAAAAGCACATCCTAATTGTCCATAGGCTGATATGGATATTTTTCACTGTATTCACATCCCTGCCACCGGGACATGCGTAGAAAACATAGAGGTCTTTATTAACCTTACCTCTTTTTGCCCAAGAAAGAAACCTCCAACGTAGATGAGTTTCGGTGTAAATTGTGTCCAATGAAGTTGATGGAAGGTATTGCAGCGTAGTTGTAATGCTGTCATTGACATTTGTCCAATTACAGTCCAATTCGTTCGATTCTGCGGATGAAGAGTATTCAGCACCTTCAGAAAACCAATATAACTTCCAATGGTATCGCTGTAAAGTGTAAAATTTGAGTAATTGAAGTCTACGATGTGATGTGATTTTCCTTACATTACCTTACCATTTGCCAAACTTCTTACCAACGCACAAATCGTTCCCCAAATCGCTGAAATTAATACCAAAACTTCCTCCAACTTCAAGAAACACGTCGATTTTCTCACGATAAGAATTCCATCACGAGTTTTGCTACAGAGAAACTTTAAATCTTAAGAAGAAAAATTCCTAAAAAATTCACTGTAAAAATATGTATGAAATTATTAAAAGAATTCTGAAGAAGAATTTTTCTGTAAAAATGGAAACAAAAGTTTTATTTTTTTGTTGTAATTTATCTGAAATGAAAGCCGAAAAATGTTATTATTATTAAATAGTGGAATTATTGTGGAAAATAAATCAAATAAAATTAAAAGCAAAAACTACAGTTGCTGCTGCTGTTGGAAAAAGTAGAAAGAAATCGATAATTAATTAGTGAAAGAAAAATGCAGCCAAAAATCGTGGCTTTTTCCTGTCCAACTCCAACTCCAACTCCAACTCCAACTCCAATCCGAACCAAACCAAAAACCCACTTTCAAAATATTTGACGGCGGCGACCTGCAATGAGACAGAAAAAAGCGAAAAATATGCACGAAAAGTGAGGGGAGGGAGGGAGGAAAGAAAGAGCTGAATTCGAAGAAAAATGGGACATAGCGATAGAAAAGGAAATAGAAAATATATCACGGAGCCAGCACATGAAAAACGTACTCATGCACCTCTCAGCTGGGTGCAAAACTTGGGTTAATTGATGCTTAGTTCTGTCGAAAAGGAAAAACAAACAGAAACAGAAACAGAAGAAGGCGACGAAGAAGGATGGACGAAGGGAAGGGAAAAGGAAGGAATGTGGAACTTGTTCGCGCCAAGGACGCTTCTTACTTTTACTGCCTTCACTACGTAGCAGCGTAAATATACACACCTGGGCTACCCAAATCCGTGAGATTCGCGTTGGTCGCGTCACCACCCACCGCAAGACCGGCTGCAGCGGGCAGAGACGCCGCCGCCGCCGCCGCCGCGACAGCAAAGATGACAGCGGCAGCGACGCTCCACGAAATGTTCAAAGTATGCGTTTCCCTCGACATGTTTTTGTTGTTGTCGCTGCGGTTGCTTCGGCGACTTCGGTGACTTCGACGACTTCGGCTCTGGCGACGATTGCTTTGACACGACAGCGACATCAGTGGAAGCGGCTTCGGTTGTTCCATCGTGCAGATGACAAACATCGTTCAACATTTGTTATGCAGACCAGCGAAATGACGGCGGGCGACTGGAAAGGGAACGGGAAGCGATCTTAAGTTAAATGCGTTGTTGTTGCTCTAATTGCGGTTGCTGCAGATGCAAGTGTTTGAATTTCGTCGTTTGCTGCTGTTCCAGCGGTCAGCGTTGGAATGCAATTAATGCTGTGGCGTTCGGCGGCGGTAACGAAGGCGGCTGGCGATAACGAGCAGGTCGACCGCGGCTCTGGCGACGATGACGACACGGAAACCACAAGACCGACGACGGACAGGGACAGCAGCAATGTTTGTAATGAACGCGTTCAACGATTGTCGCAACGGCGAGGAAAGTCTTTCTTCTTGTTGCTTTGGACTTGTTCGAAGTGGCGATGTGAGAATAATTTCGCTTGTGCGGTTGCGATTCGTTGTAAGTCGTTTTTCGCTTTCGTTAAACCGACAACATTTCATCGTTGGCGATGCGACGTCGACGAAAGACAATGACACAGTGACGCAACTCTGCGGCCGACGCACAACAGACGCATCCTCGACGGCGGCGAGTCCTGGCGGCCGCTCGAGCGGCTGACGGATGGATGTCGGGCCGCTCTGTCAACAACCAGCAACAACGCGATCGCTCGTTCGTTCGTTGCCTGGGGCACTTGTGTTTATTTGGACGTTAGACTTTTGTTTACATCGCCCAGATCTCGGCAAGCGGCAGACAAGTCCGTGTGTGTTTATCGAACACTCACACACACACACACACACACACAACGTTTTTAATTTCCGATTAACACACTCAACATTAACAAGAACCAAAAATAACACGACGCAACGACGACTGCTGCTGCGGCTTCTGATGTTCGTTCCGACAGTGGAACATGAAATTATTTATTTATGATTGTTCGGCTACCCTTTCCTCGTCGTCTTCTTCTTCTTCTTATGCTGCTTCTTCTGCTTCTGCGATCGCGGCTGTTATTATCGCTGTTGTTTTATTTTTATAGCTTGCAGATGGGAGCCCAGCTTAAATCGTTTGTTGGTGGCCCGTTTTACTTTTTCTCTCCTTTTCTTTTCTCTCTCGCCTTTGTTTACAAATCAAATTTGAGTTTTGTTGATTTTTTGTGGTTTTTTATGACATTCCTCGTTGCCTCAATCGAATGTTTATCAATTTTAGTTCACGTTTTATTTACGCACGAACGTACAAACACGAATAAACACACGCACGCAGGAAAATCAAACAAACGCACCCAAAATGCGACGGATGACACAGACACACGCACACACACGCTGCGACTCGTTGCTCTCTTCTTTCTCCGAGCAGCGCTGCGATATTCTACTTTCCAGCTCGCTCAGCTTTGTTGGGACGCGCTGCTCTCTTCTCTTCGTTTTTCGTGGATTTCTCAAGTTCGGATTCTTTGTCGATGTTTCGTTCGCTGTCGCTGCTGTCGTTGATAAGGATTTTTCCAAATTTATTCCTTTTCGCTGATAAAGAAAGCGTAGTTATGTGAAGGGAAATTTATGTGGCTGCTGCTGCTGCTGATTCCTCTGAGCGACGTCGACGTCGGCGTTGTTGTTCCGTGAAGTGATTTCCTTCGGCCGACGAGTAGTTCGTGTAATCTACAAAAGAGAGAGAGAAAAAGAGAGGAGGCAGCATTAGCGGATGTTAGCTTTGTATGTTTTCGGCTTTTAATGATTTATTTTTCGGTTGCAACGCGGTGACGTTTTTTCCGGATTGAAAAAGCGACCCGCGAAGACCGATAAAAGTGAAGGAGAAGGCGAAGGAAGAAGCTAGCAACAGTTCAAAAATCAAATCAGCGGGCAACCGAAATCACCGCCGCCGACGCCATCTTCGGCTGCAGTGACGTCACTTTGACTCAGTTTCGCTCATAAATCTTAATCATTTGGAGCTGCCTGCGCCTCAAAAGAAGCAAATTTCATGAATTCAGTGAAGGAGGAGGACGTTTGCTGTTTGTTTGCCTTTTGATGAGGTTTCTTTAATATTTATTTTATGACTAAACTTGTCCCATTATTTGTGATTAGTCGACAGACTCTGTTTATATCACATTTCCCTTCGCAATCGCTTTCAGTCATCATTCAACTGACTCATCCACAAACTTCGCTCCATCCTCCCTTTCCCACTCACACACACGCTTCATGCTTCCCCAACAAACATGTCTGCGAATGTGTGTGTGTTGCTAAGCCAAATGAAAAAAGTTTTGGCAAAAATAAATTTAAAATTCGTTTCAGTTTATCTAAAAAGCATTGATGCATGAGTGTGCGTTTGTATTTAGTTCAGAATTTAATACACTGCTATTTCGAGTAGATATCCTCCATGTTGACACACACACACACACACACACACACACATTCATAACCATTTACAGAATTTTCAACATTTCTTTTACTAGTCAAAACTAAATATAAAAATTGTTTAATTGTAAGTTTGCTACTCGTCACTAATCTATTCGCTATTAAAGTGCTCGTCATTAAGTTACTCGTTGGCAATATATTCGTCATTTCGTTACTCATCACCACGCTGTTCGATACTCGTTATTATGCTATCGGTCAGTCGTCAAGATGCTCGTTAATAATATGTTCTTTGGTAGGATAATCACGTTAATATACTCGTTGTTTAATTACTTTTACTAATTCGTTATTCGCTGTTAAGATATTCTTCATTAAGCTGCTTTTGGTTACATTAATCGGTTTCAACTACCTGTCGATGTACTAGTCAATTACTCTTTAATATGCTTATTCAAACACTCGTTATAAACCGAAATGCTTTCAAGGTACTCGTCACTAAGCTGCTCATCATTAAGCTTCTCGTTAAGCTACCCATCATTAATTTACTCGTCCTTTAGCTACTCGCCGTTGATAAGCTACTCGCAGTGAAGATGCTCGTCATTTAACCTGTTGTTATTAAGCTTATCGTCCATAAGATACTCGTCGTTAAGCTGTTTGTCATGAAGGTGTTCGTTGCTACGGTACTAGTCACAAAGCTACTCGTTATTATGGAAATCGTTAATCATTAGAATGGACATAAAATTCAATGAAACTACAAAAGTTGAAAATAAACGTTAATTTCGTCAAATATTAAAGAAATTTGTTAAAGAATAAACAAACTACATACTTTAATATAAACAAAGAGAGATTGCAGAATTCAGTGGGTGTGTCACGCCCCTTTGTTGCAGGCTAATTTCTCCTGCTGCAGAGAAAATTCGGCTCGAATTTCATGACGATGCTTTTACTCGTTCGACTTTAATCGTGACTTTTGTCACTAGTTCGTGGTTCACGCCTCTTTTTTTGCATATTAACGAATATTAAACATTTGTAAAAGGAGAAAAGAGGCACATGCATATTCAATACAAAAAAAGGCGTGATCGGTGATCGATTTTGCCCATTTTCCATATACGGAAACAATAACAAATGAAATTTCTTGCAAATTTCATTCCGATATCATTCAATGCAAACATCGGGACAAAGGTAATAAGCCTTTAACCTTTCGGTGTTGCGTCTATTAAATATCGAATGATTTTGGATGAAAGTAAATCAATTTAAGCAACAACACAATTTAATAACGTGTCTAAAAAGCATTCAATTTCATTTAAAGTAGCGTAAAAAGTTTTCAATGAAGCATTTTACGAAATTTTGGAAGCGTTTCTTCTTCCATTTCTTCCTATTCTTCCCCATTACAATAAAGAATGATAAATACTCTAATAATAATAATTCAATATTCGAAATTCTCATTTAAATTTCAGCAGTTTTGTGACGTTTGTTCACGTTAACGCGGCTTTTCTGTAGCCGCTTCTACATTCAGCTGAAAGCAATCACGAAAATGCATAATTTCGACATGATTTCGTGTCTTTATTCATTGTAATGGAAATGGAAAAGTGTCTATATTGAATAAATTATTTATTTATTGTGCCTTTAATAATTCAAAGATTATAATTGGGGAAAAAAAAAATAAAATGAAAAGGTAAGAAAGGTTTTCAATTGTAGATTTAATTACGATTTTTAAGTACATTTCATTTTTCTAATCATTTATTGTGATTGTTTATTTTGATTACTTTTCTTCAATCAGCTTTCATCCTCGACTTTTTCTTGCTTTTATCTGGGTTTTTTTTTTGTTTGTTGCTTCACTACGAAATGAAGCAGCAATGCGTAAGAAGCGAAGAGATGAATTAAAAGGGGAGCAAAGTGAAGCTGTGGCTTGATTTCGACTGATTTACATTTTCCCCATTTGAAAAACAAATGCAAATTGTTATCGATATCGATTTTGCTCCATCTTCGGTGCTTATTTCATTTTTAATATCGTCATGAAATCGACAAACACGAAAAATCACAAGCAAACAAAGCAAACCAAAGAAAAAACAGGAAATCCTGACGAAATGTAGGGAAGGAGAAGGGAAGCGGAGGATAAACGTTATCGGAATATCATCGTCATTGATATTCATCATGACAACAAAGAATATTTTAGAGGGTCGATGGGCGGGGGCGGAGGGCGGTGGTCGGAGGGCGGTGGTCGGAGGGCGGGGCTGTCGAACGAGAGACGCCGGATGAGTTGCTTGAAATGTGGCTCTGTTTGATTTGAAGCATTTCTTGTTTGCTTTTCTGCTTTTGCAAATCATTTCAATTTCGATATCTCAGGTGGCGTGTGGACGGGCGTGGCATGCAACACCACCAACAAGAACCCGTACAAAGCATTCGCAAGTGACTTGATGAAACTTCTATCGCTTCATGACATAAAATATATGAATTCATCACATAAATCAATCAGTTTTTATATTTTTCCCCAACTGAATAAACGAAAAACGATGTGAAAACATTTGAAAAACTCGCCACAGCAACAATGAAGGAACTTTTCTGAATTTTTGGTCCTTGCAACGGGAATTCATGATCAACCAAAGGAAATAATGCATTAAATTCGATGAAAAACTCAATAAACTGAAATACACTGTGCGAAAAAAGGCAACTAAATCATTTTTTAATATCCTTTGGTTGCGATGTGTGTGTGTGTGTATTAAGAGAGATAAATGCACGTACAGTAGCACCTCGATTTCTTCAATAAACGTTTGAAAAATCCCATTATATATTATATTGAATATGAGGACAAATATTTAGAAAGGTTCATCAAAAAGTTTTATTTATTTATTTTAATAGGAATCTAAAATTTTCAATTGATTTCTCATATTTTAAGCGAGAGCGAGAGTTGCGTTTATCGAGGTCGCACTGTGAGAAATATCGCTCAGAGAAATAATCTCATCGATGCTCTGACTGCTCACACAACACACAAAAGGACGCAATAAATCAGGAATCCGCAGACACACAGATTGAAGGATTTCTGTTTGGCATTTATTAATAGCACACAGAGAAAGGAAGGAAACGGGGCAGGCAAGCATGCAAAACGGAAAGAAAGCGCAAAGGTGATGGAAGCATAACTTTTGTATCAAACTTTGTGATTGCCGAAAGCAGCTTTCGATTGAAGCCGAGGAGAGAGCAGCGCACTGCTGAGCGACGAGCTAATCACAATCATAAATATGGAATTCACAAGAGAGCGAGAGAGTAAGCACGCGCATAAAACTCCACACAGAGCAAAGTCATTATGAATGGTACAGAGAGATGAAAACATGTGTGTTCGTGTGTCCGTGTGTGTGTGTGATATGCAGCTTAGATAATTCACGTTGAAGGGGAATGTTTCCAAAGAGCAGCAATGAAAGACGATAAAAGCGAAAAGCCACTTGATAGAGCAAAGCAATGGTTTATTAATTACAAGAACAACAACAACAACCGCAACAACAACCACAACAACGCACACACACACAACAAAAGAAGCCAATAATAATTCAACGCATTAAAATCGAAACTCATGTGTAAAGAGCGACGTAAAAATGTATGGCAAACAAAGCATTCGCTGGCAATGGCTTAATTAAACTTTTTGTGTAACGATAAACTTTAATTTATGCTTGACGCTGCACAGCTGCCACGGAAGCCGAAGTAAACGCGAGCGAGCGAGACAGACAATCGTGATGCTTGATGAATTCCTTTTGGTTTCTATCACGATTTTTTCCTTTCACTTTTATGGCTGCGATGCGATGTTTTCGTTGTTCGATGACTGCATTTCGATTGATGTTGGGCTTTGGTTAAAAAAAGAAAACAAAAAAAAAAAAAAAATGACTGATTGAATGAATTGGCAACTCTTCAATCCGCATGCAGTTCACTTTGAGTCGTCGAGTCAAAGCAACGCGACGAGGAGCGCAGTTCCGTTGCATTCGATGGCGGCAAGTGACAACGGAATGCAAATGGAGCTGCTTTTAATTAATTGTTTTCCTTTGCGGCACAACAAATCTGACTAGAAAGTTTCTCACGTAATGAACAACAGCAACAAAATCCTTTTTGATGCAAAACCAATGGAAAAGGAAGAAGAGAAGCAGAACGCAAAAGGAAAAGCAGTGAAAATCGTTGGCGATGGAAGATGATGAATGGAATCCTTTGATAAAAATCTATCAGCTACAAAAGGAGAAGAAGGAAAAGGAGAAAATAGAAAGAATTGCAACTTGGAGTAGAGCAGAAATGAGTTCGAGCCGAAGTGAGGGGAAATGAGACAGCATCAAGTTGGACAAAAGAAACTATTGACAGAATATTCTCATGAATCGTGTGTGTATGTGTGTTTGTGTGTCCTTTGTGTGGCTAAACGAATATTTATCGCTCTCAATGAAACGCACAATTGCTTTGCTTCTCATGCTGTTAGCTTTGTGTGTGTGTGTGGGTGTGTGTTCGTGGGAGAGAAAAGCGAAAAGCATTTTCAATTGGAGAGTGTTTAAAACGCCGCCAGCAAAAAATCAAAAGCATCACTCAAATTAAAGGATATTGAGACATAGCGACGACCAAGATCAAGAGCAGCAGCAACAAGATTAAAAACAATATCATTAACAAAGAAGCAAAACGACGTCGTCATTACGTACGTATGCGTTTCCATCGACAGCTGCGCCGCAATAAACCCCATCGCAAAAAAAAAACTACGTGAAGAACAACAACAACAACAACAACAGCAACAATTTCCAATTACAACTCATATCCACGCTCAAATCAAAAGCTTTGCCTTCGTCGTCGCTTCTCGTTTTTTGACGATTGTTCGTTCGTTTGTTCGCTCGCTCACTCGCTCGCTCATTTGTTCGTTTTCACTACGATTCGACACGTTACTGCACGCAACAACAACAACAACAACAACAACAACACCATTTGCAATGATTGCAAAGGGAACATTAAAAATTCTACAATATATAATTTGTCCGTAGGAATCAAGCGAATGTTAAAAGCGACGCAGCAACAATTTAAGTATCAGCGTCGTTTTATTATTTATACCATCAGAAAAGTCTTTAATTGAGATAACGACTTAATGCACCAATTTATTGCCTCCTTCTTCTTCTTCTTCTTCTTTTGGCTGTTGTTTAATCCATTTTTAAGAATAAGCATGCTACTTTGTTGTGATTATTTGTTTTTTTGGTCTATTATTACACAGACAGATTATCAATTAAAATAACGTCGAGCAAAAAAAAAAACTGTCTTCGTCTATTTTAAATATTTTCCCATTCGTTCACACTTCAATCAATTGTCTCCCTTTCCTTGCTTCCTTCTTTGTCTGTCGCCTCTTTTTATATGTACATTTGTAGTCAACAACGAGTGCTGCCAACATAATCCAGTGCTGCCAATCCGCAGATGAGTTTCATACAAAATCCTTTCCCCTTCCACTTGCAAGTGTCAAAAATTAGAATCATAAAAACCCATTGAAATATTTCCCATTAGCGCAGGGAAATCAGAGTGAAAAGATGATGAATGCACCGTCGTCAGCATTTTATTCGTAATGAATAAATCTGTTCCATACGGCGAAAGCATTAAAAATTCACATTAACGCAAATTCTTATTTCTATTTTTTGGAAAAGAGGGGAAAAGAAGAGACGTAAAAACCTTGATTCATGCATTCACACCTTCATGAAAACCCACAGCGACTGCACTACAAAAAAACATCTTCAGCGAAGGCAGTGAAAGCATGAGAAGAACGGAGATGGCGACAGGTGCTTGGCTCTGGGCTGAGCAAAGAGAAGAGTGATGAATTGTAATGTGCTGAAAGTAAAAATAAAACAGAAGACTTTTATTGCAATTAAAACAGCGTTCCTTTGAAAATTGCAAAAAAACGCCCATCGTTAATGTTTGACATGGGCGTGGCAAGATTTGAATAGGCCATAATTTGGACATGGACGCATGTTTACCATTGAAATGCTTTTTTATTTCCGTGAAGAATCTAGCTGTAAAAGTATTGCCTCCTTCGCCGAGCCCACAGTTCTTCTATTAGCCCCTTGCTTTATAGGAATCTGACGATATTACTCAGTTCAAAGGATCTTACAGGGCTGTATCAAAGACTTTCTCCCACGCTCGAGTGCTGATGCTGAGGTGAGATAATGCTTTGGGCTTCCTTCGCCGCCCATGGGGAACCCATGAGTAGTCATTCCGTGTTCCGATTGCGTGTAGTTGTTTCCTATACTTACGATGACCAGTTATTATTCTTCGACTGTTTCTTGATAGATTCATACATTCCTTGGACCCTATTTGAGTTGTGAGTCCCGAGTGAATTCTGATAATATTCCAAACCTGGTTCATATTCCCATTTCTTTATTCAGACGTCGCTTCCCATTCCTCAGGCTTCGCCTTTTAGGATTTCTTGTGAATCCCACTCCACAAAAGACTTCCCACGTGCCTATGAAAGGACCTTCCCGCCATCTGCTGCTTCGTTGCTCTCTAGTCCCATATTGATGTGATCAATCAAAATATTCCAATTTAATGCGATGAAAAGTGAAACCTTTGTTGAGGTTTCTTTGATACCCGTCACTGTACCGTTTGGCATTAAGCCGCATACCATATGATCCGGTTGTAGTCCGAACTATACGAATCCATTGGTCCTTTCCATTCGCCTTTGTTGCTTACCTCCCTTTTAAAGAATCTTTGAAAGCTAAATGTGCCATTCTATCTCTTGGCGAGAGGTACTCAAGGAGTTTCCCCAGGAATCTTAATGAATCTAGACCTTGAACAAAGTAGACGCACGCCTATCCACTTTTCCAATAAATTTTAATTTTCTTATTACATATTGCACAGTATTTTATGGACCTCTTTATCTTAGCCTCTTTACCTTAGTATCATTTGAGCTATATCTTTCCTAGTGACATTTCTTCGCCGCGGAGTTTGTGTTCAATGCTCTTTTCTCCTCATCTTCATGGCTTCTGGCGTAAAATATTGGGACAGACTGATTCTGCTCATGCTAATGATCGGCTTCGTGTTACTCATTCACGTCGAATGTTTATCCATTATTGTACATGAGTCCATAACATGTCATTGCTGTTGCCCGGAACCACCCACGCCTGGTTTTGTTTTTTGCCTTTAGCCTCGTCCTCTGTCATATCTTTTGCACGTACGTACGTACCTCGACTCATTCACCTTTTGCTCTCCTTCCTTGCTCTCCTTATCGCAGTCGTTTCGGTGATTTTTCACTGGCTTTTCTCAGGTTTTATTTCCGTTTAAAGGATATTGCCTGCCAACACGCACGTCGCTTCTTATTTTTACCTAAATATAATTTTTCAGTTTTCACTAAAAGGTAGCCTTTTCTTTGTTTTCCACGACTGTTGTTTGTTCGTTGCCGATCTTCCTTTTGTTGCTGTTTTCGTGGTGCAATAATCGGATATTTCTGTTACATGTTTGTTGGGAATTTCTTTGGATTTTCGGGATGTTGTTTGTGCAGCGCAATACCAAATAAATATCTACTTACTATATACTCGTTCTGGATGATTTTCTTTTCTTCTTAAAAATGTCTTAATACCGGAATTTCTTGTATGATTATTGTGAATGCTTTTTGTTCTGTTGTTATTACAAAAACACTTATTTTATTCAGGACCGGAAAATGGAGGGATATTGGTCCTTTTTTTGTTAATATTAAATGGAGATATGTCAAGTCGACGACTCGCTGCTGAATTCAATGTCTTTTTTATTCAATTTTCGAGGGATGTGAGAAGTTAGGAAAGGAATTCACGGTGGCTGTGCATAGCTCGTTGTCAGCTGAATGCGACATTCTTCTAGTGGCCTGTAAATGACGAATTGTGGCGGCTGTTTGACTGGTTGCCGGGCCAAGCGATTGCTTCGCTTGGCGACTATTCAACTCGCTGACCGCTTGACTGACTGACTGACTGACTGAGTGAGTGGCTGACTGAGTGAGTGACTAGCGTGTGGTGTAAATACTTGGTTGACGGGTTGCTTTCTGTCTTTTGTCACCTGTCCTCTGACTTCGCTTCAGCCCTTTCGAGCCCGCTCTTTGGCCTTGTGCTGCTTTCACACACTTTTCACATCTTTCATTGCTGCCGAGTGTCAACAACACTCAACGACAGCCATCAGCATTGTCAAAAGTGGTGTTGGCTGGCGTCGTGGCTCTTCAAATTCCGACGTCAAATTCCAGCTCGCAGTCGCACTCATGTTAATGAAGTTCGTCTTCGTCGTTCGTTTATTTTTCATCTATTAAATTGTTGTGTTATCTTTTTTTTTCGCCCGGTTTCAGACGTCGTCTGGCGGCAGACAAGTTTTCGACTCTGCTCTGCTTCGCTCTGTGTGCGGAGAAAGTGTCGATTTAAATGATATTTCGAGCTACTTGAGCACGTTCATCATCGACGGCGTCGTCGTCCGCTTCTCTGAAATTTCAGACATATTTCCTACATTTTATCAATGTGATGTCTGCCCTTGTTACAGAAGATTTTTGATATTATTCCTTGTTGTTGTTGTTTACTCTTTACCCTAGCATGCAATTAATTTTAGCAGTTGTTGGCTTCTTCATCTTCATCTTCTTCTTCTTTCTCTGCTCATTGTTGACTTCCTTCGACTCTAATGAATCATTCAATCGTTGAAGTGCTGCCACTTGGACGGTGAAATTCATATAAATTTCCCAGACATTTCGTGCTTCAGTCATTCCCTCAGTCCGTCATCCATTCATATGCATTCGTTTATTCCAACATCTTTAAAAAGGCATCGAAAAGAGAGGGAAAACAATGTTGTTCAGGAACAATATCACTTCAAATATTTGTATGCTTCTCCTGCACAATCTTCCTCCTCATCCTCTTCTTCTTCTTCTTCTTCTTCAAGTGGCTGCTTTTAAAAATCATCTTTTTCCCAGTTGCACAAAACACATTTTAAACTTTTGACTTTTGTTACTTAAAAATGTCAAGAATTGAAATTAGAGTCGATGAAGCGGATGCACGGCCACAAGCCAAAAATATTCGGCTATTTTCTCTTTTTTTTCGTTTTTTTTTGGTAATAAATTAAGTTGTTCAGATTTTTAAACGACAGAAGAAAAGAAAGAAAGAAGACAGGGGAAAATCAAGGAGACGACATAAAAAAGGACGGATAGACTCCGAGGAAATAAAAGGAAATTTCATTTATTTATACCCACGTTTATTGATTTATTGCAATGGAATACGTTTGGGAAATACCCAGTACGACCCATAGATCTATTTTCTGTCACTTTAATAGTCGAGCGCGCCGCCGAAGACCTTCAGTTAAGGATAGGGATGTCAATCCCGGGATCCCGGGATCCCGGGATCACGGGATTTCTACAATTTAAGCATCCCGAAATCCCGGGATTATTTTTAATGAAATCCCGGGATTTTCGGGATTTTTGCTGCAAATTTTTTGTTAAGTTTGTATGGCAATTCCTTACAGTTTAAAGTGAGAGGTTGCTCAGAAATAACTAACAATCGCAATATCGTTTTATTATGTAATATGTGTCAGGCTAAAAATACAATATACAAATAAATACACATATATAATTTATATGTCATATATATATTTACCATACAATGCATCAATCTACACCTTAAGGTTGAGGGTATATTCACTTTCTACTGGAGTGTGTAACGCATAGAACTAGACAAGATAGGTATGGAAAAGTATATATATTCTTGATCAGCATCACCACCAAAATTGAAATAACGATGTCTGTCTGTCTGTCCGTTGAAATCACGATCACAGGAGAACGGATGAAGATTTCAAAATGAAATTTGGCAAAAATATTCGTTGCTATGTTGGGGTGTTTCGTATTGAAAATGGGCAAAATCGCCCAAGGACCACGCCTACTTCTTATATATCGAGAGTGCAGGTACCTCTGTTTTGCCTATTAAAAAATGCCATATCAGCATCACTTTTTGAGAGAAGACAAGAAAATTTTATATGTAGGTTTAGATTGATGCTTCCAGTTAATATGCCAAATATGGGCGTGATCCGCCCACTTTTAGTTTACATAGGTCATGGAGGGTTTTACATGGATTGTATTGAAAAGTATATAAGTTTCCTGAATAATGGTGTACATAATATTGTAGTTTGTGAACCAATAATATTCTGTTAGGAAAAAATGGGCGGGTCACACCTCATTTTTACCCATCCACCCAGTATTGCAATATATTTTTATACCCTACACCTAAATTTTGAGAGTAAACGCATTTGGTACCGGTGTTTGTAACTCACAGAAATAGGTAAGCAGCTATAATTATAGTTTATCTTATATATCTTATATATACGAGTATATATGAAGCTTTAAGGTGTAGGGTATTTCGGCTACAGCCCGGCTGTAGACAACACCTTTACTAGTTAAGATTTCTTTGGTTTAATAAATAAATTAACTTCACCACATATTGCGTTTCTGTTTATGGCTATTATACGACTCCTGTAAAATTGATCATGCTATATCATTCCGAATACAGAAAAGCAAACATTTATAATTGTAAATAATACAGGTTGATATTATTTTTGCAGTCCCGAAATTAGTCCCGATCCCGATCCCGATCCCGGGATTTAAAATTTTAAAATCCCGAAATCCCGGGATTGAAAATTTTTGTCCCGTTTGACATCCCTAGTTAAGGATCAATGAGGTCAGCGAGATTTCTGGGACTTGATCTTTCGCCGATTCCGAGATTGATGCTGCTGCACTCATGTGTATAACCCAACAGACCATCGAGGAAGGAGAGATTCCGCATCTGAATATGGGTCAGTCTCAACAATATCTCCATTACCTCCTCGCCATTTCTAAGTTTGAGGATGTTCATGGACCGTACATGGACTGTACATGGACTGTACAAAGAATCCAACCACTCAAAGAACAGAAATCTTCTTCAATTTAATATTAAATAAAGTTGCTGCAAATGAAGTTGATTAAATGACGGTTTTTGTCAACTTTTATTCGGATTTATTCAAGTTTTTTTGTCTTAAGCAGCCAACACAAATCAAGGACCGAAAATACTGATACTGGGAATAAATTAGATTCCTTGTTTTTTGGTAACCTCGATGTTTAGAGAAACTGATGATTGCATTTGGAGGAATGACGGATGATGAATGATGACGCCAGAAGAAAAGTTGAAAATTTTAGTTGAATATTTTTCACGCTCCCAAAAGAACCAAAACGAAAACGCATTTTGACAAATTGAAGTGACAGAAGAGGAAGAAAAAATTGGATGCTGTCCCAAAAACAGCGTCTGTGACGAAAATATTAAGACATTAATAATGAAATTCTAGAACAAAAAAATAAACTAAGAATTATTTAAGCCCTCGAAAAGAGGAAATTAAAAAAATTAGGTTACCCCAATGGATAGTTTTTGGTCCCTCGGTACAGGTAATTGCGTGAACTATCATTATATCCTATATATATAACATCCTGAATGTGTTAATAGGAACCTTTTTCTTTCTGAAGGGAGTAAAGACCGGACGTGGGTGGGTCATCGGGGAGCAGATTTTTGGCTAATGGAAGGGATTTAAGCACCTCTTAGGGATTGTATAGTACTTTTCCAGCGGAGAAGTGGGGGAAAAAACTTGAAGAGAGAAGAAAGAAAGAAAGAAAGAAAGAAAGAAAAAAGAGCAGCACCTTCACCCATCGACTGAGCGTGGATTTTTAACACCTGCCACGCCTACTTCGAAGTGTAATAAACGACAACAAGAATTTTATAGACAAATCTAGAAGAATCTTAAAGAAAAAAGGAAAATTATTAATTTTTTTTTTTTTTGATATCTTTTGTTTCTTCTTTTGTGCAATGGTTTTTGTTATCGAGCGTTTACTGTATCGAGATGGAACAATATTTTTAATAACTCTACTAAAAAAAGCGGCTTAAAAATGCATTTAAATGCTATGAAAATACTAATAATAAAATGAAAACCTCTGCAACAACAACAACAACAAACGTCGCCAGCAGCCCGAGGAAGAGCAATAAAACAAAATCAAGCATTAATAAATATGCAAAAACATCGAAGAAGAAGAAGAAAACGAAGAAGAGGAAGTAAAGGGAAAAGAGCCCGCAAAATATGATTGTTGAGCTGATTATGGAGAAAAGATATGCCACAAACTGCGGATAACAAAATGTTAACAGAGCTTGAGACGCACACACAAACACACACACACACACACGCATACACAGAGATAGAACAACTCGCGAGAAAGAGAGAAAAGATGGAATGGAAAAGTAACGCAGTTAAAGCAAGGCGACGCTTGATGAACTCCGCTTGGACAAAGAGGTGCAAAAAGCAGGTGAGATGAAGAAAAGGTGATGGAAATAAAGTGGTGAATGTGTTCAAGTTTTTAATAGTTTTTTCTTTCTTTCTCCGTTTTATGCTTTTATCAGACACATATTTTGTCATCTTCATCAAAACATGAAAAATGAGAAATCAACAACAACAACAAGGAACGCAGCCACACGATGAACGCGTGAAATTGCGGAATCATTTGCGATCGAAGCGCAGTGAGAGAACGCGGAGAGCGAGCGAGAGAAGAGTCTTTGGAGGTCGCACAAACGAACGAACGAACGGTGAACAGCCAAACAGAGATGTGTTTTTTCGTTCTTGCTGTTTGTGTTGGTGTTGGTAAAAGAAGAACAACAGCAAAATATCAACGGTGTTTAATGTTGTCATAAACTAGTTTTAATAATATTTTTTTGTGTCTCTTCTTCAAATTGACAAAAAAGGTAAGAAGGCAAAAATAAGGCTCACTTTAAATGTTCGGAGGAGGAAGGCAAAAGAACGAAGTAGAAGAATACGGAGAGAGAGAGAGAGAGCCAGAGAGCGAAGACAATCGCCTCTTCATGAAGCAATGCAGCTACACGTATAAAATAACTGGCCAAGCAACGAACAAACGACCAAACAGCCAATTGACTGACTCTTTAATCGCATCGCGACGTCGCTGAACTTTCTTATGTCTTCTTCTTCTTCTTCTGCTTCTGCTTCTTCATCTTCGTCGTCTTCAGCAACTACTTTTTTTTGTCGGCTTGACTTCATTTCTTTACAACAAAAAAAAAACCTTGCATTATCCACACGTTACAAGCGCAGCTATTAAAATCCACCCATCTGCGATTTCTGCAATGCTTCCCCTTTTCCAACTTCCCCTCCCCCACAGACAACACAACAAATGTCTCTTTCTCACTTCGCACTAAATCGTTCGTTCGTTCGTTCGTTTGTCCACGATCTGTTCACTTTATTCGTTCGTTGGTCTGAGCGACGGCGGCTTCACAACACGTCGCATGAAACAAGATATTTGCTTGTTGTTTGTGTGTGTGTGTGTGTCTTTTTTCTGCTTCTTCGCCGAACGACACACGCTCAGCAACACAAGGAATTCTTTCCGTTTGAGTAACGTGCAGCAAGCAGTCACTCAGCAGGATTGCCAAGCGTCTTAAATTACAAGAGTCGTAATTTAGAGCAGCTAATGTGGCAACTTCGTGGTTATCGTGTGCAGCCTTCGTTCGTTTATCGGCAGCAATATTTTCTCTCAAACGTTACAAAACCAGAGATTAACACACACACACACACAAACACACACTGAAATTTATGTCGACGTTGATGTCGTGTTTGGCATTGCCCACAACATTATCTAATAGAATTTATTAAATTACATACAACTATAAATTTAATAAAAATCAAATTATAACCGCTTTGAAACTGTCAATTAAATGTAATAATAAAAATTAATATTATAATTGCATTTAAATTAGAATTTCTTCTTTCTTTTATGTGAATTTCTTCTTTTCTTAATTTCATTTATTAACCTTTTGATTTCATTTTAATGGCATGGCAACCCTGTCGCTGAGCAGCAGCTCACACCTTTTAAAAAGCACGTAAAAAGAATCACACAGAAGAATGCGTTTTTTGGATGAATCTCAGAGAGAGTTTTTCGGTGCATTCTAGCAAAGCAGCGACGGCGGCTCTCGGGTGGACGACTGACGCTCAGAATCAGAATCTCCTTTTTAAAGCCGCCAACTTAAGTGTGGCCGGTGTTGAGCTGCCCATCGAAGAGTCGAGGATGGCAGAAGGGGAGCAAAGGGGGAGCGCAGAGAGAGAGGAACAAAGCTCAAAGAGACTTTACAGAATGCAGAGGAATCAAGTATTTCATTTTCTGTCTTTTTTCCGCATTTCTTGATGGGTATTTTTTTCAAACAGTTTTTGTTTTCTTTTTCTTTTGTTCTGCGACTTGAGTTCCGTTGTTGTTGTTGTTGTTGTTGTTGCACCCAATGCATTTTGTTAACATTTTTCCAAAGTTATGCATGCTTATGGCTGTCGGTGTGTGTGTGTGTGTTCGTGTGTGATCAGCGTTGTTGTTGCTGTTATTTTAATTTTTTCCTGCTTTTATTCTGCTGTGCTATTTTGTTGTTGTTGTTGTTGGTTTTGATTTGCGAGCAGGAGCGACACGTCAAACAGCGCGGAAGGAGAAAGAACGAATCTCCACTTAACACGCATTCTAATTGCAGCAGCAGCAGCAACTTCACAGTTGTTGTTGTTGTTGTTGTTGTTGCTATTGTACTTCGTAAAAGAAAGACATTATTTTCGACAGACGACGACGACGACGACAAGAAAGCAGCAGAGGAAAAAGAAGAAGAAAGGCGATGCAAAAGTAATAAAAGAAAAAGAAAAATAAAAGAAAAATTTTAAAAATTGCACAAGAAATTCTTCAACAAGAACAAAAAAATTAAAGAGAAAAAGCGTAAAGAAGATTAAATGCTCCAAAGATGTACACACACACAGCCACACACTCACACACTCACACACACACATGGATACGTTTGTGTTTGGAGTTCGTTCGATGGGCGGCTTTGGGATGCAATGGAACGGAACGGAACGGCATGGAATGGGCTGGGTCGCTTCGGAACGACGTGCAACGCTGTTCAGTTTTACCTGCGGGACGATTTGAGCCGATGCGGAGCGGGGCCGGGGCCGGGGAAGGGGAAACGGACAAAGGGTCCGGCGCGATGGGCGTGGAGCCAAACACTCAACGAGCAAATGTAACAACTTGTTTTGCGAAAGCAAAGTTTTAAGGAGCACTTAAAAAATAAAACGGACGCCTCGAAGGACCTCGCTTCAGGATACAATGTAAAAAAGGAGCCACAACCGACTTCCGAAAGTTACAAAAGACACAAAGTATTTCAAAACGAATGAATGAAGGAAATTCTTTGTTTGCTTGATGAGTGCGTGTGTGTGTGTGTGTGTGTGTGTGTGTGAACCGCACATGATTGATTATAGACAAAACGGTACACCAAAAATTGCATCATTAAATTTTCCGAAATCTCTGTTCAAATTCATTTTTTTTATTTGAAATTGAGTGAAGCGGAATCTCAGACTGGAATCTCTCCTGCGTGGCTTCAGGGGAAAAACACAGCGTTCATGATGAGAGCTCCTTTTGCATTCATGAGGCCATCATTCATTTGAACTGAACACATTCACAAAATGTTCAATAATATTTATTTAAGTCCAATGAAAGCAGAAGAATGAAGAATATTCTAATGAATATTCAATGGATTTTTTTGGTATTCCATAGGTTGCCTTGGTACTGTCATTTTTGTGGGCTGGTGGTAGTGCTCTTTCGTACCCACGGCGACTCTTTCAATCGAGGAACTGGGAAACACGATGTTCAACACTTTGAATAGTCAATTATTCAGTCAATCATTCAGTCAATCATTAAAGAACCGACCGAGTTCCATCTGCTGTATACCGTCACCCGGGGAGTCCACCGAAGGCCCCAGAAACCTCTTCATAGCGAGGGCGGATCGAACGGATCCAGACTGATGCCATGTAGACAAAAAACTGAGTGAGTGCCACTGCAACTTCCCAAAGAATGTCGTCCATTGAGGCGGTCAAAGAGAGTTCAAGTGCTCCGTGAAGATTGTCCGAAGCGTAGAGTCTTCGGAAAGATGAGGGGAAAAGGGAATCCTGCAAAACAACGCGTCTTGATTCTGTCATTCTTAATCATTCTTGATTAATTAAATCCGTTTTCAGTTGCTTTGAAATCATCATCGTGCACAACCAAAACCCCATGGAAATTCATATGAATCAATTACTTTAGTCGCTTTCATGTTTACAGAGGAATTCAGGAAAAAAAGAAGAGGCAAAAGTGAATAAGAAATGTCCCACATAAAGGCAACAATAATAATAATAATAACAATTATCATAATCATTCATAACAAAGAATCATTTAAATCAAATACTTTCCATAAATAATGATTACAAAGTGTTGCCTGATATCGGCTGCGGCGGATCGATGCGATGCCACATGCGGCGAAAATCACCAACTGTTGTTGTTTATTCGAATGTTGCTGTGGCTGTGGCTGTGGCTGTTGTGAGTCTTTTAAGGCTTCCCTGCAGTTGGTTTATTTGTTGTTGCTGCTGTTGTTAATAATAAAGCATTTATATTTTTTGGGGTTTTGTTTTAAATGCCTCATCAGACGTCGAATAACAAAAAGCAGCAGGAGGACGAAGCACATCGTCAGTGTGCAGCAGCAGCAGCAGCAACAGCAACAGCAACAGCAGCCACGGGAGCTCAATGGACAAAAACATGGACAAACAGACGAACGGGCGATCGGTCAAGCAGCCACGACGAAGCGAGGAGAACGTTTCGCTGAAAGGGTAACGCAGCACAGCCACAAGTCAACGTGAACTCGAACTCAGCCGAAGAGACAATCAGCAAAAAGCGGTTGGAGCAGAGGCAAAGGCAAAGGAACGGCCGCCGAGGATCAGCCCTGTATAAAAAACTGTTGAAAAATACTGTAAAAAAGACAGTCAGTCGTCGAGCAGCCGGTGTTGAGAACAGGAACCGAAACAAATTTGTGAAGACCGAAAAAAGCGGTGGAAGAAGAGACGAACGAACGGGGGGCAGCACTCGACATGACAGCCGAGCACAAAAGAACAACAATAAAATTACTTACTTATGTATTTATAAAAATGACAACAGGAACGGAAAGTAACAGCAAGCGGAGTTATCGAACAAAAACGAAACCGAAAAAGGAACAAAAACTCACTCTGATGAGAACTGATGGAAAAAACAATTAAAAACCAACAACAAAACGACGACGACGACGCTGATGACGGTGACTGCAACAAAAAGCAATTAATAATAATTAATGTGTTGCTTTCTTGTTGTTGTTTCATCTTCGTCTTCTGCTTCTGCTTCTTCTGTTGTTGTTGTAGCTGCTATAATTACAAGTTGTAAAATCATCTTTTATAACAAACTCAGTTCATTACAACACTTTTATGGATCTTCTACTAATCATCATCATCATAATCATTATTATTATTATTATGATTGTAATCATCTGCTGCTATTTTATCTTTTATAGCATTTCAACATTGAGCTAATTGATAAAATACTATAAAGTAACAAATTTGTAAAGTAAATGTAAATAAAAGCATCGTAAAAAAGGGACAACAGCCACTAAAATTGAACTCGCCTCGAGTTTGATGGCTGTTGACCCTTGAACCTTAATAAGAACAACGACAACTGGAAGAAGAAGGCGGCGACCAAAGAGGATTCGACACAAAAGAACAAGTTTCAACATGTTATACATTCAGAAAAACACGCATTTGCCACTTTTCCTCGTTACAAGAGTCAATATAAAGAGCATCGTGAAAGACATTTCGTCAACGATGTCTTGCAAGATATTTCCAAAGTTGGCGACATGTTAAGGGACAACGTCTTGCAGGCTGTCGTCAATCAATTTTAGTATTTCACCAAAATTTGACGGCAAGAATAACTCAGTATTTCACATTGGAATGACAGAATTGGATTCAGGAAATAAAATAGAGTCCATCTTCAAAAAATCTATTAGAAATTATAAAAAAATCGGCTAAAGCAAAAAAAATCATGATTACTGTCAAAAAGAAAGCACGAGAGAGCTAATTTGTTAACAAACAAACAATTTGTGTAATAAGTTTCGCTATAAATGTTTTCGTCGAAGACAACATAGAGGACAATGTCTTGCATTATGTCGTCGAAGACCAAATTAATATTTGTATGAAAAAGTGTCATGTAGCCTCCGGAAGCAAGAACGTTTATTTATTTTGTTTTGTCTTATACAGGGTGGCGCTGAATGGCCGATATGGTTTGAATGTTTAATAACTTTTTATTTTTTTTTATTTTTTGCAGAATTTTGTGAAGAACACTTGGGGAATTTGAAATGGAATACTATACAACAGAACAGCGATTAGCAATTGTTTACTTCGCGCAGAAGCGATTTCAATTGGCCCCCACGTTCACCCGATTTGACAACGCCAAACTGTGTTCTTTGGGGTTATTTGAAAGAAAGGGTATACATTAATAAGCCAGCCACCATACCACAGCTAAAAGAAAACATTCGCAATGAAATTCAAGCCATAACACCGGAAATTTTACGAAAAGTTATGCAAAATGTACTGGAAAGAGCACGAGCCAAAAACGGCCATCACTTGGGGGGATATAATTGCGCATACTTAAGCCAAAAATATTCCCCATTAATATACTTATTCTTTACTTAAATAAAAAAAGTTATTAAAACTTCAAACCAATTCATATCGGTCTTTCAGCGCCACCCTGTATTATAACCCTGTATTATGTTAGAAAGTAAAATACTGTGTGAAATTAGAGTTTTTCTTTCATTATATTGCACTAAAAGAACAAAAATGCCTTCATAAATAACACATACATTAATAATACATATATATTTATGTATACGATATAATAATAAAAGTTTATTTAAAGCAATATAAGACAAAAGTTCAAATGAAATTGATTCCTAGCAATTTTCATAGAGGAGACGCGCAGCACCCACAGAAGAGCGAAAATGCTTTAATTCCTAAACGAAGGGGGGAACGGAGCGACTGAGTGTGGAGAGCGATCTTTAAAGTTCAGGAAGAAGCAGGAACGAGTTATAAAGAATTGCGTTTGGTGAGTTGTGGTCGGAGGTGGAGTTGATTGAAGTAGTTTATTGTTCCATAATAGAGCGTTGCTAATGTGACCCAGTTGAGGAAGTTTGTATTGTTGGTGAACGTGCTGGTTGTTGCAAATAATGTCCGGCTCATGTGAGTGCCGAGAATGCGATGGAAATTAGAACAAGAAGGTCAATCGCTAGCCTATGGAGAGGACTACACACACACACAGATGCAGGGATACGGGGGCGATATGGAGGACGCAAGTGACGTAAACTAAACTTTAACTACTTCGTTAGGAGTTGGAAAAGGGCCAAGTATTGATTTTGTATAAATTTCGGCAAATATTTGACATAATAACTACAACAAAAATTGAGATAAACGTGAAAACGTCCGAAGAAAAACAAAATCGAATTCGACAAATGAAAAGTAAAAAGCAAATAATGACAAAAGCTTAATTTAATTTCATACATATAACAAAAATAGTGAAATTTCTTGGTTTTTGTTTTATTTTGTTATTTTCTTTGAGTTAAAAATTCATTCTCAAGCAGTAATTTTTTCACGAGTCAACGGCCTTCGCTCAAGCCGTGGCCCACGTGTGCTCCTCAGTTATTTGTTGCCCATTGCTGTTGCCAACCACTTTCGAAGATTGACAGAAATTCATATAAAAATTCCAACGTCTTTTGAAAAAAATCTCCGTTTACTGCATTCAGTCATTCACACAACGAATAAAATCATTAATTAATAACTTCGAATACGATTTTTTAGCTTTGAAACAATTAATAAAATTAATAAATAGTATTTATTATTATTTATTACTCGGATAAATGAAAGCGATCTCTTTTCAGGCGATCTTCTCAAAGATTCCAAGAAAAAGCGACGTATTTTCTCAATTAAATTGTCTCAAATATGATTATAATTTTGTTAAGAACAAATAAAAATTATATTTTGAATTAGAAACAACTCAAAAAGAATTCATTTAATTGGCAGCATAACTTTTAATTCGGAACTTTAACTTGTAATTGAGAAAGCATAACTTTTAATCCATAAAAAGCAACTTTTAATTCGTAATTATAACTTTTAATGTAGAAAACATAACTTCTAATTCGGAATGAAACTTGTAAATCATAAAGCAACACTTGTAACTCGCTTGACGCTTTCCGATTTACAAGATACGCCTCTGAATTACAAGTTACGATTCTAAATTGAATGTTACACACTCGAAAGATCAAGTAGCAAAGTTTCAGTATGAAAAAAGTCGCTTTTCTTAATTCCTTTAACAGATTTTTTCATTTGATAAGCCCAAGTATTCTATTTACTCCACATTCCTTAGCTACATCATGCACGTATGTCATGTGTGCGTGTGTCTTTTTGCTGTAATATGATAGAAATCAATACAATTCTTCTTTTCGCATTTTCGTCGCAATAACTTCATCGAAACAGAAATATAAATGGAAAAAGGAGTTGATATCTTGTGGAATTTCACAGCTCAGCAGATCCCTTGTGCCGAGGGAATTGTCTTGGGTTGCAGTCGCTGTTATTGCAGCTACAATGCAGATGATTCCAAGAGGATTTTCCTTTCGCTTCTATTATTTTTCAGCACTTGAGTGAACAATGAAGCGTAACAGACAGGAAATGCATCAAGAAAGCGGCATCCAAAAGCAGACACAAGAACGAAGAAGGTTGTCTCCCTCTCTCTCTCTTTTCGTTTGAATCCCTGCTTCACGAAATGACGACTTCACTCTCCTCAGTGAAAGCATCTCTTTTTGAAAGCAAAGGAAAAATTGGCTTCATTTTTCTGAGTGCTGATGCTATTGTTAATTATAATTATGCATGAATGTCCTTTGGTCCTTTGAGGTGTGATAAATTCTGGGACATCAATTCAAAAATCTTCACAAAATTCTCGAGCTAAATGAAGATTTTACAGCAGAGCTCGGGTCTGCTTCGTTCCGTTTCGATGGCCGTGGCCAAAGAAATCCTTCTACGAGAGGATGTTTTCGAGCTCGATGCTGGGCGAGGAGGCGAGGCAGACGACCAGAGTGCGTCTGTTGTGTTTACTTTAATGAAAAGCCATAGAGAAAACACTGGAATTTGCCTGGAGCTAGGATTTAGTTTACACGAAGCACGTCTTTTAATATATACATGAAATATTTCGAATAACAGGATGCATTTAATAAAGCGACATTCATAGAAAACTAATAATTAGAAACTGCAAAATTAGATAAGAATTTAAACAAGGATCCATGTTTTGATATCCTTAAGCATGGTTTTGTTCATTAAAGTGCCCTCTCCCTCGTCTTTTTTTCGCCCGCCCCCTCGAGCGACGGCTTCTTACAAAAGACCGACATGAATTCACTCGCAGATGTGATGATACATGGGTTTCAATGTACATCAGGAGCAACTCCGCTGCTTCCTGTGACTCTTCCTTTTCCCTGGTATTAAATGTCATGGCCAAGCTTAAAAAAACAGCCTGCGGCAACCCTGTCAACAGCTGCGTGTGTAGTGAAAGTTTCCACTGAACGAAATGCACTTGTTTGTTGTTCATTTAGGAAACAGTGCAAAGCGTGGGAAAGGCGACTGCGCACGGGGAGGAAACACAACTCAAGGATATCCATCAAAATGCTGAGGAATGTGAATACATTTGATACGATTTCGTGAATTAAATTAAAGTTTATTTCAACTCATTTCTTTAATCAAACGGAATTTAATTTTCCTTGTTTCGTTGTGTTTTTCGTGCTTTTTACAATTAATTATATTTTGGGAAATTTGCGCTTGAAACAAAATTAATATCGAGAAAAGTTTGCGAAAAATATCATTAATCATTTTCAAATCAAATAAGAGAAATGCTTGGGCAAAGTGGCGTGGTGAGGACGGGTGTGAGGGGAGTGGACTTTAAATTAAAGTCTGAAAACACTTGTTTCGTTTTGTCATTTTTTTCGGCCAATTTTAAAATAATTCTTCTTCGTTTTGGGCGCAATAATGAAAAACTTTCTGAATTTTAAAAGGTTTAAAAATTAGACATTGTTTAAAAAATACTGTAAAACAAACGTGGACAGTTTTTTGAAACAAAACATGAAACACAATAAAAAAAGCGAAGTGTCAAGTTTTGATGGGATTTTTAAACGGATGCACATATTTAAATGATTATTATTTTTACTCGAATTTATAAATAACAGCAACCGCAATTTGATAGTTCTCAACGCTATCGAATTCCTTCAAATAAATAATTAAATTAACTGGGAAGAAGTTGGAAATTTCCTTCAGCATGACACACGACGTGTGTGTGTGTGTGTGTATTCGAGTCTGTGTTGTCCGTTTGTTGAATCATTTCATTTCATAGCTTGAAGAAAATATCAAATGAATTTGTGTATTTATTAATAGATAAGGCTTTGTATATTGTTCTGTGGTTACTGGACACTTTCGAAGTGATGAGAGATGCCAATGAAATTATCACTCATTTTAATTAAACACAGCAATCGTTTAAACAAATATCTATTCATCAATGATACACTCAAAACAACTAAAAACTGATTATTTTTACAGTGTTTACAGAAGGCGTTGCGGACCTTTTTCCCCAAAACTTTTCATGCAAGATTTCCAACGAGTCTCATTATTTTTTCCTTTTTTTCGTAATACGAAGTTCAGAATGGCTCCATTGGATCTACATTTAGCTTTTAACTTCTACTTGATTAGACAGGCTTTTATCAGGAACTAACTCCGTCGTTAGTTTGACCCCAACCACAACAAACGTCAATCATTTTAAATGTTATATACATAAACATGTATATGTATGTGCATATATGAATAACTGCAACAAAATCACGTTGAAAACGCTGTCAAAGAGTCAATAAATCTCCATTAGGACATTTTAAATTGCAGCTTAACAAATTAGTGGTTTCCAAGGATGAATGGAAATGAAATCGTCGATGGCGACAGTCGACGGCGCTCACGACAGAATCGTCTCGCGGCATTTAAAAGGGAAATTCCAAGAAGGCGAATGAAAGCGAATATCGAAATCTAGACGGACAACCGTTTGCAAAAATTAACAACGATATAAAATTTCAGAAATAAATCATTAATGTGATTTGCTACTATTTACTTTCAGCGGTATCGGCAAATATTCCGGCGAAGCTATTCCATGAAAATGTAATCCAATCGGTTTCAGCTTGGCAAATGTATTCCGCGCACCTCTGCTGGATTTTTTCTTGACGTATCAGGAATTTTAATGCTTCTATGCTCTACACTTCACTATATGCCAACTTTTTACAGTCTCTTTTTGTATTTGCTACTCCTTTCGTAGCAAATTTTTTATTCCACTCTTAATTCTATGGAATTAAATTATTACTGCACAAATTCGCCTTGCTGCGAAGGGTGAATTTGCTGCAACTATAAAAGGCAGTAGCAATTTAATAATAATTATTTCTTTACTCTATTTTTTGTTTTTTTTTTTCATTCAATTCTGTTCATTTTTTGTGTTATTTTAACACAAATACACAGTTTAATTTTAAAGGCGAAAGAACACATACTTTTACACAAACAGGCACGATATAGTCCTTCTTTTGACAGCAGAAACGCGTAAAACGCGTTTGGCTGCTACTGGCGCTTTCTCTTTCTCACACAAAAACTTGCTGTCGTTGGAGTACACAAAAAATCTTCTTCATCAAAGTCCGACTTTTCGTCATTCCTTTCATTGGTATTTCCTTGTGTTCCATTTAATGACTTTTCCAACTCATTTCGTGTGGAAAAGGACCTTTAAGAATACACTTTATGAATTTTTTATTGAAACTGTTTTGTTGTAGTTTGCTGAAAAAGTCTCTACTCGGTGAAATTTGATTCTTAATTTGAAATAAATTTCTTTAATTTTTGCTTGAAACGTAAACTTTTACAACTCCACAGACAGCAATGCCCGCCGACAACGTTCTCGCGGCGAAATGTTAACAGCAACTGGAGTTGCGAAGAAAATAGCACTGTCGTGACTGAGACAGACGTATACAGCATTTCAGTAGACGCCATATTGTCATCCCTCTCTTGAAGACCGCCGGTTACATTTCTATCGACAAGCAGGATTGCACGGCTGCCTTTTAGTACAATTGTCATGCGACATGTGAAAAGTATTAAATACTAATGAATTATTTCTATTTTAGGTATTGATGACATTTCGATAGAAACAAATAAAATGCAAAAGTCTCGACTTCTTTCGTACTAAAGCTATAGTGGCTAAATTTACTGCTAAATGATAAAACTAAATGATTTGTTCCATCGCAAGGCGACGAAACCCTGTTGCTCCGTTCAGCGACTGCTCTTCGTGTAAACGGGATGATTCGACGAGCACGAGTATGTATCTCGCACGATACATATTTGCTGCAATGAATGCAGCGTGTCTCTCTCTATGAATATTCAGTATTCCGTGGTTAAACGGGAAACACTTGTCCCGGTCGAGATCATAGTAAAAATAAACCCAACCTTTGCGGTTTACGGGAAAATTGTAAATTGCAATCTAAAAGATTTCCACAGCTTCTTCGAATGGATCCAAGATTCATCACGAATTGTCGTACAGAGATAAGAACAAAGCAGAAACATCAAAAATTTTTGAAAAATCGTAGATGTGGGTGTTTTTGTTTTCTTTTTCTGCAAAATTAATATAGTTTACATTGCAACACTGGTTTTTCTGGAAAAAATTTGGATATTTTTCTCACAACACAGGCTGATTCATAGTACTGCTGAACTCAGCAAACAGGGTGAACTCAAAGCAAGTAAAAGTGTTAGGAAGCTGGCAAAACAAACTTTTTGAGAATGTAGGAGAACGCCGGCCATTTATTACCACTGGATATTGCCACTTTTGAGCTGTTTTGAATATATCTAAAAAAGTGCGTTTAGTTGGTTTACGTTATAATTGAATTCGGCAACGATGTTATTGTGTTAGAAAGAATTTTCTCATAATTTTTCGTGATTGTTTAATATTTGAAGTTGTATTTCTACTCTAATAATATTATTTACTCATTTTCGTTGTTTGTTTTGCCCTGCTTTCGATGACGCAATTTTACTGCAAAAACAAAAACCGTATCAAAGAGATAAGATAAGAAACGATACGATAAAACAAAAGGAACTGCTCATTGTTTGCACAACTTCAAAATATTTGTAGATTACTGAAACTACTAGATTGTTATTTCGTTTCAATTCATACTTAATGTAATCACTCAGTCAATCGAACGGAGAAAGCAAAAACGGAAATCGGATTTTTAATTAATCGAGCCAATAAATGGATAAATGGTTATGGAACTGATAATATAAATTTTAAATAGTAGAACAAAGTAAAATGTCTCAATTGTGGCGTTTTTTAATTCTGTGTTATTTCATAAGCAAAATTCAAACTTTTCAAACAGGTGAACAAATTTTCAGCATTTAAAATGAAGAATGAACAAAGTGAATAAATGCGAAAGAAAAGTAGAAAAGCTAAAAGACGAATAAATAAATAACGATCTTTATAAAATTCTTTTACAATATTTTAGCAATTTGGAAATTTTATTAATTTTAAATAAACACAATTTCGCCGCAGAGAATGAATGCATGTTTCAAGATAACTGCGAACGATGTCTAAATACTCACCTGAACTGCTCCTGGTGCACGGATAAGGTGAGCTTCTGTTGCATTGCGCTACTTTGGTTTTTACCAGCTAATGTAAACGCGCACTCATGTGCGCACATCAACATGTGCGCGGGCGCAAAAAAAAAAAAAAAATGTTCAGCGCGTCAGCTAAGCGTCCTGTGCGCTACTTACTTTATGTGCTCTAAGAAAACTTTGAAGCGCACAAAACCGCCCACGCCCGCGACCCCAACCACGAGTCGATCGTGTGCGCCCGTGAGTGTGCGTTTACGGTTTCTTCCTTTATCGAAGTGAAAATGGCGTTATCACTAAAAAATAATCACTTGCTAGAAATATGAGAAGAGATATCGTTGCTTGACGCAGTCGCAGCTGCTTGAATACGGCTGCAGCGCTGAGAGGATTTGGTCAAACGATGCCGAGGTGCGGCTGCAGAGGAACGCTCGGCTGAGGGATTGGCAGAGCGTTAACAAACAGGCGGTCCAAATCCAACCGCAGGTCGCTTTCGTAAAACTGGTTAAAGGTGAGCAGGAAAATGGTTATTCGTGTGCGAAAAAATGTTCTAATTTGCGCCTTTTTAATGCGGTAATAAACAAATAAATACTTTTATTAGACATCGAAAACAGACGAATGAGGGAAATTTGGGCGCAATTATCTTTCCATTTGTTGTTGAGAGCCGTTGTGCTGTTGACATCATTAGATATCGCTTATCATGTGACTTGTCTAGTTTTCTGAATGTTTGCGCCGTCTTCAAATAAGTCGATAGATAAACAGTAGCTTTTGTCTGCCAGAAGTCGAGAAATACTTTGAAAAACACGCTCATATTTACATGTGTTTCAGCGTGTGCGTCTCAATGCCGCTCCCATTCTGAGAAACATGCCTTTTTTTTTTGGCTTACTCTTTGTTTACTTACGCTTCACTTGGAGTTTTAATCAAGTTGCAAACAGCTGAAGCTATGCTGTCGTTTCTCAAGGCTTTCTTCAATTAACTAACTAATTACAAATGTTAAATATCAAATAAGAATAAACCGAAGCACTTCTCCTCTCCGCGCTCTCCTAGCACATCCGCAGCGGCTGAAGCTGAGCTACCGCCCTGCACGCAACAACCCCCTCGACCTGTACTTCCTCATGGACCTGACCTGGACGATGCGCGACGACAAGGCGACTCTGGTGACGATGGGCGCCGAGCTGGCCGCCGCCCTGCGCAACCTCACCGTCAACTACCGACTGGGCTTCGGGAGCTTCGCCGACAAGCCGGCGATGCCGATGATCATGCCGCAGATGCGCGAGAACCCGTGCGCCGCCGAGCACGAGGTCTGCGAAGCCACGTACAGCTACCGCCATCGCTTGGCCTTGACTGAGCGCGTCGACGACTTTGTCGCCTCGGTGAATGCGAGCCGAGTGACCGGCAACCTGGACAACCTGGAAGGCGGCCTGGACGCCCTCATGCAGGTGCTGGTCTGCAGCTCCGCCATCGGCTGGGAGCCGGGCGCTCGTAAGATCGTTCTCCTAGCCACGGATGGCTTCATGCACTTCGCTGGCGACGGGCGGCTGGCGGGCGTCACACGGCCCAACGACAAAAGGTGCCACCTCAGCCCGAACGGCGAGTATCTGGCGGCGCTGGACTACGACTACCCATCGCTGGAAGAGGTCTATCGGGAGCTGCTGAAGCGCAAGGTCAACGTCATCTTCGCCGTCACTGAAGCAGTGGTGGAGACCTACAAACAGCTCAGCGCTCTGATGCACGAGGTCAGCAACGTGGAGATCCTCAGCGCAGATTCGTCTAACATTCGCGAGTTAATCGGGAAGAGGTAAGAAAAAAGGATTTGAGACAAGTCGAAGCGGGTGAAATCTACTCTTTCCCTCCTTTCTTTCCTTCCCTTCTCCCTCATTCGGGGAAGCTATGAGAGCTTCGTTAAACGGACACAATTCTTCGACGACAGCCCGGCGTTCATCCGGATCGACTACGAGACCGACTGCGGAGGTCAGTTCACGACGCTGCGGCAACGAAGCTTTTGCAGCAACGTGGAGATGGGAAAAGAGATCGACTTCTATATCAACGTAACCCTGACCGATTTCCCCACGGATGGCGTCTATGTGAGTCTCGGTCTAAGGCCTTATTTACGTTGCAGTCATTTATGATGGAAATTTCTCTCACCTTCAACTCTGCGCCCCGAAAGACCCGTAAGATACTCATCGAGGAGTCAAGTCTGTCCGAGCGCCTGGAACTGCAAGTCGAAATTCAGCCACCCTGTCCTTGCAACGAAGAAGCCGACCCGAACGACGAAGACGGACGCTTCCAATGCACTGGGAATGGCTTTATGCTCTGCGGTATGTGTCGCTGTGACGAAGGTTGGTAAGTCTTGACGCGCCCCACTCACTGAACGCCTTCAGCACCTTTTCGATCACCTTCTTTAGGACTGGCACCTTTTGCAGTTGTCCCAGCGCGTCTCTGAACACAACCACGACCGAGTCCATTGAGAATTTGTGCCGCAAACCGTTCCTCAATCCGCCCGAGTTGGGGCCCATCTGCTCGAATCGGGGCGAGTGCGATTGCGGCAACTGTTTCTGCTTTCCCGGTTACACGGGCCAGTTTTGCGAGTGTCCCCAGTGCGACGCTGACTGCGATCCGGAGCGGGCCTCTTGTGTCTGCGGTCGCTGTGTGTGCCGCGAAGGTTGGTCGGGCGTTCGATGTACCTGCCGGGAATCGCTCGACGGCTGCGTGGGCCCCACTGGCGAGATTTGCTCCGAGCGCGGCCAATGCGAGTGCAACGGATGCTCCTGCAACGATCCGTACGTGGGGCGATTCTGTGAAATCGGCTCGGAGTCGGAGAACAAACTGTGCATCTTCTACGAGCCGTGCGTGGCGTGCCTTATCGACCAGAAGCTCGGTACGCATCTGTGCAGGAACGCGTCCGAGGTGTGCTCGGCTGCCGAGAAGCTGGAGCATTACACGTACGCATTCGTGACTGAGGAAATAGGTGAGTCCGGTCCATGACGGAGTGTATAACGCAGACTCTTCTCCTCTCCCCGCATCTACTTTAGAGTCCGGTGTGCGTTGTCTGGTTCGTTTAGAGAACAAGTTCGGCCTTAAATGTGACCATTTCTTCACCTACACAAACCAGGGCTACTCTCAGAACTCCCTCCTGATTCAGGTGAATAGCTGCGAGCCGGTTAATTACTACGCTATCATTGGCTACGTGTCGACCTTGACCTTCCTGCTGGGCCTGTCCGTCATCGTGCTGGTTATGTTGTGCCTCCGGGAAAAGGATCGGCGCGAGTTCGCCCACTTCGAGGCCGATCAACGCCTCAGTGTGCTGAACGAGAGCCCGATCTATAAGAATCCGGTGATGGAGTATCACGTGCCGCAGCAGCTGATCGAGAAGAACAACCGCGGCAAGAATCCCTTCACGTAGTCATTGTTCGAAGGCGATCCGAAGGAAGCTTGAAAGAGTTCGCAACGAATTGGATTTTATCCAAGATTCCACCAAAAATTTGTCCTCAACATATAAACGCTTATAATTCGCAATATGTTTGTCATTTTATGTTGTATATTAACTTAGAATTTTAATAAAATAAATGTTTATTTTTCCCCACAAAAAGCTTCGTTATATTAAAAAAAATTACACTAAAATTAAGGAAGAACAAGAGGAGGGAGAGTGAAAGAGAAAAGGAGATAGGGAAGAATATAAAGTGAATTATAAAGAAATCACATGATGAAATTTTATAATAAAAAAACCATTAAAAAGAAGCTGATAGAAAAAAATAGCTGATATAAAAAAATAGAAATAAATACAGGAAGCGGTAGAAAGAGAGAGAGAAAGAGAGAGAGAGAGAGAGAGAGAGAGAGAGAGATGGGTAAGAAAGGGAAGAAAAAGCTTTTTTGCCGTTAGTTAAACTCGATTAATCATTAGTAGCCTTAAATTAATAACAATTTAAAGAATTAGTAACATTTAAAATTGATTAAATTGCATTTTGCTTAGCTTATTGTTATGCCCACCTTTCGCTTATCTCTGAGTCCCTCTACAGATCTGTCCGTCCGTCCGTCCGTCCGTTTCTTTCCTTGGCTCTGTATTTATTAACACAAACCAAATCTAAAAATAATATCACTAGATTAAGAATAATCGTAACAGAGGCTGTGCTGGAATTTGTACGTCAATCAATTCGCAAGGCAGAATTCTCCACAAAGAGGCTACCAGCCACGCCCACGACCACGCCTCCCACACCGACGACAACGACAAACGCAGCAACGAAGACACATCCGTAGAAACATCTCAAAGAACGCGTTCGCCCAGTGACGGCGTTCGTTTGATCAGCAGCGATGCTGACTTCGGTAGCGAATCACTAAAATCTGTGCTCAACGAATCGGTGCCTCGCTTCGTTGCCGGTTGCTGTGATGCTGGGAATGTTGCTGGTTTGTTGTGGTTCCGGTTCCTGTTGATTTGATGGAAGGCGTGCGGTGCTGCATCCGGCACCAGACGACGCAAAAGACCCGCTACGCAGCCCCACGGGAAGGTCCTGTAGACGGAGAAGCAAATAGTTTGGGTTGCGGCTCTGACAACATTTCTGACTACAAACCATTTGAAGGAGAGCAGGACTCGAATGTAGCCGGGGATGATGGCGATCACTTCGTTCTTCTGGATGGCGCGGATGATGCGATCAGCTACGTCATGGGAATTCAACGTCGACACCCATCTAAGGACAGAAAAACCAAATATTGCTGAATAGAATTGGAAAAACGTGTCATAAAAACAGTAAAAAACATCGCGATCGTGAATGGAAGTGAAGCAGACGATGTGAAAGATGATTTACTACATCGAACATCGTCATCAGTTCATGATTATCTTTAAATAAACATCCGAAAGTGATCATGTTTTTCGATTTTTTCCACTTTTGATGCTGCTGATCTTTGGAAATGGCCTTTAAGCGATGAAACATAATCACAAATACTTCTCGAGCTTCTGTTTTATGGCTGAGTGTGGCTTTAAGCATCAAGTTCCCGCGCTATCAGTTGATTTGGCCCGATAATAACGTCGTCGCTCCTCGCATAAACTTACCTCGCATTCACATCGTCGAACATTCCAGTGGCTTGTATGAAGAACGGACAAATGCAGGTGGTCTGAATGTTGTTGTGGCCAAGGACGTCGAGTTCTAAGCGAAGAGCTTCATCGAAGCCAACCTGCAAGACGAGAAACGAGCAGACACAAGAACGATTAGCAGAGGAGGCGAAAGAAGTGTGCTAAAAGTTTGGCAATTGAATTTGGAATTTTCGGCTTAGGTTGAGGCACTCACCGCGGCGAATTTACTGGCGCAGTAGTCGACCAACTTGGAGATGCCGACGTGTCCGGCCAGCGAAGCGATTGTGGCGATGTGCCCGCGATCGTTCTCGATCATTCGGGGCAGGAAGGCTTTCGTGGTCTGAAAGAGACGCAATGCAGTAGAAGTGGAAGTAGAAGGAGCAACGCCGCTGCGATTCGTACCCAGAAGTGCGCCATGACGTTCACGTTGAAGGACCGCTCGATGAGGTGATCCGGAGTGTCCAGCAGATGCAGGCCCGAGACGACGCCGGCGTTGTTGATCAGCAGCGTCACCTGCAGCGAGAGCGAATTTTAATAAAGTTTTTGCATCGAGTTGTGAGCTCGTTTCGCAGCGTTTATTTAATTCGTGGTTCTTTCGTCGCTGACACCGTCTAAAAGCGTCGAACTCCGTTGGATTCGGGTTGGTTTTTTCCGCTGGTCTCTATTACAACATCGAAGCGATTCGGTGTTTGCCATGGACGCCGTTTGCACTTCGAGTTAATTGAAATGCATGCAAAATCGGGTTTGAGTTGAGGCGACTTTTTTCAATAATCACACAAATAGTAGCAACATTCTAAATATTGCACAATTCAATTTATGAAAAACCAAAAATGTCGAAATTGAATTGCTAGAAAAATGTTTGCTTTTAGGTTAACGAAAAATGACGAATCCATTGAAAAATTTGATTAATCCATTATAAATTCATCACAATCATTGAGTTAACTAAACAATTTTCACTTTAAAATATTATTGTAAACCTCAACAGCATTGAAAAACATTTAAAAGCGTCGAAAACTGCTTTTTGTGTGCTATTTTAAATACAATAATTAATCGTTAATCTGCGTTTAAACATACAAGTTAAGTGAAAAGCCTTTTAAATGGTTTTTTAATGAACTCATGAACCCAACACGAATCCGACGGACTATCGTTAGCAATCGGTTGCTGTTGCTGCTGATTACCACAAACATTTCTAGAGCATGTCAAGGCTGCTGCTACTCCGATCAATTGCAACTTAATGCACTGCAGCACAGTTTCCCCGATTTGCTCATGAATTCAATTTGAATATCTGCAGCTTAACAACCGCTGCCTTACAATAAAATGTTTCTTAACAAATTGTTTTAGTGTGTGCTTGAAGTTGAGCAATCGTTAAGTTATCGTAGATCGACTGAGCTGAACATCGACGCAATGCGACACGCAATCATAAACGTCAGTCAAAATTTATACGTAATCGCAAGGCGCTTCATCATCCAAAGCGGCTCTGAAGAGGAGGAGCGAGGAGGAGGAGCAAGGAGTATAACTTGACTTTAATGTGAGCTTCAGAATGATGGCGAATCATTAATTTAAGAACCATCATTTAAGGTTGGCGGCGACGATTATAAATCGCCCTGGAATCGCTCATTTTCACGTAGAATTCATTTTTACGATTTTCTTTTTGCTTCTAGTTGTGGGTTTTGCTTCGATTCAGACAACTTTTAATATTATATTTTTTCTAGATCATAAATTTTGCTCTTTCTCTTTAATTTTCTTTAAATTCATTTAGAAATTCGTTTTAAATTTTAATTAGTAATTAAACCGCGTTGTTAAAATAGTTTATTATGCAATTTTTATTATTAATGAACTCTAATTATAATAATAATAACGATTAGTAACAATTAATTGAATTAATTATATTTTTATTGTTGTTTTAAATGGCTCAATGAAGTTTCAATTTTTCGTTCAATGGTGAAGAATTTCGGCATGATTAAAATGAGCCCCTAAAATCATGCATTAAACATTATCATGCATTGGCACATGTATTCAAAATTTGGTTTTGCTGCATGTTTGCACTATTAAGCAATGTTGCAATAATATTTAACAACAACAACAGCTAATATTTAATATTAAATACTATAATCAACCTTCTAGTTCTCGGTTTAATGTTCGAAAAGACCCACTTGTGCCTTAAAAGAAAACAGTTGTAGTTGGCATTCAATTCTTTAATGGATGCTTTTATTTTTAATTGTTAAAATTATTTAAAATTAGTTTAAAGTGTTATATTAAATAAAAAAATGCCCTTTATATCGAACATTTTTAAACGTTTTAAAAATTTATAGAATCTTTTTAATAGAAATGTAAGTTTTAGTATCTTTTATATCAAACATAAATTTAATAGTTTTTTAAATTATTTTATTAAAATTTCGATTTATTCTACAATTGCTGCTAATAAATGCAAATAACTGTAATTCAATGGCAATGAAATGAATCGCAATCAATGTTTATTGTAGCATCACTTCGTAAATAGTGCATTAAATGGTCCATCGACGCGTCATTCAACAATCAACAATTCAACGCCTCAAGTAAACTTTTAATTGAAATCACAATTTGCAAAAAAAAAAAGAAAAAAAAATCTTGGGACTCATAAACAAAACAAAACACAACAAAAATAAAGCCAAAGCCTTCGCTTGTTGATCATTTTAATGGGGAATTTTTCATAGCAAATCTCAGAGTTGCTCGGCTCTTTTGAGTTCTTCTCTCAATTAACATGATCATAAGAAATGAGGTTGTTGTTGTTGTTGTTGCTGCTGCTGCTGCTGTGGTCTTTATTATTGCCATCATCTAGCATTCAGTTATTCCTTTTTTTTCTGCTGTTGTTTTCTTTTATTAGGTATCATTTAAATGTTGTGCAAGCGTCGAACGTCGCAGATGCTCAAACATTTAGCAAGATGCAAAACTTAACAAATGAGCTCGTGACAACAACAACAACAACAGCAGCAACATTTACAATCATTATTGCAATAATAAACAATTAAAACAATGCTATGAAAAAGAAGCATACGCGAATCTATAGGAAACTGACGGAAACCGAACGGAAAGAAGCGGGAAAACGAGACAAACAAATGTCTGCATCTGGAGAAGTAAAGTGCAAACAGTCGTGCAGACTTTGAGACCGGCGAGGCTCCAAGGTATTCCATCGACAACGTCACTCAGACAAACAAAGAAGCCACCAGTCGAACGGACAAACAGTCAAACAGTCGTTGGATGCACTTAAAGATGATCCAACACCTGAAATTTAACCTAAAATTAGAGGCATAGAACCCGAAATACACCGCTATACTTTCAAAGTGCTTCAATGATTCCAAGGTTTAAAAAATTATTGATGATGTACTTGAAATGTAAGCAGCTGGAAATGCATGTTCGTAACTACTTACGAACGCCGCTTACATTGTAATCAGAGGCGAATGCAGAGTTCCGAATCTGCGTTGTTCCGAATTCGTTGATTAAAACTTCTTCCAATGAAAATACGCGCATTGTTAATGGACGCAATTGAAGGAAATCTGTTAGAATTTCGTTGGAACTTTCCAAAAAGCCGAGTGACGCCGTTGAATCGTCGTGAAACAAATGCAATGATGACGAATTTAATTATTAGTCGCTGTTGTGATTAACGTGGTTCACCTCTTTTGGCATTTCCTTGAAATTAAATCCCGCGAACTGAGGTCAGCTCGATTCAATCAATAACAGCAATAAAATGCAGCAACAAAAATCACAAAAAATATACAATATAAGGGAACATTTTAAACAGGTTTTCGCTTGGCTTTTTTTAATAAAGACTCGATCGCAATCAACTGTTAATGCATTCGAAGGCGCTTCGAAGATTTGTGCATAAAAAAGTGTCAAGAATTCAGTTTTTTTGGTTGGATTTTTCAAGATTTTCCATTGTGTGATGGATTTTACTTACATCTCCAACTTCACTACGGAGGATGTCGGCTGCTCTGTAGACTTCTTCCTTCTTGGCGATGTCGACCACGTATCCTTTGCAGTAGCCGCCCGCATCCTCGACCAAGTTGACAGTTTGTTTGATGCCTTCGGGCGAAATGAAAGCCAATCAAACAGTTTTAAGGCGGATCCCCTTCAACTCACCCGCCTGGTTTATGTCCCAAACGATGACCTTCGTGCCCATGGCGCCCAAGCGGACGGCGAGCAGACGACCCAAGCCGCTGCCGCCGCCGGTGATGAGGGCGACGTCGCCGCTCAGCGACTTCTTCGGGTAGCCGACGATTAAAAAGTACGTTTCCTGAAAGGGAAGGAAATGGTCAATAAGAATATTGAGAAATCGTATTTCCAGTGCTTCAATTCAATTCTGGCGATTGACTTGACGCCGACGACGCAGCAAAGCAACGAATTTTACGCTGCAACAAACGACAAACGACGACGACGACGACGAAACGAAACGATTGGCTTCGTTATGCATGAAATGTAAATATTATTAAATTCAGTGCACTGTTGTTGTTGCTGCTGCTGATTCTATAATTGCAACAACAAAAGAATGCAAAAGAAGCCAGTGAAAAATTGTTGCTTAAGAAAAAACCTAATAAAAAACAATTAAGCAAACAATTTTGTTCTATGGAATATACTCCTGGCTGTAATGCTTTTCAGCTACAATATATTATTGACCTTGAATTGACCTTGAAATTGAATTCGTTTGCTGCAGCGGCAAAAAGAGAATCGAAGACAGAGAAAGACTTAAGGCACGAACTCGTCATTCATGCGCATTGTTGTGAAGCTATTCTTTCTGCTTTAGTTTTTTTTTTCTCTCGTAATTCCTCCCTTTCTCTCTCTGTCACCCAGCGTCATTTGAAATATTACGAAACATTTTAAACGAAACATAAAACATAAAGCAGCGCAATTAAAAGAAAATAAAAGTAAATCATTTTCATGCGAACGCAACAATTTGGCAATAAGCAGTCGTAATGAAGATCGTGCGATTGTCACTTGTGCCTGTCGCTTAATTCAATTCGCAACGCTTCTCGTTGCATGACACACGCAAATTTCATCGTCAGCCTGTCGCAGAGCCGCAGACTTCATCACGCTGCCGGCTTCTGTTATTTTCTGTTTTTCTGCTCGGAAATCTCATCAAAAAAATGTGTGTGATCGGATTTTGAATGACTTCAACTGGTTTCGGGTTTTCTTTTGCTCTTTCGTCGTTGCTTTTCGCCGACGATTCACTGCTAATGCCAAAATAATGACACACTTTTGTTGGCCAACGGAAGTGAAGCAAAGAAATTGCAAAACTTTTGCAGCCAGCAAAAAGAAATGTAAAAGAGAAATAAAGAAAAAAATAAATGTACACAAAAAGAAGCAACGTTTAACGCATAATTTTCACTTTTTCTTTCTTTCGTTTTTATATAATTTTCATGTGTTTCAAACTTTTATTTAAAAAAATAACAATTAAAAATTTGAATTTTTTTATCATTATTTTTACTTTGTTTATTAATTTTATTTCGCCTATATATCTATTTGCTTTTTTAAATATTAATTTTGTATAAATATTCTGATCATTTGTGAATTAATTACATTTCAATGTATTTTTTTTTTTTTTGAGTTTATTTTAATTTCTAAAATTCTGTTTTCTTTCGTCGCTTCTGCAGCTCGAATTATGTTAATTATTTTTGTATTAATTACGTGTTTCCTTGGTTTAATTTCGAATTAAATGAACATTATTTTGCAAGAAGCAGCAAAGAGATTTATCAACATTGATGATAACATTTCTGGTTTGTCGCTTAAGTCTTTGGTTTTTAGTGGTGTGCAATGAAGTAAGGAAACATAAAACAACATAAAATCCATTGTTTTAAGGAAGAAATACGCAGCTGGACGTAAATATGAAAAGAGGCAGCAGAGAATACGCACTCAAAGTTCTTTTATAGGCCAAATAACATCAACGCAAAGAAATGCTATAAAATGCAAAATAAATGTGATGCAAGATAAAAATCTCGCATCTATGACGACGCTGTGCAGCTCCTGTGCTTGGCAACGAAATGACAAATATTCACGTCGATCGCTCGCTGTTGACCCAGTTCAACTTCGCTTCGTTCTACGAGCGCCGCGTTTTGCCGGCAACTTTCAGTGGCTCTTTAATGTTGTTGTTGTTTGTTTGTTTGTTTGTTTGGTTATTTGCCTTCTCAGTTGCTCTCTTAAGTTGTTTGTTTTTTCTTACATTTAATTTTTCACTCATGTGTTTTTTTTTTTGTTCTTTTTTCAATCGCTTTTTGCTGCTTTTTTGTAAGCTTCGTTTTTCTTCTTATTTTGTTATTCATTTCATTTATTTGTTCGTTTGAGTTTCTTTACATTTTCTTTACATAAGACAAATGTTAAATACGTTTTTTGGTTGATTTGTTTCATGTTTGGCAAAAAGTTGACTTTTATCAAATGCTCACGAAAATCAGCATTAAAAAAGAAAAGGAACTACGAAGGAAAAGAAGAAGAAGAAGAAGAAGAATGAGAATACAACAAGAAATACACACGCTCAAACACATGCACACAGGAATTAATATTGTAATTGAAACTGAAATTGAAAGTCTACGAGAAGCAGACGTCGGTATTTCGATTGAGCCACAAACGTGTTTCTTTTTGCCACTTTCATAGAGACGAACGGACAGACGGACAGCCACAATTACTAAGCGTGTGTGTGTGTGTGTGCATTGAGAATAAGCAAAGCTGCAGCACCGACAACAGCAACAGCAACGGCAACGGCAACAACAATCGCAATGCGACGGAAGGAACCGGCAAGAAACGTGTTTGTTTTTTCGTTGTTGTTAATGTTGTTGTTATTGTTGATATTGTTCTTGTTGTTGTTGTTGATTTTGCTGCTGTTTCATTTCGTATGCCTGCAGCTTGAAAATTGAATACTGTTTGATTTGCGCTGTTGTTGTTGCATCCACTTGCATTTTCTTTGTTTTATTTTCTGTTGTTTTTCTGTTGCCTTTAATGCTGTTGTGTTTCTTTGTTGTTGTTGTTGTTGCTATTGCTTCTAATGCAGTTGTCGGTGTTGTTGTTGTTGTATTATTTCTGCAGTTTCATAGCAAAGCTCGTTTGATTGGCTCCGTTTGGCATCGATGCGATTCAAGTGGCTTTTACAGCACAATTGAACGATTTTGCTTATTGTGCGTGTGTCTGCGGCTGTGTCAGTGTGTTTGTATGTCGGCTGTTTGTTTCTACTTGTTTTCAATATTTCGCTCTTTTCAATATTTTAGTTAAGAAGGTCAGGCAAGTTTTCGTATCTCTTTTTTCCTTTATGCTTTTTGCTTTTTTCCTTGTCTTTTTTTGCTATTACAATTATTTTGATTTTTCCATGTTGTTGTTGTTGTTGTTTTATTTGCACTAACTTATAATATTGTTAATGTGATGTATCTTTCAGTGCACATTGAAATTGCATCACATTTACATTTATGATTTGGTGTGTGTGTGTGTGTGTGTGTTTCCTGTGCACTAGAAGAAAACACAACTCGAAATGTTTGTTTAAAAATATTTCAATATTTAAGTAAATATTTTTTAGTTTTGAAGAAAACTGAAAAGTACTTTTATTGTAGAAATATTTCAATTTTCTCCATTTTCGACTTATTGCATTTCAGTTAATTACTGAATTCAAGCAAACATTCCTCTCATCGACACTCTGTCATCTGTTGGATTTTGTATATTTTTCATCGCTTCTTTTCCTTTTTTATTATACTTAAAGTCAGGACACAACAAAGTTTGTAATGTTTCTTTTATTATCCTCACAGCAACATGGATATTGCCAAAAATTGCTTTTTATTGAATCGAATTCGAGGAGTCGAAACCCATTTTTATCCTCGTCGTCGTCGTTGAAAGTCCTCATAAAATTTTAAGATTAATTGGATGACTTTTCGAAAGACTTAAAGCGAAATACGAGGCTCGTTAGTAAAAATCCAAATTAAAATTCACAATAACCAAACGCAGTTCACAATCGTATGCAATTCAAAAGACAGAAAATCTCAAATGTAATTCTCAATGCAACAAAACACAACATTTAAACACAATTCACAGCAATTAATGAAGCCAACTATCAATTCACAATAGTCAATGATGAATAAATAAAAAGTCAACAATTAATTTCCATTTCAGTTCATTTCAAAATTCATTGCAAAGTACGAAGCAATTAAATATAATGTTTCATTCAGCTTGCTCAAATATAAATTCACAATTGTCAGAGGGTAAAAAGCAGCTACAGATTCGCAATAAACGAATGAAATTAATACTTAAATTTCAATAATTTAAAGAAGTTGCAGGCAAAATGAAGAAAAAGTATTTTGTTTAACTTTAGTCAAACATTTATTCGAAATCTTTAGAGAAATATTCCAAATAGTTAAATAAAAAGTCACAATAGATAAATAAAAATGGAACGTGGTGAAATGAAAACTTGGATAATCAATAAAAAAGTTCAGAATAGTGAAATAAAATAAGCAAAAGTCAATAAAAATTAAATTAAAAATTAAAAATAGTCCAATAAAAGTAAAAAGTAACCAAACAAAATTCACAATAAAAGAAAATGAACAATAGTCAAGCAAATATTCAAAATAGTCAAAAAAAAAGAAAGAAAAAAAAATAAAAATTGAATATATGCAAATAAAAGTGCACAACAATCAAATAACAATTCACAATAGTCCCAGTTGATTAAGCACGAGTCAATTGAGACAGTAAAATATAATTCAACCATTCACAATAGAAAAATGAATTGAATTTCATTTGAAATCAGATTTAATAACGTTTACGTTATTTTAATATTTAAATAAATAAAGAAAAATGATATCAATTAATAAAAATATTCTTAATATTTAATGAAATTTTAGCTTTTTTTAGTGTAGTACGTAGCAGCTCACAACATTGCAAAATACATTCTGAAGTCAATTAAATTGCAATCGTGTGTTAAAATACGCCTCGCTGCTGCGAGGAATGACGACGTCGGCGGAAACTCGTCCGTACTCGTTTCTGAACGCGCTCAGACGTTAGAATCTTTGCATCCAGTTCAAAAATTACGCAAACCAATTGAACAACTTGAACATATCATCAAAAGTCCATAAACAAAATGCAAATTAAAAGATAAATTAATGAAATTGTTCATGTTCAATGCATTTTACAATGGAACAACAATTAGCAAATCATTTATTATTTATTATGCTTTAAATTTATTGTCGTTGCATTTTTCAGTTGTTTTCGATATGTGCATTTTTCTTTATCGTCTGAGTCGTTGTTCTCAGCGCGCAGCCGCTTCTGCAATTCTTAGTTTTACTTGGAAGATCTTTAAGCAATCGTTGCTTGAGTTAAAGCAACACACAGCAAATCAACTCCGTTTTATTTGTTGCTTGGCTTGATTGAGGAGCTCAAGTAGTCAGTTTTGTTGCTTAAGAATTTCGTTGAACGTTTCGTATCAACTTTTTTTATGATACAAATAAAAAAACCTACTTAAAATTCATCATTTTGCTGTGTTCTTTGGCTACGTTTTTACAATTGCGATGCAATGCAATTAAAATTTCAAAAAGAGACGCTGATTTTTTTCCCTTTTCGTTAAAAAATTCATTGTTTAAATAAATTTGGGCAAAGTCAGCCACGCCCAATGCCAAAGAAGTCAACGCTTGATTAAGGCGCTCAATGAAAGAGGCTTCATTCCATTTGAAGCGTCGTCACCGCAGCCACGAAGAATTAGTTAAAAGCTCAGCGATCGAAGCAGCACAGAATTATTATTATTATTATTAATAATACAAAAAGAAACATTTAAAAACGAAACGATGAGAGCAACAACAATTCTTAATTACTAAATGATCAAGCGGCTGTCATCGGCTGCAGTTTTTTAGCCATTTAAAAATTTCAGGAGCTGTTGAAATTTTCCTTTTTTTTTTATCTGAAATCTTCTCAAAAACTTGAAGCTGTTAATTATTTAATAAATCATCGCGTTGTTTGCCCAACAATTGATTGGAATGTGATGAATACATTAGCAATTTATAAAGAATTTATATGTATTTTTATACTATTTATTATTTGCAATCATTGCAAATGTTGTTGCTGTTGCTTTGTGCTGTTGTTGGCGCATCCTACGCTTACACAATTTAACAAGCAACTCATTCGCTTGGCTAAGAAATTGGCTTTGGCAACATTAAAAGTTGACGGCCAAACTTTGTTTTATAGTTTTCTTCTTTTATCCGCTGTTTTCGTTTATGTTTTCGTTTCAATTTCGTTTTCTTTGATGTGGATAATTGAGTTTGTCAATGAAAAGTAAATTACATAAGAAAAGAAGAAAATTGAAAGTCATACGAAAGAGGCAACATAAAGCGAAGGCAAGAAAATAAAAGCCAACAAACACAACACGCATTAAAAACAGTGCTGAAATAATAAAAGCATTAATAAAAAGGGGAAAATATGAGACGTTGTTTTCGCATTCATCCGAAGAAAGATAAGCAAATAAAGGAAAACATTTTTTATTTCGGTTGGATTAAAATTAAAAGCTACTTAAATTCAATTAAAACGTGTTGAGAAAAAACTGAACACTCTGTGAAAATCCAAATTGAATTGCTCAATAATTAAGTGGGCAATAGAAGAGCGAAATATCCAGAGAACAGCAACATTTGAAGGTGGAGAAAATTATCATCTACATTATTCAAGCATTTAATAAATAAAAACTTGGAAAATAAGTGAAACTAACATAATTCATAATTAATTCTATATAAACATTAGTTGCCTTTAAGAGATTCCGCTGTAAAATGACATGATTTACGCATATAAAATTTAAATTTCAATCGTTCCGTGAAATCAATGAAAAGTTTTTGTTAAATTCCGTTTATTTTTAATATTTAAATATTTAATACATGTGATTTTATTTATTATTTACGATTTTATTATGGTTTTCCTTTATAAATTTAATGTATTTATTAGCAATTTTAAATAAATATCAACAGAAGAGGAGATCAAGTCAACTATTTCGACCGAGTTTGTTTCTTAAGTCTTCCCTTTCTTCAACAACTTTGAACAAGTTTCTTAATTTAAATGCGACATTTTGCAGATTTAATACGCTTTATATTCAGGATTGTATATATAAATATATAACTTTACATTTAATAAGCATAATTATATACATACATTTGCACATTAACATCTCGGAAACCTTGTATATCTTTAAGTATATTTTTATTTAGTTTTAAACTCACAAAAACCTTGCTTTCGTTTCTTTTAACTTGAAATTGTTTTATATAAAACCATAGCAGAGCAAATGTTGCATAAAAATGTATAAATAAATCCCCCTTTTCGTTTGCTTTTCACACCCAATAATAAAAGTTTATAAAGTTTGTTTTTTTTTATTGTTATTGTCAGAGGTTGGATTTTATTTCTAACTGTAATGATGCAGTTTTTCCTTGTTTATGTGGACGCGCACCTGCTGAGATTAATTAGGAAAAAATTCTATTAGTCTATAAAAAAGCAAATTAAAATTAAGATTAAAACATTGATTCAAAATTAAGCTCGTAAAATGCAAAACCATTCAAAGTGAGCAATTAAACTGTTTATTATTCATCATCGGCGAAGTCGCGAAGTGTTTATAAACCCCACGGCAATGAAGAATAATTAAATGAGCATTTTTTAAGGTGCTGCTAACAAGGCACATGCAAAACATCGAATGCATGCGGTGCACATGCTCATTAAACGAAATCCACAACCCGAAGCAAAAAACTATAATTGGAATTTTTCAAAGCAGAGAATGAGGAATAAGAGAGGGAAAAGAACAGAACGCAAGACGACGAGTGAAAGGAAATCTAACAAATTTAATTAAAAACGAATTTAGATTAAAAATCAATTAGTAAATGTTCAAATAAATGTTATACATGCAAATGAAATGTTGTGCAGACAGTTTGGAAAAGAGCTGCTCTTCGCTGGCTTCTTTCCTCCCCTCATCTTCGTCCTCCGCCGTTAAGTTTTACTTCCGGTAGTCGTCCAATCGAACGACTGACGTACAGTGACGCAAGTGCAATAATTGTGCCCACAGACTGCGTCAGAATTCAACGACAACTGCAACTGCTTCGTCACGGTTTCCATTTGACAATTCTTCAACAAAAGTCACGTCATTTCTTATTGCAAAGATGTATATTTTCCACGAGTCAATATTGCAATTTATTAGGATAAATTCTTTAGGAAATAAGCAATGACGAAGGAACATAAACTCGCAAATTTTTAATTCAAGTCTCAATGAGAAGACGCAATTAAAATTCAACTTTTTTGATCTTGAATGACTTTTAGTATTACTTTAATGAAAGTTATTATCGCAAATTCATTTGCAACGGAATTAATTGAAATAATTGAACGCATTGAAACGAACTTAAACTGCAAATTGTTCAATTAAATCAATAACAAATTAAATGTTGGGTTAAGTTAATCATACAGAGCTTTCATGTAAACAAATGTTTTGCAGAAACAAATTATAAAATGAGCTAAAGTCCAAGAAAGGTAATAATTATTAAGGGAACTTTGTAAACTCAGCAAAATGGAAATTAATTGAAATTATCGTAACAAAAGAGAAATACGACGGAAAACAGGAAAAGATTCAATTAATAATTAATTAGTTGTTATTGTAATAAAAAAATAGTAATAACAGATAACCTGCAACTGAATTTGGAAGGAACTTTAAGTCAGTTCTTGTCTTTTCTGTTGAATTTATCACAGTTTGCAAGATTTCCTGGACTCAAAAACTAAATAAATAAATAAGCAAACGAATGGAAGGAAGGCGAAAACTTAAATTAGAAATTTCGAAACAGGAAAACAGATTTGTTACAAGTTTTGAGTGAGTCCGACTCCATCGAACATAATTTAAGACGCTTACAATAAAAATCATGCTCAATTTATTTAACTCAACACTTTAAAAACTTAAATTACCCACATTTTCACCTACATAAATGACAAAAGGTTTGAATTTTATTAGAACCCACGAAATCGAATAATAATCCCTTAATTTTATTTTTACTTTATTTTATTATTAATTTTTAACTCATGCTGGAGTGCATTTTAAACCAAAATTGTTATAAATATTTTAATATTTTGCAAATACTGAATTAAGCCAAGATTTTTAACTGTTTGAACGTTTGAAGTCTTCTTGCTTCCGTTTATTTATATTCTATTTATTTTCGATAACATTATAATAATTATCGAAAAAATTAAATTCTTTTCTTTTAGTAAAATTCCAACAATCGGACTTTCGGTCACTTTCAAATCAAATGAGATTCATCAGTTCATTAACCAGTTCATTGTTAATTTAATAAATTCATTTTAGCAGAAAAATTTGTAGTTATTAATGGAGCAATTATTATTGTTATAATTTAATTATTATTAAGAATTTATTTTAATTTTTTTTATTTAATTTATAACTGAATTTTTATTATTTTTCCATTTCTACGTTTATAAAGAAAAAATCTTATGAATGAAATTGAAACTGAAATTAAATTATATTTCAATTAAATATTTCTCCATTTGAAGTGGTTATAATTTTTGATAACGAATGAATTCATTAAATAAATTCATTTGCATAAAACTTTTAATTTAAATACGTAACAAATAAAAACAATAAATGAATAATAATAATAAACAAATAATAATAATAACCAAATATTAAATGCAGTCCATAAAAGACATTTAATTAAAGCCATTGATTTTATTCAAATTTAATAAAAAGCAAATTCAAATTCAAATAAAAAGCAAAGTTCGCCAAACTTTTTTTTTGATGCTTTGCAAATAAAAACCTTGAACTTGAAAAACACAAATCTAAAAAAAATCTATAATAATTTACATTAAACACAATTAAAGAGAAACATCTTTAATTATTTTTATTGTTCGAATAATTTTCATTATGAAGAAGATGCAAAAATCACATTAGAAATGTCCGACTTCATTTAATTAATTTTTTTTTCTGATAATTTATTTATTTTTAATTAAATACGATGAAGCGTTGTTTTTGTTGTATTTTACTTAAAGTCAAACTCGTCTTTTTTCCCTTGACGTTGAAGGCGAATGTAAACGGCGAAAGAAATTAAAGCGAAGCTGAAAAGAGCTGCGAATTCAACTCGTCGAATGCTTGAAGGAATTTCAAATGTTGCTTGAGAGGAATAATCTGCATTTTGGCATCGATTATTTTGCTTTTTAAGGTTAAATCTCTTCGTCAATTGTTTTAATTGACTTTTTCGACTTGATTCCAATCGATTTCCGGTTGATGAAATGCTTTTCAATGCAGCTCAACGTCGACTTCGATGACGTCGGGTGAATTTCAACCCTTGGCGAGCTTCACAGACAAACAACCAACAATGAAAACGCAGACTTTGTGCGCGATTCGTCACAGGTTGGCATCTCTGTTGAGGGAATGAATGAAATTAAGGATGATGACGATGAAAGTGAAGTGTTTTTGGGTTTTTTAGGATTTTCTATCGAATTTTAAAGTGTATTTTAATCATTTTTTAATTGATAATTTTTAATAAAAGTTGACAAGTTTTTGTTTCTCTTTTTTTTTGGTATTTGTGGTGATTATTTTTTTCTAAAATTAAAAGGATTTGTACGCACCTTGATGATGCAGCCGATGGCGCAAATGACGAACCAGCCGAAGTCCTTGAGCGCTGTCCAACGGCTCCCGAAGGCCGCAGCTCGGTCGCAAACACGCGCAGCAGCCACGTAGCCGCCATTGGCGAGCTCCTTGTTGTCCTTGTTGACAGGGAAAATGTTGTTGTTGTTGTTGTTGTTCACCATTTTCATTCTCCTTTCGCGCCTTGTCCACAATTGAATACGGATACTTCAAAAGTTCTTTTTATCTTTAATTCTTTCAATTAAATTCTTTCGAAATGATTTCACTAATTTTTTGCGGCTTCCTTTTAGAGTCCTTCGCTTTGTTTATTTCTTTTATAAAGCTGAGAAGTTTGCAGGACGAATGAATAAAGATAATTGCGAAGAATTTAGTTGGACAGCGAATGAGGAGTGAGCGAATTGGAAGAAGAAGAACGAGAATCGACACTGTACGAAAGGCGAATTTCGGCTTCGGTTTTTCGAATTTGATCCCGAGGAGGAGAAGGAGAGGACGTCCGCTCCCGTGAGCGTTGAAAACTTGTGTGTTCGGCGGCTCGAACGCGGACGGAATGACTTCTTTTAGATTTGTGCTTGGTTTTCGGCTCACTTGTCTGATCGGGCTATAAACACAAAACCAAGCACAAAAAATAAACTAACTTCAACTGCAGCAGCAGCAACAACAACAGCGACAAAACAACAACAACAACAACAACAGCGACAACGACAACGACGACGACGACGAAATATTGTGCTTTTTTTGTTTTATATTCCACCGGTTTTTTCACTGTTTCTATCTTTTTTCTCAATCATTTAATTAGCTCTCAACTTTAAGCTTTTATACTAAGCAATGATCTCACTGTCTCTCTCTCCCTCTCTCAGTCTCAGCCGTCAATCTACATTCCGCTCTCGTTGCTCTTCTCTCTTCCAAAGCGCAGCACAACTTTTCAAAGTCTAGCTTTGTGCTTCTCTCAAATATTGTTCAAGTGTTCAATTCTCGCGAGCGTCTGACGCTCTCAATTCCACAAACGAACTAATAATCAACTGAACTGAAAGTGAGGCTTCTCAATGAAGCAACGTCATCGGACGCTTGTTGTGAATCATTTGTTGTTGTTGTTGTTGTCTCTCTGAAGACATGCAGAAGACCTTCAGAAAGTTGCGCTGTGTTGTTGTTGTTGTTATTATTTCATTTTAGACGATGCGCTTTGCTGTTTTTTTACTTTTGCTCTCATCGAGTACTTTTTTTTTGCTCGTCAACAAGTGACTCGTGATGCGATTCTAATGAAACGAGTATCATTTTTTCGGTAAGAATTTCTTAAACATGTTCACCTTGTTTTTTATTTTTTAAATGAATCGAGTTGAATAAATTATTCGAAAATGTTCAATAATTAACTGCAATTCAAGTCACTTTTTATTGAATACGAATTTTAAAGATACGCGTTGAACAACCTCAAATTTGAAGCGAAACTATTTTTTTTTTTTTTTTTTGTAATGTTTTTAAATAATTATTTTGTATTATGTTTTTATTTTTCATTTATGCAATTTCAATTTTTGTGTATTTTTTTATAGATTTTTTTGTCTTTTTAATATGTGAACTTATTAATAATATTTTCATTTTCGTAAAAATATGTAATTTCGGGTGCTAAATTCCCCGCCTTCCCTTCGATTGACGCCCGCTGCTTTTCCATTATTTTGTCATCGCGAATAACACACAAAACAACAAAAAAATAACCTGGCAACAACAGACGCAGTCGCCGCTTGTTTTTATAATGATTAAAAAACCTTCTGCATAAAATCGACGTTATTAATTTTGGAGCGATGAAAAAATATTTCCGTATTTAGACACTTACAAAAGCCGAAAACATTCAAAAAAAAACCCATTCGAGAGCTGCAATTATTATTTTCGATTAAAATTTATTCACAGCTTTTTGACGTTTCGTGGACATGCGCAGTGGTCGTTGTCTATTTCCGAACGAGGTCCTTACAGTCAGCACTCGATAGCAAGTGACCTTTTTCCCCTTCCATTCTTCAGCTTATTTGCGGTTGTTTTTTCGCCTTCGTTTTTTTCGGATTCATCTGCGGCGGTCTTCTAACGACGACTGCTAACGAACAATTCAAACAATTCGACGGCGGCGATGCGCCTGACCTTCTCCATGCCGCAGCCATTCCCCTCGGCGCGATTATTAAACATCGACCCAACATTAAAATGCTAATCGAGTGCATAATAAAACAAATTTTGTGTTGGCGAATTTCGTTTTTTCTTTTCCCTCTTCGCCTTTTCGGCCAAAAAAACTTCCTGTTAATATTTTTCTCACACAATCTTCAGCTGAAATGCGACAAAATAAAGAAAAAAAAAGGCAAACGCTAAATAACAATCGTAGATAAAAACGAAAAACGAGTAAAGCGACAGCAAATCAATGTTCAAATTAAGGTGAAAATAAGGAAAAAACAATTATTTATTTGTCATGAAGCTTTAAAGCAGCAGAACTTTAAACAATAATTGAGTAAACAAATAAATAAAAACAAAAAAAAAAATTACTAAGAAAAAACAAATAATAAATAAAGAAATTTATTTAAAGTTTCTTTTTTTTTTGCTTCATTTGCTTTGCTTTTTCAATTGGCAACATTGATTCTATCGACAATCAAATTAAGAACTGATTTTGCTGAATTTCTAATAATTTTTGCAAACATTTCTTATTTTTTCAATTATTTAATCATCGCTTTTGCTCGGAAATTCCAAATTTTCGAAATAATTCACATATTACTGTATTTTTTTGCGTTAAGTTGAAGTGATGAAGTTTTTAAGCCACGCCAACGAAAAATCATTTCAATTAAGTTTAGAAATTAAATACCAATAAAATTCTTACAATTGGATTTAAAGTAAAATTTTGCCTAGTCATTAATTTGTAGGATATTAAATTTTAGTATTATGTTATTTTTTCAATATTTTCTTGCATTTGTATTGAAAATGGCTCAATAAATTCTTAAAAAGTTAGAAAAAGTCGAGTGTCAGTCACAAATAAATTACCGAAGCAGCCTAAAGGTATGCAATTGTATTAGAAAATTACAATTTTATTCAACCATTTTAAAGAACAATTTAAGTAAAATTAAATCAATTACAAAATTGGGAATAATTAGAATAGAGTTTATTATTTCTGTTAATTCTTATTTTGTTAAATTCTAATTTTGATTTGGAAAAATTGTGAATTTTTTGAAGTTCATTAATGCAATTTTACTAATTTGTAAATTGTATTTTGATGTTGGCGAGCCTAAAATGAAAGCTACTGCAACTGAGCTTCTTTTCCAATCGATAAAAAGCTGCAGCAGTGGTGTCGTTAAAGGGATTTTTCCAATTTTCCCTGGGAACCCACACACATAAAACTTGGCTTGGAATCTCAAAGAATTCTCACAGAAGCCCGAGAAACGATAGCAAAAGAAAATCGCCGACAAGCAGATTTTCAGAATGGGGAAATATTGGAATGCGTTTGCTGGGAAAGAAAGCTGAAGACTTTTGAATAAAGCGAAAGTTTCCAGGGCTTTCACGATGCAGCGCGCAGCCTTTGTTTGCAAACAACATTCAGTTTTCGACGTTGCGGCGAGGAAGTCGCCAGTCGCGAGTGCGGATTCGAGGACGAACGTCGAACGACGCTGCGTGCATGCGTTCAGCAATTGAGGAAAAGTGCTTTAAATCGGTGCTACGCTGCGAAGAGGCGTGAGGTTGCTGCTTACGCGTACGTTACAAAAATAGAAACGATTTCAAAGCGAAATCCGCAAAATGTCATTATTAATCGAATGAGAATCTAGTCGTTAATTAAATGGAACGAACTCTTCACTAACTTTGTTGTGTATTATTTTGTAATTACAGTGGCAAAAACAGTTGCTAATTCAGTTGAAAACATTTGCGAGGATATGAAGAAAATTGCACTTTAATTTCCTCTTTTTGCGCTGTTCCATATTCATAATAATAACAATAATAATAATAAAGGTGTTAATTTGTTTGTTTATTGCAATTAAATTGTTAATTAAATTGTTAATTAAATTGTGTAAAAATGTGATCCAACCAAAATGGTTTGTATACTTTTAGGGACTTTGGTAGAAATGCAAAATATTTGAGATGTAATTTTATAAAGCAACTTCAACGGAATTTAGTTAAAGAATATTTTGCATAATCAATTCTTGGAACATCGCCAGATTTCTCCACCACCCCCCCCCCCTCAGAGCTCCATCCACGGCAGAAAAAGTGAATATGACAAATACAAGGTATGCAAAAACAGAAAATTAGATAAATTTATATAAAATTTCGTTTAAAATTAACGTTTAATGTAATTATTTAGCACAATTATTTATTGAATATTTTTTATTAGCAATAAACTTTCATATATCTACTTGATATTTGTTATTTTGCTCTATTTTTTGCTATTTTCTATGCCAATTTCTAGCCTTTTAATTTATTCATGGAGCTGCGATTCTCAGTCAATCAATAAATTGATTTTTGAGTCATTTGTTGTGCCTTCTGTTTTGTGATTCGCCGCCTTTTTCATGTCTGTGCAGCTGCTAATCTTCTATCACTCGTTATTTATTATTACCGCTGTTGTTGTTGTTGTTACTATACTTCATTCTATTGCCATTATTATTATTAGTTTTAATTCGGTTAGCAAGAAACGACTGCAAACTGCAAGTCATTCATTTGCTACTTGTAAAACTGAAAAAAAAGAGGAAGGAAGGAAGGAATTCTTATGCTGTGCTTATTCTTTAAGTTTCCGCCTCTCGCCATCCTCCTCTCTCCTCTTCGTCCACACAAAGCTGCACTTGAGGTCGCATGAGTTATTCATTCCAAGGCAGCCCCTGCGTGTGTGTGTTTGTAGGTGTTTCTTCAGTGCACTCAGCAGCTGCTGTTTGCATTTCGTCTTCCCACTAACAACATAATTAAGCGTTACGTCCGAAAAAGAGACGAGAGCGAAAAAAGGCCAAATTACACATTATAAAATAATCATGGGGATGTTTTTTTGATTTGAATTGAAATTTTATTAAGCTATTTTAAAGAGCGATATAAGTAATTCAATTAAAAAGCCATAAAAATTCAAGATTTAAATTGTAACATAATGTAATTGCTTACTTTTAGGCCGCGCTGGCAATTCAGCTGGTCAGTTAACGAACTCGTTAAATTCGTAGCTCCTTTAAGTGTAATTGATAATTTTATTGAGCTTAATTAGTGCAGTTATTATTCCACTAATCGTATTGTTTTCACTCACGTTTGCTTTTTCCACTTCTGCTGTTCACTTCATTTGCAATTCATGAGAGACGCGAAATTATGACGTTTCTAATTAACATCCGCAACGATGAAGGATCCATTAACAACCCGTTATCATCATCGTCCCAATTAAAGAACATCACTAAACATAATTATAATCAAATCAGTGGCAAAAGAATTACCGTCTGTCGTTTGGATTTGTGTCACATCAAAGGAATGACGTCAGCTTTTTCTCGTGACTGCATTTAGAAGCAAAATAACAAATTTCAGTCCACGTTTAAGGAGCCATAAACATTGCTTGATTAAATCGTCCGGAGTTGATGGCTCACGAAGAAGAAGACGAAGAAGGAAAAGAGTCCAATGGCGTGTGTGTTAGCAATTTCACCGTTTACACAGATTTCATGATTAATGTCATTCCGCGCATGATTTACAGCATTCTTCATCTTCTTTTTCCTTAGCTTCGTGCAACGTTTCAAATTCAAACTCATTCTTTGTTACTCCTTCGCCTTTTTCATCAGCGAATATACAAGATATTTCTCCCCTTCCTTTCGTGCTTCTTTATAATTTTTTTTTTTTTATTTATTTATTTGTGATGATTTCTAATTCAAAATTAAAAAACCATAATGGATGAAGCTATAGCGACATAGGCTTTCAGCTAAAAAATTATAATTTTTCTTATTGTATTTTCACATGTTTTTGAAGCTTAGATTATTTTCACACCATTCTTCGCTGGTGTTTGATTTTAGTTTCTTCGACACCCTGTGCAATGGGAACGGCGGCCGTTTGGCTTTCGGGTCGATTATTTTGGTTTATTTAGCAGTATACAATGAAACATCCGGAACAACAACGGTATTTGCCATCCTTTTGGCCACAATTTATGGCATTATTGCAGGTGAATCTATTATTTTGCACATTCGATTTGTCTTTCTCAGATTTTATTCTTCTACATTCTTCTCTGTCCATCAGCCAGTTGTAAAAGCCAACTGCGTTCCCTGCAAATGCCTTACATTCGTGCCAGCAACAAATTCGACTTTACGTGCCTCTTCCTGGCCACATGGATGGATACTCTGGCCGTGTTGGCTGCCTGTGGCGCCTTGGCACGTACGCTGAGCACCTGTCTGGATGCCATGACGGGTGGCTTGGCGCGCATACTTATTTTGGGTAAATAAAAGAAACTTTTTCCTCATACGTTTGCGTGCTGTTGCTTCTATTGAAAAGTACCCAAAAATTCTGTGGTATTTAGGGCGAAATGCGCCGGCGAATGAACCTTGGCCGGATGTGTTGGGCGTTGCGGTGGTGTTTCTTGTGACCGGGATGTTTATGTTGGGCCTGGAGGTGGGTGCATCTTGTAACATTTATCGTAGTTTTCCTTGCATGCATTGTAACAACAATTCCCCCGCCAGCACACTAAAGCGTTTAGCTTCATCATGTCATTGGGAATGTTGTGTCTAAACGCTGTCCTCAGCGCCGTCGGTTGGTGGAACGGTGATACAACAGAATGGCAAAGAGATGATTACTTTCTTCCAAATGGTTTTAATAGCGTAAGTAAACAATAACTAATCAAATACGGCGGCAAACTAGTGCATAAAAAGCGTAAAAAACATAAACTAAACTCCAAAAATTAATATGATAAACAATTGTTATTAAAAAGAATCTTAAATTATTACCTTTGTTTTTAAGCACCAGAGTATGTTTAATGCAAACGGGACATAGTGTTTGTTTCTCTTTAAATTGAAATGAGGCTCTTTACGTAGATTTAATTTCATTTTATTACAATTCTTACATTTATTCCCTCTCCTTAGTTCCTCACCGCAACTGGTCTGTTAACCTTTTGCTTTCCCAGTGATTATCCCACACAACGCATGGGATTGTATCGTTTCTCCGGCCTCCTGATGACTCTTCTAGCATCCGTTTCCCTTCTGCTGGCCGCAATTTGTCTCTCCACAATAGTGCACTACAAGTAAGTGACTTGGATCTGTATATGAAAATTCAATTGACTTCGCATTTCATTCCATGCAGTCCTCAGCCGCATGATTACATCGCTGTACCTTTATTTACAATACTGGAGGAGAACAATTTCCACAAACTTGTGCCTGCCGCCGCGTGCCTTCTGATGCTCACGTCTTCGGGAGCATTTCTGGAGCTCTTCCCCGAGCTGTACGGCATCATTGTGCGTTTTTCCACCGCCGAATGGAAAGTGCTGTCCAAGCAAATCGGCTACGAAAGCTCAGAGAGTGGAAATCCAGTGCTGGCTGTATTTATTGGAGGTTATATAAACATTTAATCACGTTCATTGACTTTGTACGTTGTTGATTCCCTTTCTTATAGGCAGCCTCTGCGCCATGTTAGCATTTGCTTGTCCTCTGCAGCATCTCAGCTACATGTTGGCAGCGAGTAACCTTAGCGCGGGTTTCTTTAGGGTCTTCTATCTACTCTACATGCCTTTTAGACCGAAATATATACAGCAAAGTAGTGAGTAAAGAATTCGATTGAGTTACACAACAAACGAATTCTTTCTTCTTTGAACGTCTTCTAATTTAAGGCTCTGATTCTTCGCTGTCGTATAGCCGCCTCTCGACAGCACCCATGGTCAAAAGCAGTTCGACATCAAGCCGTAAACGTAGCTTGTGGAATATAAATTTGCCCAAGCAGTCCACTATGAAGACGAAGCAAAAAACCAAATCGAAATCAAATAAGCAGGAAGTGGAAAAGGAATGGCTCCTGCTCGGTGAACCGTCATCGCCATGTCCTCAGCGAGAACAGCGCGACGTAGAATCAACTATTCTCTCGGATGGAGAAGCGCCGGTGGGAAAGAACAAAGATGCCAGAATGTGCATTCTTCATTATTTAAACATGTATTTTCGCTTTTGCAGCCATCTGACTTTGAGTATCCGGAGAAGTTGGAAAATTCTGACTCGGACACCTCGGACACGGATATCGATGCCATCGTGGATGAGTATCGGCAAAAAGTCAAGGTATACAAACGATAGAACAACGAATAATACATTAAATGACTTGTATAATTAATGGCTTGCGATGTTGCTGCAGGTCACTACCGCCGGACCCATGGAACGCTCAGTGCGCGTGCCGTCGATAACCTCGTGGCGCGTCACCATTTTCGCCATATTTCTGCTGGGCTTGAGTGTTGCTTTGACGGTGTCTGGCGTCTTGATGCAATGGCCGCCGGCTACTGTTACTGGCTGCTTTGGTTAGTAGTCAAAGAAGCTACAAAACCAGAGCAATACTATTTAAAAACCCAAAATTATAATTTGTTTCTTTTTCTTCCTTTTAGGCGCCTTCATCATCGGCATATTGATGTCTTTTATTCCCCAGTACACTGGCAGCGTTGTGAACGTATCGCCGTTGATCTGTTGCCCGTCGTTAGCTTTGAGTGTGGTGCTCTTCTTCGCTTGCGGCACCTACTCCTGGCCGGCGATTCTATTCTGGCTTTTCGCTGGAATAATTCTGCTTCTACGCTGCGATCAGTGGTGCTGCAATTTCCTTAATCAAACTACCACAATTAGCGAGCCACTCATTCCGAGTGTTTCGGCGACAACAACCACAACAACAACAATACGAATGCCGCGGCCGCCGAAAGGCATTGTAACTATACCAACACGTCTCACCGGAGCCCATAGATGACATTCAGAGTCCTCGGAGGGCGACTTGTTCAATGAGGACTTTAATGTACAGGATTTTGAGGATGAGGACGATAATGTCGACAGTGTCTGTTGGACTGATTGATGTTTTGCGCTTGATGTGCGAAGCCACATGAATGTGTTTATGTGAAAAATGGTTCATTCCAATCCGCTGCTTAAATTTGCCTCTATTCTTATTATAGAAATATTATAGCAAAGCATAGTCTGCATGTATATTTATACAATAATTACATGTCAGCGCTACACAGAATCATAACTTGTACTTGAATAAGAAAAGAAAGAAAATAGTTAACAACAAATTTTAATCTTTTTCACATGCATACAAACAATACATTAATTAAAAATAATTAAATGACATATAAAATACGACTTATATGTAAATCATCCTCATATAATTATGTATGTACATATATCATTTCGGTTTATGTTTTCAAAAAATATTTATATTTACAAATTCATCATAAGTTCGTTTTTGTATAATTTCCTTAAGCTGAACAATCACTTCCTTCAATTTCGATCCAAATAAAAACATCAGAAACTTTCCCGACTTTGTTAATCTTTATGAAAGTTTCATCATACGTTGGAATCTCATTTAAGAAAAGCATTATTCACGCTTAAAGAAGAAGTGCCTTAAACAAACCGCATATCTTGAGATTCGACTATAATTTGACTTCAATAAACGTCGGCGATGCAACCAAACTTGCGTCACGCTTTTCCCCTTTCAACACACGTCCAATGATCCATGCCTTTTGTGCTCCTTCGGTCACGGATGCAAATTCAGCACAAAACGCTGTAGCATTTTCTGCTGGTACACAAATCAACAGCCCTCCCGAGGTTTCCACAGCTTTTCCTGCACGTAATTTTGTGTCTTGTCCCAAAATCCTGCCATATTCGAGAACATGCTGCATGACGGGCAATGTGTGAATTTCAAAATGCAGCGCATCGTGCTGAAATTCTGCGAGATTTTTGGCATGTCCCAGCAAACCGAATCCAGTTACATCGGTGGCAGCATGAGCTCCATATTTATGCATAAGCAATGCAGCTGGTGTAGGTGAAAATTATTATTATTGAGATTCGTCGTTTTTATTGTTAAATTTACCATTTTTGTTGAGGTAACTCATTGATCCAAGTGCTAACTCGTACGTTTTCTCGATATCCTCTTTTGTGAATATTTCTGCAAGTTTTTTATACTTTTCATTCTGCTCTTGCATCCAGATAAAAGCATTTGTGGCCAAATGTGTACCAAGCGGTTTCGTGAGTACAATCAAATCGCCTTCTTTGGCGTTAGAAGGCCTATAGCAAAAAAATACATATGTGTAAAATGTTCTTATCATACTGTGATATCATTCATATGATTTTGCTTACATAATTATCTCCTCTTGCTTGCATACCGACGTGGCAATGCCACCAATAATACACCATGGATTTAGAGCAACATTTTGTATGCTCACCCGTATGCCGGCCAACTTGGCTGCTTCGCGAAAACCATCAATTATCATGGGGACAACGATGTCGCGCTGATGGTCGCTTAGCTCGGTCGGCGCACTAATCAACATCTGCAGCTTATCGAAGACGGTAACACCGACAGCGTACACATCGCTCACCACATTCGCCAACGCAATCTTTCCCATCATATGTGGATCATCAACCAGCGGATAAAAGAAGTCAACAGTCTGTACTAGCGAGTATTTCTTATGACGTGCCAGCGGAATGACGGCACAATCCATGCCGCTGCCTATAATTCAGAAAAAGTGGTTAGGTCGGACTACGATTAGACTTTTTACAACAAACTACCTATATAATTATCCAGTTCATTTCCTTGTTCTTGTATGGTCCTATCTCTATCAATCGTTTTTAATATATCTGTTCCCATTAAATACTTGTTTAGAGTATCCTGGGGGATCTTACAACCTCATCCGCGCAACGTTGAAAAATTTGTCAGCCGAAAGTCTGGCTCTAGCCCATAATTCTCTGGATTGAACATGTCTCCTTCCTCTTGTAATTTATAAAGAAAAGAAACCGTCTGATTCTCTTCCAACTCAGCAACGAATTAACTTTAATTATATAATCTATGCTATGAATGACTTCTTCGTTTTTAACTGATAAGAATCAATGTAAACAGATATTATGCATATCATTATGAAATGAAATTCACAGATTAATAACGTTGCCACAATAACTAGTCTAGAAAATGTAATTCTTAATGCCCTAAAAGAGAATGGACGCACAACCTACAAAGTAAATTTCTACGTTTATTTTTTTCTGAAAACTGAAACCAGTAAAAAATAGCAGGAAATAGAATTTCTGTAATAATTACCCAAATACTCACGTAATATTCTGGTGTGCAATTTTCAGGAAATGCAACCAAACAAAGAAGAAAAAGAAGATCACTTGCTGCTATCATATTGTACTGCAGCGGAATTAATAATTAATTAACAGAAAAATCAAGCAGCAGATTGTAAACCAATTTTTTCTCAATCTTTTTAGGAGGCCATATAAATTTGACAGAGAGAAAAACATCCTTAAATTTAACTCTAAAATGTTAAAACAAAAACCAAACAAGTTGCTACAGCAATAAGTTTCTAAGTTATGACATATGATTTACACAAGTTGATATAAACTAAAGAAAGTTTTCGCGTGTTTTTTTTTATAACATTATGTGTATTACAGTTTACAGTACATAAATTTAGCAATACACAGTTTTTCTCATTCATAATTTTGCTTAATGGTTTAACATAAGATTAAATTTCTCTAATCATTTTTTTAATGAGCTGGATAACAAGATCAATAATAAACCGCAGCCAAAGTAATTTTTAGAAATGACCAGAGACGTTGTGCTATCGATGAGCATAGGACAAATGCTTCACAGCACCTTCATAATATTTCGACGAATGCTTCACGTTATGGAAATAAGTTTGTATAAAATTGTTTAAAAAATACAAGTTCGATATGGCCACACGGTTTTGCTGATGTCAACCATGAGTTTTGACAGGAAGTGAAGTTCTTCGAAGTGTTAATAAATGGCGTTCACATTTTTTCGCAGCTTCTTAAGAAATTGAAAGTTTTCTCCGCCGAGCAATTAAATAATATTGAAGTAAGCTTTTAATAAAATGTTTTAATGCACAAAATGCTAACATCAATTCAATTGTAATTTTCATCCAGCAAAAATTCTGATGATTGAAATTCTTGCCGGTAATTAAAAAAATTGCGTTTTCAGCCATGTCCCTGGCGAAGGAAGTTGTGGGTGATTTAAAACTAGCATGACATCGACAGCAACGAGGAAGACGACAAACTCGAGGATCCCTCGGATCTAACTTTAAAATGGAGTTAGCCTTTGAGGCGTAAATGCAGTTTAGCTTCCGCGGTCCGATCCTGACCAAAACTTCAGGTAAGCTTCCCCTTGACCCTTACAAGTTGAAGTTAAAATTTATTGAGCCTTTTCAAACAACATTAGTATAATTAGTAGTCAGTGATGAAAGCATTTGCAGAAACAACGACAAAAACAACAACAACACACTGATATAAAAATTACGCATAGAAATAGCAACAACAAATGAAGAGAGCAAAAAAATACTAAGTTCTGAAGTGACTTGCGTTTAAACTCAATTATCTCCAAAACTATTAAAAATATAGAAAAACTAAAAAAATAGGTCTCAAAAATAGCTTTCCAATGACACCTCGTCCACTTCAATACACCTCATACTTTGGATGTTATCGCCAAATTCTAATATTCGACCTTGCCACGCCCACAACAACGCCCACTACCATGAAATGGTATCTAAGGGTGGAATAGTATAGGCCAGTGTCTGTATAGGTTCGGTACCACCTTACCTTACCTATACCCAACATTATAAGTACAATTAATGCAATTAACAAACTTGGAAAAATTAAAGATACTATACGCTAACCTCTATTCGAACCGGGAATTGATATTTATAAAAATCATGACACAAAGAAACTTTTAGATCAAAATTTGCAGGAACTTCATTTACAAAACTAACAGGTGACAAATACGACGTATTTGAACAGTTCAGAACCCTCTGTTGGTTGAAAATATCACGAATGCAATTGTTTTCATGACAGGCAGCTATATTAACAAATCTGTTGAAGATGTCAGAAACGTAAAGTCCGATCGGAAATACTTTAGCCTTCTTATAGACAAAACTGTTTCAATAACACTTTGTAGGTGATTCAAAATATTTCCCAATACAATGTCTCAATACCTTTCGTTTTAAAATTTCAAACACTTTAATGGCCGTCGGCGACACATTAAACAAAATTGGAAAGCCATACAAAATTACTGGTCTTATACAGGTTTTGTAAAGCATAAGTTTTGTTTTCTTTGGCTTGACCATTACAAACAACATATTAACAGCCACATTCCCTATACTCACTCGCTCTGAGCGCCCGAGACGCCAGCGTAGCCGAAACTGAGACAGACTTTGTATTCTGTAATCCAAGCGTCTGACAGCGTCTTACAGCCACATTCCGGATACTCGCTCGCGTCACAGACGCTCCGTAGTTGTTTATTCTATTTTGTTGTTTTCGTTGTTTTTCTTCGTATTTGACGCCAGCGTAGATGGTTTTCAAAGAAATTGCGCTGCCAAAAACCCAGACGGGACGCAGTCGGTCGCTGGCGGTTACTGTATAATTTTGTTGGTATTTTACCTGCTTTGCAGACAAAGGTTGCACCAGCAGCCTATTGCAATAGTACTGCCGGCGGGCACAAAACGTACTCTGCCTTCGGAAAAAGTACTTCGATAGTTCACCTTTTCACCTTGATGATGAGCAAAAAAAAAAAAAAAAAAGTCCCCGCATAGAAATAGTAATAGTGTTTCACGTGTTCAAATTTTATTAACTCGCCGTCAATCGCAACATGATACCTCAGATACTCTTTAAATATTCACAGACTCCAAACAGTTCCCACGTTCACGTTCTTAGCTCCGCGCGTTAATTTAACATTTTCCAATTAGGTATGTTCCATTTCACAACATAAAAAATCCCAAGTGGTCCATTTTTCGCTGTTTTGTTACGAATACGAAAATGAAGCGGGTACGAAAAGTACAACGTACTCTGAGGCGTTTTTTTTGCATAGGTTTCTTATGGAAGAATAACGCGAGAAAGTACGAAACCAAAAGTGTACTTCGTACTCGAAAATAATGGCGTTTGTTTTGGTTCTTCTTTTGTAAATAGAGGAAAGAGTTGCCAAGTGTCATGAAACTATTATGTACCCTGGGTTGAAAATCCGTACTCGGCTATTAAAAAATGTACTCAAAATAGTACGCAAGTACGAAGTGGTGCATCCATGTTGCAGACCTTATCAGTTGTCAATCTTTAGTCGATGCATTCTGTAAAAACCGAGTCGGTTCGAAATGAGACGGGAACAAAACAGTTGCCGACTTGAACAAAAATTTTGTGGTTGACAGGAATTTTTGTAATGAAGTTTTTTTTTTTTCCTGCAAACTACGACAGTCTGCAAAGCATAACATCACGTAAAAAAAGTAAGACGCTGATTGACGCTGGCAGACGCTTGGATTACAGAATACAAAGTCTGTCTCAGTTTCGGCTACGCTGGCGTCTCGGGCGCTCAGAGCGAGTGAGTATCGGGAATGTGGCTGTTAACCTGATGTTATGCTTTGCAGACTGTCGTAGTTTGCAGACCGAATAGTGTTACCGTCCACGGGAAACCTTTTTGTAGTTCGGTGATATAGTTTGGAAGCACTTTCAAAAACACAAAATAATGCAGTCACTTCGATTTCAACTACGTGAGAATCCTAGTGGACACATATATTATTGTATATAAAATATAAACATGAGTGTGTGGCAACAATGTATGATGCAAAAAGCAACTATTTGTCTTATCATAATAATAACAACTAGAACCTTCATTTGACTTGTTCGTGTAATATAGAAAGCAGCACTCAATACCATTTCTATTTTAGTTCGAAATTGAAGCCTTACATAAAACGGTAGCACTTGTGAGATATTTTTTGATAATTAAAAATTAAAATTATGTTCTTTATTAACAAAAAAATAATTAATAATTTAATAAATCTACCTTTAATAATTAATAAATTAGTAACTATTAATTTAATAATTGATAAATAAATTTCTTTAGCAATTATAAATTTATTTATTAAAAACTTCATTACAAAAATTCCTGTCAACCACAAAATTTTTGTTTAAGTCGGCAACTGTTTTGTTCCCGTCTCATTTCGAACCGACTCGGTTTTTACGGAATGCATCGACTAAAGATTGACAACTGATAAGTTCTGCAAAGCAGGTAAAATACCAACAAAATTATACAGCAACCGCCAGCGACCGACTGCGTCCCGTCTGGGTTTTTGGCAGCGCAGTTTCTTTGAAAACCATCTACGCTGGCGCCAAATACGAAGAAAAACAATGAAAACCACAAAAGGGAATAAACAACTATGGAGCGTCTGTGACGCGAGCGAGTTTTGGGAATGTGGCTGTAAATCTTTTTTGGGGCGTGGCTGCTATTCGGCAGTTATGGGCGTTTGAATTTCGTTTGAACTGCGATATCTTAGACAGTATTATGCCCCATTAACACAACAGTAATAATTTTCAGAGACTAAAAACACAACAACAAAAATGCACCGTGTTCTGTGGGAAGTGGTACAAGATCGGCCATCCGAGGATCCTCCGTAGCCACATGCGTCTGCACATTGACGAGAAGCCGTTCGTCTGCTTCATCGAGACCGAAACCGTTTCGGTAAGAGCGCATCCATAATTCTTTCACAGCAACTCTGCAAGGTTTTTTTTTTCAGGCCCAACATACTTGCCAGCGCACTAAAGGCCACCATAAGTGGAAATTTCAGTATCCGCAGTGCTCGAAGGGCTAGGCCAGGAGATATACTTCTGTAGTCAGAGATGGGAGGCATGCCGCAAGTTCTTGGCTCAACAAAAGCGCAGTTTAAAACGACACCTAAAATATTACACATAGTATGTAGAAAACTGATTACAATAAAGCAAAAAAATATCAATAAAAAACAACCGTTTCCAATGATTTTTAGTAAATAAATCAAAATAATTTTCGAGACAAATAGACGATTGCCACTACGACTTATTTTCATTCCTGTCGTCATTTGTAACGACGATTTTCGTTGAACTCCGACGTTCCAGTTTTCCGCTGTATTCCCATTGTCGAATTTAATAATTTAATGCAAATTAAAAACTTCTTAGAACGTCTTCTTTTCACTCACACTTCATCGCATAAGTCCAAAGGAGTTTTTAAGTATATGTGTATATGTTTTTATTTTAACAAATACTGATCTTCTAGATCGTCATAGCCACTCAGAATACGTAAACGGTGCAAATAACGTATATGTGTTTCACTTTATTTCGTTCCTCACAGTCACGTCATGCGACAAAATGAATACCGCTCGTGAGGTGACGTAACTGACTTGATACGACATCTGGATTAAAAATAATAGAGAAATATAGGTACAATTAGGTTGAGACTCGAACAGTCACGTAAATGTCATTTTGTGAAGTGACGATTCTTTTTGACTGACTTTGAAAAGGTGACTTGGCCTATCGCGGCATATTTATTTCTTACGTTTCAATTGAATTTTTGTTGGTGACAGCACTAAATAAGGTGTCGTCCCTTGCTATTCAATGGCGTCGGCTCAATTGAAATAACGATCGCAGGACAACCGTTGCATCTTTGTCTCGCTCTCTCCATCGAGAAACTAACACCCACGTATAGTATATGTATCTTATGATGCAAACTTGGTTTATGATTTCTGATGGGCTTTTTAAGGACTTTCAAAGCTGTTGAACGTTATTCAATTTTTCGCACATTTATTTATGGTTTAACAAATTACACTTATACAAATTTAAACTTTAGAGCTTAATGTCAGTATTTACATGCTTTATCGACTTCTTTACATACACAACCTTTAACATGTCTTCTATACAGTCGAACATATATTCCCGAAATTCCCCATTGAGCCGTACCAGTTCCAAAACTTTGTCGGTACGATCAACATTCGTGTAGTGGTGAAACTCTTTCGGATGATTCTCCTTCAATTGTTTTAGATAACCAGCTGGAACTCTTAGAACAGTTGCCGCTATGCAATTATAGAGAGCACCAAAGAGTTGTAAGTCGCTCAGTGATTCATTGAACTGGCGAAAACTAATACAGTTCTCTGGCTGCAACTGAAGCGCTTTCAGTTCGATGGCGAAACAATCGTAATACCAACGATAAAGCTGCGTTTCATAGCGGATCCGGTCTAGGGGCGTCATGTTCAAATAGACGGCGAAGAGAACATCTATGGCCGGTGGACAGTAGCGGCAAAGCTGAAAATCTACAAGCACAGCCGCTGTGTCTGCTAGCGGACGCTGGCGACTGAAGAAAACGTTTCCAGCCCAAGGATCGCGATGGCAAAATACGTTGCGGTATTTGGCAGAAGGATGCACCATGTCATAGACGCAATCGAAGTGATTATTGAGCTGCTCACGTATAAAACGTTGATCCTCGGCACATTGATAGCGGGGATGTTTCAGGGCAACAGCAATGACGGCCTAAACGACGTCGTCCAAAAGAACCACAAATTATGATGGGTTTGTAACGAATGATTTGAAGAAATAAGTACCCGAATGCCCGCTGTGTACCAGTCGACTGTTGGTGATATGGTCAATTCGAAGAGCGCATGCTTCAGCTGTTCACCGATCACTACGTCGTGTCGAGCTTCGTACGCTATGCTACAGGCATGCATTGTCGCTAGGCCCTTGAGCAAAGCTCTCAATTGGTCCACGTTCAAGTAGATTGAAGCTTCCGGCGGTGACTCGTAGCCGAGATCCACGACGTTCTGCATGACAAATAGATCCGATCTAACCAGATAACACTCAACGCACCACATCGCGGTAGCTTCAAATCAGTTTTCGTGACAATCAATTGATCTTTTTGAATAACTGAAATACCTACAGATTTTCCTCATCTCATTCAACAGTGTTTGGTACAAAGTTGCTTCCTTCTTTAAAATGCCCGCTCTTACCATGAAATCAGTCATTTTAGCATTCTGATAGGGCAACGATTTCACGAAGAAGCGTGTCTGCTGGACTCTTTTATCCTGCAATTTTGATGTGATGATTTCACACTTCAGCGAAACAATCGAGTTTTACATTTACAACATACTTTTTCATACCTCAGATGCAGGTGAAAATATTCACCAAGATAACCAATGGAACTCAGCTCGGGCTCCACGGAGTACTTCAAAAGTTTCACACATCCAGCCGAGCAGTCGAGAAAATTGTGCAATATTTCGACACATTCTGGATGTGAGATGAGATTCGTAGAGATGTGGCTAGCAGTGAGCGAAGTACCATTTGCCATTTTAGAAACAATGTAGAAATCATTAAATGTTTCATGAAATGTTAGAACAAACTGAAGACGTTCAACAGACACTGTTTACTAAAATAAAGTCTCACATTGGCAATACGACGATAACAATATTAAAATCCACGGCTTTCAGCGGTGCTTTTAAAATTTTTCTTAGCAGCGCGATGATAAGATAAGCAATTTTATTATAAATGTAAGTAAAATAAATAAAACCTTGCGTTGTGATTAACAGAGATGTCTACAAATATTAACAATTTTCTATTAGGGAAGCGCAATATTCACGAATGTTCTTTGGTATAATACGATTCAACTGACGGCGCTTTTCCTCCTTTGACCAAGCACAGTCATCACATCAGCGACGCAATCGTTCATCTCCACTCGAAACTCCTCGCTTCCCTGCATCATCAACAGAACGTCGCTGGTGCGATCAACGTATAAGTATCTGTAGTAGTGCTGTGGCGCCTGTAGCTTAACGTTGCTCAAGTAGTCGTTGGGTGCTTTTAGTACAGTGGTGGCGATTGCTTTGTAGACGCTACCTAAAAGTTTTAGTTGCTGATAGGACGCCGAAAACTCCAACCAACTCATTTCCGTGTCTGCTTTGATACTCAATGCATTCAGTTCATCTGCAAAGCGTTCGTAATAGCAACTGAGAAAGTCGCTTTCCCTCTGTCGTCGGTCAGCGGTGCCTAAATTCATGTACAATGCAAATATAACGTCAATAGCTGCTGGACAATAACGACAAGTCTGAAAATCCATTAGCAGCGCCGGCGACAGATGCGCTGCGAAGTGATCGGAGGAGACATCGGCTGCCTGTTGCTGTGATGACTGATCTTTTGGTTGATTCGCAGAGTGACCGATTCTTCGGTTGAAAAATACATTTCCTGCCCAAGGATCTCTGTGACAGAAGACATTACGATAAATTCCAGATGGATTAGCCATAGCATAGACGTCCTTTAAGCTCTGCTCTAAATGATTTGTAATAAAATATTGCTCTTCGTTACCCTGGTACAGTGGATGATGTTTAATAACGGCTGTGATTGCCTATGAATAAAAACGTAACATTGCTTAGACAGTCGCTTCGATATTCACTGATTTGACATACTTTTAGGCCTGTGGTGAAGTATGATTCCGAAGGGGAAACTGTTATCTCGTGCAGTACTTCCTCGAAGGCCGCACCTATATTCGTCCCGGTGTTGACTTCATACGCAATGCTGCTGGCGTGCATAGAAGCGAGACATTGCAGTAAGTTTTCGATTTCTATGGGCTTCAGTTGGCCGATGTTCGAACGACTGGCTTCGTAACCGATTTCGCTCAAGTGTTGCATAACAAAAAGATCATCGCGTATGTAATAACATTCACCACACCACATCTTTTTAGCTATTCCAGTTTTCACTTCATTACATTTAAAAATCTTATAAATTTAATTAATTCTATTGTTAAATGCTTACAGAATTTCCTCAACTCTTTCAACAACGTTGCATACAGCATCATTTCCTTCTTCAAAATTCCCTTCTTCTGAACATATTCACACAACTCCGAATTCGAATGTGGTAAAGTTTTAACAAACAATTTTTCAGGTTCCATTTTCACAATACGATCGTCAGCATTCTAAAAGAGAAAAAACGGTTTTTAAAGAAATGCCTGAAAGTGTATTTTTGATATTGAATATGCAAACTTTTCCTTCGTTCTCATCATCATCATGAGCAGGAAATAAAATCAGCTGAAAATATTGACCCAAAAACCCGATGCTGCTCGATTCTGGTTTGATTATAAACTCGCCCAGCGAAGGTTTCCTCTCCCAACCTTTGTGCAGCTTTTCCCAAATGAACTCGCATTCCGATCGCTTTATAAGCGGTGTCAATTCAGTTTTATTTGCTGCCTCAGCGTCCATTTGCACTGAATTCTTTGTGATGATGCCGATGATGCAAAAACTAACTCACAGTCTCCTCGCTGGACTCGTGCCAAATGTTCTCAATGGGAGACATTCGTTTCAGATGCTGATACATTTGATTTCGTTTTTATACGTTTTCGCTTCAGCGGCGGACACATTTGCTATTGCTGCTATATTGTGTGGATGGAGGAAGCTATTCTCAGAAACCACGAGAAAGATCATGCGAAGATCTATCAATGGAGTCATAAGTGTGATATGACATATAAAATATTATAATCTCAATGGTACAACAGAGGAACTTGATAATTTGTCCAATGGATCGGAATTTGAACAAAGATTATATTAGATATTAGATAGAGATCAGATTATAGTGACGTGGTTAGTATGAGAATCGATGGTCTATACTATCACAATGTCTCATAAATGGAGGTCATCGCGCGGTCCTTTCAGGATTTGATACAGCTTTCATAAGCGGCCACGGGAAAGAAACTAAAACCAATTCGGTTTTTCCGGACACTTTAGGATCGAAGGCTGAATTACCTCGCTGATGAGCTGGCTAAAATCGGTGCTTAAAACCTGTTTATTGCCATGGAAGAAATTCCTGCTGAAGTAAGAAGTAGAAATGAATTCAGGCAGGCGAAACTCTTAATAAAAGGAGTAACATATGGAAAAATCTACAAAATATAACCTCGAGCACCTTTCTTAATGCGCCAGAGTAGCTTTTGCTCGAAAATTGGATCACCTTTCACTGAACTTCGCAGCTGGAATTGTCCATTACCACTTAAATATCTCACAATGAAACTGATACACCAAAAATCATGCACTAAAAATTTAATATTTAAGAAAAAACCTTAAAAAAAATGTTACAAGAAAAAATTTGTCAATATTAAACAAAGAATAAAGGTGAAATTTATTAACTTAATTCTTAAAATACATACAATTTTATTGAGAAATAGTTTTAAAGTAAGAAATATTGTAAAAATAAATCAGCTTGAAATCGGATGTGGTCCCATAAAAATATCTACTTAAGCACGAAATTATCCACGAAATCTTCGATCATGTCCGTCATTCGGTAGCGATATATTTCATCCGTTCTGAAGGCTTCCATGCAGATCTGCGTCCGTTTGCGGTTGAAGAAGTCGCTGAAGCCGTCGGTTGAGCCGGTCAGTTGTGTGGTGAGTGCGGGCGGCAGCGCAGTCAGGTGCGTAAACAAGCAGCTCTCGATGAGGCCAGCCACTCGAAACTCCTCGACCGAAGCGAAGAACTGTTGCCTTGGCATGAAATCAGCGACGTCCAGTTGTTCGCGCTGCAGGAATTCCGTTACGAAACTGTAATAAACACACAGCAGCGGCGTCAAGTGGCGTGCACGGAAGTCGCGGCTCGTCGGAATCGTCAACACGGTGATCACGTCCAGCAGAGCGGCTCCATAACGCGCCAGCTGGAAATCCACCAAACGGCAGTCGATCGGGACGTCGCCGAAGCTTCCGTAGCGGAACAGCAGGTTGTTGGCCCACAGATCGCCGTGCAGAAGGACGTTTTGATGCTTGAGCGACGGGCGCGACAACTCGAATATCGCCTCCATGCGGCGTGGCAGCTTCGCGACGATCTCAGCGCAGTTGTTTCGGTACCTCGGCAGCTGTTTGACGATCTCGCAGAGCACACGGTTGGCGTTGTTGAAGTTCGTCATGCGCACATGATCGGCGCTGACTCCAAGCGGATACGCATTCTCCGCCAGCGCTGCGGGAAAACGTTCCGACAGCTGCTGCCCGTGACGGACCTCCGCCGCAATCGACGACGCATGCATGAGCGCCAACGTCTTCAGCACGCAGCTGAGGTGCTCGTAATTGAGCAGCCCGTCGCGTCCAGCAGCCATCTTGAAGCCTTGACGACTCAAATCTTCCAATATCAGAATGTTGGAGGCGGTGTAATAGCATTTGGGAGCGATGCTGGCATAAGGTTTCTGTATGCTGGGCAGCACTTGGCTGTAGACGGAAATCTCCTTCTGGAACACGCCGAACTCTTGCAAATACTCCATGCGAGACGCCATCTCGATCGGCGCTGCCTTGACGAAGAAGTGCAGCTGCTGCCGCCTTCCGTCGATCTGTATTTCGACGCGCAGAAGCTGATGATGTCCCAAGAATCCAGCCGGAGCGCCGGACAGGGAATTCACGTCGTAGCGCAACACATGAAAGTCCAATTGGTTCGGCTTCAATTTATAATCAGGCGATCGATTATCTGCGAAGTACCGCTCGCAAAGTCCTTGAATATCTTGTGGATTTAAATACAGAATTTCCGCCATTCTGCTTTCGATATCTTTTGTGCTCTTTTTGGGGTTAATGGGAAATCTTATTGATGCTGCATTTGTCCCCTGATTTGATCTGAAAATCTTCCAACTGTAATGCGAAATAATCAACATCCATCAACGTAACGACTTTTTATAAAGTTCCTTAAAGTCTTCTATTTACATAAATGGATGCAGGGAATGTTGCTTTTATTTTTACTCATTTATTTAAATTTACTACTGGATTTCTTATCGCCGCTGATGGATTTACGATTGTTTGTTAAATGCATTTTAAACGAGATCAACGACGAGGTGAGAGTAGATTTCAATCTAAATACAAAAACAACAAAAGGAAGATATAAATAAGGATTAAAATGAAACTCTTTCCAAATTTAAAACAAAGTTAATTTAATTATTGTGTCGTTTCTGTAGAATAAATTTATATTTGTCCGCCTTTTTTTGTTTGTCTTCCGGGTTTCTTTTGTTGCTTGTGGATTTTTGCAATGTTTGGTGGAAAAAGCCAAGTAATTTGTTCGACACACAATTAATCCATTCGCATGAAACCTTCTCAGCTCGTTAATAACCAAGCGGCTAGCGAAGTGTGAGCCCCATCAGCTGCAAATGCAGACAAACACACTTCCCACACTAATATTGCTTGTTTTAAATTACTTTATTACTTATTTTTATTATTGCCTGCAGCACTTTTAGCATTTCTCTGCATCTTCATTTGGTTTTCGGCTGCGCATTCATCGCGCTGCGTGGCGTCCGTCGTCGTGCGCTGGCTGCTGGCTGCTGGCTGATCAACTTGGCAGTCGCTGAGCCAGCGATGGACAGCCAACATCAGTTCGCAATTGGCTGGTTTCAATTAAACTACGCATAGCAGAAGAGACCGAAGTCACAGTTGAAACAAAAGCCACAGTCAAACTTCACAATAATAATTCACCTGCAATAAAAATCGCAAAGGAAATCCTCTTCGATAAACGTTTAAATAACACAAACATAAACTCAAATAACAAAAAAGAAATTAAAAGTTAAAAGTGTAAATTATTTAAACAATTAATTTTTATTCCTCTGCGAGAAAAATGTGAGTTTATGAAGACTTTTTAATGGCTTTAAAGGACAAATTGCTTTAAAATAGGATTATTTTGTGTAATATAATTTTGTGAAAAAGGACTGAAGCAAATAAATTGCAATGAAATTAACTCTAAAGTTTTGAATACGAAATTTGGAATTAACGAATTAAGTAAAATTAATTTTAATTAAAATAAGAATTTTTATAACAATCATTAAAATTTTACGGAACAAAATTAGTTAAAAAATTAAAAATATATTTAATATATATATATAAAGGACATTTATTTTATGTGATTAAAATAATAAAATAGACTTTTATGAGTTTCAGTTTAATGTAAAAATGCAACAACTTTCTATAAAAATAATGAAAAAATTTTTTCGGGATTTCGAAACGATAAAAAAGTGTTATTTATTTATTTATTTTTTTTTTAGTTCATCAAGACAAATTTTAAAATATTGGGTTATATTTTTGTATTACGAAATCATTTTAAAAAAGTACTAAATTTAGTATTTAATGAAATATACAATTTCCTAAAGTGACGCTAAATAATTATAGTAAATTCATTAATTATTTACTTATTATATGTGCAAATATATATTTTCTTTGTACGTAACAATGTTAATAACAACAACCAACTTCATTTCTCTAATTAGAATTTCCCTTACAAAGGAGATTTTCTCATTTCAAGCCCAGTTATGATATGGCAACTCTGCTTTATTCCCTATTGGTTTGGTTTTGTTTAGATTTTGACCATGAAATGGCTTTATTCATGGAGATTAAGAAATTTTCAAATTAATTAATAAACTTATAAATTCAAAAATGGGGAAAAAACTTATTAAAAAAACCTATTTCCTTAAAAAAATTTCGTTTTCTTTGCAAAAATCCGCTTTAAATTCTATTAAAATAAATTAAGACATTTTTTGTTCTGTTTTTTTTAATATCTTTGTTAACGAAAAACTCGCATTTAATTCCTAAAATGAATATTCATAAAAAGTCTTTGTTTATAACGTTGTGGTTTTTGTTCAGGTATTTTTTTTCCTTTTTTTTGCATTAAGTTCGTCTCTTCTTCGATTGATTAACCTTGATCGCCTTCAAATAAAGTGGTGTGGTGAGTAGTTCACACTGGTGAATACTAAATTACGTATGCTTGCAACACAACACAGTTAAAGTGTGGCTGGAATTTTGCATCGATTCGAGTTGTTTGGATTTTTATTGATGGTGTGCGTTAACGCTTTCAAGGTCACAGTGCAGTGAGCAAACGAGAGCAGTTATTTCACCTTCCTTTTGTTTTTACTGCTGTTAATATCCTTTGCAAAGGCACGTCACGTCAGGTTGACCCAATTATTTGCTTTCCAACAACAAAATTAGCTTCATTGATAACAATTAACGAAATGTTTTTTAGCTGGAAACAAAAATTTAACTTGCATAATAAAATGCTACGTGTGTGTGTGTGTGTGTGTGTGTGTATGAATGCATTCAAATCGTACCGACGCAGCAACGAAAGATGAATGAAAAGGAAATGAATAAAAAAGAAAGGAGCTGAAAAAACGGAATCTTCGAAGATGGCAGCACGATTATGCAATTAAAAAAGAGCACAAAATTGGAAAAACTTTAAAAGTAGAAGAAGCATGTTTATAATCGACATTCGTAATTGACTATGCATCAAAATTAAAAGCAAAACCCTTCAAAGACACAGCGAAATAGTAATAAAAGAAAATAAGAAGAAACATGAAACAAAATTCCTACATTTTTTTCTTTAATAGATTTTTCTTTAACTTCAGTAAAAACTTTAGCATTAAAAAACATTTCTGTTTAATGTTGGAAATCCTGCGATCGCTAACGATCAATAAACTTCGATCTTCGTTTCCCGTTCGACTTGAATTTGAACGCCCGTTCCACGCATTTGCGCGACAAACACACAATGCAAACATCACCTGCGTAATACATTTTTTGCGTCATTTGTGTGTTTTTGCTGTTTAGTTGTTTATGCTTTTTCGTGGACCAACAACGAGGAAATTGTCATTCGGATGCTACGCATGATTTTTCCTTAAAAGCTGTGATTACACAAAAAACTAGACTAGAAAGTGAAATACTTACACATAACCAAACATCGAATAAAACCTACAAAAAGACAGAAGAAGAAGACGGAAAACGAGTGTCTTAAAATATTTATCAGTTTGGTTTTAGTTGTTGTTTTCGTTTCAAACATTTTTGCTTCATTTTTCTATCTGTAAAAATTCAGTGCCTTGACTTTTAAAACCAAGCGGAAGGAAGTCAAAAGAAATTGTTTAAATGGTTTCAGTTTTGTGGGACATTTGTACGAATGTATGACAGCTCGCTATTGTTGTTGTAAGCGATGTGGTGAGTTTGTGTGCTTGACAACAAAGTTTTTAATTGACCATGATCCAAAGCCATTTCGTTTTCTGCTATAATTCAACATGTCCGCATCATTTAAAGTAACGTACGATTGCATAACAAACAAAGCAACACACAAAATAATAATAAACACAAATAATTACCCACATACGGGCAGAATGTCCATTTGGTTGGTGTATCTGCTAGAGTTGTTGTTGTTGCATTCGTTTTGACGGTGCATTTATTACATATTCCATTAAATTTCAATGTTGAATTGTTGAAATTGTTATTATTACTATGGTCGGCGTTGCTTAATTGCGCATTCTCTACACGCGAGGAATTTTAATTTAACAGTATTTACTCAACACTCTCTTTTACACGCATCGCGTGCTCTCACCACTTTTCCCCACAGCACGAATATGTGATGTGTTTGTTTAAAAGTGTGTTGTGTTTGGTTTTTAGCCGACTTTAATGAATATTAAGTAATATTTTTCTTTGGACTATTTGCGGGTCTATTTTCTTGTTATTGACTTGAAAATGCAGCTAACTTCAAATTACGCATTATTGAACACCTACCAACTACTCACCACCATCTTCATAAGCCACCATACCTACGATCCCCACACACAAACAACTTCCATTCGAAGCAAATCCGTTTAAAATTTGCAATTTCACTTGAAGAAAAAAATTCGAAAACAGCTTTCGATCTAAATGCTGAATTCTATTATCAATTCAATAATGATAACAATATTTTAATGAATATTAATAAAAACAAAGGAAGGAAGGAAGAAAAATATTTCCGTATTCAACGTCAAGTGATTATGTAAAAGAAGCATTTTATATGCATTCACTTTATTGTTTAATTATAGCAAATATGCTGAATTTATTTTCAATTTTAAAACTAATTCCCTCTTGGAAAGGTCCTTTCAAGTCCGTCCTGTGGCTGCCTACTTCGTTGTAGGTGTTGTGCTCTTCTCCCAACTGATTGCCACCTGCTTGTCCCGCCCCCAACACCGCGGTGACCGCGTGCAGCACATCGCAGTGATTGAGAACGACGCCTACGAACAGATGCTGCCCAACGAATTGAAGAATCCATTCTACAAAACTCCGCGAGTCCGCGAAGCGCTGGCCAAATCCAGTTGGTTCGGGCCGGGCGAGGAACCGGTAAGCAGCGCGACACGTTTTCCTATAAACGTACTTTCAGCGTCGAATAATGTATTGTAATAAGAATCTGTGCGATTTTCTTGAAGGTGTTCGATCGTCAGGCGGAGAAAATACCACGTTCCGAGATTTACAACGTTCTGGCCCATGCTGGCCTCATAACCAGGCGAAGACAGCAGCTGTTTGCCTAGGAACAGAGGCAGACCTGCTTTTGTAGTTATTAAATGCAGCACAGCTTCGATTATATGAACCTGAACCTGAACAGGCAAATCAATTAAAACAATATTAAGCAAATATATAAACATACATACGTAAACAAAATTTATAATAAAATTGTATTATTTAATTTGACTAAATTCTGAAAAATGTGATTTTCTCTTACAGTTTCGATTTTTGCATAAATAAGTGTTGTAAAATAGTGAAAATTCGGTTAAAACAAAGCTAAAAACAGTCATTTTAACATTAAGAAGAATATAAGCTAAAATCGGAGTTCATTTCAATTTAACAGAGATAACATTTAAACATTTAGGGTTTTTAATATAATCGTTTTTATATACATATACAATAAAACTTTGAATAGATAAGCAAATCTCTTTATCACTCAACAGAAATTCGTTTTCAAAATTATATAATAAAAGTTATTTCATAAAAATATTCGCATATCTAAAATATTAATTTTTGGCTCTTCATTTTTGGATTTTAACTATTTTATTTTATAAGATAAATTTCAATCTCGACGATCTTCTTTTCATTCAAATAAAAATCGTTACTCAAATAAATATTCTTACAGTGCGTTTTTGTAACTCTTTCGATTGTAGTTAACAATATAATTTAATGTAAGAATCCACTTTCTGCATTTCTGAAAGATAAATCTGTTTCATTTGCTAGGAATTGCAAAAGAATTATTTCCGCACATCAATCGAATCGAGTTTTATCCTTGTTTCCGTAACTAAAACGTTTAATTAGCTTTTTCTATGGTATCGCAACGAATCGATGAGTTTTATGGTTGCGAATAATTAAAGTATCTTCGTTGAATAACCACAGACAGTTAAAAGATCAGACAGCGACATTCTTCCGTTGCATCGATGTTCAGCTGTTGAAAAGGAACTGTAAGCAAGTTCGTATACAAGATTGTTTCAACAATATAAATTGAATAGAATAAACTATATTCACAGCTATATTTTAACAATTTCTGATTAAAATTTCCTGTTGTTGTAATAATATTCTAATAATCGTCATCATCTTCGTATTCTTCAAATAGCTGAGCATTACAATCAATTTCATAATCTTTCTGCTGATTTAATTTTGCTGTTTTTGCCTTTTTTCGAATTTAGTTTAAGACCAGAACAAAAAGCATCTTGTTTTATTCTCATTCCTAGAAAAATCTGGATGGAGCTAGAAAATTAAATAAAAATATTTTACTAAACAAATGTATGAATGTATAAAATACTCCAACTCATAGATCAAAAACAAAACCAGGAAAATATTCCGTGAATAAGTCATGGTATTTAATCTGATTTAAATTGATTATAAAATAAATGCAAACAAAATAAAAACTTTAATCAACAAGAATTTAATAATTTCTAAAAAGCAAGTAATTTGAATTTAATAATTATAATTTCATTGTTTTTTTTTTGATTGTAGAAATCCGTTTCATAAAATATTCTAGTTAAATAAAGCGTTTTTTCAACAGATGTTTATTTTAAAGTGTACATTTTTAAGAGTTGCTTTAGTTCAATGGTTTCTGTGACAATTTCTGAAACTTTACTATGTAGAAAAAAAATGACATAGCAAAGAATTGTATATAAATTGTATGTAAATTGTAGCGAAGGGAGAATTCATAGTAGATAAGCTGATATAAGAAGACAAAATGAGTTATTATCCACTGCGACAATGATAAGAAATGCAAATAAAGACAAATTCGTAAAGGAGTCACATGAAGGTGCGAAATTATATCGAAAATAATATTTCAAAGATTCCAGAAATCCAAAATTGATGTAATATTGAAGCAGTTTATCAAAAAAAAAAAAAGAAACCATCGGAAAGTGTCACTGCTGACAAAGGAATTACATTGTTTGGCCAATTTGAATTCTTCGAGATGTTCTATGGCTCTAAATTCTTGCTATGGAGCTGCCACGGCAACTTCTGTGCTTATGATGAATCGTGCTGCTGCGAGCGGCGCTGCTAATTCCGCATTCAACCCGAAACTCCCGCTTAAAAGTATTTAAAAAGATTTTTAATTATTTTCTATTTAATTTCTGAATGGAAGGCGAGAGAGAGCAAGAGAGCGAAGGAACGACGATAGCGACAAATAAACAGAGCCAGCAGCAATAATTCCTTGCTTTATTAGTAGGAAATTGAAACGAGAGAAACTCATATAAAATGATGCGAGATTTTTACGAGCAAACATTTGAAAAAGAAAAGTCGAAGAAACAGCAACAGGAAGTAAATATTAAAATTATTCAAAAATCAAAATACACAACAACAAAATAGAGCTTAAAATATATATTTTATAATCGGCGAAAACGGCAGCAGCGAAGCGATCAAGGTAACAGCAACACAGCGAAAAGTTGCTGATCAATTGCTTCTGCTACCAGGAATTCGGATAAAGAGGAGTCGTTGTCAATCATTCTGTGTATTCTATATCAAAAATGTATCTAAAATTTTTTACTGTTTCAATCGCTGCTTTATACATGCTGCTGACGCTGATACAATCGATCTCTTGTCAACTTGAAAGAGTTGTTACGGTAGGTTTTAAAAGTCTTAACAGACTAAACAAATATATTTAAAATTAATATTCCAAGTTAAGTCACTTAAAGAAAATATTTAATTAATTTGCTCCAAGTTTCAAGGTAAATTTATACTGAAATATATTTCAAAATTTAGTCTGTTATTTGTTTTTTCAAAGTTGTATAAAATCAAGAAATATATATTTTGTAATTATTACTTTTATATTTTCTTGAACGAAAATCTTTTTATTTTCAACGGATAACAACAAAATCAAAGAGAAAATCGTTTCCATAAATATTGTCTATTTTCTTCATTTCATCAGTATCCACAAGGAATTGGTGCCCAGATTCCAGATAGTCACTGTTTGCGCTATTTCAAACTAACACCGAAGCTGCTGCGCAAATGTCCATTCGTGAGGCAGCCCCACACGAACAACATGAACCGTTTAAAGCCCAAACCAAAGAATCGAACTACGAAGAAGCCCAAAACTGCAATTTCAATGGAATAGCGTAATTCATTGAAAACATTTCTATCTTCTTGATTTTCTATATTTCTCTGAATCTTTTACTTAGGATTTAAATAGTTTCACAATATTTAATAAAAGTGCCTCACGTATATTACAAATAAAACTGGTAAGGTTTCATTATGCAGTGTTTTTATTTTAGTTTCAGTGGTTTGTTTGGCGGCCAATGCGCCGAATATCCAATAACGATTCTCCGAAACAGAATCACGCTTACGGTTTAGCAATGCGAATCATCTGCTGATCGAAGGTACTAAATTTGCTAAAATTTTAATCATATTTTTAATAAACATGGTATAGTGATCGCCATGTCGGTTGTAATCATTAAAACATACTTGAGTTTCGGTCACACAATACACAGTCGATTGCGGCAGCTGATCGAGGTTGATGGAGGCGGAGTCCTTTGGATAGCCAATGGAACATCGATAAATTCGTAAAGGAGAAGTCCAGAACGGAAGTCTGAGAATTGGGGTTGTCGAATTGTTTAATAAAAGTAGCATTATTGTCATTTAGAATGAAGAAATTTGATATAGTCATTAAGTTAGATAAAAACTTTCCTCTCGCCGAGTCGACATTATCACCATAAAGCCTAGCCCTTGCATTGAAATCTCGGCACAAGAGGATATTATTATGTTTGTCTAAAGAGTTTAGAAATGTCGTTACCTCCTCATTGAAAGTCTTTGCTTTTTTAAGGAATGTGAGAAATAGACTAAGCAATTACTATGTTCGGAGTAAGATTGGTAGACTGTATTATCAAAATATCAGTATTTGTTGGGTATGAGATTCTTCGGAACTTTATGCCGTTATGCGCCACACTACCGTAGTTGTCTGGTCTGTTTTTATATATCATTTAATAATTTTGAAATTTCGTGAAAGCTTTAGATTCATCTATTGAAAAAATTTCAGATAAAATGGTTATTTTGATATCTTTTTTGATTAGGAAAAATTCTAATTGATCCTTGTTGGCTTTCAAACTTTGAATGTTATATTATATAGTATATTCATAGTTGTAGTTGTGATTAAAAGGAACCAACAATCAAATTGATCTAATTGCCCTGTTGGCAGATGTTGAGGGTTTTTCGTTTACTGCGTCTTGAATTTTTTCCAGATCGCTTAGGGCATTTAAAGCCCTATATTTATCAAGAGAGTGCTTGATCACTGTCTCTTTAATGTGGGTTACCCAGAGTGTCTGATTGGAGGGAATTGTGCAGATGAGTGGTTGCCGCAAGATTGTTATTATGCACCTCAGGAACCTTGGCACTTTTTGGTAGATGTGGGAAATCATTAGAATTTTTGAGTTCACCAAGAACTGCAAACTTGTTGTTAAAAAAAGAGGCATATCTATTTTTCGCTTCATTGAACGAGAAGTTTTCAAGCGTCATAATTTTCTTCAGAGTGTAAGCCTTTTCTCTGGCCGGACACTCTTTTGAAGTTGATATGTGTGCTTTTTTGAAGTTAACGCATGTAATTGGCATACAAACTCCAGACTGACCGTGCGTCTAGAAACATTTGTTGCCTGAGCGAACTTTTTGCTTGCATTGGAGCGCAAAATGGTGAAACCTAAAGCAATTGTAGCATTGAGAGAACGGAATGAAATGTTGAACTTTAATTTTTGTGTATTTAGCAAAAACTATTTCTTTGCGGATCTCTAGTCAATTAAAAGTTATTTTTACTTTGCACGTTGGACAGGGAGCAGAGTCTTTAGGCTTAATGTTCACTCTCAGAATTTTTAGGATAGGTATTTCGAACTTTATGTCGACATATAGATCTTCCGTGCTAATATCCGTCGGAATGTCTTTAATGATACCTGATTTCGACATAAAATGAGGAAGAATTTGCGCTTTGTACTTCTATTTGGTCAGTTCAACATTTGTGACTAGATCATTGGCAGCGGCTGCACTTTTCCATCCACTCTTCTTTTAACACAAACTTGTGACAAAATGTTGAAAAGCAAGCAAGCGATGAAAAGTGAGACTTACCCCTCTGCAAAAAGAAATTGAGAAAAATCTGCGGAATCTTCGCAACCACGATGGTAAAAAGGAGGTTATCAAAAAAGGCACTCGAAATTAATAGTATTCTTTATATATTTTTCAGGATAACTACAGAATAGAACACTGGCTGACAAAATAGCAAAAAAGAGACACTATTTAACAGGGTATGTAAGCGCACGCTCGCGATCGACTCATTTTTGAAGCCGACCGCGTGCGCGTGCGCTTCAAATATTTTTTATTGAACCCGACCGCGTGAATTGAAAATACATATAAAGTAAGTGGGATATAGAAAAATATATTGGAATGAATATATCATTTATACTAGCTGGTATCCGCGACTTCGTCCGCGTGCAGGCCTCAAAATATGACCATACCAAATTTTGGCGGCTTAGCCCTGAACGGTCCGAGAAATTTGCCACGCCCATTTATGGGTGGAATTAAAAAAAAATAGGTAGCCTATGTCCATCGGCAGGCCTCAAAATATGACCATACCAAATTTTGTCGAGATCGGTCCAGCGATTTAGCCGTGGAAAGGGAACACACAGACACACAATCACTTTTATATATTAGTATATAATATAAATTACCTATTTGGTATTAATTTTTACGCTATCTTATTTTTATACCCTACATCCGAAGGAATGAGGGTATATTCACTTTGTGCTTCCGTGTGCAACGCATTAAAGGAGGCGTGGCAGGTATGGAAAAGTATATATATTCTTGATCAGTGTCACCTCCTGAGTCGATTTAGCCATGTCCGTAGTCTGTCTGTCTGTCTGTCTGTCTGTCTGTCTGTCTGTCTGTCTGTGGAAATCACGATTACAGGAGAACGAATGAAGCTATCGCGATGAAATTTTGCACGTATATTCTTTGTCATCCGAAACTCTGTGGGATTGAAAATGGGATAAATCGGTGCAGCGCCACGCCTACTTTTTTAACAAATACTAATTCTTTTAACAATATTTCAACTTGTAGACTTAGTTTTGAGCTTCAATTTTGTTTCCGAATACATCGGTACAAGTAGATTAAATTTTTAAAAAAAATGGGCGTGTCCGCCAACGAACATATGACATTGATATAAACCGCAATTCCAGAATAACGGTTGGAAAAATTGACTTGAAATTCGGTACGAATATTCTCTGCCATCATAGATAACTCTGTATTGAAAATGGGGAAAATCGGCGGAGTGACACGCCTACTTTTTATAACAAATTCTTCTGTGCTTTTCAAATGTGCTTTATAAATATGTATAATAAAGGTTGCTGGGATGTAGGGTATATAAGCTTCGGTCTGACCGAAGGTACCCTTACTAGTTATTAAGTATGTTTAATTCAATATTATTACAAGAGAAACATCATTAGAAGCATTAGAGATGCAATAGTTAAAGCAATAAGTTTTAGGTTTTTCTCGATTTTTTGTTCTTGTGATACATGATGTATGATGTTTCAAAGTTTAATCAAATAATTTTTAAAACACAATTATTTTTTACAACTTTATTTCATAATTAATAATAATTAATGGATGGATTCTGCTGATCTCCTGGCTTGGTTTCTATAGTTCTTTAAGCCCATTGCTTGACGATTGGAAGTTGCCATCACGACTTTTGACCTGGTATATAAGGAACGAATGGTCGCTTTATAGTCATATACATATATCGCTCCGCTGGATTACGTCTTCGTCGGACCAGACGCAGATGTCGGGCCGATTTTCATAGAAAGAGCTCTGTGGATAATTAAACCCTTCGCCATGACGCGCTTGATGAAGGATTCGACCATCCAAGGAGCTCTTTCTATGAAAATCGTTTTGAGGCCGTTGAATACGTTCCACATGGAAATCATCGCTCCGAATTGAAAACTTTATGAACAACGCGACATCACCGAATAATACAAATTCACACAATTTAAAATAATGTTTTCAAACTTTTTCAAATATGTATGTATATCGATTTAAAAAAAGATTTGATATTAAAGAAATAACTATTTTATTTTTGTATATCTAAAAACTGGAATAGATTTTATTTTAGTTTAAGGCATACAATTATTTTTGAACCGTAAATAGCTAAAACCAAATGCTTCTTGCATTTGGACATCGTAGCACAAAATAAACTTTGTCTGGAATCTTGAGAAATATTTTACAATGAAAAATAGTTTATACCAAAATGAGGAGTTCTGGTGCCATCAAAGCCCACCAAATTAGCCCATAAATCCAATGTGTCCGACAATCACGCAAATTAGTGGCAGATTTTCGAAAATAATGCTAAGGCGGTTTTCACACCAATGAGACAGAGACAAAGAGACAAAATTTTGTTCTTGTTTTGTTAATAAAATTGTAAGAAGAACAAGCGGATGAATTTGTCTCTTTGGTTCATTTTTGTCTCACTGCATTCCGTGAGACAAAGAGACAAAAGTGTTGTCGCACCAATACAGTAAAAGTGTATTAAGCTTTGGAGTGGAATTTAGTCCCTTTTGTGAAATTCGGACTAAATTTTACTACTTTGTACAATAGAAGTGCATGGCTGCGCTATTAGATTAAAGTATACCTTGTGTAGTTTTTATCAGTTTTTTGTTGTCGCTGTCCTAATTATTATCGGAAGTCGGAAAATCATAAACGTAAGTAAATATTTTTTAATAAAAAACCAAACATTATTTAATTTACAATATAAGCGAAGGCTATAAATTGGTTTATGGAATTTTTTCTTAATAACCTATTTGATTCCATAATTGCAATTAAAATATGAAACTGTTGAAAAAATTGTCGGCTTCGATTTAGTACGATTTTATTTGTAACAATGACAGAACGGCAATACTCCCAGCAGTAAAGTACCAAAAAGCTTTCAGACTTTAGTCTCTTCAATGTAAATGCCACAAGAGTCAAAAATGAACACGAACTGTCTCTTTGTCTCTGTCTCATTGGTGTGAAAACCGCCTAAGAAACCAATAAAATGTGGGAAAACCTGTAAACAGCAATTATTTCATACAGCAAAACGTTCAAATTACTTGCAATTATATGATATAAAAGCTAAATAAACAGCGATATAGGAACTACAGTCTTGATTTCTTGCAGTTTATTAACTTAAATTTATAAATTCGTCGTCTTTAGACAATTTTAACGTATGTACAAGCAATAAATTTAAAATAAATACAACAGTACTGTAATACACTCATTAATCATGCAATGAAGTGAATTAAGGTAAATTAAAAGTATGTAATAAAACACAGAAGTACAAAATACAACTAAAAATCTAAAGTATAACTACAAATCTGGCTCATGAACAATGCCATAGAAGAGAATTAATTTAGTCGGATCATGACGGATCAAAAATAAAAATGGAGTGTCCGCTCGGAATAATACATCAGTACCGGAGCGCCTTAAATAAGTCAAAGTGGCAGCGGCTGCCTCTGTTCCCTGCTCGTTGATTTCAATGTCCACTTTATGTATAATGTCCTGGACGAAAAGATCACCTTTTCCAAGTGTAGCACTGAAATGTTGACGGTCCAAGTTGTTTAAATGAAATGCCTTTGAAATGTCGCAGTTAATTAGTGCCTCTTCTTGGGTTTGCCGATTCGTTCTTGTCAATGGTTGCGCAGTAACAGGTGACAGGGGTTTCTGAGCATACATTGCAGCATCAGTCGTATTGGCTTCATCGTCTGTGATGCCAAATTGCGCAAATATCAACGCTGGTTCATTAAATCTATCCATAGGCACAAATTTTGTTTTTGCTGGATGTGTTGTGGGCAGCTGTGATAAGTGCGACGGTCGAAGAGTTAATGATTCACGGAGGCCCTCATTTAAAACTAGACTTGGTGATGGTAAAGTCTGCAGCGGTCGCTGAGATGCTGCTGAAAAGGATCCTTCAGATGAATCGCATAATACTTTAGCTGGTTGTAATGATGGCTGAGGTGCAAACGCTGTTTTATTTGCTGTTTTATCTGCAGCTCCAATCAAAGACAGATCAGCAACGCCGTCAATGAAGATATCTTTGATGCCAAGTCGATTGAGGGCCTCTCGTAAGTTTAAGCTACGAACAAGGTGCATCTTCGGCAGAGCCAACATGGCACTTTTCTTTGTCATTTTAGAAATCAACTCGTCGATTTTCGAAGCATCCAAAAGTTTTTGAAGCTTCTTGAGTTTCGAACGTGATGATTGATTCGGTTGAATTATGTACATCGTCGTTAGATTCGCCTTGTAAGGAAGACCAATGATACGGCAGTCATATTCAGCGGAGTTATAATAGGGGAACTCGCCCCCCGTCGCCATCATTTGAACTTGAATCGGCGAGTTTTGAATACCATCAGGATAAAAGTGATCCTGGACCGTTGCTGTAGAAAAGAATGAGTTCTCCCAAAGACCCTTGAAGTACAGGGCACTCGCTAGTATTACTTTGGTACCACGCACGATGTCACCATTTATTATCTCAGGAATTTTGCCAAAAGTACTGCCTTCGACCCATCGATTTATAAAGTTACGTGCTTCAACGGGCTTCAAGGAAAAGTCCAACGGCACCAAAGATGATTGATAAACTAATTTGCTGGCATAGCTAAAAAGAAAGACAAACAGAATCGATAAATAACAACGAACCTATACCAAAACCTATACGAACCTATTAAAAGCAGAATATAGAAATAAATGTGTGATGATTAAATCTAAATATTCTCATCGTCATCTCAACTTTCCAAGAAATTCTACTGAAGATAATATGCAAATCCATGTAGGTAAGATTTTACCTGAACATTCAACGTTTTTTTCACTTTTTCACTTTTAAGTTTCCATAAAAAACTTTGATACTCGTGAACGTGGATGTGATAATTTGTGCTAATCATACTATCTCACAATTAATTTACAAGTAGCCTGAATCTAGCTCATAGCAGTCTGAGTAAACTTTGCATTAGTAATTTTTTAGCTACTAAAAATTTATGATAACTTCTAACAGTTGAGTTTGTGTTATTTGTATAGATTATCAAGCCGATTGCCGCTTAATTCAGACAAGCTGTAAGTAGTAGAAATAGTATATAGAGTCGAATATACACATATATGTATACGTATAAATTTTGATAGCCAAAAATACGTAAGTCTAAAAAATATTCCGTTTAATCTCAAATTTACATCGCTTTGCTGTCGATTTAAAGTGCTTAAATTGACCTCATTGATCCTTGGGGAATTTTATTTAAATACACGTATAATCATTAAACCTAGTAGTCGACTTTGGTCGAACATTCGACCAATAACATAATCTGTTGAAAAACATTGTTAAAATTAGAGCAAAAACCACAATAAAAAGCATTACTTCGTGATATTTTCATAAATTATATTTTCCTCTCTCTTTCTATTAAATTTTCCAGTAATTTCCAACGTATTCAATAGCACAAACAGAAAATATTAACGAGATGTTCCCAATTTTGCATTTCACCAACAAAACAATTCTGCTGCTCATTTTTCTCCTATTTGAATGCATTGAAGAATACTGCAAAATGTTCTATTTACTTGGAAAATGTCAGCAGATCTGTGTGTTTGAACAAGAAAAACATTGAACATTCCTCTGTACAAATAGAAAGAAGCGACTGGAAGTGCATGTCTTGGTCGAAAAGAAAACCAATCGGAATCGGTTTAACATTCATTATTATTAAATTTTAATTTCGATCAGTTCTTTTATTTAAGTGTAGTTTTCAACCTTAATTTAATTCACGGTGTATTTCGTTTGTATTGTCGCGTTTTATAACCGGTTCTTATCAAATTTTTAAATTAAATTAAATTCTTTATGGACTGAAAACATTCGCATCGTTTCGATGTGTTTACTTACAGATAATCCGAATTTAGCTCATAACCAGTTTGCGTAAATATTCCATTGGCAATTTTTATAATGTGCTCTACAAACTTTCCGTTGGGCGAGTCGAAATTTCTAATATTATTTGTTGCAGCGGTATTCTTCCAGTTGGAATTCTTGTTCAATTCTTCATCTTCGCCTCCTCCTCCTCCTCCTCCTCCGTTCGCACTTTTGCTATTACCTGTCTGTAGATCTTCCAGCAAATAACCGAATTCAGTGTGAAATTTGCTCGTTTTGGTGAAAATGTCGCTTCCATTATCGCGGTCGAATATACTTTGCAGCTCTTGATAGCTTCTGCCCTTGGCACCAAGCATTAAGAGAGCCAAAGCCGACATGATGCTGAGAGGTGAGAACACTTCACTGCGTCTGTAAGCTGCTTGTTCCGCCAGCAGTTGGCCGATATTATGGCCAAATCTCAATACAGACACGGAAATTTGCTCGGAGATACTTTCGTCAAATAAATGCTTGCTCAAAGGTGGAGAAAAAGAGTTAAGATTTGTCTCTGCCTCTTGACGAATAAATGCATTTTCCTCCTTTATCTGTTCTCGCGCAATATCTTCGAATTTTAAGGCACAATAAACAAAGAAGACTCGTGTTATTCCAATAAGAAGCAAAATACATGTGGAATGTAAACCATGAAAAACCATTTTAACAAGTTTTTCTAATTCCTCTCTTCTTTCTAGCAACGCTTTTATACGCCTTTTATAGACATTTGGATACAGCCACAAAATCGTTGTCGAGGACAGCAATTGAATCACTAAACTAAACTCACTGCAATTTTGCGATAGTAATTTTGGTGAAGGAATCTGCCGACTTGATTATCTGGTTGGGAATTTCATCTCTCTCTCTCTCTGAACGAGCTCCTTCTCGCTGCACTCTCGCAATTCCCTCGCTTAACACGAGAAGCTGGTTTAACGGGCTGTGACGTCACTTGTAACGAGCAATTGTTGCACTTTTGCAAATGCTTCGCATGTGAGATCCCAGCGGCAGAGAGAGAGAGAGAGAGAGAGATTCAGAGTTTCGTGTTGTTCTCTGCAATATACAGTTGTTTTAAACTATAATTTGATTGATGTTTTTAAAATGTAGGAATTCAATCATAGAGAAAGAAATTATAGAGAGAAACTCTTTCTCTATCATTGAAATGAACAGAATAGCAAAAATAGCCAATTAGCTTTTCCCCCATTCAGGATTTACATAAGTAATTAATTGCAATTATTTTATATTATAATACTTTGTAAACATTTTAAAAATTGATCCTGTAAATACCATTGCGACAATATTATTATTATCATAATATAAACTTATCCATGAGGAACTTACTCATTTCAATTCATTGTCAATATGTGTTACCTGTAATTTTAACATTTCCTTAGCGTGACTGGTTTTTCAATCTGATTCACAGTTTGTTTGCCTTGGATGGCAGCCGAAGTTGATAAATGGACAGCTCTTTTGTGAATAAAATTCACATAACTTGCTTGGGAATTTCCGAAACTTATTCGGAAATCTCTCTCTCTCTCTCTTTCGCCTCCGTCTCCGCCTCACTTTCGAAAAATCATCTATCAGCAGCGAAGTTATCACCGCAGCTTGCGCATAATAATTTTCGAAACCACTGATTTATTTCTCCGCGAATGAATTCATTGCTGATAACACATAAATAATTATTCGTAAATTAAATGGCAAAAAAACAAGCACATTGCGACCAACTAGACGAAGAGCAGCACTACGCTGAGTTGATCAACGAACGTTGGATCAGTTTCGCAGCTCGGTTAAAGCCGACAACATCGATACTAATAATCGTGGTCAAACTATTTAATGATTGTGTAAACACACACATATACACAATAACACAAATAGTCGCTTTACGATGAGTTACATTAATTTATATTCTGTGCTGTTTGTGGTCTTTTCTGCCCTCACTCATAGAACGGCTTCTTCAAGCTTGCAATTCTCACAAATAGGCCGAAATCTCTCGTTGTCGTGGGAGGATCCATCTCTGAGTTCTGCAGAGCATTTCGACGCACGCGTTTCCGATTTAATTGCATACGATGTGTTGCAATTTGCTCAGAATGTGTGCCAACGGATGATCGAGGACGAACCCACAGCTAAGAAATATATATTCTCTCCCGTCAGTATAATGTCTGTACTGTCGATGTTGATGGTCGGCGCAAAGGGCTCAACTTACAAGGAGTTTCAGAGGATTTTCACTCTCGAATCGGATGTAGAACTAGCAAATAACCCTGCTAAATTTTATACTGAACTCGGTTATCTGCTGAAGGATCTGCAGAGTCACGAGTCGCATCAATTATTACGTTCACGAGCGAATGCCGCCTGGCGCAATACACAGCCTTTTTTCAGTTTCGGAAGGCGAAATCGCCATAACGAATATTTCGAGCATATCACTAAAGTTGCGAACGGAATTTTTACTCAAGCCGGTTACAGCTTAAATCCGGATTATCTGTAAGTTGGAAAGAAATAGTTTTTGAAGGTCGACATACATACAGATTATAAATTTGATAGGTTAAAATATTCATAGCAGCTCATAAACTTACTTCCGCATGTTTAAAAAAAGTATTCATTCAATTTGTGGTACGATTAGCTATCTAAGTGAAATGCCTTTGAATTTGTATTGTATTGACCTAGTTCAAATAAGGAATTTAAATGTATTATAAAAAAATGGTTTTCACTACTTTCTGCCTACTTTCAGTTATGTCATGAATTCGATCTATGAAGCTACATTGGAATCATTGGACTTTGCTTATAAATCCGCAGAATCTAAGGACTTTATAAACAGTTGGGTGGAGCGTAAAACATTTGGAAAAATTAAAAACCTCTTACAACAAAATCCCACGCAGGAAGACAGAGTAATCATAGCGAGTAGCCTTTACTTTAAGGGATTCTGGGAATATTACTTCGTTCATACAAGTTACGATGCTTTTTATCCGAATGGCAGACAACAGGAGCCGCTGAACGTACCGCTGATGTTCACAATAGGCACGTTTCCATATTATCTATCAACGGAATATGGTTGCGAAATTATTGGTCTGCCCTATCAGGATAACCTGACAACCATGTATATCATAAAACCAAATGACTCGACCAGAGTGAAGGTTAAAGAACTGCAACGTGTTCTGGATGCTGGGCAGATCGAGCAACTGATCTCGAAAATGGTGCGATTGTCAGCTAGTGTGGCTCTGCCGAGAATGCATTTTGTGAGCAGAACTGACTTGAAATCCATCGTCGCTCGCCTTGGTGTTAAGAATATTTTTGATCGTAATCTCAGCGACCTGTCACTGATTGGAAGCTTAAATAATTTACGAGCAAATGATGTGCAACCTCTGGCGAGTCAAAGCACACTAAATAAGTTGCACCTTGACCAATTGGAGAGAGAACGCAGGAGTCCTTCCGGAAATTCAGGTCTCTTTATTACTGAAATCCTACACCAAGTTGATATTGATATCCACGAAACGGGAACAGAAGCGGCTGCTGCTACAGCAGCGTTTGCAACGAAAGTAGGGCCACCTATTGCATTCCGTGCGGATGCCCCATTTATGTTCCTCATTCGTCACGATCCCACAAAACTAATTTTATTCTTTGGAATGGTGAATGAACCCGAAATATGAAAATATGTATTAATATGACGTACTATACGTTTATTAAATATGTATGCAGCTTAGCCGTGGTTAAGCGAAACTTCATCTACCGTTATAGTCCGATGAGTAACGTCTACCTCCAGTAAAATTAATATTAATACTTTACGACAGACTTACTTATATACTACGGCAATTACAGACTAACTTATATACTACGACAATTACTATTATAATATATATGAAGCTAGCGATTATCTATACAACTTTGTTGTACAACGTTGCTTTGTTGTACAGAATTTGGCAATGTTGTTACGAGAAAGCAACCCTGTTGCGGTATTTGTATGAAGATCAAAAAATTCTGAATTCTTGTTTTACAAGTTTGTACAGAGAATTGGTAGCTTTACAGAACAATTAATGTACATATCGGTGTTTATAGATATAAATTAATATTTTCTATATATGTTAAAAGGCTACTTTTACCTTTTACCCAAATGCTCCAATCGTGTTTTAAATTTGGTTGTTGATGTAGTTGGTTGCCTCAGATGCCAAAAACAACAACAAAAAATTCCGCTCCCCTCTACTTCTGTGAAAGTTGGCTGATTTAGCACCCTGTGCATATATATACCGTTATGTATATAAGTAATTTTAATATCTTTCATTTCTACAAATAAACTTTTATCGAGAAACTTATAGTTTTCGGAAAAAATGAACTTTTGAGTTTTTACTATATATTTTAAACTCCTTTTTGATTTTTTTTAAGGTTCAAAATTGCATTAATAACATTAAATGTCCTTATTTTATGAAAGCTCATATCGCAACTTCTCCTCACATATTTTTTATTAATTTTTTATTGGCACCCGCCAAGCTTTGGCGACGTGACAGTCGTAGCTGCATAGTCTGTGGCAAACTCAAGTATAAAAATAGAATAGAGGGAGCAAAATCGGATGGCTCACACGTTGCACATATAATCCTTACGGACAGAACTGATGGTAAAAGAAAATGCCCATTTGAGTACATTGCACTCAGCGATTAACTTTGTAGAATTGCAATTGATTCAACATCCAAAAGGAATTGTAATAAATTAAGATTCTTAACAATCGCTCACCATTTAAATTTCAATTCTAACAATATAGTTTTGAACTTTTAATATTATAACGTTTTTAGAGTAATAATTACGTCATTTGGTTACGTGGATATATGAGAATGCTGTTGCCAATATTTCTGCAACAGTCATTTTATGAAGAAAATTATAAATGAAGCTAAAGAGCATAGCATAGCTTTGAGATCACTTTGAAAAATGCAGTAAGCAGCTCAGCCAACAAAATATTTAATTTCTAATACACCAGCAACATTACGTTATGATCGTTTTTCGCACTTACGTGACGTTATTATTTGCAATATTCGTAAAGTGCTTAATTTTCGTCATTTTGTGCTTGTGGTCTTTTACCTTCTGTTACCACAAGAAGGTAATAGTTAAATTCCTCATTATTTGCAATCTGCAATTACTCTTGCATTCAATTTCTTGTTTATAAAAAACTAAACTCTGGCTTCACTTCACAATTGTTATAAGTACAAAAACCAAATACGATATTACGTAATTCGACACCAGTCTTAAAGGTGTCCATTTTCCTACATACTAAAAGAATGTACTAAAATCGCAATCACGTAAGAGTAAAAAGTGCGAACATTTTTTTTCGTTCGGATTTACGAATAAGGATATAATTGTATAGCTAAATGTCAAGAGACTATTATCATTTCGTCGAGCGGTCAACATTATTTTTAGTTTTCCTGATTTCGTTGTTATTTATTCACAAAAAACCGAAATTAGAATTTAGACGGAGTTGATAACGCATACAAACTATCATCAAAGTTTTTTGGAAATAGTACAAGCTGAGTTCACGACAGTTACCGGCTGGTCTCGCCGCTCAATGTCCAAAGTATGCTGCATCTTAGACTTGCAGCCTCTAAAAGTTTCACATCGCAATCAACATGACACTACTGCAATTTGCAGGCGCTCCTCTAATGAAATTAGCTACAACGATTTCTATTGGAATCACATGCACACTAATTGGCCAGTAGTGTTCACCGGCATTTCTAATAAATGGCATTGTCGGCAGCATTGGACGATTCGAGACACCGACAATATAAACGATGAAACATCGGATTCTGCCACGTCCATAAATGCCAATACTGCTATAAATTATGATTACCTCAAACACAAGGTAGGTAACTGCTTGGTGCCAGTAGCAAATTGCTCTCGGGAATATTTCAACAGCCATGCAAAATCCGAGATGAACTTCCATGATTTCCTGGACTACTGGCAGGTGAAGTGTCAGCAGGAAATTAATCACAATGCTATTGTTACAAAGGAAACCATTTGCAACTCCAACTCTAACTTAGTCGAACCCACCGTAAAAACTGAAAATCTCTACCTCAAGGACTGGCATTTGAAGGCTCAAATGCCCGATTACGATTTTTATATAGTTCCTAAATATTTCGCTTCCGACTGGTTGAATGAATACCTCATTGACAATGGAAAAGATGACTATCGATTCGTTTATATGGGACCAAAAGAATCGTGGTGGGTAACAATTATAAGCCTTTACATAAAGAGTAAAGTTGCATGTATTTTGAATATCTTAATAGGACATCATTCCACTCGGATGTCTTTGGTTCTTACAGTTGGTCTACTAATATAGTGGGATGCAAACGTTGGCTGTTGCTGCCACCCGGAGAGGAAAACCGACTAAAAGATCATCTTGGCAATCTGCCACAGCGTATTAGTGAGCATCTCCTGAAGGAGCGATTTGCTCGTTACTTTATCATAGAACAAACCGAGAACGAGTCTCTCTTTGTGCCCAGTGGCTGGTATCATCAGGTGCACAATGTAACGGATACCATCTCAGTCAATCACAACTGGTTTAATGCATGCAATGTCCATCAAATCTGGCTTAATCTTGCTACCAATATGCGGCAGGTCATCGCCGAGATCGAGGATTGTCGTCAGATGGACAATTTCGATGAACATTGTCACACGATGTTGCGTGCCAGTTTCGGCTTGAATTTTTATGATTTTCTTGAAATGTTGGAGTATATAACCGAAAAACGCCTGCGTACGGCCAACAATAATAATAACGCTCAGAGCATCAAAGAAAAAGTGGCCATTCAAAATGCAGAGACATCTGCGAAAGAAATCTTAAGAGACAACAGTGATAAATATTTACTCTACAATTCATACACTTTGAATGACTATCACATCCGATACGATTTGCATTGTATTAATAAAGTCGTCCAAGCAATGCTACAAAACGATGTTATTTGCAAAAGCACTTGTGAAGGATCTTTACATTGCAGGTGTTTAAGCTTAAAGGATTTGACAAAACAGTTTAAGATTTAATTGTACTTTATATATACATATACGATTATGATCAAAATAGGGAAACTATTTTTACAAAATTCAAGGAATACAATATATGTACATATATAGTAATTAATTATTACATATATAGGTCTGTATACACATTAATGAAATATACATACAACAAGCGTAAATATAGTTTATTGTATTGAAAACTTTTTGTTTTCTGATTCGTAGACATCTCCTTATTGCAGGCAAATAACAATGTGTCCAACGAGTTCTTAAATCTCCACCTTTGAACTTATGGTTAATGTTAAAACCCCTGAAATTTAGCGAAGTTTATTGTCTGTTTTGTATTCATTGAAAAAGCGACCTTTAATCCACACTGTTTCTTTTGAACTTTTTCCAATAAACACACCAACAGAAATAATATATGCATATGCACACATGTATGCATGGTTTATCGTTAATACTCGCGAAATGGTCGCAATTGATTTAACTCTATGCAAAAGTTAAATAACTTACAACCTCGAAAGCTTTAGAAGAGTTTATATGATTGTCCAGTGTCAGTTGCTATTCACAAGTTCACCAAGTGCAGAAATAATATTCGGTAAGGAATCTGATCAGTATCATATTTAAATAACCCTGTATTTTACTAAAGGAGTGAAGTAAATTTTTTCGTTATACTCCATCTAGTTGAGTTTAGATTAATTCGCTTCGGTTTAGCTTTTGATTTTCGTAAAATCTTTTTAACAATTTTAACAAGTCTAGAAATACATTTTGAAATGATTTGTGCGTGTGTACATATGCATATGCTTGCAGGCAGTTTGACTAAAAATGTTGGATGGATTTCACCTTTTCCAATTCTTTTACAGAGCTGAAGTCGTAGAACAAGAATGTGGAAGTAGTAACTGCAAAATATTTTTACGTTGAAGATTGGATTAAACTTTGTTTATTGACCAAATTTGAATACACGTAAATGTGGTTTAATGGCGTTAACTGGAGTACGGGTCTTGGAATTAGTTGGATTAGCTCCGGGGCCATTTTGTGGAAAAATACTTGCCGACTTTGGAGCGACAGTTACGCGTGTTGATAGGGTAAGTTGCAATGTGGAAACATGTGGACATGAACATACTTGCTATACATATTAATATTGAGCTTTCGTCTTGCACCTTCCCAGATTTACAACAATGAACTGGATGTCCTGAAACATGGTAAACGCACTTTGGCATTGAACTTGAAAAATTCCAAAGGACAGTTGCTGCTCCGACGTTTATCGAAGCAATACGATGTTCTTATTGAACCATTTCGTCCGGGTGTAATGGAGAAGTTAAACCTGGGCCCGGATAAGTTATGCAGCCATAATCCTCGTCTCATCTATGCGCGTCTTACGGGTTTCGGCCAGTACGGACGGCTAGCACCACGAGCCGGCCACGATATCAACTACGCAGGCATTTCCGGTGTACTTTCCATGCTGGGTCGTCGCAACGAAAAGCCAACGCCGCCGATTAATCTACTCGCCGATTTTGCGGGCGGTGGCTTAATGTGCGCCCTTGGCATTTGCTTAGCTTTGCTGGAGCGCCATCGTTCTGGTTGTGGTCAAGTGGTCGACGCGGCCATGGTTGACGGCGCAGCATATGCAGCGAGTTGGTTAATGATGTCGCAACAGTTGCCACTTTGGGGCAGGGAACGTGGCTGCAACGCCTTGGATGGAGGCGTCTTTTTCTACGATACGTATGAGACTAAAGATGGACGATTTATGACAGTGGGTGCACTGGAGCCGCAGTTCTTTGCATTGCTTAAGGAAAAACTGGAATTACCGCAGCTAACGCAGTTTGCTATGGACGATGAGGAGCATGAAGCTATGACAGAGCTTATGCGTTCGAAGTTTCTCGAAAAGACACAGTTCGAATGGACGCAAATCTTCGAAGATGTCGATGCATGCGTTTACCCGGTATTGGAATTGCACGAGGCTGCGATGCATGATCACAACAAAGAGCGGCAGAGTTTTCAGTCAATTGATGGTGTGGTTATACCAACACCTGCGCCACGTTTAAGTAGAACACCTGGCGTAGTAGCAACAGCCAAGAACAAGAAACAAGAAGAGGAGAGGAATGGCGCTAGGGATACGAGGAATAGCAGAAATCCATTGGATGAAGCGTTGGAAATACTCAAGGATTTGAAACTTACATCCAGCGAATTGCAAGAACTCATAAATGACGACGTTATATTAGTGCCCAAGGAACAAGCCAAACTCTAACCTAAAATGGGATTTGTTCAGATAATCGTTGTAGTGTGAATTAGAATAAGCCAAACTCTAACCTAAAATGGGATTTGTTCAGATAATCATTGTAGTGTGAATTAGAATAAGCCAAACTCTAACCTAAAATGGGATTTGTTCAGATAATCGTTGTAGTGTGAATTAGAATAAGCCAAACTCTAACCTAAAATGGGATTTGTTCAGATAATCGTTGCAGTGTGAATTAGAATAAGCATATTAGAATATATGTACATATATTATTGATAGTTTATGGCTTAGGATACAAAAGAGAGAGTTCAATTAATGCATGCACACGTTTAAACATTACATTCAAAGCATTTGAAAATCATTAAATGCAGGCGTTATTTTAATTAGTTGAAGGAAAGCTTCGTGTTCCTTTGATAAGTTTGCTACCAATAAATTCGTCTAAGTATCGTCTAAAAATCATCTTAACATTATTTAGTTTTAATAAATGCTTTGTTTAAATCGTTTAAACACAGAATGTTTCTATGATCCGTTGTTCTTTCAATGCTTTCAATGAAACACAAAGTTCACATTAAAAATTTTTATTTCATTATATACAATTTTTAAAAAAATAGTGATCACAATATTCGGCTTAAATCAGTGTCTTCCATTGAATACGTGAAATTGGCTGTTATCAGCATGAAAGGACTGTTTAAAGTACATATGTAAATCTGTTTTCATACAGCGATCAAAATGTATCAAAAAGGGGGTTATTTTTTGCCAAAATATTTCTTTCAAGGCAGCTGATGATTTTGTTCGAGATTACACAGAATCATTCCTTGCATCTCCGATGATTCGTAATTTGGTTGCTAATTTGTACATATGTTGAAATATAACTAAAAGAATTTTGCAACAGATGATCTACATAAATGAAAGAAGAAAAATTCTTAAATAATATTCTAACATTTCGGATTAATAAAATACAATGGAATTGATGCCACTTGCCTTTTAATATTATAAGGCGAGCAGAATAGTAGAATGGAATGGGTACATGAAATTAAATTATAGGAACAACAATTGGCATCGGCGTCGAAATTTTCATGTTTTGTAAATGATTAATTCATGTACATTCGATTGTCGCGCAATTTGCGCAACTGTCGCAAAGCCCAACCGCAGAGTGACTTTGTGCGCGGGGCTGCAGACCTCTTTCTCTCGATTAAGAACTTAAATATTATGGTATCGCCCAAGAAAGGACAGAGACCGCGTCCGAAAGCATAACTTAGATCACCGAGCAGTCCAGCAACAGCTGCGGCCATTGTTTCCGTGGTGTGAGGATCAATAGCGACGCGCTTAATAAATGCAAAAATGTCGATTAAATAAGGCTCCACTTGACAAATGGCAGCATTCAGATCTTGATCGAAACATTTGAGACCCTGTATTACGCCAGTATAACCATCCAGAATACTTTCTCGCAGCTCATTCAAATAATCAACCATTTCGTAATTGTTCGAATCAATCTGATAAACAAAAGAAAACAAGAAACCAACAGTTTCATATCATTGCAAGAAAAGATATGTAGCTGTGTAAATTACCTGGACTTGGGAAGCAGCTCGCAGTATTCCTAGAACAATGCTCATATATCTTATAAAGTCATTGCCAATGCTAAGTGCCATATCGCCCATAGCAGACAATATTAGAGGTTTTATGCTGCGATGCAAGGATGGTTCGGCTAAATTAGCGATGAATAAGTGTAAAATATCGTTGCAATATGGAACAGCGAGCTGGCGAAGAGCGCGGCATATATCGCCAGCGAGGCCAACAGCAGCGCAACATGTTTGATACTCGCGATGGTTTTGCACACCCCCAAAAAGGAAAGGTTTGAATGCTTCGACATAGTTAATGAATTTAAAACCCAACGTCTCCACTAATGTAGAAACTACTAAGAAAATGTTTTCTTGTAGGGAACTGGATTTGCCAGCATTGCTCTGGAACATGTTGAACAGAGCCGACATTATGGAGTCGGCAATTTGAGAACCATCTTCCTCACGGACGCGACGCATTACACTTTGCAAAGTCGCACAGAGTAGGGACTGCAAATCGGTGAACTCATAACGATGTTTGGTGGTTGCGATGAAGGAATCCATCTGAAACACGTGGTTGATTCGATCGATAATAAGAAATGTTGTTCGACGCACAACCACATAACAATCAAGCGGCGAGTTTTTAAGCATCTGCATGAGGGCTTCGTAAGTGGCAGCCCGAAGGTTAGCTTCAGTTACGTCCTTACGTTCGCTGGTCGAAATAAGATTGGCGATGATGTTTTCGTAATACGGAGACAAGACATAAGTTTGCGGAATGGCATTGCTGTCGTTGCTGCGGGCAGCATTATAGGCGGCATCCGAGAGGCCAATGAAGCCCCAGCAAACGTTCGCCGCGACACGTGGTTCCGACTTCAGTCCCGTGATGAAGCAATCCAATATGCCACCGAGACATCTTTCGTCGATGACGGCATCCGGAGCCAGCTGAAAACAAAGAAAATCATTTATTGCTGAAGGTTGTTGCTAGGATGGTGAAATCGTACATTGCAGATGCGGCCAAGTGTCCAGGCAGTAGTAGCGCGCACTATACCACTATGATCATACATAAAACGCATTACGATGGGCAATGATTGATTTGCGAGCTGTTGAACCGTCGGCTTTTTGAGCCCACCTAAAATCGAACCGAATGTCAGGATTCCGGCATCACGGAAACGCCAATTGATTGATTCAATGTGGGTATTTATGAATGGGAAGACGTAAGGTACAATGTCGTCTTCACAGCAATTGGACAAAAGCGATAGGCAGACAGATGCTGCTCTAGCTGGATTCCAACGGTCGTCTTCTTCGGTTTCGTCCTGTTTGCTTAGCTTCTCGATTAGCAGTGGCGCCAAATATTTCAAGGCTACAAGCGTATAGCGCTTGGAAACACGGTTGCCTGCTCCGACGACTCCGACTCTTTTCTTGGCAATTTCCCGCAATTCGATTTCCTCATCACAAACATTTGACCAAAATTCAATGCCCTGCAGTGATATTTGGAAGTTGTCCGATTTAACCGCTGCCAGCGTAATAGGAAACAAAGCTGGAATCATGTAGGGCTCCATATACTGATAGTACAAGGACAAAATCTTCACCAGACATTGCAAGCCCGCAACGGCGATCAAGGGCTCGGGTGACTGTGTCGCAAAGCAAACTGCATCCATGACAGTATTACGCTCCAAGTCGTTAGCGAAACTGGCTCTAGTGAATTCGAGGGAATTGATTAAGGCGTTCGTGGCAGCAAGACGAACATGATTGCTCGGTTGGTCAATTCGGACGCCGTGAAGGATAGCACTAAGGATTTGATTGGACTGATGCTCCAATACACCATGGCGAATGTCTTGACAAATGTAGCCTAAAGAAAGAATTTATGTCGTTACACTCGGGGTTATTAAAGAAAACACAACACAAACCGATGGCTTCCAGGGCTGCTTCACGCTGAGTATCGCTGGAATTTTCGGCGATTACTTTATTCACTAGCGCCGGAATAACGACAACCCAACGATTGGTTGGCAGCTCGGCGACGGCTACGTAAGCTACACACTGAGCAGCACACGATGGACGAGTGCCCTCGGTACCCAAAGCGGTCAGGATCTACAAGTTGGCGGGAAATAATTATTTAGTACAGACGCGAACCTAGGGATTTAAAAATTCATCTAATATCTTACGTTCTGCTTGATGTACTCGCGAATGGTGTCTGGAATTGACAGCCATCGGCGCTGGAAATGCAGTTTAATCATTTCATCCTTGCTAGTTAACTGATTTTTCAGCTGCAAGCCGGCGGCCATGCGAGAAATGAGACTGTTGGGAATCGTCACGAGAATATCGGACAGAGCTCTTAAAAATTCCGGGAAATTAGCCTCAGCTGAACGTTCTAAATAGGTTTTTGCCCACACAAGCTCGTTTTTATCTTTAATTGAATTGGAAAATACATTTCAAATTAAGAAAGATGATTTTTTTTTTGGAATCAGAAAGTGGGAAAAATGCAAGACCATAAAAAAACTCCCAATAGAAATATTTCCATGGCGTTCAACGTCATTTAAATATATGTAAAATGGAAATTTTCTCTAATGTAATATTTTTCAAATTTACCAAAAAAAAAAAATTCCGGATCAAATTTTTCTAATGAAAATTATGGCCCTATATTTCCAAAATTAGTCCTATTCCAACCTTTTTTGGAATTTGCAAATTTATGAACATTTAAAAAACTATCCGTCAACTGAGGAAAAAACGGCTGCCATTTTGTTTTTTTTTTTTTTTTTTTTTTGTAAGGCAGCAGAAATATTCGAGAAAAAAAATTTAGCCATCAATTCAATTCCAATTTTTTTGCAATAAAAATGATGGCATATTTCCAAAATGAATCCTATTCCAACCTTTTTTGAATTTCAAATTTAAGGAAGTTTGTAAAAATATCCGCTGTCAGAGAAAGAAAAAAAGACTCCATTTTTTTTTTTTTTTCTGAGGCAGCAGAAATACACGAGAAAATTCAATTCAATTCAATTGGAAACTGAAAATTTTTAAGGAATAAATTATACATACCATCCGATACGGTCTTCTCCAGGACATGAACCAACTCCATGATTTGAGAATTCATGTTTATCCTGTGGCCAATAAAATAATTAATGAGCAGAATTTATAAAATAGATCGACTGCCTTCATTCACAATTTGAAACGTAATAAATCACAGCTGCAACAGCGCTGTCATCACCAATACATTGAAAATTTATTTAAATTTCGAATCAAAGTGTGCTGTGAGTCGGTACAGTATTTTTCAATGCAATTCGAAAATATTTTGACATGGCTTACTTTGGCTTTAGTGCTTATTTTACAAAGTGAATAATAATAATAATAATTGAGGTTCATTTGCAATTTATATTGAAATAATTCACGACTAAAAAATCGCAGAAAAATGACATGAAAATCGTTGTCGATTTTAAGTTTTTACATTTCATTAAATAATTGTAGTATTTATTGTAAAAAAATTATTCCATTTATTTAAATATAAATTAAGATTAATTAAATCTTGGCATTAATAATAATAATATTAATAAATGTCGTTTTTTTGGCAATTAAGGTCTGTTTTCTTGCTGAAGGAAATAATAAGAAATCCGATCAAAAATAAACATTTTTCATTATTTTGCGAAAGAATAAATTTATTGAAAATTGGTTTTAAAAATACAAAATTTTACAAGAATGTTTCATTTTGAATTTTGGTTGATTTTTCATATAAATCATATACATAAAGTTTTTAAAGATTCCCCATTGAAAAGAACAAAGAATTTTGTCCGAATGTGGACGAATGATTCTTTAAAGCTTTTCGAAGATGGGATTTTCACATTAAATTATGGAGTATATTCAATAGTTGACAAATAGTTCAATTAATTCAATCTCAAGCAAAGTTGAGTTACAAATGAAGTGCGGCCACTCCTTAGGTTCTTTTTGTGCAGGAAAAACTTCCTGTGCAATACACACACACAAAACGGCGTTTACACGTGATTGGTTAAAGTCCATCATCAGGAATTATTAAAGCATTCGTCATTTACATGTGGCAAGCAGACACGAATTCAGACCGAATCTCCATGAATGCATACATTTTCCTTACATAACTAAGAACAGAAATCATCAACTTGCAATTGGTTAACAACATTATCATACAAAACAGAGAGAGAGAGAGAGAGACAGAGTTCATTTGACGCATTCACACCTTTAAACATTACATTTAAACCTACATTCGAAGCATTTTAAATTCATTAAATGTAGACGTTATTTTAATTATGTAGTTGAAGGAAAGCTTCTTGTTCCTTTGATAAGTTTGCTACCAATAAATTCGCTAAATCGTGTAAAATTTTTAATTATCTTAACATTAGTTAGTATCCATAAATGATTTGTTTAAATCGTTTCTTTGAACAAGAAACTTTCCTATGATCACAGACACATTTCAGCTCTCTCGCTCGCTTTTGCTCACGCTCACGCTCACTCTCACGCTCACTCTCACGCTCTCTCTCTCTCTCCCGCTCTGTCTGTCTCCAACGCACACGCACACGCACACATTCATTTATTCCATGCAAACTCATTCCAATTGTGATACATGCAACGATGCGAACTCCATTCATTACGCTATTTAGGCAATTGTAACTGATACCCACGCCACACGCGCTGCAGAAGCCAAAAATGCCTGCACTCTATAAATAAATCGGTTAGTAATGAAAAGCTGTGTTCTTGAACAAAATAAAATAAATTGTGCTGATGCTCAAATTAATCACGCTTCAGTGGAGCTTTGATTGGGGCTGCACACACACACACACACTTCGCTGCGACCCCCTGAAGTCGATGACTGTCGTGAATCTTCTGAATCATGGACAAATTTTCATACAACAAATGAATCACGGAGGATTCAAGAAGTACATTTTTAAATTACGCATGAATATTATTATTACTGAACGAGATTCGTGTAAAGAAATCATTTTACATTTTATCAACTATTTATAATTTCAAAAGAAAGCAGTAATTCAAATTATGGATTATTAAAGTGTTTGTTTCTATAGAGAAATCGTTTTTTGTATATTCGAAAATAATTTAATTTCGAATTGAAATGAATTAATTTAATTAAATGAAGAAAGAGCATTTTTATCCAATTTGTGGAAGAGTAATTTTCGAGTTTTTATATACAATTTCTCTCTCTCTCTTCTTCGGCAGTTTTTAAGTAAATTATTTTTATAAATACCTTCGATAAAAATATGAAAAATAAACAATTGAATGGAAAGGAAATTTGTTTAAAAATAAATGATTTAATTCAATATTAATTCAATGAAGGCATTTAAAGCATTTTTGCAGCACTTTGATGTGTTGCGGTTGGGAATATTGAAAAGGTATTTTATATTCTCTTAAAAGATCTTAAACGGTTGGATTTCTGCTTGTTGAATCCTTTTTCGCCTGATGTTGGGTCATTATTGACAAGCAATTGTCATCATTGTTATTGTTAATACTTGAATGTGTCAATTAGAGTCTCTGTTGTCGCCTTGGCAGCACCGTGAACAATGAAGATGCAGTGCATGAGATGGCGGTTGGTTTTCGTTGTTCCTGTGTTTATTGTATACGTGAATTATTTGATTTGATTTCGCGGATGTGGTTGTCATTGGTTCATTCATGTTATATTGGAATATTTAACAATTCACATTTCGTTAAACAATTGATTCACGCGAAATGAATCAATTTCGATTTATCAATTTTAAGTTATTATTTTTAAGTTTCGTTATCACAAATGAAACAGATGCCAGCGTTGCAATTTCTATTTTCGCTTCATCGATTTTTTATTCTATAAGTTATGTTTTTTTTTTAATGCATTTATTATTATTATTATTATTAGTTCTCTCAGCGAAGTTTTGTTTCTGTTTCATTTGTTAAATAGTGATGAAAGTAATTCTCCGTTCTTTCTGTTCTGCTGTTCGTTTCGTTTGCTTTACTCTGTTCTGCTTTATCTGTTTGTATATTTCGTTTCTTTTCGCTAATGTAATTTAATGTAAGGTAGTAGGTTGCTTTTGTTATTGTTACTGTTGTTGTTGTTGTTCTTGTCTGCTTTTTAACGTGTTGCACATTTGTTATTTTATTAATATTTAAAAGTTAAAGTTAAAAGTACTCGTTCGTTTGTATATTGGTTACTTAAGTGTTTTACGTTGTATAAAAAATATAAGCGTCATCTTTGGAATTTAATTACTAAATATTTCATAACGTGTTTAAGTGTTTGCTTTATGTATTCTATGCGTTTCGTAGTAAAAATAGTTGTAGTAAGTAGTATAAATAAATGTAAAAAAGTATGTTTTTGTTTGTACGCGTTTTGTTTATTTAGTTGCTGTCAGTCGAAGTCGTCATGTTTCACATTTTATATATAATTTATATTTTCGATTTACTTTTATCTTTGCATTAAAGCAATTTAATTCTAATCTAGTTGAATGAAATTAATAATCATCTTCAATTCAATTCCGTTTAAAATCCTTTGGATTTACTATTAATTAATTAGTAATAAATTTTTTATATACTATCGACGTGCGAATGTCGGCTTTTTTTTTTTTCAACAATTCGTATTTCATTTTTGGGCTTGAATGTGACCTTTTTGTCGTTCAAAATTCTATTATAATAATTTTTGTTCGTCCGATTAACTTTGTAACATACACCACTTATCGCTCTAAACTAATATCACACACGCCCACGCGCCCTTTCCCGATGACTTTAACAACCACAGGCATCAATCAAGTGTCCATCAATTATTCACTCTCGATTCATACCGATTGAAGTAAATCTGTTATTTATTTAACATGTTTATGAACTGAAAAAGCATTTCTCTTCAATATTTTTGTTTTTTTTTTTTTGATAGCTTTTCAGCGTTTTCTTCTTCTTTAACAAAGTTGAAGTTCAGAAATTCTGCTTAAAACTTAAACTAAAATTAAATAATTGTAATGTAAGACTTATTTAAATATATATTTTTAATACATATTTTTTAATTTGTAACAATGTTCTTACAGCGATTTAGATCTGTTTTTCATATTCAAATAAAAAAGCATTGGAAAAGAAGGTCTGAATAATTTTCAGCATTTCAACTTTTATTTTATTTCGTATTTATTTTGTTTTGAAACAACAATTAATGCTTGTAGAAGCATTTGTTGATGTCTATAAATGTTTAATTGAATTTTATATCAATCGTTTTATATTGAAATGAAATTGTTTGAATAAAGATAATTGAAAAAGACAAAAAAATTTATATTTAATTCCCTTTAAAAGTGGCCATTCACACGCACGCACCCACACCCACACACAAACACATTCATGCGATAACAATCAAAATTCATGCATACAAAACTCACAAGCGAATCCACTAAATTCACACACAGTTTCGAAACTACAAAAAGCATCCAGAAACAATTCATTCATCTGGAAAAAATGCATACGATATCAGAGTCATCATTATCAGAGTCACCATTTTCAGATTAGATTCAGGTAAACGTTCTCCAAGAATTGCCATAATGGAAATCACAACCATTACCATTGAATCGCGCGCCATGCAGCCCATACATAAGTCACTCATCAAACAATCAATCGTAATCGAACGAAAACAATTCGTTATTCCTATGATTTAAAGGCGAAAACCGAATTGCATTCAAATCATTGGCAAAATCGCAGTCGCATTCAGAATTAACAATCTTCCATCGCTTTTCACTATGGCAATAAAACATACAAAGGACATTAATATTCAAACTATTTCACTCATTCACATTCACATTCATTAATTTATCACAGACATTCATCATTAGCATACATCACACAAGCAATCATGATTTCTTACTTTCATCTTTGACTATATATTTACTAGGGCGTTGTTTTTGTATGGTTATGAATGAAGAAATAATGAAATTGTTAAATAAGCATTTGTAATTCTTGGAAAAGACTTGTTTCTTCTGTGTAGTTGATGAGATATTTATAATCATTTTGTGGTTGTCCATTTCCGTAGAAAAGTGTTAATTAAAAAACCTTTGATAATTAAAAACTATAGTGTAATAATTAGAAAATAGAATTAATTGTATAGAATCAGTTGGATACATTGGATTTGGGGCCGAGTTATTTTCAGAAACTGTCGCTCACAACAAAAATCTTAATAGTCTAAAATGATGCGATGGGAATGACAAAACAAATGGGGGATAGGAGGATTTGCTGCTTCTCGTAAACAAATTAACTTTACAAAGGAAGTGTTTCTTGCGTCTTAAATTATAATCGATGTGTATATTGAAGTATAATGGAAAAGTTACTTGAATGGAGAGCTATAAAAGAAAGAAGAAAAATTAGTTCATTGAAATACAGACGAAAGTCGAAGAGTTACAAAAGAGAAATGATGTCAAGTGGCTTTTATTATCGTAGTTGGGCAAGTATTAAAAACGAGTAGATATAAAGATGAAATTAAATAATAAAAATACTGAAATTAATCAGCTTTATGAAGAAAATTAGAAAACCTCTTTTCCGCGCCACTATTTCTCTTACTGTACCTCTTCATTCCTTCAACATCATTTACAGCATAATAATAATAATAATATCTCACAATATCTCACCCTTTACTTCTTCTCTTTCTCTCTCTCTCCCTTCATCCACTTCAGCTATTTAAATTGTCGACGTTTTTCCCTATTTAATGTGTGATTGGCTGACCATCACGCAATCTTTTGATCTCCTTGGAAGCCCAACTGCAAAGTGACTTTGTGCGTGATATTTTTGAACGTTTTCCCTCGGCTAGGAATTGCATCAATACACTGTCATCGAAGAGACTGTAGAGTTTCGAGCCGAAAGCATCGCATATATCACCAATTAATCCAGCAGCAGCTGCTATCATCGAATCTGAATTGTCGCCTTCGTGAGCGATGCGCTTAATGAAGCCAATAATATGATTTAAATGCGGTTCTACAAGAAAAACCTCAGAGTTCGGTGGCTTATAAGGACCTTTGAGACCCTGTATGATGCCCGTATAAGCTTCAAGAACACTTTCACGCAGCTCGTTGAGATACTCAAGCATGTCGTAACTGCTCGTATCAACCTGCAGAACCAAGAAAACAGTAGTAAAGAATTAATTCAATCAAATAACAATACAAAAATATATTTAAAATGTTTCAAATAATGCCTTAAACAGAGGTGGACGCATAAGAGACAAAAAACATTCATCAGATCGAAGGAATGGAACAAAATATTAGAAATATTAAAGACAGACCAACGAAAGACTTTCGGGAATGAATCCTAGTCAGGAGTTTACCACAGCGCAAGCCCTACGGAGAGGGAAGAGAAGCAACACCCAAACACAGTTTGACGAACGTATTCCAGAGATGACGTTGGCAGTAAACCGAGCCAAACTGTGGACAGCAATGCTACAGCAATTAAATCTTCGAATCGCTGTCGCAATAACAATTCCAATGCTTGTAATTGTGGACAAAATACTTTCAGCGAACCATGATTCGCAACTATAATCGCCATATCTTAATATAAATACAATATTAATGCATGAACACCGATTTTCCTCTTCTAATGCAGTGCTGGAAAATCATGGAAATCCACCTGCGAATGAAATTCGCGCTTTTTCTCTTCGACCAACACATATGCACTTTCACTCATCTCCTTCTGTTTGTACAGAGAGGAGTTCAATGTTTTTATTTATTAATTTATTAACAAATTCATTATGGAGCACAAAGAAGATCACAGGACCTTATAAGCTGTACAAAAGAACAACTAAGTATACTTCATTATTTAAAACCTAGAATCCAGACTACATTTAAGAGGTGGATAAGAAGGCTATAGAAAAAGCCTTTCATTTATGAAAGAACAAGTTAAATTCAGGCGAATGCAATGCAAAACTGCTTACACAAAAGAAAGATAGTAAGTATAAGATGCTGCGTATCAATAAGTAAAGGTAGGAAATCAGAGAGAGCTGTGATGCCACATCACGCAAGAGCTGTGAATCGCACAGACGTCAGAAAAAACAAAAAAGACTGCACACAGTGAAACTGCAACAGCTTACATCAAAGGCGGATGCGCCTGCCCGATCAATCCCGCCTGAGAAAGCAGAAGACTTCTGTTTTAAAGTGAGCCAATGAAGCCCCCTTAGTAGACTGGACCGATCCCTTACTAGCGTACGAAACCGGGGGATGATGAAATTCCCGACACGGATAGAGCTACCTCGCAAAAACTTGCTGTAAATATAGCCTGGGGAATGGCTTGTGATGACTTTGAAAAGCATAAGAAGGAGTCTGTAATCAAAAAGCACCTTAAGATATCGTACAAGAAGAGGAGCGTTGAGATCTACGAGTCGCAACTAAGGCCTGAGTTTTGCCAGAGTTCAGAGTTAGCTTATTACATTCAGCCCATCTGGAAATAGCGCTAAGATCTTCGCTGATCATATAAGCACCACGGTCAGCATGTCGCTTGTCACAGGCAACAGAATCTGAACATCGTCAGCAAACAGATGAACCATCGAATGTACAACTGAGTTAGGTAGATCATTGATGTAAAGTGTGAAAAGTAGGGGCCCCAGAATAGACCCCTGAAGAACTATGCTTCCCAACTCAAGGAAATCAGATAAAGCTCCAGACGAAGACACACAGTGATGCCGATCGCTCAGGTATGAGTAGATGAGGTTGCTTGCCGAACTGGAAAACTGAAACTGATTTCGGAGCTTTGTACACATGATGGCCCAATCAACCCGATTGAATGCCTTACTAAAGTCGAGAGCAACCAGGAACGAAAGAATCCAGATTTCGGCTAATCTCGTCAGTAATATCGAACAAAGCAGTTGTCGTACTAAACTTTCTCCTGAAGCCTGACTGATTACGATATAGATAAGTGTTACTATTGGAATCTTGGAGAGACATGGTAGAATGCTAATAGGTCTATAGTGGGATTCCAACACTGGTCGTGCACATTTAGCAATAGGAATTATTTTAGCCACTTTCCAAGCCTTGGAGAGCAAGAAAACGTTGGGACAGTGTTAATCATGAAAAGGATATGAACACCAAAAATATGAAAGACCAACGGAGTCAGATTTTAAAGACATGAGAGCAGAGAATACTTCATCAATGGATACATTCCTAAATGCGAAGGCATGATCATTATCTTCATTCGAAGAAAAGTCAGCTCGAGCGCTTGCAATGGGAATGTTATGCAATACAACAAAGTATCTATTGAGGCTGTCAGGACAAATCAATACGGGTGCAGACTTCTTAAAAAAACACCAAACCTATGCGCGCAAGTCCAAAAATCCCCTCCATTGGTGACACCATTAAAACATCTTCTACCATATTCATATGTGGCCTTCCTACTTAAATGTGTGACTCTATTCCTAATTCTTTTGTACCGACACCAATTAGCGGCCGTAGGGACACCTTTGAAAACTCTAAACTCGGTGTCACGAAGTGCTTTAGTTCTAAGATTTGTAGCGTTCATCCAAGGCACATAGACGACTTTTCGGCATAAATCTGGTCAATGGAACAAAGGCGTTAAACAGGCTAGTAATAGCAGAATTTAACTCCGATAATTTAGAGTCCACGTCTATTTGGCTATAAAAACGACTCATACCATACCCCAAGCAAGCGTGAAGCACATTTCTCTGATTCAATCTTTTAAAATCACGAAATTCAAAACAAGGTCTGCTCCTGTTGATCATTGTGTCCAAAGAGATGAAAATGAAAGCGTGTTTTGAGATGTTGGGAATCCAGAAGTGACCAGAGTTACAGATTGCCTGGCGATTGCTTAGAATTAAGAAGTCAAGGAGTGACTGGGAGCCACGTGCTAAATCAAAGTGGGTTGCTAAGCAACAATCGTAGACTGGATCTAAATAAAAACCATTGAAGAAGGGAGCTGTCGACCTTCTAATCGCAGGATCGAGCATGTTCAAATTAAAATCGCCCATTAATACAATGTTCTCAAATTCTCCTGAGATACTGGATAGTACATGAGAGAGACCAGATAGGTCACCACGAGGACGGTAAATGACACCTAGTAAAATAACACACCTACAGAGAAGTACTTTGATGAAAAGAAACTCAAAATCGCAGTAGTCAGGGGAACAGCTAAGAATTGACCAAGAGATATTGTTTGCTATGTAGAACGCAACTCCCCCTCCACGTGAATGGCACCTATCATACCTAACCTTCTCATAACCCTGGATAGAAACAATATCATCACCAACTTCTGGTGCAAGCCAGGTTTCCGACACCCCAACTACATCTAGGTAGCAGCCCTGCAAGACCGATTTTACTTCCTCAAATTTACCAGGCCGATTTTGAACGATTACACTTTGCGCATTAAAATGGCCAACATTAAAATTCTTAACAATATCAGGTAGAGTTTCTCTGGGCATGGCGCAATCACCCGCAATCAGACCACGCAGACTATCTAGCACGTGCGGTTAGAAGTACTCCAAGCGAAACAAAGTTTGCTGAAAAGCGACAAGAAGAATAGTAAGTAAAGAGGAGAGAGAAAGGAGCGTAGCAATGAATGCCTTAACCTACTTAAATAATAACATAAGATTGAAAACATAACTAACATAGTAACAGGAGACCCGCTCGCTAAATGTAAATAAATCAAAATACATAATATAATAAAATGAATGGTAAAATGATGAAGGTTTTTTGAGAGATAACCATCTTTACAGCAACTCCAGATCAGCAAGCCTTTGAATATTGATTCGACTTTCATAACTACCACCCTTCTTAATAATAAACAAGTATCGTCTCCATATGAATGCCTCATCCAACACTCCGTCATATTGCAGATGCTTGTGTCTTCATACAAACACAAAAAGAATTGTTAACATTTGCCAAGCTCTAAATGCAAAACAAGAGAACATTTTGCTGTATTCTTCAATGCATTCAAATAAAAGAAAGATGAGCAACAGAATTGTTTTGTTATTGAAATGAAAAATTGGCTAACATCTCGTTAACATTTTCTGTTTTTTGTGCTATTGAAAGTAGAGTGGAAATTACTAGAAAATTTAATAGAAAGAGAGAGGAAAGCATCATTCATCAGAATATTGCGAATGAATGCTTTTTATTGTCGTTTATGGTCAAATTTTAACATTGTTTTTGTTGTGTACAAGGGAATAGCCCACGGTCGACGACTATTTATAATAAAGTGACATATTACTACTATACACAGGAAAAGTGGCAAAGAAACTGGGACGTGTATGTTGGGTAAAATCAAGAAAGATAGCATATGGGATGGAAGGGAAAGGGACAGGAAAATTTGGGCATAGAAGTTCCAAACATTATCACCGAAAACTCGTTAGTAATAACGAGAAATCAAATGAGGGATATTCTCGCGAAGAGCGATGTCTAACTACGGTTTAATATCAAACTTATCGCAGATATACTTGTTGGTTGAATGGCTGTGTTCTTGCCACTGTCATGATGAGTGTTAGTGAAGCAGACATGACCAAGGAGCACATCAACGCTTGAAAATACTTAATGTACACTATTGGCTAACATATATCATTTTACCAGTGACATAAAACCAATCGACAGTAATGTTTTTAAACCTGTCGAGGTTTAAACATTTTCTTAATAAGCTATAAAATGTAATATACTTTAAATGTGTAATAGAATTTATCAGAATGGATGAATCTATAAAATTTACCTGTAGGTTTGAAGCAGCTTGCAGCATTTCCAAAGCTACATTTAAATATTTTACGAAGTCAGTGCCAATGGCAAGTGCCATATCGCCGAAAGCAGATAATATTTGCGGTTTTATGCTGCGGTGTAAAGATGGTTCGGACAAATTAGCTAACCACAAGTTCATAATATCATCGCAGTACGGAGTAATGTGCTGCAGAAGAGCACGGCAAATGTCGCCAGTGAGGCCGACAGCAGCACAACAGACTTGATACTCCTGATGATTCTTCAGACCCAAGTATAGGAATGGTTTGAATGCTTCCATATACTTCATAAACTTCATGCCCAATAAATCGACCAAGGTAGAAACAGCTAGGAAAGCATCTTCTTGAACGCTTCCTGTTTTGCCAGCACTAGAGCTGAACATTGTAAGCAGAGCCGTCATAATGGCATCCGATATTTGAGGGCCATCTGCTTCACGTACCCGACGCAGTACACTTTGCAAAGTAGCACAAAGTAAAGACTGTAAATCATTATACTGATGATGGTCGTTATAATTGGAAATGTGAGACTCCATTTGCAAGACATGGTTGAGGCGATCGAGAATAACGAGTGTTGTCCGCTGAACAACCAAATAACAATCAAGCGGAGAGTTTTTAATCATGTCCATGAGTGCTTCGTAAGCGGCAGCACGAAGATTAGCTTGTGTTCCGTCTTGACGGTCGGTCGTCTCTAGGAGTTGTGTGATGATGTATTCGAAGTAAGGTGACAAGCAATAAGTTGTCGGAGAAGGGGGGTCGTTATCATCGGCAGGTTGATTGTTAATCGCAGCTTCGTAGGCAGCATCAGAAAGACCAATGATAGCCCAGCAAACATTTGCGGCAACACGAGGTTCCGACTTAAGTCCTTTGATGAAGCACTCCAACAGCGTACCGAGATATCTTTCATTTATAGCGGCTTCAGGAATAACCTGAAAAGAATTTTTTTATTGTTACGTAACACGGAAATCCTTAAGAATCGGAAAAACATACCTCACATATACGGCCAAAGGTCCAAGCAGTGGTATCGCGGACGATAACACTAGAGTCGTACATCAAACGAATCAATGTTGGCATTGCTTGCTCTACAAGCGGTTTAAGAGTGTTAGGCTCCAGCCCACTTAAAATCGAACCGAAAGTCATGACTGCCGCATCGCGGAAACGCCAGTTGGGCGATTCAATGTTAGCATTTATGAATGGGAAGACGTGAGGAACAATTTCGTCTTCACAGCAAGTGGCCAAGAGGATTAGGCAGACGGATGCTGCTTTGGCTGGGTTCCAGTTGTCGTCATCGTCGCATTCGTCCTGTTTTGTCAGTTTCTCCACCAGGACAGGTGTTAGATATTGCAATGCACCGCGAGCATAGTGCTTGGAAACACGGCTTGGGGCTCGGCCCGCATCGTTGGCCTCTTGGATTTCAATCGCCAAATCAATTTCTTCATCGCTAACGTTCGACCAAAATTCAATACCCTGAAGGGCAATTTGATCATTGTCAGATTTAGTTGCTTCCAGAGTGATAGGAAACAATGCTTGAGCCATGTATGGTTCCATAAATTGATAGTACAAGGACAAAATCTTCACCAAACATTGTAAAGCTGCAACACAGACTTGAGAGTCTGATGATTGTGTAGCCTCGCAAACAACTTCCATGATAAAATTACGTTCCACGTCTTTCTCGAAGTTGGCTTTAGTGAACTCAAGCGAATTAAGCAACGCGTTGGTGGCAGCAAGACGAACATGATTACTCGGTTCCTGTTTGCGCATGCCATGAATAATTGCAGTCAGTATTTGATTGGACTGATGTTCAAGAACGCCATCGCGAATGTCTTGACAAATGTAACCTGAAGGAAGAGTCTCGGTTTAGGAGAACCTTTCATCGTTATTAAAAAAAAAACAGTTCAAACCAATTGCTTCCAAAGCTGCCTCACGATCCATTTCGCTGGAGCCTTCTGTAACTACTTTATTCACAAGCGTCTGGATAACTACATTCCAGCGACGAGTAGGCAACTCAGTAACGGCCACGTAGGCTACACATTGGGCGGCACACGATGGGCGCATGTTCTCTGTGCCCAAAGCGGCTAAAATCTGAAAAGGGGAAAACAAGAAATTAGTAATACGCGGCGAAACGAATATTCGAAATGCCATTTATTAAATACAGAAATAGAGTTCGATATCGTACATTTTTCTTGATGTATTCGCGTATGTCTTCGGGGAAATGATGCCATCTTTGCTGATATTGAACATTAATGCTCTCGTCTTTGCTGGTTAAATGATTTTTTAATTGCAATCCGGCTGCCATGCGAGCCACTGGACTATTGCTGATCGTCACCAGAATGTCCGATAGAGCTTTTAAAAACTCCGGCAAATTGGTTTCGGCAGCTTGTTCCAAATAATTCTTCGCCGACAAAAGTTCGTTTTTATCTTTGATAAATTAAAGAGGTCATTTTAAAGGATTTAACTATTTACGATTTAACATTTAACTATAAATTTGTTAAATATACCAAGATATAATTTTTACAATTTTTAATACCCTATTAATATAAATGACACCTAGCATAATCCTATAATTTATAATTCCCTATGGAAATATTTAGATATCAAAATTGATTGTTTACTAACCTGGTGAGACAGTCTTTTCCAGAACCTGTATGAGATGCATGTTGATGTGGGTATTCATGTTGCTGTTGTCCAAAATATCTTAAATAGACGAATGCTAGTATTAACAAGATATTACACTAGACGCCTCTTATTCTTCGCAAATTTAAGACCAGTTACTAAAGCAATAAGAATTGCAAAAACTATGTATTCATAAAATGACGTAGCCTAATGCTTAATTTTGCAGCTGTTGAAATTTCGAAATAATAATTTGCAAATTAATAATTACTACATGCTACAATGAAATTTATCGTTGTTAATTTTTTATTACTTACAATGCTTTTAATACTCCTTATTTAAAATCTTAAATTTATTTTAGTTGTAGTCAAGTTGGATTGATTTTGAACTTCGTCGTCGTCCTCTTTGAGCTTCGTTCTTTTTCAATCGTATTCAGTCGTTTTTTACTAGTAGTCTTCACACGCCTTGATTTAAAAATGTCTTCGTTAGTGTTAGTTGTAAGAAAGCAAATTTATCTTGAATAAATTCGTTTCGGAAATCTCAATTCCAATAGTCAGAATGTGACCAATTTCTTATTAATGTACTATTACTTTTTGGTAAGTTTTAAGAAAACCGGTAGCAACGAACCTTTCCTCACATGCGAAAAATTACAAATGGCGGGTTTCGCTACATGCAAGTTGCCAACTACTTTGCAAACAAAAGAAATGTTTTGGCAGCACCAAATTTCCCAACCACGACGTAAGAATTTGCACGTGAGTTCACTGCTCAAATTTTTCAATTCACTGCTCAAATTTTTCAATTCACTGCTCAAATTTTTGGATGCGTGGACCTCGTTGAACATTTATGGGCAACATTTAAAGACCGTTTAAAAGCCATTTTTGAAATCAGTTTTTAAGTTTTTATGTTTTTTCATGTAGCTGTAGAGGTAAATTCCTTAAGGATCCTTAAGGACCAACCAAGCAACGCAGTGGAACTTAATTTTCGTGAGAGAACTGAACGATAAGCAACCTCTGCTTATCCGTGAGGCGACCAAGCATTGCATAACTGCTGAAAACAGCTGTTTTAATTATATTGAAATTGTTAATGTTCTTTGAGTTAATAAATAAAATTACCTCAAATCAAAAATATATTTGGAGTATACCAAATCGTTGATGGAGTAAATATTATTGTAAATGTTGCAAATAGAAGAAGAAGGGGAAAAAATAAAAGATCGTGTAATGTTAATATAATTTCATTTTTTCACTTCTTCTATTAATTTTTCGATGAAAACGTTGTCATTCATCTTCCAAGCAGTAGATAACAGTAGTTATGTTCTTACAAGGGTTGCCTATGGACAGAAATGAAATTATGAAGCGCCGAGCACGCTTGCTGGAAACTGAGCATTCACTTAGCCGTACACAAAATATATTAAACACTTAAAAGGCTGTAATATTGTATATTGTTTAATAATTTTGAGTTAATTTATAGACCTTTTAAAATAGAAACCTTAAATTAAAATAAAATCATATCAGATTATGAAAATCAAATTGCAAATAATTGACGAGCTGGTGACTCTGTCGTTACGGAAAATGCGGTCCAGACCGCAAATTTTTATGCAAGCTATTCACTTGACGAACTATGCGAATTGTTCCTGCAAGGGTCTGTCTTAGCCCCTTTTCTCTAAAACATTCTAGTTCATGACTTTCCACATGAATCAAATTCCTCAAAAGCAATCTTATACGCCGATGATTCACAAATATATGCGCACTCAAAATCACCCCTTCAAGCTCATACCCTCGTCAAAAATCACCTAGGCTCCATTCAAAATTACTACACCAAGTGGGGAATTAAAATTAATGCCTCCAAAACTCAAGCCATTTGCATCAGAAATGCCTCTGGAAAATGTCCGGCATATGTCTTTCCTGAAAGTAAGCGGTTACATTTAACACTTGGTAATTCCTGCATACCGTTCCAAAACAAACTAAAATACCTGGGAATCTCTTTTAATAATCTCCTGAAGTTCAACGAACATGCCAGATAAAAAATGGGAAAAATAAACGGAATCATTAACTTGCTCGCGAATCTCCTAAACAATAAATCACTTCCACAAAAGCAAAACTGTTGCTCTACAAAGTTGCTATCCGGCCTGCGCTATTGTACGCATTTCCAATATGGTTCTCCCTCAGTGGCGCTGGAATTAGAAATAATTGAAAGAAAAATTTTAAGACTCTGCATTGATAAAAACTACAAAACCAAAAATAAACGATTAACTAACTCCTACATTTACAATAATGCGAAAATAACTCCATTATGTAACTATGCCTTAGCACTACAAAGAAAATTTATAGAAAAACTTCCAATATCATAATAACACCCTTATGGTTGAATAATACACGCAGGAGCTTGAACTCAACTGGCTCAACACAAACTACCTCTCTCCGATCGGGATAACGCGTGATGTCATCGCCCAACGGCAGCCCACCACCGATCCACACCCCTTTTACATCAAATCCACCCCAAATACCAACAGTGATAATCTTTGAATTTTAAACGAAAAATAAATGTATAAATGTATTATTTTCTAAATTATTTATAGTTATTTTAAGTTATTTATAAGTTATATATAAGTTATTTTTAAGTAGATTATCACACTCATGTCACCTTTATAAGTATCGAGCGAAAACTTTGTAAACCCCCTCTAAAAATTCGCCTTTTTAGCGACGCATTGTTTTGTATTGTCTTTTTTCCATAAACAGCAAGAAGCTTTATTGCCATGTCACATCATAAATTAGACATTACGTTATAATCTAATATTATACTAATAGAATCTGTACTAAGAAAATTAAACACATCTGTAAACAAATTTAAAAATAAAGTCTCACTGAATTTGAATTGAATTGACTATGGGAATTGGACGAAATATTGTATTGCATTGCTTGGGTGCACGTATTGAAACCTGTGTATTCGTAGTTTTGCCCTCACGAAATTTAACATGCACATGCATTGTTTGGTTGGGCCTTTATCCTTTAGATCTATGCGTTACATATTTCGGAGCGAATATACGCTTAACACTTGAAGCCATAACCACAACCATAGCGACTAGCATCCAGCAGCACTGGAATCGCCGCTAAGTTCCAGTAAATAAACTAAACAATAACGGCAACCGCCTAACGGCGTATGAAAAAAAAAGACAATATAAGCTGTTAAAAAATGGAAAAAGAATACTCAGTATTCGGAATTAACAATAGTTCATTTTTAAAATGTTAAAAATTTAAGCCAGGCTCATATTGCTCTCACACAAATGTCAAAAGAGAAACAACAACTGGAAAAGAGTACATAAATATTTTGGCCGCTAAGGAAAAATTAGAAATAGATCGAAGATCGAAGGATCGAATAGATCGAGTGGCATAGCGGTGACTCGAAAGGTTAATGGTTTTTTCTTGTTCCCATAACAACCCATGTAATTTTTAGAGTTGATTTAAGCGCTAGACGCTAGTAGCTATGGTTGTGGTTATGGCTTAAAGATAATCTATGCTTGAAAGCGTGCATAGTGAATAATAATGGTATAATAATTTTTTTTCGCCTCAGACATTTTGCGTAAAAGTATTATACAATATGTTGGTATATACTGTAATTGGATTTGTAAGAGCAAAAGAAATTTTTTAGGAACAGCGAAAAACAGAATATTTAATAAAATTTTATCGACTGATCCATACTTTTGTAGAAAAACCACTTAGTTTTACTACAATTTTTGCACATTCCTTAACTTTTTGTTAGTAAAATCTATTATTAGCTCCTATAAATGTGTTGAATGAAATATCCTATTCATTCTTTTTTCACATACATATTTTGTGAAGGAAATTAGGAGGAATGGCGAGTTAATTCGTAAAATTGTGCTATTATACTCTTCTCCAATAATAAACTATTAAGACTCGCGCAAATTACATTTCGCCGGGGCTAGTGCACCAAATGTAAAATTTATATTACGCAAATTAGAAAATTTGCGGCGGTGAGTGAAAATATTTTTTTTTTTCAAAATTAATATACATACATATATTTTCTTGTTTGCCTTAAGTTGCCCCAGAGTTGCTCCCAAAATAGCACCAACCTGACAACAATTTGAAATCAATAATTTGGTACACTTTGTTACAACGAACACAATTGCAAAAGTAGTAGTAGTCTCTGAAATAACATATAAAAGTAAATAGGAGTAGCAAATTTTCAGTATCGGAGACCATTATATGAATTAAACCAAAAGTGCTAAACTTTCTATTATTTCTATTTTTGTCAGAAGTTGTAATTTGTGTTGAAGTTGTTGAGCTTCAAATCAACTTAGCAAACCGAGAAATTTAACTACAAATGGTTAATTATTAGAAGTTATTAAAAGTAAAAATTATATGACGAAAGGTTAATTATTAAAAGTGGACTCCAAACTGAGCCTGATCTTTAACGTGATTCGAGAATCAGAAGGACGGACGGACATGGTTAATTCGATTCAGGAGGTGACAGAAATTTTAGATTTGGCGCAGGGGCCCATCACAAGTATGGCTGAGGGCTGTTCTAAGCAAAGAAAAGACTAAACAAGACAGGAAACTGAAACAAGGGCTGCCCCGCTTGAAAGAAAACTGACACAATACAAGGAATTATAAAAATTACATTGTACAAGAGCTGTGGAAAGCTCAACTCACTATAATGTTAGAGGCAGTCGTTCTTCTGCACCATTAACAGATAGACAAAATCTCATAAAAGGCTTAATAATATCCAATAAGGCGTCATACGCTTTTGGCAGCAATCGCGTTATGCTTTTAAATTCTTTGTGGTTATTCTTCTTGACCTGTTTGATATGGTCGTAAGATATTAAATGTTTTTTGCCGCTGAAGATGTCCTTCGAGTTTGCTTTTGATATGTTTATTCAATTTCTATATGAAATGAAAAAAATATATTATTTAAAATTAATTTATAAAGAAAAGAAAGAAAACTAACTTCCATTCTCCGATTCGTAGCATTTTTATAGGAAATTGGAGGAAAAAACATCAAAGCAGCAGTTACTTGCTTTTGAAAACAGCAAAAACAGTAGTTAGTTGGCTTACTGTGCAACGTAGTCATATTTTATGGAAAGTTTTACATACGTAGCTGACGTTTCTGTCATCTATAGAATAAAAATTTTTTAACAAATATTTTATTTGAGGCAACAAGAAATATCTAAAGAGAAATTTTGTAAATTAATTACAATTAACAAACTGTTATTGCAAGGACTTTACCATAAATTATTCACTTTCGATTAAATTGAATATACAATTGAAATTCGTGACCTGTGCTCGGCCGAATATATCTCACAATATAAGAAAAACCAGCGCTGGAACTAAAGGTAGGCAAAATTTTCCAACTTTGTTCGTTTTCTTATTTCGTTTTGCAATATTTTTACAAAGGTTAGTTTTAATATCATATCAAAATGAAACATAGTCGAAATCGACAGACGTCACCGAAATGGAAACCGTCCATTGGTAATTCTTTCATGGGCTTAATCATTTTTATCCAAACTCTGGGACTGAGTCACCAATTCTATCTGCCCGGCTTGGCTCCTGTTAATTACTGCAACAAAACCGAAGTATCACCTGTATGCAAGGTGAGTTTCTACATAAAAGTTTTCTGTGTAAGAAAACCGACGGAAATTGTGCTGTAAAATGGCTTATTATAGAATTTAATATACTAATTTTTTTAATATAGCGAACTTATAAGTGTACAAATATATAGCAAACATTAATCAGATTAGGTGGAATTTTTGAGAGATAAATGTATTATACTGTCACTGTATTAAGCTCGATATCAATGACTGTAATTCACACCATGCGGAAATGAATGCCGGAACAGTAGCGATAAGAAAAGTGCTTTATCATAACTTTTGTTCCACTTCTGCATGACTATAATGTTTTTAAGTATTTTTGTCACTTTATTCATTGAAAAATTGATTTAGTTCTTAACCAATTTTTACCCGAAACATAAATATTTTTTTCTATAATTCTACTTTTCTCAGTCTGATATTCCGCTGTACGTTAACCGTTTAAATACAGAGGAATCTGTTATTCCATATGAATATCATCACTTCGATTTTTGCACAGCGAATGAGCAAAATTCGCCGGTTGAAAACTTGGGTCAAGTGGTATTTGGTGAACGCATTCGTCCCAGTCCATACAAAATTGAATTCCTCAAGGATGTCAAATGTGAAGTGGTAAGTTTTCAGTGGTTTTTAATAATTGATTTAATAGTAAGTTTTGCTTTATGAAATATTCAGGGATTAAAATGTTTAAATTTTAACAATTTCACACGATTCATTAATACACACTTGTCGAATTATATACAACATTTGCATTTATTCAGTTTGTTTTAATATACGCGATGTTTAATCATAGTCTGATATTAATATTAAAATATTTGATGTATGTTTTGGACCGTACAATCCTTAGTGATTAGCTGAAAAGTTCTGCCTAGAACAGAACCATTGTAACCAAGAAGAGAGCAAAAAATATGTGTGTTCGTTGGAGTATCTTTCGTTTGCGTTCGTTTATTATTCCTATAATTACATAGAGCTAAATAAATTTCATTGCATCTCACTTTATTCATTCTTGCACTTAATTTATGCCGCATACTTTGCCTTACTGCCAACTTTCGTCCTGTTCTGCCCAGGTTTGCTCACGCAGTTACACGGGTGACGCGGACAGCGAACGCCGTTTGATGGTATTGAAGAGAGGCATCATGCTGAACTACCAGCATCACTGGATCGTCGACAACATGCCCGTCACTTGGTGTTATTACATTGAACATTTCAATCAATATTGCAGCACTGGCTTCCCCATGGGTTGCGTTGTGCAACCTGACGAAGACAGCTGCCGCATTAACCAAAAATATAATAAACCGGGCCATTATTACCCCTTCAATCATGTCGATTTAACAATTACCTACCACAGTATTTTGTCCGAGGAATGGGGCGTTGGTTTTCGTGCTGGTGGTCGTATTATATCAGTTAAAGTCGTGCCACGCTCCATAAATCACGTCGACCCAAAGAGACCCGACTGCAGTGAGTCAGAATCGTGGAAGCCGCTCGCCATTAAAAGTACCAACCAGCCACGCGATGGCAAGCTGACCATCACCTACACCTACTCCGTTAAATTCGTGATGAACAACACTGTGAAATGGTCGTCACGTTGGGACTACATCCTGGAGTCCATGCCGCATACAAACATTCAATGGTTCTCAATACTGAATTCGTTGGTCATCGTGCTCTTTTTGTCCGGAATGGTGGCGATGATTATGTTGCGCACTCTGCACAAGGACATCGCACGATACAATCAAATGGAAAGCGGCGAGGATGCCCAAGAGGAGTTCGGCTGGAAGTTGGTGCATGGAGATGTGTTTCGACCTCCGCGAAAGGGAATGCTGCTGTCAGTTTTCCTGGGTTCAGGCGTGCAGGTGACCTGCATGACTCTAATAACTTTGGCTTTTGCTTGTTTGGGTTTCCTCTCGCCGGCCAATCGCGGTGCATTGATGACCTGCGCCATGGTACTGTACGTATCATTGGGTACTCCGGCTGGTTATGTTTCAGCAAGGATCTACAAGAGTTTCGGTGGCATCAAGTGGAAGAGTAACGTTATATTAACCTCGATCCTTTGTCCGGGGTGAGTTGATATGCATTTATCCATCAATTGAACATTTCTTCAATTCAAATTAATTTAAAGAATAATGCTGCACACTTTTATTTATTTATCACATTAACTGAAATTATTTATTTATATTCTAGAATCGTGTTCATACTTTTCTTTGTGATGAATTTAGTGCTGTGGGGTGAGGGAAGCTCCGGCGCCGTGCCATTCAGTACTTTGATAGCTTTGCTGGCGCTTTGGTTTGGCGTCTCGGTTCCGTTGACATTTGTAGGTGCTTACTTCGGATTCCGCAAGCGGGTACAGTTCACATTGTCGCTATCGTTATCTTTCTTCATAAATGTATATGCTCGTTTTCCTTGTTTTTTTAGGCTCTAGAACATCCTGTACGCACCAATCAAATTCCACGCCAAATTCCCGATCAATCCATCTACACTCAACCAATTCCCGGCATTATAATGGGCGGCGTCCTGCCCTTCGGCTGCATCTTCATACAGCTTTTCTTCATCTTGAGTTCGATTTGGTCGAGCCAGATGTACTACATGTTCGGCTTCCTCTTCCTGGTGTTCCTGATACTGATCATAACGTGCTCGGAGACGACCGTTCTACTTTGCTACTTTCATTTGTGCGCAGAAGATTACCACTGGTGGTGGCGCTCCTTCCTCACTTCTGGCTTCACGGCCGTCTACCTGTTCGTCTACTGCTTTCACTACTTCGCCACCAAGCTGTCGATCAAGGACGGAGCCTCGATCTTCTTGTACTTCGGCTACACTGCAATTATGGTATTCTTATTTTTCCTGCTCACCGGAACGATTGGATTCTTTGCCAGCTTCTGGTTCATACGCAAAATCTACAGCGTCGTCAAAGTCGATTAAATGAGAATAGAGAAAAACATCAAAGTGCAGAAATGATTAAGAACGCGCAATAAACAATAAAAAAGAAACTGACAGAGACTTTTGTGCATAAATATGTTTTTATATGTTATCGAATTGAAGGATCATGATGAACATGTTAAACGTAATTATAATAAACATAATAATAATAATAATAATACTAATAATGATACAAATAATTATATATGTATAATAAAGAAATTATTGCAGTAATAATACTTGTAATAATGAACAACTAAAATTATGTAGCTATTTTTAACAATAGTAATAATAATAATAATAATAATAGTCAGTAACCATAACAAAATAATGATAATTGTAACAATTAGAAGCGTAACATGAACTTAAATAATAATAACGATAAAACTAAGTTACACAATTATTATTCTAGAGGAAAGATGTTGTCAGTTAATCATTAATTTCATTACCATTGTTTATGTTATCGAACTATTTAAAAAGCTGTGTGTGTTTTGCAGTAATTCGATGGGATTCCTTAATATTTCCTCATGATTTCAATGTTGTTGCCCGTTCAAAGATGGTCTTCTTCAACGTCTGTGAATTACTAAACCTGCTTATTTTTCTATTAACGCTATTCAAAAGATATTCTGTATGATTTAAAGGAAAACCAGAAATGATTTCATAATAAATAAACTCTTCATGCATAAAAACTGGACGATGCTACAGTGGAATTATCACTGATACATCACTGAAAAACTATAATTTTTTTTTTGTCTTATTAAATGATCTGTAATTATCAAGAAATAAATAAAATATTGAACATAATATTTTCGAAAGAAAATGCTGAAAATGTTATCGAATTATTTATACAAAATTGAAAAGAAAACATCGAATGAATTCGTATGATTTCGATTAATTTCGAATTCACTGAAGGCATTTCTTCGAATAGTGAACATTGGCGAAAGAGAAAGACGGTGGCAAGCAGGCGAAGAATAGGAGTTCATATCAGTTGTCGCCAATGCAAGTGTTGTTTTGATGGTCACTTGATGTCAGCGCCGTTTGTCTCTATCGCTAGGGCAATGCATCCATCGACAACTGACAGCGATATTACGTCATCAGTGACTTTCTTCTAACACCTTCTTCTTCTTCTGGTTCTTTCATTCTAAGCTCGCACTAACAGAATCACACAAGTCAATCCTAGCGTTAGTAAGAGACAGACAGCAAAAAAGCGACCCAGAAGCGGCGCTGGCCTCTTTTTCTACCTCATTTGAGGGTCTTCCGTGTAGGTTTTTCTTGTGTATGCCGCCGAGCTCAAGCCATTTAAAGTGCGAATGGGTTCGACCAGTTTTGGCCAAGTTTTAAACGTAGTCGGTTGAGCGATTTCTTTCTTTTCGTGGCCGACTTTTCACCATGTCGACCAAAAATGCTGAGCAACCCTTGAATAGTGAAGACGGCGAACAATCCGATGATTTTAATACTGCACAGGATGATGTAAGGAATATTGAGCTACGATGTGTGTGCTTTATGAAAAACTTCTTTGTGTATTTCTTGCGATCTGTAAAGGAAGCCTTTGACTTGGACGATTTGCTGCCAACTATTGGCGAATTTGGCAAATACCAGAAGCTGTTGGTGTTTGGCATCTGCCTGCCCGCTTGCATCCCGTGCGGATTCTGTGCCTTCAACCAGCTCTTCATGTCCGACACGCCGGACGATTACTGGTGCCGCGTTCCCGAGCTGTGGGATGTGCCATTGGAGCAGCGCAAATATTTGTCCCTGCCGCAGGTTTTGGTAAGGGTGAAGGGCGGACTTGCTTTTCCACGAGGAAGCCATATTGAAGAAGAAGAAGAAATAGTGAAAAAGAGAACAGAAAAATCGAGAAAAGAAAACAACTACAAAAGCGAATAAGACAAAAAAAGGGAAAACAAAGATTTGGAAAACTGAAATTCTTTGAAAAAGTCTCCGTTTTTATTTAAATTTAAATTTTGTTATTTTTAAACTGGAAACTTTATTTTAATATTCGTGGAAATTGAAGAACTTTTCCAAGCATTTCTAATAAACTTTTCCGAACGGTTTCGACAGGAGGACGACGTCGCCGTCTACAGCAAATGCACTCAATACGCCGTCAACTGGACGCAGCTGCTCGACGACGTCGGCGACATCGACGCCTTGGAGCCGAACGCGTCGTGGTCCGTCGAGCCGTGCCGCCGCGGCTGGGAATACAACACTTCGTCGGTGTGGTCGTCGATCGTCATCGATGTAGGTCCTTACAGCGTCCTCGCACGCTGAGTGTTTGCAGTCGTTGTTGGTGTCATTGCTTCCTTATATGAATTCATGCACATGCGTACGTATTTGGCTCCCGGATCATCGACTCCTCCGTAGCGATAGTCTTCTCCGCACATAACTGCATCCGTAGTCGTTGCTCGGCGTGGCTCCATGTCCATTTACCACTTCGCCATTTAATTTAATCGCGATTCTGATCGTCTTGCAGTTCGATTTGGTGTGTGAGCGCGACATTTATCCGACGATCGGCCTGGCCGCCCTCAACACCGGCGGCCCCGTCGGCGTCTATCTGTTCGGCCTGCTGAACGACCGCGCCGGGCGGCGCTTCTCCTACTTCAGCTGCTTGGCCACGCTGCTGCTGGGCAGCTTGATCACTTCGCTGAGCAGCGACTTCTGGAGCTGGGCCGGCAGTCGCGTCATCGTGGGCCTCACCATTCCCGCCGTCTACCAGATACCGTTCATTATCTGTAAGTAAAACCTTGAAAGTCAGCGCCGCCTCCCAACTGCCAACTGAGTGCTCTTTTCCGTCCGTCGCTGCAGCTCTGGAGCTGGTCGGCGAGAACTACCGTTCGTTTGTCACCGTGATGACGTGCACCTTCTACACGTCGGGCATCATGCTGCTGGCGCTGGTCACCTACCTGGAGCGCGACTGGGTGCGGCTCTCCTACTACACCTCGGTGCCGTTCTACGCCTACTTCCTGTACTTGTTCATCATGCCGGAGTCGCCGCGCTGGCTGCTGATGCGCGGCCGGCTCGAGGAGGCGCTCGAGATACTGGAGCGCATGGCGCGCGTGAACGGGCACGAGTTCCCGGCGGCCATCAAGAGCAAGCTGGAGGCGCGCATCTCGCGCGACAAGCTCAAGGAGAAGAAGAAAGCCGTCAACGTGGGCGTGCGCGATTTGTGTCGGTAGGATTCCTGAAAATCCTATGGAAAACATCGTGCATTAATCCCTTTGTTCACCTTTGTTCTCAAGGACACCGAACATGCGCCTAAAAAGTATCCTCATAACGCTCAGTTGGTTCGCCAACGAGACGGTTTACCTGGGCCTCAGCTACTACGGGCCCTCGCTGGGCAGCAACCAGTATGTCAGCTTTTTCCTGTCCGCCGTCGTCGAGATCCCGAGCTACTTCTGCTGCTGGTACCTCATGGACACGTGGGGTCGACGCTGGCCCCTCAGTCTGTCCATGATCCTGGGGTAAGGCACTGCAACGAGGCGACAATTCATGTTTCATGTGTTTCTTTCCGTAGCGGCGTGGCCTGCGTCATCACTGTCATGATACCGGACGACGCCGTCGACGAGACGCTCATCCTGTACCTGGTGTCGAAGGCGTTGCTGTCCGCCTCCTTCCTCATCATCTACCCCTTCGCCGGGGAGCTGTACCCGACGCAGGTGCGCGGCATCGGCATCGGCGCGTCCAGTTACATCGGCGGCCTGGGCTTGATAGTGATTCCGTTCGTCACGTATTTGGTACTCGTTGTCGTACTTGCTTACTTACTCGCTTACTTTCTCTTTGCGACGGTTGCAGGGCAAGGAAAACCTGAAGCTGCCGCTGGTTATCATGGGATTCGTGTCGATGTTGGGCGGCCTCACCGGCCTCAGGCTGCCCGAGACGCTGCACCACCGCCTGCCGCAGACGCTGGAGGAGGGCGAGGAGTTCGGCAAGAACTGGACCATGAGCGACTGCCTCCACTGCCGCCCCGAACAGTAAGTATGCTGCAGGTCGACAGGTGGCTTCTTGCGGCTGAGTGTAAATGACTGCTTTACAGGACCGCGTCCTCGGAGCCCACCTCCTACGAAAACCTGGACGTGTTGGCCTCGAACACAGCGTCCGAGGTCGAGCTGGAGCTGAGCGCCAGGGCAGCGACGTCGGGCAGCAAGAAGCGCCCCACTTCGCTGCTGAACGAACGGACGCCGCTCGACGCCAGAGCAGCGCGCCGCACCTCGATGAAGCGCTTGGTGCGCCAGATGAGCGTCATGGATACGCAGAAGACGCGCGACGGCACCATGCAGCTGACCCATTGGATTTAAGCGACGCGCCGACGCCGGTGCGCAGTTGTTTGCGCAGTGCACTTTGCAGACATTCAATGTTATCGTACAGACATCTAAATTATTGCAGAAAACACTTAGAAGTATCAATAAACAGCGCTGTCTATCGCTTTTATAAATATGCATGGGGCCACACTTGTGCTTTGTTTTCCTTTCTGCAGCTTCGCATTAAATATCAGCTTAAAGACGGCCGATGGACGACTGCCGCTGATGCAGCTCGCAACTGTTCCAACAACAGAACCCAGAAACTCTTCAACAGACCGAGATTAAAAGCGACAACAGACACAAAACTGCTTCACTTCACAAATCGATTCTTATTCATCTTTTCTGTAAAATTGCATAACTATAATAGCCTAAACACAGTTGGAGTGGCCGGATACAACTTCAATTTTTTCCAGCCGTCAAACTCTGGCGATGACACACAGTTATAGCTGCGTAATCGGGCGTCCATTGTATACAAAAGTTTTTTCTACACAAACAACATCTACACAAAAGAAGAAGAAGACAGCTCTGCCGCCAGCAAAACGCCGCCAGATTAGAAATTAGCCGAACTCTGGCGGCGTAAGTAAGCGACGGAACGTCGTGGGAATCTGGAAAATAACTTTTTTCTCGTTGTCCATAAGAGCCCATGTAATTTTGACAGCTGAGAAATGAAGTTGTATCCGGCCACTCCAACTGTGTTTAGGCTATAAAAAACAAAAAATTAAATAATACTTTAAAGCGGCAAATAAATATATTATTATTATTACAATTAAATACTTGAATCAGTAATTATAAAAGAAAGAAAGAAACTATATTTCTGCTGAATATAGTATGAAAATATATAAAAATAATAAAAACATTAATTTATTAAATTTATTTTGCTGCTCTAACGTAATTAAAGAATTTATTTGTGCTTCTTTTATCAACTGCTCGTCAACAACAACAACTGTTATCGGAACAATTTTAACTTATCGACAGAATTTCGAATAATAATTAATCGTTAACATCACAAACACACACATTCATACATGGAATTAATAAATAAATGCACAGATGTTTTCCTGTTCTAACGATTGTTTTTCTTGTTGTTGCTTCTATTTTCTTTTTAACAATGCTGCCACGAATAGAAACATTTCTCGTTCACTATTCGTTCATACTTTCACTATTAATCGAATAATTAGCGAGCTACCGGAATCGAATCAATGAATTTATCAAGCAGCATATTTTAAACACGGAAATATTTGAGTTTTTGCGTTAATCGTTCTTTAATTTAACGTCGATTTTTAATTGTTATAATTAATGGTTTCGTTCTTCTGTGTTTTAAAAGAATCTCTTAATTATAATCGATAGTAACGAGTGAAACATACGAAGTTTTATTCTGTAGACAATTAATTATATTGACAATTGTATGAAAAAGTGGAAAATTATCAATTAAAATTACACATGTTTCACAAACTTCCGTTAATTTCATTACAGTTGTTCTTTTAACCTTACAATTAACATTTTTCAATTTTGACAAATAGAAAAAATTATCCAACGAACAGATTTTCCTCGTTGACAGCATATAGCTGTCCCTTTCTTGCCGTCGTATAGCGATACGTTTTTGTAGAATTCACGAAAATAGAAGAAACACAAGAAAAGAAAAGTTGACTGCATGACAATCGACAGCAAACATTGTCGTTATTTCATCGTTAATTGCAAAGATCGTGACAACTTATTTAGAAAAATTAATAATAATAACTTAAATATTTTCACATACAAACGAATTTAAGAGGAAGAGTAGGTTAATCGGCGAGCAGTCGATACGAGTATTTAGCTAACAGCAACAACAACAATTAAACATTCGGCGACTTCGGCGTCGTCGTCATCGCCGCTGGTAAACAGGACGGTTACGTTTATCGCTTGTTGTTGTTCAGTTTGCTGTCGTGTTCGATATCGTTATTGCTGTTAGCGTTGTTGTTGTTGTAGCTGTTGCATCTAAAAACATCGATGCATCGATCGGTGGCGTTCGTGTTGCATGCACAGAATCAACATGATTGCCGCATCTCCTTCATCTCGATTTCCATAGCGAGCGCCGAATTAATTCTTGTTTTTTGGGATCGGTGCAAATGCTCGGTGCATTGCAATGGACAGGAAGAATCGCAATAAAAGCATCGCCAAAAACGAAATCCAACGGCGTCGAGTTCAAAGGTTTAACGTCAGCTTTTCAGCCGAAAGCAGGTTGAGTTGGTTGACGACTGTGAAGCTGCAGCACATCGCGATGGATATCGGCGCCTTTATTGACTCAATAATCATATAAATGACTGCACCAGATGCACTGCGAAGTACATCGAAGACCCTCGATCGAACTCAATTTGTTTTGTTACAATCAGAAACACACGAACGCGAAGAAACTCGACAAAAGGTGAATTTTATTGAGCATTTAATAATATACTTTGCGCAGTTTCGTCATTGGCTTGAGCAAAGGCGTTCCACGGCGGCTCTCGCAGAGGTGTCAACTGCTCGCCGCTTTATTTGCCATTAAATGCGCCATCTTTATTTTGTGGATAACTTTTGGAAAAAACAAATAATTTTCTAATTCAAAAGTTTTTGCTTCATTTTCGGTTTTGATTTTGTGTCTGAATTGTTTAACCTCATCATGAATTGGCTACGGTTGCGGCCCCGATTGTTTCGTTCCGTTCCGTTACGTTTCGTTTCTTCGCCAGACAGACAGCAACTCTTTTGTTAGCATGACTTCGTTCGCTGTGAAGTCACTTCGTTGCCTGTTATGTTTATGTGTCAAGTAACTCTCGCCCGCTCGCTTCGTCTCTCTCTCTCTCCCTCCGCCATCGTTTAAGCATGAAACATTTTTGCCGATTTTCGATTTGAACACTTTTATTTATTTTGCTATTCGATTTTTAAGGCTTGTCTTCGCTGTGTAACAATTCGAATAATTTGAAGGTGTGATTAGATCCTCCGAGTCGAGGTTCCCTTAAGAAAAGCATTATGAAAATATAATGTTAATAATAAATTAAACTAAAGAATTCACACGATATTCGTTTACATCAGTTCGTCACAGTTGCACATTATTCACCACAATAAAAAAATGAATGATGAAATTTTCTGTGTTAAAATTATGATTTACGTTTTCCTTTTTTTTTGTTTGTCTATTTATTTTTCATTTGTAATAATCATCTATTGGAATATTTTCATTTTACCTTTCAAATTGACGTTTAAATGGGCGATCGTTTCAAGCGTCGTAAGTCTATTGTGAATAGTTCTCGACTGCGAACTGTCAAATGTCAGCTGATCGTCAAAGGTGAATTTGACAGATTGCGCTTGAGAGGGTTTTTTTTTGGGCAATAAACAATCATTGAGAAGACTTTTCCAATTTCATTCGAATTCATTTTAGCTCGAAAAAGAAGGAACCGAACAAGCGATGAGAGAGAGAGAAAGAGAGAAAGAGAGAGAGAGAGAGAGAGAGAGAGAGAGAGAGACAGAGATTCTACTTAAGAACACATCATCCGTGCTGATAGATTTGTTGAGGCCGGCGACGTCTCGAATATGTGAACCAGGACAGCGGAAAGCATCGCTCAACATGGATTCACTTCGTTGGTTGGCTTTCCGAAGCTCCTTTGGACGATTAGGGGCTCGACACAGACCCGAACAGCAGCTCCTCAACTCGTTGAACAGAGCGTGTTTCGCACTAAGAGAAGCTTAGAACCTAAATCTGGCCTCGCTTGACGTCGTGGTGGTCCTACAGGCCCCAGCTAAGGTACTAGACATGTGGGTCGATCTACAGAAACACATGGAAGCGACAGATCTACTTTTGCTCTGGTCTGAATACGGACGTTATAACCGACGTTCTTATCGACGAGTGGTTAGTTTTTTTCTGGTACCGCGCACTGCGATGGTTTCACCTTCAAAACACGGCGCTTGAAGCAGCAATTAAAATTGAAAACTCTGCATCGCCAGGTGCTTCGAACGCTTGGCTTTTGTTCGCCTCGAAATCAGATCACTGCAACACACAACGGAGCCCCTCATGGAGAGCCGAACATGTTCTGCTTGTCCAATATTTGCCGCATTTTCCGATATCAGTCGCCGTGGATCAGACGCGAGGCGAAGACCCATCGACGTGGACCTTCAAATGTCTTCTTTTGGTCAGAAATGTTGGCTGGATCGGTAGATCCATCGACAGAGATTTGAATGTGTTCCGCGAGCGGCGTAGAGTTGGCTGAAATCTGGAGCAGATGGCAACCCTAAAAGCACAATGCAAAAATTCGTTGCGGTTCGTGTTGCTTTGATCGCGAGAGACGCGTCATCAGATCGCGTTCGTCTCTTTCACAGAGTTGCTTAGCATGTCGCACGCTGTTGTACAGCAACCACAAGTGACCCTTGACCCCTGGTTTCACGAATTGAAAATTCTCCAAAAAGATCCTGCTGAAGTGTCGTGCGATGCTTTCCATAAATCATGCGCATTTCTCGCTTTGCGGCTGACATTTGTGATGCTAGGAATCGGCGTCGACGTGGCTATTAATCGACTGCCGTAAACACTCAATTATTTATTAATCGGGACTTTCATTGATCGCCGTGCGACTGCGTGACTTCGCCGGAGCCAACGACGGCCGCAGGAGCGAAGAGCGGCGAGAGTTGTGCAGCAGCTAAATTGGCTGCCGACAACAACAGCGAACACAGCACAGCTGCTAGCGACTCAGTGGCCAGTGAAAAGCTTGCGATATTTTGTACGTTGTTAATTGTAGCAACAGCAACAACATCGACGAAAACTGAAGCAAAAAGCATGCGTCTGTCTGCGGCGAACCTGCACTTGGCTTTGGCTGTTGATTGTTGGCTGTTGGTTGGCGGTTGGTTGGCTGTGAGTTAGTGAATCGCCGGTGAGTTGGTCCAAGAGCGCAGCATTGATTAATTTATGATGCGACAGAGTTGCTCGCGCCAATCATGGCCAAAACAGGAGCAACATGTCACTGCACATGCTAAAGATGAAGAACAGCAGAGCAGAAAGCGTTGCAGATGGGGGAAAAAAGCCAACAATGCGAAAACGAAGGCGCAAACCAAGAACGACAATAAATTTAAAGCCGCAATAAATACAAAGCGACATCAAACGGAGTCGCGTCAAGTCGCGTTTCAGTGTGCAAGCTGAAGTCTTGATTTCACGAGAATATCTGCCAATTAATCTTATTAAAATGATTGCTCCGGCCACCATCAGAGCCTCTGACACCTGCTCGAGGGGGGCGGGAAGGGGCTGGAATGGGGTGAGAGGTCGGCGTTTGCGTGTTCGGCGGTTCGAGCGCAACGAACGAGCTCACCGCGGACTGTGTAATTGTGCGCTTGTTCCCAAGCCGTTTAAGGAAATCACAAGGCTAAGTAACAGCGAATAGTGGACGGCGATCGTCTGTTCTCTTGTCAGTTCGCTCTCTCTCCGCTCTCTTCGCTGCGCTGACGACTTCCCGCTCAACGCTTTGTCCATGGCATAAATTAAACGCGTTGCGAATCATGCGACTTCCTCATTGAAAGCAAAATCGATCATTTTGACATTTGACGTGAGCTGCTCTGTCTGCGTGCAATCGATACTCCAATAAATATAAATATCTAATAGGAATTCATCCAATTAGAGTTGAAATTGAAATTCTCTCATGCATTATTCAAACTTTAGAAAACAAGCAACCGATGATTATTATTATTATTATTATCATTATTACTACGATTATTATTATATTTTTTTGTTATTAAGCAATTTTTCCAAGAAGAAGACGAAGACGAAGAACAACCGCTGCTGAGAGTTTTCCGCTGAATTAGTTCCGTTATTCAATTAAAGCTGAATTCTGATGAAGCTGCAGCAACACGTCGTTCTTTTTCTTTTTCTTTTTCATTTTCAATTTAAATTTAAACGCATTTCGGAATTGAATTTCACGAATTTCAAGTGAAGATTTACGTGTTCAACTTAACTCACCTCATCACGGCTCAACACACCTCACCACACCTCACCGCGCAGAGGCAATGGAACATCGTGAATGGAAACAATGACCACGTATTATTTATTATTAGCAGTATTATTATTTAATGGGGCCAAAATAAAAAAGAGATCTTTTGTGAATGTCCGGGTCCGAAGATATTTGATATTAACCCACAAATATTATGTGAAGTTCAAAAAGATTGAGTTGCCTTTGTCCGTAAACTGCAGGACAATCGCAGAGCACATGCTTGGGAGTTTCCTTAGCCTCCATGTAGAATCTTCAGTGGTCTATTCCGGACAGACCGATTTGTCAAGCTAGAGACCGAAATCCCCAACAGATAAACAGTTAGAAGTCTTAGATTATTCCTATTAACGAAAATCTTCTTTGAAGCTCCCTTGTCTAAGCTTAGAAGTCTCTGGCCTTCCTCGGAGGTAGTACCTCCTTGGTCCACTTGATAAACTCAAGTTCTGCCTTGATTAACCTAACATCATTCGGTCTATAAGTCCTAGTTGCCCTATCAAAAGGTTCTGGACCTATAAACGTCCATTGAGCCCTCGCAAGGCCTTTTTAATGGGTCTTAATATGACCTTGGATTGAACCTAGTGCCACATCTGCGCATGATCCCAGGACATTGAGTTCCATGCGAAATTCATCCACCAAACCAGATATTCTCTATCAGATCTGCGGGCCCTTAATGCGGGTAAAAGCATAGAGTTTCGCTTGAGAGGTTGCCATAGGTGTTTCCAGATTGTAGTTTGTTGTATCACCATCCTCAAACTGCGTCCCATCCGTTTGCCAAACTTGTGAGGCTGGTTTGGAGAAGCATTAGTCACTCTCCAGGCATCACGTCTAAAAGATATTGACTGTGTAACGCCGATGGAGACCAACTTTTTCCGAATGTTGTCCTTCAGTATGACACACATATTCGACAAGAGTCTGTGGATAGGCAGGGGATTGCTTGCCCCGGTGAAGCCTATACAGACCAACATGTGGAGAATATCATTTATTACACGAGCTAAGGCTTCGTTATACCTTATACCAAGGCCAGCTGAGTGAGTTTTGCTCTTGTAATAGTCGTCAAACGCCAGTAGGATCCATAAAGCCTCGAAAAGCCATAGAACGCCCTTGATGCTTTATGGATAATACTGTTTATGTGTAGACTCCAATACAGCTGTTTGTCTACTGTAGACCATAGATCTCTTCTTCGAGAGGCTTCATAAGTTCCAGCGTGTATTTTGTAGGCCTTCGTTTCAGCGTTCGTTCAGACATCATTCAGGCTGCTGCCCGTCCACTGTGCCTGTGACTAAGTGCTCAGATAGCAAAGCCGCTTCTATGACTGTAGCTAGGCTATGAATTGCCGATTCAGACGACTTACCCGAATGTGATAGTTAGACAGGAGTTCATTTCATGGGGAAACTATTGAAATTGTTCCCTGTCCTGATGTGAAGGTCCAGTATTTTCTCGGCCAGGGATAGGTCTAGTCGGGAACAGACGTTGGTTCAAAGCCACAGCAAAGAAGCTGATGAATTAAAATAGAACACAGAAGTTAACCCTGAACGGAGCCCGCAGCGCCGGGAAGGTGCAGCTGAGGTGAGCGCAATCGATGGTCGTCTGCGCTTCCACAGATTCTCGGTTGCAACCTCTGAACTTTCGTATCTGCGACACGACGCGCTGCTGTGGCATGTGATGCGATGCGATGCATATCGAATGTCTTTAGCAAATTAATTACACAATTAGAAGTATTGCAAGTTGAATGGTTTTGTAATTTATTACCACGTCGTTGATATGTCGGACATGAAGTCTAGAGTCCGGCTTCGTACAGCTGCCGCCGCCGCGGCGCCGCCGCCGATGCTGCTGCTCGACAGCTTCACGCTGCAGAAAGGTGAGAATCTGCTGAGGATCTGGTGACTCCGATTCGGCACTTCGTTCCGCTCACACTTTAAAGCAGCATCGAAAAATTCTTATCGATATCGCCGCGAGTGAAGAGCTGCTGCTTCCATCCGAACGATTCTCTGCGTATCTGCTGCGGAGTGGCCTCGACCTGTCTCCAATCAAAAGCTGCCTGCACAGCGCTTAAATGCAAAAGATTCTTGTGCTGGCCAAGATTTATTGACATGCAAGCGAAGTAGTCGCAAGCGAAGTAAATCAAGTGAACGAAATCGGTTCTCGGAGATGCGAGAAGCTGCGATCGAAGCTGAGCTGAGCGATGAGCAGTTGCAGCTACGGAAAGATCAACACAAAAGCAGCCACAAATGTATTCAAAGCTTGGACAATTTTAGCAGCAGCAACAACAGTTGCTTCTTCTTCTTCTTCTTCTTCTTCATTTACTTTGTAAGCAATTAAAAAAAACACGTGCGATCCGATTTCATTTGATTGGTGACGTTTATTTATTTGCAAAATATTTATTACATTAACTGGGAAAATAAGAAAAAAACAGAACTAAAAGAAAACAAAATTATTTTACAAAAAGAATTTAATTAATATTTGATTGTGGTGAATTTCTATTTTTTATTATTTATATTTTTGTTCTCATTGGAAATGGAATTTTAAGTTTAAAAAGCCGCCAAAATCAGCTTGGAAAGAGTGCAATGATTGGAAGACTGGAAGGATGGGAAAACATGGAAAACTCGATGGATCTGCAGAGTTGCATGGGAAGCTTCCGGTTGAAAATATTGGACGTTTATCCTTAAATTCGACGGAGTTTCGATGTTTTCTTGTGAATTTCTGCTGCTTCGTCATCGCCAATCATCAACTCCAAATTTGTACGAGATTCATGCAGCCTGATTGCCGTTTGTTTGCAACATGTGCTCAATATGGAGAGCAGCCAAAGCTCAGCTTCAAGCTCCAAACAGCGCCAAGCCTCCGAATTCTTTAAAGCTGCAACCAAAAGTAGTTGAGTTGCAAGTAGAATTGCGGCCAAAAATGCTTCCAGCGAAAATGTAACATGTTCCAATAACCAGCCGTCCCCCGCCCCCTTCAACAATCCTCGCTCATCCCTCGTTATGCTGCAATTGAATTATGCACTCAGCCGCTTGTTACTTAAGTCTTTTGTTTTCTATGCAAGAATTGAAAATGAATTCGATATCGAAGAGTCTGGAAGCGGCGTGTGTGTGTGTGTGTGTGTGTGTGGCTGCCTACTCGTGATCACTTTAAATAAGATGTAACAACGATTTAGACTGAAGGGGCAATCAGAAGAAGCGCGAGAAATGCAGAGCGGTTGAGGGAAGGAAGAAGCGAATTTGGTGCTGATTGGAATTTTCTGTTCAATGGCAAAACCAAAGAAATATCATTATAATAACAGCTAGCAACAAGTTGCAGCTTCGCAAACGCAGCCGAACAACAAGTTGCCGTCGCCATCGTCGCGATTCGCCAGCCGCAGACGTCGTCGATTGCCAGGCACTAAAATTAAATGAGCCGCCGCACGACGAAACAATCGAGCGTCGATCGTCGATCGTTGCTGGAAATTATTGTGTTTCTGCGTGTCGATTTCCCCTCCTCCTCCTCCCTGCATTCTCCTTCCTCTCCTGTTTTCGGCTAGAACAAGGAGTGTGCAGTGATTCGTGGACCGATTCGAGATGATTTCGCCACGTCCCTTCGCTTCGTCGGTTGCTTCGTCGGCGAAGAAATCGTGCGATCGCAAAATTAAGTGCTAGTCGAAATGCGCTTGCGGCTCAAATGTCGTCGTTGACGGCGGCGATTCCCCTCCTCGCCTCTGTCTTCGTCTGGTAAAAATTAGCTAAAGACGTCGATTTACAAACTAATATCAATCATCGCAGCCTTCGGAGAAGGTGCAAAACTCTTAAATCAATCCGCCAGAAAACAAGAAAAGTTGAAAAACGCTGTCCTTTGTTTGTAGTTTGTTTCGTGTTCGATAAAGAGCTATTCCATAATTTCCCATCTCCACACAGCTTTATATCGACTTATCGTTGTTTTTCCACACATGAAAGGGAAACAAAGAACACATTTCTAAGGCAAGACAAAAAATATATCGCTTCCGTCAACCAGACGTTGACTGAGCTTTAAACAGATGTGTCTTGGCCTGCATTTATTCATGATGTGTTTATTTTAAATAAGTGACAGACACTGCAAAACATACATCAATCAGATGGCTTCTCAACACGCAGATTTATTCACATCTGCATCAATATTCTAGGAACGTCGCAACGTTTGAGAACTAATCAAAAACATAGCAACAATGAAAGAAGAAATGAAAGTGTTAATTCCAAAAGCAGCGTATAAATCATTGATTCAAACATTCAACTCTTCGATCCTACCTAGAAAGGTCACTGACCTAAAAAGCAGCCCAAGACTTATTTGCGAAGAACTACGATCTCACCTTTAAAAATCCCAAATCTCCGCCTCGAAAATCTTTAATCAAAGCTGTAAAAGTCTCAGATCTCAGATGTAAAAGTCTCTGATTGATCTCAGCATCAAAAGTTCTGATCTAATCATAAAAAGTCTCTGTTCACAGTCTTAAATATCTTCCTCAAAAGTCTCTGATCTGATGTGATCTTTCTCTGTCGGAAACTGAAACTGGTGCCGCCCGCTTCTTGGTACCATTACAGCAAAAGTCACATTCCTCCGTAGACTCAAGACCCAACTTTTTATGGTGCGACGCCCCGTTATTGTTTTTAAGTAATTCTTATTTAAACCAAGACAGATTTTTGCCATTATTGACAGGTATCCATCAAAGAGGAGTTCAGCTACTCTTCTGACTAGACACGGCTCCGGTCCATGAGACATTACCTGCAAAAAAGAGTGTGGTTGGGGACGGAAAGTATTTTTATGTTATTCCATGAAACCTCTTATAAAGCTGGTGCCTTGTAAGAGGTCTGGCTGCCCGCAATTATTACACCTGAGCTTAAGGTCATCACAGATATTGCTCGAAAGGACCGCTACCTGGAATATGCTGAGTGAAGTCCTTTGTCTAAATGCCCCTCACAATACTTCCATAGGTTGATCTCACGATAGCACTGTGCATCCACAATATAATGTAAGCGATAAAGCGCTATAATATATATCAAGGTACTCACAGCGGTTTCTTTGTTAGCTATAGTAGTAATTCCTCGTTGTTGCCTGTCAGCATGAACAGGGCCGTGTCGGTTGACCTACCTCACGATAATCGCCAACTACTTTTTCCAGCGTTATAAGGATGTTAGACTAACAGGTCTGAACGTGCCTGTAGAAATGTAATCCTTCTTTCCCGCGCTAGACATAAAGGAGGTCAGAACTACCCTCTGTAAACGTGGCATGTAGCTAACCTGTTCCGAAGTTTCTTAGGCACGTTCTCCCAGACTTCTGTATCGGCTTTTCGTAATGCCGCATGATTCCATTAACAGCTGGAGAGTTGAAGGGGCCAAATGGCAAAGAGGCCGACTTTGTATCTTCTTTGGTCTCCTTTTTTCCCACTCGTATCCTCTGAAAGTTCTTCGCTCGCCGATAAAAATGGTTTCCAGGAGAACTTCTGCTCTGCCCTCGACGGACCTTTGTTGGTTACATATTCGATGAGTAGTACTCGGAATTTCAACCACGATCCGATTACTTTTATTAAGAAATGGCAGATCATTCGGCGATTAGTTAGTTTTTCTCACTTCAAAGTGTATCCATTTCTGGCTTACAAAGAAGCGGGCAGTAAGCAGCAAATTATACTGTGTGGCTTACGTTGCCAATGAATGATAATTTACAGAGTAGCATTGACCCGTCATTGCATTGGAATTAACTTTCCATATTTACGACGTAATTGCGAATTAAAATTGGAGCTTGAATGCTGCGTTGAGTGAATGATTTAAAGATTTTACTGAATTCTATACCGCCAAAAAGTCTAACAAGCCTAAAACAGCTGAAGCTGTCATTGCTTCGAATAGCGACGTTGTACTGTATCTGTTTCTTACAAACGAAGTACGATAAGCTCGCGATAAGCTGAACATAAAATAAATCAACTTGACCACTTTATTTATTTTTTCTACAGAATAATCGCTTCTCTATTATTTATTAAGTTTAATATAATAATATTAAACTTATATTATTTAAGTTTAATAATTTACCTATTAGTTCACATTATCGCGAGTGCACTGTACTTAAATTCAAGCTTCTCTTCGCTCATCGCTGTGTGTGTTCGCTGTTCCGTGTTCTCGCTGCCGAATTGATGAGCCGTTATTCAGAACTTGATTTCTCTCGCATGAGGAGAGTTTCGCTCTGCTGTCTCCCCGCGCAGGGTATTTTTATCGTCGTAGCCGTGACCTCATCGGAAGGGTGCAAGGGAAAGCATTACGACATCGTGACTTCGTGGCAGCCGAACGTCAATCGCGGCTCGCTGTTGCGTGACGAGTGCGAGAACGAGAGGAAGCTTTCAAAGAGATTTGCAAGAATGAAACGAACGACCTCGACCTTCAAGCGGCAGTCGTTTCGGTCGAAGTGCTAAAAGCATTCAAGGCCGAAGAAGCGTATTTTTAGCCTTGAAGAACCGTTACGGAGTTGCGAATATACTTTTCCAAAGCATTGTTCGCTTCTTCAATCGATTCTTCGTCGTTCTGTGACTTTTTCGACTGTTCGAATCAAAAGGCGTTTTCCCCCTCCTTCCGCCCACTTTCTATTGATGACGTCGGCATTTATTTAGATGCTGAGCAACAACAACAACAACAGCGACGACTTTTCATTCATCGGAAATTGAGAAGAGTTCCGCGCAGACGCTGAAAAAGTACCGAAAAAAAAGGATTTCCGTTTCGCTCCGATGGCACACGTGGAAGTCAGCATCCGATGGAGCGAGTGAAATGGTGTTTCACATGCCACATGCCACATGCAGCACGCCACACGTCCCACGCCCCACGTGGGCGATGCGCTTCGCTGCAGTTCGACTACAGAAACAGCTACGAATCGTCATCACCTGAGCGAGGCACAACGATGACGTCATCCACGGCTGACGGCTCCAGCTGAATGCAGTCGACGTCGACGCCAGCAGCAGCTGCAGCAGCAACAGGAAATAACATTTCACTAATTTTAGATTTGCTGTTGTTGCTTGCCTTTTTTTTGCCGTTATTCTTAAAAGCACCGCACGAAACGGTTTCTCATCAACTGCACAAAAATTAGCACAAAAATTCATAGAACGAAAATCTTCTGCTTCTGCTTCCTCTTCGCCTTTTGTCTTTTGTCTACGCGTGCGAGTCTCTTATTTCACTTGCCTCAAATTACAAGAAAGTAATAACAACAACAACAACAATAATAATACGAAAAAACTGCGTTGTTTGTGTGTTTTTTTTTTGTTGGTTGTGGTTCCGTTTAAATTTCGAAAGTGTTTTTGTTTTTGTTGGCTTCTCTTCAAGTCGCGGCGCGCAGAGTTTAAATGGAAGCCGCTCGAAAATGGCGCCAGGGTGAATGTCAATGTCAAGCGGCAACACTGAGCGCTGAGTTGAGCGATTGCAGCTGCCAGGGTTGCACTGATTGCATTAGCGTTTTCGTCAGTTTGCTTTTTTATGCAGTTCTCTTGCGCAACTGGGTCACGTAAAATAACAAGAAATCCGCTTTTTTCCGGCTTTTTTCCCGCTCCGCATGAAGCAGCGATTTTTGTTTGAATGGTTTTCGTTGTTGTTCATTATACATGAATCATGAGTGCAAGTTCTTCCAGGAAGAAGAAGAAGACGCCGCCAGGATTTGCACTGAAGCCGCTTTTCCACTTCCTACGACTTTTAATATCGAAATTATTGACAATTTCGAGTTTTATACTAATTAAAATTCGACTTTTCTTCAACTCACTTAATTTATATTCATCACAACAAGCAGATCCAAGTGATTCCGACCTTTTCGGCTTGACCGCACTTTAAACACCCTACACTTGCATTCGCGGTGTAAAAAGTAGGCGTGTTTGTAGACCGATTTCCCCCATTTTCAACAGGATACATCCCGCCATAACAGAGTATATTTCTGCCAAAATTCATTCCGATATCTTTAACGGTTTTTCTGTAATCATGCTTTCAACGGACTGATCAGTAATATATATACTTTCCTATATCTATCGCCTTTACTTCGATGTGTTACACATTTCGGCACTAAGTGAATATACCGTTAACCCTTAAGAGTGTTTATAGCATATAAAAATAGCAATAATGACGATTTTTCATTATAATTTGTAATAGCGAATAACTGAAAGTTCAAGCTTGAGCTTCCATTACTTGAAGGACCGTACCTGGAAAACTACTGGAGATATTTTGGTAATGGCAACGCTTATTGAAAGCTTATTTCATTGCTTCTCTTTCATGTAAGCACAGCTTTTTCGATTGGAGCAGTGATTATGTGGCAATATCAAGTAATACGAAAATGGCTACGATTGCTTGCTATTAAATGAAACTTACATCTTTAAGCGATATTTTAAAGATTTAAGAGCGAAAATCGTCGGTCAGGCGAGCTATATAAACAAGAATATAGTTATACTGAACCGTGGGCGCTGAGGAGATTTGTCAGAGGGGCGCCGCTTTGCCTCGATCCGCCTCTGCATGGGAAATGGTAATTAAATTTGGCTTTTAAAATTTATTGTTCAAAATATGTTTATAAATAGATAATGAAGTAATTCAAAAATCAATAAAATTATACTTAAAAATCGGTTTTTATTAGTTTGTTGATTTTGTATTATTTTCGTGTTTTTTTAATTTAGTTTCATTTCCGTTCAATTCGTTTTTAAATCTTCTGAAACCTCGTCTAAGGTGACTAAATTGATTGTTGTTGTTGTTGTTGTGATTGCTACATCTTCAAACATCTCGAATAGCATTCGAAATAACTGAAAATAATCATAATTTTGCCAAAAAACACCTGTAGGCAAAACATGCTTCCGTCGCTGTCGCTGTCGCTGTCGCAGTCGGCGTCGCAGTCGTCGTCAATCAAAACATTGTAATTTTTATAAGCTTTAAACTTTTACCAAAAGAACCAACAACAAATTCTTTATAAAAGCCAAATGCGAAAAGCAACGAAATAAAAGCTGAAAAAATGCCGAAAATCGTTAAAAATCAAACGGGAAAACATCCACAACAACAACAACAGCAACAACAACGGGTTTCTTCTTTTCCATTTGTTTTTATTGAGTTCCAATTTCAATTTTTCTGCTTTTATTTTCGGCTGTTGTTGTTGTTGTTTTTATCCATCGCCAACAAAATGCAAAATTTTGTTCCGATTGCGGCGATTTTTGTTGTTGTTGTTGGATCTTAATATGTAAATGAATTCAGCACATTTCGGTATCTTCATTATATAATGGATATTCATTATTTATAATAATACAACGAAAACCAGAAAAAACAAAACGAAAAAATTCTCACAAAGCAACGAAAAAAATTTAAAATTTTATCGATAAAAATTTTATTGCCGCTTTTATTCTGTTGTTGAGACCCTGAAATGAATGAAAACATTTCCGATTTTAGAGGAAATATTAAAAAAACAAAAATATTCATACTTGAGGGAAAAAATATCATGGGAGAAAAAAAAATATATCATGCTATAAATAAATATAAGAAATATTTGCACAACAGAAATTAAACGAACATGCAACATATCATGAGAGAACCGACATACTACAATTAAAGGAGAATTTTTTGGACAAATCAAAACTGATTATCCAATAAAATCGCATGGGAGAAAAATTAAAGACAATTAAAAGTTTCATCGATAAAGAAATGAAACATTTTATATAAGAAATATAATCAAATATGTATATCATATTGACGAAAGTATTACTATAATTTATATCATGAGAGAAAAACTCGATTTTAAAATATCATTGATTCATCACGAATTTTATAAAACTAAAATAATCAAAATTGTATTATTAACAAAAGGGTAAACAATATTTCTATCATGAGATTAATACAAATCTCATGAGAGAACATTTTTAATCCATTCAAATTACAAGAGAAATAAAAAATTTTATATAAAAAATATATTAAAAAATACGTCATTAATAAAAGCATCAATTTAATGTATGTCATGCGAAAAAATCTTTTGGATGACAACAGAAATCGAATAAAGTAATTTTTTTTGAATAAAACAAAAACCAAAAAAATAAAAATTTCATTTCTTTTAAAAGCAAACAATTTAAGTAATTTTTGAATTTCTTTTATTATTCGATATTTATAGGTAAATCGTAGTTTTTTCGTCAATTTCCAAATTTATCTCATGCGAGAAATATTTTATTACATGATTCTTTTAATGGGAAAATGTTCAAACTGTTAAATTTGCGATTTAATTCATTACGAAATGCAATTTTCGTCCCTCTCTTCAAAGGTTCAATTAATTAAACGAATACGAAAAAAGGAACAGATGGAAAAATCCGATTCAGCTGGAAAATAGAAGCGGAAAAACAAAGAGAAGCGCAAAAAGGAAATCTTAAAAAGAATCGAACCCAATTTAAGCTCACGAATTAAATGCGGGCGACGGCGACGAACGTTTTTCGTACATGCTTCTTAGTCGTCATCGTAAAGAGCGCCGATGACGGCGACGGTGAGAAGCCGGCGGAGAAGCGGCAACAAGGAGTGCCTCGAGTTTGTGGCATGTCGATTATTCGTCGCTATTTCGTAAATGAAGCCAAACGAAGCCGGCTGCCTTCAAGCTTTTTTGCATGTTGAACGCTGTCGCTGTCGCAGTCGCTGTCTCTGTCGCCAGCAGGTCAAATTAGTGAAGACATGACGCGCTGAGACACTCACACACACACATGCATTGCTCATAAAACACCACAGAGCATCACAAAACACGACCGAATGCAACTCTTCGTCGTCGGCCGTCTCAGTCGCCCCTTTGACAACTCCGGCTTCGCAGACTCACAGCTTCGATTTGGCCTCTCGCACCTCGGCTTCGTTCGTCGACGGTTCGTAAATCTTCTTGCACACCTCATGCTAAAAGCATTGTGGGAAACATAATAATAATAATCGAAAGGAAGAGAGTCGCAGCAGCAGCGGCGACACCGAACGACGACGAACTTCAACGAAGTGCAGTGGAAAGAGCTTCGCATTCGTGCATTGAATACACACAACGACAACAACAACGTCGCCAGCACACAATGCTGTACGCTAACAACAGTTAGTTTCTGCTGCAAAGCCTCAGTTCAACCTGTCTAAAAATAGCAGCGTGAGGCTTTCGAAGGAGCTGCAGCGGCGGCCGCCTCACCTTAAGCTAAACGCGAAGTTACGCTAATTCTTTCAATTATCGCTGCAAATGCATTTTTAATGACCATGAAGAATTTAGTATTTCTCTACTTTTAATTATAACGCATTTGTTCGGCATTAATTTTTGCATAACTGTTTTAGAACACTTCAAAATCAAAGCGATTCCTGTTTCTTTTTAGCTAAGGAACCATTTTCCTTTCCTTTGCTGTGCTTGCAATAAAAGTTGTTGTTGTCGTTGAGAGAACAGCTGTTTTCCGGGCAGAAAACTGCATGCATTACGACGTCAGCGATCCGTGCTATACGCGGCGACATGAGAAGTGCATTAATTCGAACTGCAATCAATTGTAAACACAAGCGAGCAGCATCAACGCGGCTCACCTAATGCGACGTAGTGAAGCACAGCGCATTAACTCGAAGCTTCTCCTTGTGTTTGTGGGGTAGTTTTGCGAGTGAAGCGATGTGAAGCACAGCTGATTGAGAGTGAGAGTGAGAGTGGTTTGGAAGTTGCTGGGAGAGTGAGAGTAAGTGACGATTGCAGTAAACGTCGTAGCGATTTCGATGACGCAAATAGGAATATCGATTTCGAGAAACTTTTCCCAATTGCGGTGCTGTTGTTGTTGTTGTTGTCGTTGGTGTGTTTGTGTGAGTATGACGATGTCTCGTTGTTGTTGAGCGGCAACTTTGGCCCACTGGTTTCAGCGCAGATGTTCGAATTATCGAAGACGTCATCAACGTTGGATTTTTTGTTGTGTTTGTTTTTAGAAACAGCTGAGAGAGACAGAGCGAGAGAGGGAGAGAGAGAGAAATGCTGGGAAGGAAGAAACACTTTGTTATAAGTGGAAAAATGTGCATGAATGCACCTTTGCGTGTGTGTGTGTGCGATTGCATTTTGAGTGGGCGTGCAAAAGTACATCAAAAGCGAGACGACGAACGCACGACAATCGTCCAAAAGCTGTTCGTGTGGTTGCGACGATGACGACGATGCTTGAGCTTGATGACGTAATAGAAAAACTGTTGAGAGCTGCTCGGCTTCGTCTCCTTCCGCTGACGCTCTTATTTTTGCGCGCGCGCTTTTATCGAGCGCCGACTGCACACACACGACGCGTGGCTGTGGAGCGGCCACCGTGACGCTCAGCGAGGGACGCTACAAGTTCGGTCGCTTCTTCTTCGCGAGAGTTGAACGGTGGTCAGGCAGTCGGACGGACGGACGGAATGCAGTGCATGCTGACGCTGGCTAAAGCGAGCGTGTGTGTTGCTCGCTCGCTCTCGCTCTCGCGCTCTCTGCGAACTGTAAAAACTAACAAATCGATGCAAGCTTTCGGCTTCGCGCTTGTCTTTGGCGTACGCTTGCCCGTCGTCGTTGTTGTTGTTGCCGTTTTATATTAGTTCGTTTTTCGGCGCAGTCGGCAGCGCGTCGAATATAGCAACGTGCAACCGTAAAGACGAGTTCAGTCGCGTCACAGACGCCGCATTGTAAACACTTGAAATTATAACGGTTCGCCCCAAGCGACACAAACGCAACGCAACTTCTCAAACAGTTTCAGTTCAAGTTGAAAGGAGTAAGAAACTAATAAGAAAAATATTAAAAAATAATTCCTCAAATGTAAAGTAAATAAATTAAACAAAAAAATATTCTGAGCTTTGAAAAATGATTTTTGCGCTTAATTAAAATTTTTCAATAATTTCATTTCACTTTCAAAACTGCAAAAAACTTATTAATTTTCAACTGAAATTGATTCCGAGCGTTTACTCGATTTTAGAATTTCACGTTTCTGCGTCTTTTATTAAAAAAAAACATTAAAAAGAAACTGGGAAAAACCGAAAAATGCAATTGTGAAAAATTCAGTAAAAATCAGAACAGAACCTGAGAAGAATTTTTAAAAAACTGAAATAAACTGAAAAAGGAGCAAAGTTTAGTGGAATTTCGAATTATTGTGAATGGTTTCAGTGACTTTTCGTGTTGGTGGCGAATTTAAAATAAAATTTATATTGAAAAAGTGCTTTAAAGGAAGGTGAAAAAAGGAAACGTTTTACTAAATAAAAGACAATTTTCTTTATGCTAAAAGAAGGAACTTTCTCATTTTCCGTGCTGATGTCTTTTGAAAGTGTGTTTTTTGCGAACTGTGCATCCACGTCGTATGATGATTGATGAATTCGTCCACTCGAAGAACCGAAGAAGAAGCAGAATGCAACTGCGAAGCGATCGTAAAGAGGCAAGTTTCAAAAAGCGACTCAGCGCAAGTTTTCAGTGATTCGAAGTAAAACTTCAACAAATAAAGGACTTTTTTGCAATGAAATCTTTTAAGGACGAAAGTTGAATTTATTTTGCTTTTTATACGAATTCCTGTTTTTTGTATTTTTTTTTTCGTTGGTATTATAAAAAACTCATTTATTTATTATGCAAAAAAAGGAAAAAAATCTTTCAGCTTCATGCTTAAAACATGGAAATTGTAAAAAACAAGAAATGATTAAGAAACAACGATTAAATAAAGAAATTCAATTAGAATTTTAAAAATAACAATAAAAATAATAGTAAATATTCTACGTTTCAACTTGAAAGCGGAAGTCTTATTAGAAATTCGCAATAACAACAACAACAACAACAACAGCAGCAGCAGCAAAGAATGAAACGATGACGTTTTCGCTTGCCTCGTAAAATGCTCTAAATAACAACAACAACTACAACTACAACAACGCTGTTTACTACACTTTTGTATGTTGTGGCACGCGGCGTATGATTAACATTGAAATAAAACACCAACAACAGCGGCAGCAACAAAAACCACCGCATTCAATTCACATGAGGAAAAAATTGATTAAAGCTGCAAAACGTTCGTCCTTGACAAAAACACGCACACACACACACACACACACAGCAGAAAGAAGAAAGCCATTAACAGAGAGCGAAAGCGAGAGAGCGCTCTGAATACCTGTTTCTAAACGACAGACATCAAGGAGACCAACAGCGCAATACTCGTTAGAGCGGGAGAAGGAGAGAGAAGGACGAGGACTCTCTGGAGAAACAACAAAAACAACAACAACAACCACTGAGAGTCACACAAACAACAGCGCAACGGAAAAACTGCACACAGAAGTGAATCATTAAAAAAGCGCCTGAGAGAGCGTGTCACACGCTAACACAGAGAGAGGGAGAGTGAAAGAAAAGCAGAGCGAATTTTGTGAGGACGTAACAACGCTGACGTCAGCGTTTTAAGAAAGGCAAAGACAAACAAAACAAAAAAAGCCAAACACCGTGATTACAAAAAGAAAGCAACACCGAAAAGACTCAAGAAAAATATCCTTAAACCGTGGATAACAACATTTGTATTTATTCCAAAAAAAAAAAAAAACAATCAGGTGAGAAAATATTACATCACATCATAAACATTAAATAAACAAATCACATCATTTGCATGAAGCGTGCAAGCAGCAGAAACTCTGCGTCGTCATTCATTGCTTTCTGATTAGATTCTCGTCCTTTGCATGAACAGCGAACGAAGCCACGCGTTTGTAGTTTGTTTGTTAGCCAAGCGCGTAGGAGAGAAGGAGCCGGCACTATACGAGATCCGTACAAAAGCGAAGAGAATCGAACAGAGCCGTTGTCTTGCTGGAGCAGCGAAGAAGTACAACGCACCAGCGGCTCTCTCCGCCAGCCACAGGTGTGTGTGAATGTGTTGCTTGTTGTTGTGCACTCTCGTCAGTTGCCCCCCGTCAACTCCCGACGCTTTCTCAGCCGCCGCTGTGCTGTGTTGGCTGTGTGTCGTGTTCGCACGAGCGAGCATTTGTAGGTCGTGTCTGAGATCGTTTCGTTGCGTTGCAACGCGTTGCGTATCGTTTGTTGTCCTGCTAGTTGAATGATTGCGTGGGAAAAGCGTCATTCCTCCCCTTGCCATGTATATTTTCACACATTAACGCGTGTTTTTCTGTTGTTTCTTTTCTGACGCTTCTTCTAAAGCAGTAAAATAAAAAATAGCATCAAAAATAGCATCAGAAAAACTAAAAAAAAAGACAAGAAATCATGTTTAAAAATCATTTTTATCATCATCAAAAAATTCATCATAATAAACGTAACAATTATAATTATACTATTAATTATAATGCGTAATCGTCTTGCGTCGTTGATCGTCGTGAAGCAAGAATCGGCTACGAGGACGACGACGGCCGACGTTGCAGTTGCTGTTGTTCGGTTGGAAGAGAGCGACGGCAGCAACAACAACAACAACAACAACGGCTGCTTCAATAATTTCTCCACGGAGGATTTCGCCATAAAAACGGAGTTTTGCTCATCGTCGACGTCGCCATCGTCGACGTCATCAATTTCGCCGTCAGCGTTGATGCACAACGTCGCTGCTGCTGCGGAGAACAGCTGCAACAACAACAACAACAACAACAACAACAACAGCTTCTGTCATAACATTTACAATAAAAATTATAATAATGTTCATAATAAAAACAACAACAACGCAACGGCAACTTCGATAAACACAGCAACGCATCAGCAGCAGCAACAACAACAACAGCAACAACAACAACAACAACAACAACAACCACCACTCGAAGTCAATAACAATTCTTCACACAGCGAAAATCTCAATCATTTTAATCATCATCAAAATCCACATCCGCAACATCATCATCATCATCACGAACATCATCACCATGAGCATAATAATCGTCATCATCAGCAGCAGCAGCAGCAGCAGCATTTAAATCATTTCAATGTAAATTTGACGCATTCATCGCCGAGCAACGACGACGACGTTTTCCCGAGCGTTAAAAAAGCGTCGTCGGCTTTAATTTTTCCCTGCCGAAATCTCTTCCCTGACGGCTGCGACTTCGCGCACTCGCACTCGTGTTCGAATTTCGACAATCAGCGCTTCCTTGGCAACGGCAATTGTAATGTCGTTGGCAGTGAATCAGCAGCCGCCGTCGCCGTCGCCGCTCCAGCTTCCAATGCTGCGTCGTGTGCTTCTTCGCTGCCAGCGAATGTTTGTGGATATTTCAAAGTCGAAAAACTCGACGAGGATGAAATCCTAAATCACAGCATCAACAAAAGTAGTAGCAATTTTATTTACAACAACAACAACAACAACAATTGCATTCACAACAACAACAACACAAATAATATCCATATTAATATTAATTATAATTACAACGACAGTGATAACAATTGCACCAACAACAACAACAGCAGTAGCAACAGCAGCAACAACAACAACAACAACATCGACAACAACAACAACAGATCCTTTTATAATTTAGAGGATAAAACAACGAAATGTATGTATAAAAGAGATTTTTTCATTTTCCTTTACTTTTTCCCAGTCACATTTTTAATTTTATAAATTTAATTTTATTCTACTTTTAAAAATATGTAAACATTTTATAGAACCCGATAAAAAGACGATTTGCATTGGTTTTGGTACATTTTTATTGATTTTAATTGATTGAAATACTCCTGAATTCATTACAGTTCATTTCAATTCATTTCAATTCATTTTAATTCATTCCAGTTCATTTCAATTTATTACAGTTCATTCCAGTTCATTACAGTTCATTTAAACACATTTACATTCATTCACAATTCAAATAAAAGGATTTCAGTTCATTTACATATATTAAATGTAATTTATTTCAGCTTATTTGAATTCATTTCACTTCATTTACATTCAACTCAGTTCATTTCAGTTTATTTCAATTCATTACACTTCATTTTAAATTCATTTACATTTAACTCAGTTCATTGCAGTTCATTTCAGTTTAGTTCAATTCATTACACTTCATTTTAAATTCATTTATTTTCAATTCAGTTCATTTCAGTTTAGTTTAATTCATTTCACTTCATTTTAAATTCAATTACATTCAACTCAGTTCATTTCATTTCATTGCAGTTTATTTCAATTCATTTCACTTAATTTTAAATTCGTTTATATTCATTGCAGTTCATTTCGGTTCATTTTAGTTTATTTCAATTCATTTAACTTAATTTTAAATTGATTTATATTTATTGCAGTTCATTTCAGTTACTTTGCATTCATTTGAAAGCATAAACTCCTTTGAAAGCATTTCTGGAGTTATAATATATATAATTGAGAGTTTTCATATAGAAACTTTATTTATTTAAATGAATTTCGGTTCATTTGCCTCCAGTTCCTTTCATTTAAGTTCCCTTGCAAGAATTTTCCTTTGTTCACAATCATTTAATTGCATTTAAGTTGGATTTATTTACTTTCACTTCATTGATATTCATTTCCAATTGTTTGCAATTTATTTTGATTCATTTAAATTAATTTTAGTTTATTTAAAATCTTTTCAATTCATTTCAGTTCATTTAAAGTAACCGCAAAGTAATTAAAATCACGCATCCGTTTGTTTCTATTCATTTGAAATCATTTTATACCTAATTTAAATTCATTTAAATTCATTTTGGTTCATTTACATTGAAGCCTTTTAAATTCGTAAAATTCTTTGTTCCTTTTAATTATTTTCATTTCCGTTTATTGATCAATTAAACTAAAAATTAATGAATTTAAAATAGGTTAAATGTATTTTCAGATTCATTTCGGTTCATTTAAATTCATTTTAGTTCATTTACATTTATTTTATTCGAGTTAATTCCCTTTTGTGCAATTTCTTCTCTTTAATTTTTCATTGTTTTCACACAATTTTCTTTTTATTTATTTAAATTTCATTACAAATAACAAGCAACAAAAGGAATGAATGAAGAAGCAAATGTAAATAAATATCGACTAAAAACAGTAACAAAAAACAAATAAAAATAAATACAAAAAATACCAACAAAAATTCGTTGAGGTAAAAATGATTTATTTTTAATATTCGCTGTTGTTGTTGTTGTTGTTGTTGTTGTTGTTGTGTTCATGATTCGTTGACGTACAAATTTATGAAGTAGTTTGGATGTCGTTGTTCACAGTACAACAACAGAAACAACAACAACAACAACAACAACAACAATTTCCACATCAGCAGGTAAAAATTTTTGCTGTTTATTTTTGGTAACAGGAAAATGCAAAGAAACAAAAAAGAACAAGCCAAAAATTGCCAGAAATTTTATTTTAATTGTAGACCAACAAAAATTTCCGAATGTAATGAAAAAGCGTGGAAAAGTCATGTGTAAAGTAAGACATGAAAAAGTGATTCCTTTTCGATGACGTGAAGAAATTCGTTCGCTTTTGTTTAAAGATGTTTTCAAGGATGTACAAGGATCTGTTGATGTTGGTGAGAAGTATTTTCCAAGCTTTTCCGGAGATCCTTGAAGGTCCTTAATCATTTCTGAAGCTCTGAGAGTCGTTAAAATGTTTTAAGGATCTTCTGGGATTTTGTCGATGCTGTTCGAAAAGCTGTAAAGGATGTTGAGGCATTTTAAGAATGTTTTCGAATTGTTTCGACGATTTTTTATAGGATTTTTTATTTATTTTTATGCTTCTGCATGTTTTTGAAGAGTTTTCGAGCAGCTTTCAAGTTGTTAATCGGTTCTGTTGACACACAAACATCCTTTAAAATGCGGCTGCAGGATTTTTATGGGCTTCTTTGCATTTATTTTCGTGTTTTTATTGAAAAGGCCGGCGAAAAGCGTGCAGAAATGGAGAAGCATCGCTCACATCATCGCCAAAAAAAACACATTTCAACCTGAGCTGACCAAATAAAGGCATCAGACGATAAACAACAACAACAACAACCATGAAAACAACGAAATATCGAAAAATAATAAAACAGCCACATGCAAATCTTCATTTTTGTGTTTTCGATTATCTTTCATCTAATAATAATCATAAAAATAATAATAATCATCACTTCAAGGTTCTTCCTCATCCCCCTCCTTTTGCCAGCTGTTTCTTCTTCTTCTTCGCTACCCTCACTGAATGCATCTGAGTGTTTTTCATGCATTCGGCCGGCTGCTTCTTCTTTTCGGCGGTTGAGCTCATTGCAAAGCGACGTCATTCGTTCTTCATCGGTGGAACACGAGTCCAACAACACGAAACAGAAACATGATGACGTCGGCAACGATGATGATCAGTGATTAGTATGCATGCTATATTTGCCATGAAGAACAAGAGCAGATAACGTCTGTCATGTGATGTCGCTGGCGTCGGCGATTTCATTCTTCGTCACTACGAATTTCGCATTTCGAAGGCGCATCTGTTTCAATCGTTCACTCACATGAATCAGAATCCATCATCGTACTCGCTGTTGTTGTTCCTATTGGATTTTGCAGCTTATTTGAACTGTTTCAATCGTTCACTCACTCGATTGAGAATCCATCATCGTGCTGTGGGTGTTGTTCCTATTGGATTTTAAAGTTTACTTGAACTTCGCCTCCTCGTTGTTATTTTTCTTACTCGTTTTTAAAGTATGCTTTGAGAAAAAATGTCCTGAATACAAACTCAACTTTTACGCATTAATCGCTTGCTCTCTCCTTCTCTTCTCCAGCCACTCATGCTCTCTTTTTGATGACGTTCAACCACTTCACTTGACGTCATCATTTCTGTCACTTGAACACTATAAGCAACTGCATCCTGTTGCTACGTCCGCCATCGCTCCCACCCTTTCCACGTGTGTCATTCTTTCCCCCACACGCTCCTCCTAACGCTTTCTCTCTTGAATTCATGAAGCTTGTGCTCCACATGCATTAAATATCGATTGCATTTTAAAACCAGCTCAAAAAACATGCTATGTTCCTCTCTTTCGTTCGTTCGTTTGGTCGTTCGCTCGGTCGGTCGTTCGTTCAATCGTTCGTTTGTTCTTATTGGGTTTTTTGGGCTCTTGTGTTGGTTTGGAATGTTTATGGGGCATTTCACATGCGGCGTCATGATGCCGGCGGCGAACGCAAGTAAAGCAAGTTAAATTTGTAGATGGACGAATGAAGCGACTGCGAAGCTTTTCATCAAAGTTCATTAAACCACTTTAATAAAATTCAATATTAAAATTCAAACCACATACAAATTAAAAATGAACTTGAGTAGGGGCGGCCTCATGAGTCTTCGTGTGACATCGGCGCAGGTGTTCAAAGTCAAGGACGTCATCGCCGTTAAGGACACACAGTGCGTGTTCGGCGGAGTGAAAGGAGACGAAAATAATATCAAGCCAGAGAGCGATGACGTCATTCATAATTGTTCAAAGTCATGAAAGAGAGAATAGGATTAAATGCGTGTTTGTGTTTGTGTGTGTGTGTGTGTGTGTTTAAGTTAATTAATTATCGATTACGAAACATTTTTATATTTTTATATTTACGCAAAAACGAAAACTTTCCGGAAATTATTCGTGATTTGACATTCTGTGTGCCTCAATCCGAAGCGATTTCAATTTCGAAAGCTTCAGCAGAACGCCACAAATAATTTCAATTCCTTTTCAAAAAGAATTCAAAACAAAACGCAACGGACGACAAAGAAAAACTTCAATTTTAATTTAGGCAACGAATTTTCGAAATAATTTAAGCCACAAATTGCAACGAAAAAAGAAAAGACGGACAAAAAAACAACAAAAATTCTTGCCAACTGAACAATTAATTATTTCTTTAATTTAAGTTTATTCACGTTGTTGTTGTTGTTGTTAATGTTCGATGCGATCGCCGAAAAAAGTGCAAGCGAAAATAAATTGTGATTAAAACTGCGCAAAGCAATCAACGCGGCTTCAGCTGCTGTTCGCCGAAGTCGCCGCTTGACCGAAAACGACGCAGCACATCGCAACGCTTCACAGCGCTCGCGAAGGTGTTCGGCTGTTCGTCGTTTTGAGAGCGGAAGGAGAAGGAAGCTCACATCGGAGTCGGCTTCTCGTGAGCAAAGGGAGAAGCAGACGTCGCCATCTTCTGATGCTTAGAAGAGTTTCTTGTTGTGTTTTCTCTCTATCTCTGTCGCTGTTCTTTTTGTCTCTATTTTTAATTGAAATCGGAATCGATATAAAATCTCTGTTATGCGGAATTGATTGCGCAAAAATAATTGCGAGAACAACGACACCGACAACAACAACAACAACAACGACGCATTGAATGTTGCCCGAAAAACGACCGACGAAGGAACGATTAGCACACGAGCGCTTGACGAGCGAGCGACAAAGCGACTGCAACGCTCGTTAAACGAGTGTCTTCCGATTCTTGTTTTGCCTGCGCGTTTTTTTGTTCGTTTCGTTTTCACACATATCGAAATCTTCTTCTTCGCCTTGGGTGCACGCATAAATTTCCGAAATTCTTGTTGACGACACCTCAGAAGACGAAATTCCATCGCTTGTCGAATAACTTCCTTGAAAAACGGCGAGAAACAAGAATTACGACAAGGAATTCGTTTGTAGTAAGAATCCAATTGCATCGCAAGGCAGAGGAAAACGCGTTAATAAATTATTCCAACTGATGAGCACATTAATTAATTGATAATAATGAAATTACAGCAGAAATCGGGGAAAAGAAGAGCGACTTCAACGTCGCTGCTGCTGCTTCGCGTGACGCTGATGCGACGATTGAGAGCGCGAGTGTGCGTGTGTGTGTTGTTGTTGTTGTTGTTATGTCAGCTGTCGATGTCGTCAGCTCTGCGTTTTGTGGTTGTTATCTGATCTTGTGATCTTTCGCTGTGCTTCTTCTCTGTTTACTTTTGTCTCGTGTTTGGTTCAGTTTTGGAAATGAAGTATTCATCATCATCATCATCATCATCATTTCAGGTGTCGTTTCTTCTCCTCTTCTTCTTCTTCTTGGAAATGTTGTTATTCATTTTATTAATTCACTTGCGCATAAATTACAAAAATTTATGTTTTTCTTACTTAAATAATTTGTTCACAGCTTCATTTTGCGCGTTCGTAACACTTCATCAATTAAATTAATTTTTCTTAAAAAATAAATCACGTATCATAAAGCGAAGAAGAAGAAGAAGAAGAAAACCACTTCATTGATGATTAATAAATCATTTCGAATAATCATATTTAATTCGAATTAAATTAGAAACCAAAAATAAAACTTCTAAAAATAAGTAAACGAACGGTGGAAAGTGCACCAACACCAACGCATTTCCACCGCAGCGAATAATAAATTCAGCTGTGACGTCACATCGATGGTTCAAGCTCATTCTTGTTGTCCCAGTCGACGGCGATGGTGTTGATGTTCTCCCTTTAATTATGTCGCATGTGAACACGAGCAGCGCACGCCTCCAGCTGTGTTATTATACAGACGACACTCGCTAATAACTTAACAGTCGCTGTGTGTGTGTTTGTTGTTGATGCTCTCTTTTTCTGTATGCCAACTGCTCGCTTGTGATGTGTCGACGCGGCGTCGCCTGTTAAAAACAGAGCAGAAGCGTGAGCAGAGTTGGAGCAGAAGCGTGAGCAGAGTCGGAACAGAGCAGCGAGCAGAAGGAGAGAGCAGAGCAGAGCAGAGTTGTACTTTGTTATTTTTACACGTTAAAAAGATGTTTGTTTCCTGCAAATGTTTTTATATAATAATAAATAAAATATTAATAAAGATAATGAATAATACTTCAGCTTTTCTCCATTTTCCTATGATTGATCTTCTCGGTGATTTTTCAATGATTATTGATTTTTCGCTCCTTTTTTTGTGGCGAAAAATAATACAAAAATAACTTAAAATTCAATAAATCATTCGGTTAGGAGAAACGCAATCCATTGATGTCGATTTGAGCTGTGTTTTAAGTAATATTTTCGCGATTCAAATGCGTTTTAATATTAATTTAATAGCATTTTCCTGGTTTTTGTTTTGCTTCTTGTTTTTTTGCATTGCCTAAAAACGATCAATAAATATTTTGACGTTACTTCTTTTCGTGTTTTTCAATTATTTCAAACCGAAAATCATTTTTCAATCAAGAATCCTCTCAAGTAAAAAACCACACAAAAAAACAACAAGAAAAGAAGAAGAAGAAGAAGAAGAAAATAAAACCATAATCGAAAAAAAAAAGAAAAAAATCTTAACACTTAAGCAACTTTGTGTGTTAATAACTTGTCAAAAAGTTATGAAAAAAGACTTGAACCTGTTTTTCTGGAAACACACAAAATTTCGTCAATTTTATTTTATTCACAAATCGCAGAAAATCGAAGAATTCCGAAAGCAACAACAACAACAACAACAGCAACAACAACGGCAATAATAATAAATAATAATAACGAAGTAGAATAACGATTTGCAATTTCGTAGTTTTCAAGGATGAGCGATGTGAATGTGCTGCCGTTGGATCTGATTGGGAATGAGATTGGGAATCGAAATGATTCTCGGTTGACAAAGCGAGACTTGCTTTAAATTTCCCAGTAGAGAGACGACTGCGCACGAACGATGAAGACGACTGCTGAAGGAAGGAGACGAACCTTTTTGCGCTTTCGTTTCTTAAACACAATTCATAAATTAAGCAAATATGAGTCAATATTTCCTTTGATTTTGTTGTAAAGCGTTTGTTGTTGTTGTTGTTAATTTGCATCGGCATCTTTCGCAGTTCGTGTGCTCAGCCGAACGCTTATTACGCTACAATGTTGTTTATTTGCATTTGCATTTGCCTGTTGTTGTTGTTACTGTTTAGCGCTGCATTGAAACGACTGCTGACACACTTCGGCTCTCACGATCGGCCGCAAACAACGAACTGCTCTCACTCACACGCAGTAGCAGCGAAAGCGGAGCTGATGTCATGACGCTGAGTGTAACATGAGATGGAAAACATGCAGCTTGCTCCGGGAGAGTGTAACGACAACGTAAATACAACTCTTGCTGTTGTTGTTGTTGTTGTTGTTGTATCACTTGACGCTCCTTTCCGTTGTTGGCGTTGTGAGTAAAATGACTGTTTGATTGAATCGCTGATTATTTAATGAATTTTATGCGATTTTTACGAAATTTACAAATATGAAATTATTGAATGTTGCTGCTGTTGTTGTTGTTGTTGTTGTTGAAATTTGCAACATTGTTTCAATTGGTATTTAAACATAAATAAAACGAGGACGAGATGAGATGAAAGAAATAAAAGAAAAGATGATTCATTAAACTTCAAATAAAATCAAAGTTAATGTTAAATAAATTTAATAATAATAAAAATAATAACAAAGTATTTAAAAAAAAAACATGTTTTCTTAAAAAATATTTTCCCATGAAAATTCAAACAAAAAAAAAAATATATTTTCATAATGAAAATTGTTGCTGTGTTTCAAGCGACTGTTGGAAGACGTTTTAAATAAATTCACATCACGATTGGACCCACAGCGGCGACAAAAACGTGAATGTGACCAAATCTCGAGAGATTTTCAAGGAATCATCGGCCAAAAGCTGAGTCCGAATTTAATAACACTTCTAAATGACAATAATAAATATTAAAAAGCTCGACTTTTAATTGTGTTTTTCGAATAACAGCAGAAAACGAAACGGAATTTTAAAAATCTTCCACAAAAAAAAAAACAAAAAAATACCGACAACAGAAATTAATCGAAGTTGTTGTTGTTGTTGTTGTTGTTGTTGTTGTTGTTGCTGCTGTTCAATAAAGTGCCAAATAAAGAATTCTTGTTGACAGCTGCGAGCGTAATTATTGTGTTTGATCGAAAGAAACATGAACGACAAATCGCAGTTGAAAGAGTTTGTTCAAACCGTTATTCAACATCTTCATCATCATCATGATCATCCTCATCATCGTGGCCATCCTCATCATCATCATCATCATCGTTATCGCCACTGACGACGAACACATCGAAATGATTCGAATGAGGAAGAAGAATCGCTCTCGATCACGATCATTCGCTTCGTAGTCACAATTAATCAAGTACGATCGCCGAACACGATCATTATGCAATGAGCATTGTGTAATGACCATTAAACATCCATCACCATCATCGATTATCTTGGTCGATCGTCCTCGATCGTCTTCATCCTCGATCGTCATCATCCATCGATCGTCTTCATCCTCGATCGTCTTCGTTCTCGATCGGCTTCATCCTCGATCGTCTTAGTCCTCGATCGTCTTCATCCTCGATCGTCATCATCCTCGATCGTCTTCAATGTCGATCGTCATCATCCTCCATCGTCTTCATCCTCGATCGTCATCATCCTCGATCGTCTTCATCCTCGATCGTCATCATCCTCAATCGTCTTTATCGTCGATCGTCTTCATCCTCGATCGTCATCATACTCCATCGTCTTTATCGTCGATCGTCTTAGTCCTCGATCGTCTTCATCCTCGATCGTCATCATCCTCGATCGTCTTCATCCTCAATAATCATAGTTCTTCGATTAGCATTCATTTTATCGATACAAAATTGATGAATTAATATTATTACTGATCTTGATCGATCATCAGTTACAACAGCCAAGATCAATATCAAGTTCTCGATCACAGGCGTTGATCTGCATTCAGCGATCCTCACCGATCGTCGATGAATGCGATTTGCATAGCTAAACGATGTATTCATCGATATTCCCGCTAATAACTGATTGTCAGGCGTTACCACGATCCTCAGTGATCCGCGACAGGCAACGATCACCGTCGATCCTCATCTCTGATCATCAGCAGCTCCAACGTCGGCAGCAGCTATCGACATCACTCGGTGCTTCAGTTACGCCTTGAAAGAGGCGTGGTATTGGCAGATTCTGCCGCACGATCACCTCATGATCGTATTTTCCGCTTCTAATCACGATGAGAGAAGAACGCATGCAGATAACTTCATGAAATTCATTAACTCAAGAATCAAATGGGTCCCCAGAGGAGAATCGATCCACTGAGAGCTGTGATTTGTTCCGATCATGGCACCAAGAGTTGGAATTTCTTCAGTCTTCATCGAGGCGTGATTACTTGACTGAAGCGGAATGCGAACTTATGTAGGACGTCGATGAGACTTGAATAAACACTGGCGTTGATGGTGCTGCTCATCCTTCACCGCGATCAACCGATCACCAGATCAACCGATCGATCGATTAAATCGAGTCATTAAATGGAATCGATTGTCAAAGCTGCAACAGCGACAACAAAACCTGTCGCCGTCAATCAACTTGAGCCACTGTCCATTGTCAGTGGTGCTTCTTTTGTCGTAGCTGTTGTTGTTGTTGTTGTTGCTGGTGACTTCAACTGCGATGCTGATGATTGCTTGATTCGCTTAACGAAAGCAACAGCAGCAAAAGCGAAGAATTTCCGAACATGGCAACTGGAATGCGATTTGAATTGTTGCAAAACAGCGGCAACAATAGGAAAAAGAAGAAGAACAAGCGCCTGAATGTTCTTTCCATTCATGAAGTCGTCCTCCTCCTCATCTCGCTTTCGTCTTCAACGAATGTTATGATTAACAATGGAGAATGGAAGAATAAACACGATCCATTTCCATTGATAATCCTTTATGTATCCTTGGCGACTTCCCACATCTTCAAATTCGTTGGCGTCCCGAGTAGAAAAATGAATAATGTAATTAACATGCTAAAAACACAATAAAATCCCCGGTTCTCTTCTGATTCGATTTGATTTCATTGCAAATCAGCTTCAAACTGGGGAACCTGCAACCTGATTCCATTTAGATTTCCATCTCCAATTGGGATGATTTGAGATTTGTCCTACTCAGAAAGAAGATGGGATTTGGATGCGCTTTCGATGCGCTTCTTCTCTCACTATTATCGAAAGTGAAAAAGTGTTTGAAGCGACGTCCAACTTCGGATCCGGGTTCTTGCGAGTCTTTTATCCCATAAAAATCTCTGATGTGACAAAAGATCTGCTGCTTCTTCTTCTCCTCCGTCTGTCTATTGCTCCCGGTGATTAACATCAGTTGTGCGTTTGTATGTATTGCGATCATAAAATCATCGAATCTTCGCTTAATTTGCATAAAAAATCGCCAGCCAATTTTTGTCGATCATCGAGAATTGCATCACAAACTCGATCAGTTTCCATTTAAAGGCAGCGAAAAACAAAGAAACAAACTGAAAAATAATCAAATAATCAAATAATCAAAAGAAGAGAGGGGCTTAAATTAAAAGTGAGTCTATAAAAAGCAAAAGCAACACCGACACCGACAAAAGTCGACGAATTAAAACATCAAATAGCAAAAAAAATGCATTTTATAAAAGATTAATAAATAAAAGAGTCATAATAAATCGCTCATTACGACTGTTGCAAATCATAATTTACAAGAAAAATGGGTTTGAAATTAAAAAACCACTTCTAATAATAATTTATATGGGTTTTCCTCTCGTCCGCTGCAACGGATTCATTCGATTAACGATGCTGCTGCTGCTGCCAAATCATTACAATATTGTTTTTTATGGCTCAATTATTGCTCAGTCACGTCACTCCGTCACTCGGAGACATCGATCCTCGAGCAGCTGCGAAGCCAATCGTCGAATTAAAAGCCTGCTGCGATCGGCTCCGTCGGCACACGAGCGCCGACGCGACTGGGAATTCCCCAGACGAAGTCGACTTCGGCCTCAGCTGCGATGCGGACTTGGGCTTGGGCGTCGAGAATCGAAGAGCTTTTATTGCTTTGCACACAGAGAAATATGCTCAATAAAGTTAATTAGAGCTTTTCGAGTGCGACCTTCGAGTGATGTGTGCCGGATTGCGTCGGCCGGGTGCAGGGGTGCCCGAGTCCCTCTTCAGATTCTAACGCGGCAATAAAAATTTAATTTATTTACCTTGAGCTGCATCAACATTGTCTGTTCAGCGATAAAAGATCGCAAAATGCCGAAGTTGTTGTGGCTTCAGAGCGGAGTCCGGCTCGCGAATGGATGATTCCGCCGATGCTGCCGAAGTACCACACGCTGCTCAGCGATAACACACGCAAAGGTCAATAGCAGGATCTAGATTCATATAGATCTAGATCTAGATCCGTGATCAAGTCTTTTCTGACGGCAATTTTGCTTATTCAGTGATTAAAAACCAAGCTGAATCCCCATTTCTCTTCGACTTTATTAAAAATCAACTAAGGGGTCCATTTTGGATCCTTCACTGACCCACTAACGATCAGCTGAAGTGGTACTATGGCTCCATGGCGGATGAACCTCTTCATAACCACGTTGCATCCTCTGGACATCCAACGCGTGGATCCATAGCTCCATGTTCATGTTTTCCGATCAAATACGGGTCCATTCTGGGATTCACTGAAGATCCATTTCACTCTTGATCAATCACAGATCCGTATTCGTTGATTTTGGGACAATTTCATCGGTTAAGGAGTTATTTTAACATGGCTCCATTGTAACTCAAGAGGCGTGGAATATTGAACCTCTCGATTTGGGATTTGTTTCCCTTCCTCTTCGTCAACTGTTTTTCGGTGGACAAAAACCGAGTGTCGCCAGGTTTAAACTACGAAAGTGGATGTGGATCATAGTTCAAGTCGATTTGGTGCGTCAAGAAGGACTTCAGAGCATCTTCTTCAAGGTTCTTGTAGCTCTTTGAAGGGTCAAAAATCCCCTCGACAGCAACGAATAAAAATAAAGAAAACAAAAGACAAATTCTGTTAAAAAACTTTAATTGAAATTAAAAGAAAATAATTAGGTTTTTAGTATATTAATTCAACTCTGATTAATTTCTATATAATCACCGGTTATTTACAATATAACGAATAATAATTAAAATTGTTTTTAGAGGTTGGAAGGTGTTTTATAAATTCATTATTATTATTATTATGGTTATTTTTATGGTTATTATTATGGTTATTATTATTATTATTCTTATTGTTAAAGTTAATGTATTTTTCGTGAATATCTATTAAATGATGAGATGGGGTTTTCTGCTGTTGCTTTTGTTATAAATATTTTTTCAAACGAGAAAATATTTTTTTTTTGTTTTGTTTTTTAAAATTTATTTTAATTGAATTCTATTTTTAAAAGAACAGGTCAGCCAACAACAACAACAACAACTGAGAAAAAAGAAACTGAAAGCGAAACCGAAACCGAAACAGAATTCGAAACGTCGACCGAAGACTTCGGATACGAACTTCAGCGATAGATGCCGATTTAGATACAGATGCAGACGTTGACACGGATACCGAAGCATTTAGAATCACAGACACATTTACCGTTAGCGTCGACCAAATAAAGACCGCCATTAAAAAGCATTAGTTTAGTTTAAAAGCTTCGTTAAGAGCCCGCTTCTGACGATAATGACGAATACTTAACAATTAATTAAGAAATTTACGATCGCGCAGAAGTCGCCAGCGGACGGATGGATCGGCGGATGGACTGAGCGATGGGTGCATTAAGAAATCTGTATAAATTACACACACACGCGGAGACGTACTCACGGCAACCGTATCGCGTTCTCATCGCAAAGACGTCGTCGTTGCCAGGATTGACGCTCGATGATCGCATGACTCGATCTTGGAAATGATTTCTGCGGCTCGATACGAGTTTGCATAATTTACCGCTGTCTGTCTGTCTGTCTGTCTGTCGCCGTGTGTTTGTCTTCGCTTCTATGAAATTAATATAAATTCCTCGATTCAATTTTATGCATTTTTCTGCACTTTATTCGAGCGCACAACTTGTTGCTTCGAATTAATGCTATCATCACAGCTCGTCTCCATCGCACGCTATTGAAATCGTATTCTTCGGCGATGGCGATGATGATGATCACGATAATTAACACATTTCCTATGAGAATCGATCATTGAAAGCGGAATTTGCAAAATCGTCCAAAGATGCGATCAAATCTTTGATCAATGATTAAATATAAAGCAAATTGAAGTTTCTGATGATCATGGAGAGGATGATGATCATCATGGAGATGATGATGATGATCATGGAGATGATGATGGCCATGGAGATGATGATGACCATGGAGATGATGACGGAATGTTGGCTGCAGTGATCGCCAATGAAAATGAAGATCATCGAAGGAAATATCAATGAAGTTGCTATGGAAGGCGATCATTCAAGCCCGACATCGGATGAAGATATTTTTCATGCACGAGAAGTGGTCGCCTCCCCTCTTCTGCTCCCCCTCAATCGGCGTTTTTCCATTGACGATCATCCGCAAACGATCATCGAGGATTTTCGACATTTGAAGGAGATAGCGTAGATTCACAATCGTCATTCCTATGGCAATGGTCATTATGTTGATGAAGATGGCAATGATGATGGTGATGATGATGATGATGATGATGGTGGTGGTGATGATGGTGGCATTCTTTCGACGCATCTGCAATCGTGTCGCTCTGTATTTGGTCGTCCAATTTTACAGATTCTAACAACATTTTTGAGCTTCTCCGTTCTCATCGTCGTCGGCGCGCTCCACACACGAATCACTGTAAATTCTGAAGTCATCTGGGACCGGTTTTTTCACTTTTACTCTTCGAACCGAATCCGCTCTGTGAGAATCTGATTTTGGTCGCTGTTTCGCTGCTGCTGCCGCTGATGATTTAGTTTCGGCTTCGGTTTCGCACTCGGCTTCGGTTTTAATACTGTTTCTTCTTCTTCTTCAGCTGCTGCTGCTTTAATGCATATTAAATTCATGTTCGTCCGACGTTAGGCATCGAAAACTCAGCCGCGATGACGAGCAATAAACTTTTTTATCGCTTTTACAGAAGGATCTTTACAAGCAGTTTTTTTAATATTTTCAATTTATGTACATATTTTGATTGTGGTTTTTTATCGTGGCATTAAATGAAAAAACAGAAATACGCAAAAATTCATTCGCAGATTAAAAAATATGCTTAAAAAAACGATCATCGATGCATCGATGTGATGTGAATGAGAATGGATTAAAGAAAATTGCATCAATGTTATTCATCACCTGCTGCCACGCCCACTGCAGCAAAATCGAAAATTCCCTCATGTGCATTGATGATTATTTTTATATTTTTTTACTCACTTTTTGATGAGTTTTCATCATTAATTATGACGCATTAAAAGAAAAAGTTCATTGGAATGACGTTTCTATGAATTTCATCTTCATTGAATTCATGGTTTTTATTTATTTAATGCGTTTTTATTATCTACGCGTTCGCTTTAACGATTGTGCGTTGAATTTTTAATTAAATTTACGACTTCCCATCGAAAGATCTCAATTTTCATTACATCGATAAAGTTTTATTGCCGTAAATTCACAGAACTTCATTGAAATAATAAAAGTTTTTATATCAAATTTAAAGCTCGCTTTTGGCTTGGTTTTAGTTTTAATTTATCCTTGAAATTGTTTTCGTTTCAATGAAATCCCAATCAACAAACGAAGTCTTCATTGAATCGATGAATTCTTTGAGTGTTCATTTAGAAATGAATTTTTTCCTTTCGTGAAATTAACTTTAAAATTATTCCTTGATTTGAAATCGAATAATTAAATAAATTTGTACATTTTTATTTAATTTAATTGTCAAACATATTTTAATATTTAATATATATTTTTTTATATTTTAGTATAAATTTTTAGTATAAACGTTTCCTGATTTAATTTCCTGATTTCGAATCATTTTTAGCGATGTTATTTTCATTTGTTGCCAAAAGTTTGTTGATTGCGTTGAATGAATCCAACACCCTGTATTTATTTAACCTTCAGCGAACAAGGCACGACGATGGCGACCGATTCTCGTCCACTGTCTCGAAGGTGGCTCTCCTTAATTCTTTTGTTCAACGTTATTTGAATTCGTGTCGGTGCTTTTCGCCGTTTAATGGCAATTTTAATAACAATTTCTGTTATTCCATTCCGTTATTTGATAATTTTTCACGCAAAAACGCGTCGCAAGGTCAACGTTTCAATTTCACGTCGTTCACGCGATGAAAAGACGACGCCGGCTGAGAACAACGGCTGAAGGCAATGCAGAGACACGTCGCCTGTTGACGACGCTGGCCGCCGACGGCCGAAGTCGCTGCACGACCCGAAGTCGGACTGGAAGTCGCTGTTTTTTGTCGGCATCACGAATTCGATCGATCGATTGACTTCGTTAATTGCGTGTTAATGTGAAACTCATTTATAATTCATTAACAATTCAAAAGCGAATCGAGACGCGGAGGAAATAAAAAACGGCAACGGAACAAAAGGAAAAAAAAGGGACCAAAAACCAAGGCGAAGATTTGGCAAAATGCGATGTTTTGATGGATGAACAATGGAATGAAATTGATGCGTGATGCTGAAACTGATTACAGAAGTCGACTGAGCGGTCGTTCGTTCGTTCGTTCGTTCGTTGTTGTTGCTTCTCAACTTAACGATGATGGGCAAAAAGAGAGAAAAAGAAACAACAACGAACATAATTGGAAGATTGGAAGTTATTCTTCGGTTTGCGTTTGCTCGCGGGCGATCGAGTGATGAAGTGCCTAATTCAGTCACTGACAGGATGACTGAGTGACTGAACGGCGACGTCATGCGGAGATCCGCGGTCGCCTTCTTCACGCCGTCGCTCGGCCGAGTTATGCGCAATCCGAGGTGTGTTTGCAATCGTTGCAATTGCTGCTGCTGCTGTGTTGCAAACACGGACATCTTAATGAATATTTTGCAGCATTTTTGGGTTGTTCGAACGATTGAATTCATTCGCAACCGACATAAATCAAAGCCAACGACGATCATCGGCGGCTGCATTCATCATTATCATCAGCAGTCAATCGAATACCTTCAACTTTTTCCCTTTCTTTTCTCTACTTTTGCGCATAAATGAAATTTTTCTTCTATTTCGTAGCCGCATTTCTGATGCTTATTAAAGCGATAAAAGTCTTAGGAAGAATTCGCTTTATTATTCTTTTGAAATTCGATTTGAAAGACTCGATTTAAGCAGCACTAAAAATTCGATTCGTACTCCTTGCATTCGCCGTACTTTCGTAAAACGAAATTAGAAAATTTTTGCTTAATTTTGCGCTGCACAGCGTTTAAATTAACATCAGCATCGAGAGATTTCCTTTTACATAATCATTCATTTCATTTATCATCAAAAACTACAGCAAAACAAAAACAAAACAGAACCTGGAAATTCTTTGGAATATGATGGGAAGAATCGTTGGATCCTGATTGGGATTAGATAGGATTTTTACACATCCCAATCGGATTCTAATCAGATAAAACACTTTGTTACAAATACAATAAATTTCAATGGTCCAAACCGATTCCAATTGGTATAATTGGACCGAAATCTAAGTGGAAAATGGAACAAGTTCGGATTTTGTCGACTCATCCTCGATGAGAGTGAAGCCTAGGCGACTTTTTGGGCAGTAGAACCGATCACTGGTCAGCACTCAGCATTTTAATCACATCACGTGCAACACTTAATAAATAAAATGCCCCGAAATTGTGATTGGATTGCATAAATTTGCATCAGGGCGACCCGGCGACCCACCGCACGATCCACCCACAACCGGCGATTCGCGCCATCGCGATTCCGGTTCGTGCGGTTCGCATGACCGAAAAATTACACCTCGCGACGATCACGGAGCGTGCAACGGAAAATATTAGCATCTGCAGATATGCAAAGTGCTTTTTCCCGAAAATAACCGCGCCGAATGCAAACTGCGGAGGAAAACGGAGAAGAAAATGGTGCAGCTGCCCCTTGCGGGCCCCTGCGGGCTCCACCGCCGACCGGGATCAACTTTACGGCGACCGGACTGCGACTCAGTCAAATGTTAAATCATTTTTCCACTCTGACAATGAGCATGAAATGAGGCTTAAATCAACTTGGGCCGGCAGCAGCTACGTGAAGATCATTTCGAAATAATGAGCCAGCCCAGACAAGAGACGGACCACAGCCAGACAGACGGACACACGGACAGACGGACGGACAGCCCGAGCGACAGACAAACAACAGTCAATCGACGCTCGTGTGGCTGCGAGTCGCTCGCGCGTTGAGTGGCTCGGTTGGCGGGTCGCGTGACTCTTCGTTGATCTCAAAGACTCTGGACTCCGTTGTCAGTCCGTCCGTCTGTCCGTCCGACTGTCCGACTGTTGCGTTGTTGGTATCCTTGCCGACTGGCGACATGGACATCATTTGTTAGCCGAAATTAGTCGGCGGTTTTCTTGTGTCTGCGGATGAACAAAGGCCGGCGCAGTGGCGCGGTGGCCGGCTGCAGACGTTTTCCACTTTGTGCGAGAGTTGATTTGTTGGTCATGAATGAGGAAGAGATTCCCATGTAACTCATTCGTCTTGATCGTAATGTTGGCCCATCCGAATGGAAGCAGAGCCGCAAGAAACACACCAACAACAAGAACGACAACAGCAACAACGGCGATCGTTCCTTTGTAACAAATGTAATTCAGAAAAATATAAATAACTGCAGATTATCATCGTTTGTTTGGGGGAAAAAGGAAGAAAACCACAGCACCGAAACATTTTGAACCCTTTGAAGTTTCGATTTCGATGTGCAGCTTCTTTTATAATTCGTAACAACGAAATTCCTTTTCCCTCGACGATGATTCACGACGATTATAAAACAAGGAAGTTTTCACAAAGTTGCGAAATCATTAAATTGCTGATTTTATTGGCCAGCAAAGGGAGCAGCAACAAGAAAAGCGCCATTGCTGCAGGAGAATTTTCACGAAATAAAGAAATGTTAAATATAAGTACAAAAGCATCGATGTTCGCTGATAAATCAAACCGCTGATTGAAGTGGAATTCATGGCAATGATGAGTCATCAAAAGTGCAGCATTCGCATTCGGAAAAGCCGATTTCTTTCGTTCACCTTGGCGCATGAGCTCGCGTTACACTCGCGTTGCTGCTCATTTATTTAGCAATGATAACTTTATTACAATTGAGTGGACTATTCACACTCTTCGGCCGCAATCATTAAGCCACATCAGTCTTTGCAAATCGCTTTTTCAACTCGTTCTTTCACACGCGAACTCAGGGCGTTGGAGTTTTTATGACGACCCGGTTTCACTTTCGATTCCATTCGAAGCGAAGCGAAGCGAAGGTGGGAAAAATTCTAACACAGACATCAGAATAATGGATCTCGGATCATGAAAATCATAGTCGAAATAGCAAAAAACATGAACAGCAAAAATAGGAGCAAACAAAAACCACCAACAATGAATTAAAGCGATCACATGTTGACCCACTGTTCGACCAACAAATAAATAAATAAATCTTTAAACAACTCAGCAACCGACCAACTGAACAATCAAGTCACCGATCAGCTGAATTGTTGATTGATACTGGAACCTGGAGTCAGCGAATCTCCTCAACAAAGAATTCAAGCAACCAGAAGAAGCTGCAAGGAATCCACAGATCGGTGATCAAGAATTAAGCAACCACTCCCGTTTTGAGTGGGAAGTAAGCCTGCTATATATAAGCCCGGGGTATATCTTGGTACAGGAACTAAGGGGCGATCGTGAGCGATTCCCTCATCGATTGTTTTTATTGCACAATTTTGTTTAGAAATGGGTCAAAGTTATGATAAATGGAGTGGGAACGAGTCTGTTTTCAGCATTTCTACAGAAATTAGATGAGAAATGGATCGGTACCTCTCCAATGGGACTCCAAATGGACCAATGGGTGGTACTTCTACTACTACTTCGGATAATTTCCTTGTTTCAACAGTCATGGCGCGTTATTGAAGTCGGAAAGGGGGCCTTTCCTCCGGGTCCCCTGGGATTTTTCCGCTAAGTTCATGTAAAGTCGCCGATTAATGCTTGCAGTGGCCAGCATTATTCATGTTATTAACACAGAAATCACACTAGAAACAACGACGAAGAAACTGATGGACCAATTCATATAATCACCAACGAACCCTTCAACGGAACAATTCAACGGGTCAGGTCAATGAACTCACTAACCAAATGCAGAAATCGATTCATCAAAGGACCGATTGAACCCTCTAATGACACCAGCAAAACCACCAACTAATCAACTGAAGAAGCTAACAAATCAATCGGGCAACCGATGAAATCCACCAATTCACCAATCTAACAACAAATCGAGCCACCAATCAACCAAGCGACTAATCAATTGAAGAAACTTACGAAACAATTCTCAATCCACCAACCAAGCAACTAATCAACTGAAGCACCTAAACAATCAACCAATCGAACCACCAATCAACCAATCGAACCACCAATCAACCAAAAAACTATTCAACTATTGAAGAACGAAGGGAAGCAATCGAGCCACCAACCGATGAGCGAAATTCGCGAAAACGAACACCAGCAACAGTTGATCGGCCTCAGAATTGAACGAGCGACGATGGAGCCACGGACTGAACGACTAATCGACCGATTGACCTACCAACAACTGATTTCAATTGGCGTTCGTTGCCTTGTTTCACTTCTTTAGGAAAGCAGGATCGCAGAAAAAAAACGTCAAAAACTCAGCAGGTTGAAAACAACAACAACAACAACCAAACGAACTACAAACAATGGACGAAAAATTCCACGCCGTTGTTCGCAGACACAACAATCGCAATGAAACCAACAACAGGCGAACGATCAACCGACAGACGATCACACAATTGCAACAACAACAACAACAACAACGTAACCTAATGTAAGTTGGGCGCAAATTGAGCCTTACCCATTTATTTGGCAGTAATGCGAATAAAATTTTGATTTACACCGAAAATTTAACTAAGAAAAACCGCAAAAAGAAATCCTAAAATAAATAACAAGCGAGTACACTGTAAAAAAAGAGCTGTTAATATAGAAAAAAAACAAGAAATGTCTTCAGAGGAGGAAAAGATGAAACTTTTCTAATTCGAGTTTCTTTTTTCTTTATTTATTTTTATTAAGTTTCAGTGTATGAATCTTCTATTTACATTTTACATGAGAATTTTATTGTAATTCTGTGATTTATCGTCAATCTTCAAGTAGAAAAGCCATTGAAAATATAATATTTAGAAGATATCGCGAAGACAGTTCCTCGATCTTTCGCATTTCTTCGCCCGAAGACTTTTCGTTCAGTGTCGTTGGTCGCCGTGGATTCGCTGTTGGAAAAGAGAACCCACGCTCGATCGGCAATTGTGCAGTGCTCCAGCGACAGCTCCTTGCAGGTCTCTTTTCATTCATTTGTCTCGACGGCTTTTGCCGCTCTCTGCTGCTCCATCATCTTCAGCAGCAGCCGAGTCTTTTTTTGCCGTTGCAACGTGCATTCGGAACCGTTATTAAATCAATAATGAAGCACACGAAAGCGAGAGGTGTTCCAAATCATCGCTCAGACGAGCACCAACATCGGCACCGGCACCGGCACCAACATCTTCTCCATTAGCCTCATTTGCAGCATTATCACAGCAACAACAACAACATCGCTGGCTGCGGCTCACAGAGCGGATCGTGGAGTTCACAGAACGCACCCAAAAAAGCCACAAAATCTCGTCGCTCGTGCAGTGTTCAAAGATTTACTTAGGTTTGGCTAAAGTTAGGTTAGGTTCGGATCGCTTCGTTTCGGTTTTTTTTCGGTCGTGTCTTCGTTGTTGTTGTTGTTGGATTTCGTCGCTGGGTGCCTCGCTTTTCACTTCATTATTTTATTGTTTTCCTTCAGTTTTTACTTTACACTTTCATTTCACTTTCGATTAGAATCGATTAAATTCATATAATTTTAATGACTTTTGCTAGACTTTTGTTTATTTATTTTATATTTTGAATTTGTTTAATTTGATTTCTTTAAATCTTTATTTTTTTGTATGAATTTGTGTGATTTCCCTCTTTATTTTGGATTTTTATTTATTTCGATTTATTTCTGTTGTTTCTTTAGTTACTTATTTTTTTTTTTTGCAATTTTTCATTTTCATCCTTGATTTAGTTCACATCATTAAATCCTTTGTTGTTGTTGTTATTCCTCTACTTTTAGTTTTTTTTTGTTTAGTTTTATTTTTTATTTTCTTGTTGTTTCTCTAAATTGATATTAACTCCATTTATATTTCATCCTTTTCCTTTTCCTTTTGCTTTTTTTCGTCTGCGATTTTTAGTACATTTGCAACTCATTTCAAATTCCACGATTTCCCTGGAATTTTAAATTATTTTCCGCTTGCTGTTGTTGTTGTTGTTGTGTTGATGGGATCGACTGTGCATTCAGTGTTTTTGTGAAGCGATAAATTGATTAAAGCGACGGTGAAAAAGAGACAAAACATGGTTTTTCGAGGAAGATTGAAGCTGCGAATAAAGTTCGATGCGATCTGTCTGTGTATTTAGATAATTAATATAAGAAAACCGACTATACTGTATGCAAATACTGGAATAAGTATCGTCCATTGCAATAATTCACTTATGACCGTGTCAATGAAGTCGATTTTATACCTTGCCATATCCATTGCAGCCGAGGAAGAAGTCGAGGCTTTCCTTAAACAAGCTTCTCCATGCCGAAACCTTGCAAAATTTCACGTCGCTAGGTTTCAAAACGTCGGAATTACGATCAAGCTACTTTTGCACTAAGTTTAGGCCAGAATTTTCATCATACGGACTTCATTATGGACCCCAATGGGGTCCAATAGGATCCATACTTCATGTCACAACAAAACAAAAGGCATTTAATAATTTTTGAACATTTTTCAATGCATTATTATTTATGGGTTTAATTAGGACTTCATTAATAATTATTTTATAGTTTTATCATAAGATTTACGCCCATTTTTTATACCACTTTCGTACTTTGGATGCTTTCGTAGATCTCTGTTTATAATGCGTCAGTAGACGCGATCGTAAAGGACACTTTAAAGTACATTATAAATTAAATAAATTAACTTTAACTTTTTTGGTCGAGGCTACTTAATGTATGAGAGATTTTTGGGTATGTTTCCATAGATTTTTGGGTATGTTTCCATAGGTTTTTGGGTACGTTCCCATAGGTTCAGAGTATTTGGCTCTCCGTAGACTCCGCCGCTGACTCATCCGTATAGCATGTAACCTATACTTCAGTGTTTATGACCAATATTATGTATTCTTTGTATTGCTCTAGTTAATTTATACGTTATATTTTATTTTTTACTTTTTTTTAATATTCGAAATTATTTGTTCTTTATATTATTACATTTAATTGATGCTTTATATATAATTTCTTACCTTATATTTTATTATTCGTTATTCTATTTATTTAATAATGTATTCATTTTACCTATTTATTTACTAAATCAACGGATTTTAATTATTTTTATGTTTCATGTTTTGTTATGTGAATTATTTTTTTGTGTTTTTTGTTTTCAATTATTTATGTGTTCATTTATTAAGTCAATTGCTTCGTTTATCCATTTGTGTTTTTTTATTAATTCATTAACTGATTTGTTAACTCATAAATTTACCTTCTCCTTCATTTATAAATTGAATTTATTTGATTGGTTTCAACTTAAAAGAATTATTTTAATGTCAACTAAATTCCCAGCTCTTTTCTGTGTTGGTTTCTCCCAGCTTCTAATTTATTTATCGATTTGATTTATTGAAATTGCATGCATCCATTTTGACGCTTCGCGAAACTCATCAAAAAAGACACCGTTAAAAATGGTGAATTTTGAAAATGTTGATTTATTTCGTCATCATTAATTTTACGAACATTTCATTTATCAATTCTTTATGCGAATGAAATAATTTATGGAAAATTGTGATTAATGAGTTTTTCGAAAATTTCTTTCACAAACACATTTCAAATTATTATTATTATTATTATTATTAATTAAATATAAAAACATAGAAAAAGAGTATTTTTTCAGTTTATTTTCTTATGGAAAATTGCAATGTAAGCGATTTTCGTGTTAGATTTTGAGCAGATTCAAGCTCGGGATTATGATAAATTTTGATCTGCTTAATTTTTAAGTGATTCGTGACTCTTTGATCAAGTGTTTTTCTATTTACGTTGTAAGCAGCGTTGTTGTTGTTGTGTGTGTTTTTGGTGGCGGTGGTTTTTCGTGGAAGGTTGATCAAGTGGAGTGGCCAAACAACTGCAGCCGCAACTCGTTTGATGGTTTTTAAATAGCTTTTAATTGAAATGCACGTTCCACAGCTAATAATTAATTTCAACGCTGTCAACGCCTATTTGTGCAATAAACTATGCAATAAACTGTGCAATAATTACACACTGCGCAAGTGCATCCATCTCCCGATGGCACAACAACTCAACGTTTGACATCGCCAACAAATGCGATGCGCAAATAATCAAGCAACACTGGATATGATAGGGGAACATGTGGAAGAAAAACAGCAATCACATATTTCAACTTTGACCCAGTGCGGGTTCATAATTTGCCAAAGTAACCGAGTAACCGAGTAACCATTCATTATCACTTCACTGCGCATTTATGATGGAGTGTGCGTTAAAATTATTAATTGCGATTTTGTTGCTCTCTGTTGTTGTTGTTGTTTCTGCTGCTCTTCAAGCAGAAATTTAACATGATTTCGGGTTTGATTTGCGTCGTCGTCGTCATCGTCGTCGTCGTCGTCGTTGTTGTTGTTTGCGAAGTTTTCTTGCTGTTTCGCCTCGTTAATTTTCAACTCAAACAAAAGGCATTTTTGATTTATGACGAAGTGAAGATTTTTATGTCCATACGGAAAACTGAATCTGAACGGCGATTAAATTATGGCTGACTTCGTCGTGTCGTGTCGTGTCGAGTCGCCGATGTAACGTGCATTTTTGATTCGTCGTGTTCATACACTTTTTGCTCTCCTCTTCGACACCCTGTTATTTTATTTAAATGCATCCGAAAATTAAAAAACAATTAACCGTTTCTTTTTTCTCTCGTAACAGGCACAAAATTCTACAAAACATTTACATTTTTAATAAACAATTTTATATTATTGCTTTTTAATGGTATTATTTTTAATCGAAAATTTATTGGTGCTTTTCTTTGTTTTGAGCATTTTCAAAGGTTTACTGTAAATTCATCATAAACAAAATCGTAGTCATTTAATTTGCATTCAATTTCAATTAAATACGAACAATTGTGAATGATATGTTTTCGTGTTTATTCGCTTATTGCGGCCGATTATTGGAAATCATTATTACTGTAATTATCAACTTCGCCTCTTTTCCGAATGCGACACAAGGGAAGCAACGAAGTTTTTGTTACTGTGTTTTTAATCAGTCGCTTACAACACGACGAAATACGATTAGAAAATAGAAGACGAGCTCAGCAAACACCTTTCCATCAACACTGGAAAGCTACGTCGGCGGCAACGCGATGTCTTCGTCTTCGTCATCGTGTGCATCGCGTGACGTCTTCGTTTTCGCCTGTTCTCTGTCGTCGTTTCTGTCGTCGAGCATCTAAAATATTTCTGTTTCTGTTTTCATTGTTTTTACATAATTTAGTGGTTTTTTATATGAAGCTGCTTAAACACTTCATGCACCTTCCTGTCGGCTGCGACGTTGTTGTTGTTGTCGTTGTTGCTCTGTCTTATTTATTGTAAACACTGAAGCTGTGTGTGTGTGTGTGTGTGTGTTTGCGCAGAATGTTTTGCATTATTCAAATCCAAATGTAATTTAGTAGCGTTTATTTTGGTGGGAAATAAACAGAAAAGTCGCTGTTGTTCATTTCCATTTGCGGCCACCGAAGAAGGATTTTTATGAGTTTTTTCCCCATGTTATTTTCATTGGTTTTTTAAATTCGTTTACGACAAACTTATTTTCGTTTAAAATACTTTACTTCGTCGTCCATTGATTGGTCCATTGAGGGTTCAAACGTTCAGCGAAGTTCAGTTTTTACACAGTTTTTTGACATGTTTTATTATCGACTACAAACTAAAGGAAAATTGCAATTTCTTACATGTGAAAACTTGGCAAAAAATTGTTTAAGTTGATGAGATTTAATTCACAATAGCAACAAATATATGTAAATTCAGTTGAAATGAGTAACGTTGAAGCATCGCCACGACCTCGCTCCGCTTGATCGGGTCATCCAGAGCCTTGTCAACTGGTTGCCGGACACTTTAAGCCGAGGGATTAGAAGAGAAGCAGTGCTGAAGGTTGCCAGCGGATTCTTGACCCAGAATCGCGACAAAAGTAGAGAAATATTAAAATAAAAAACCAAATAAATTCCAAAAACCTGTTGCAAAGAGTAACAAAAAGTAAAACAAAGCAACAAATCAGAGAATTTAAATTAAATCTGTATTTAAATTAATGATGTACTAAATTTGTTGTAATCGCTGTGCGCTCAATGCTACCAACTGCGGCTGCTGTTGTCGTTGTTGTTGTTGCTTTAAGTTTATCTTCGATGGTAATTCTTTTACTCGACGCCGATGCAAATCTTCCAGCGACTCCAAATTAAATTATAAACGTAAATAACTAACTCCGTTGAATACTTTGTTCTTAATCGAACGCAAGCAGACGAAATCGCAAGCAAAGCACACGAAGCAACAAAAGAACAAACAATAATAATAATAATAAATGTTTTACAGAGACTACAGACAACAACAACAACTGCAGCATTTTAAAGACGTAAAAGGAACACGAAGAAGCTTCGATGCATGCCAAATAAAGTCATTCGAAATCTGGGCAAAAAAAAAACAATAGAAGTTTTCTTCTAGAGTCTTTAGTTTCTTCTTTATTCAAATTATTCTTCGTCGTATTGCACTTTATTTAATCTATAATCTGTCCAAATCTGCACGCTCGAATTCTTTTGGAAATAATAATAACTTCAGTTGCCTTCATTTTGCGGGAAATACGACACAAAAGAAGAAATCCACCAGAAATTTACACAGAATCATGCAAAGAAACCTAGAAATGAATTGAAATAAATGCAAAACCAGAAATAAATAAAGAAATTCAACTGAAATCATTGTAAATTTCCGTTTAATTCAGTTACTAAATAATGAGGCATTTCGTTAAACGTGGAATTCGCCGTGGAATTCACCGTGGAATTGCGTGTTTTCGGTCGATTTTATTGCGGATGTCTGCAAAGATTCCTGCACGAGTCTGTCACTGGCTGCCTTCTGAATGATATTTCACTATTTTCTGCTATTTTCTGTTGTGATTAATTGAAAGTTTTGAGTGAAAACAACGAAAGTAAAAAGCCAATATTTGAAATGACTTGCAAACTGTTCTTCGTCGTGTTTCTTGTCATTGGAATTCCAAGAGATGGCGCGGCTGGAAGAATTTGCAGAGGTGCACACATTCCAATGCAATTTCGTACCTTTTTTCGCAAAGAATTGCAGCAAATGGTAGCTATAATTTTATTGTTATGTTGATTATCAGCAATCATTGAACGAAGCGACGGTTTTTAATTAAAACGTTTTTTCAGATTCGATACGAAACCATTCGAAATCTCGGCAAAAACACGATCGTTTTTCAGCTTGTTTCTTGTGTAGGAATTTATTACAGGAATCTATTACAATTTTCCATCAATTTTTAGATCAAGTTAATTAAAATCTTGCCGTTTTTATTTGACAGTTAAGTTTTCCTGTATTCATTGTAATCTTTTCCAATGACTCGAACATTTTTTGCATCTTCCAAAGTAAATTTAATTGACCAACAACGGTGAAGTAGCCACATGTTGTTGTTGTTGTTGTTGTTGTTGTTTGATGACTTGCGTATTTTGTAAATACGTTGTTGCTGTTGTTGGATCAGCAGCCGCATTTTATATATTGGTCATTAGCAGCTGATCTTTTGGTCAATTAGCAATAATTGAGGCATTTTTTGCAAACATTGTAACGAGTGATTATCAAAAGCGGCATCGTTGGCATCGAATGTGTGTGCGTGTGTGTGTGTGTGACTGTGCCTCCCTGCTCACGTTTCATCGGCAATTTTTCAACTCTCATCAATATTTTCGGCTAATTTTTGGCCACGAGACGAAGTCCAACAGCCGCTATTCCCTGTTTGCTTCTTTAATTTTCTGTGCTGTTGATCGTTTATCGTTGATCGTGTCTCACGATCGTGTCATCATTTGTCTGATGGGATGGTTGTGTGTGTGTGTGTGTGTGTTGCTTTACACGAAATGGGTGGGTGTGTTGCTTGTGTGTGTGTGTGCGTCCCTGTGCGTCTCTCTACATTGGCTTTTCCAGCATGCAACATGTTGCAAGTGAGTCTCAATCGTCGACTTACGAGAAGTTAATTAAAAAAATATGCTTTTCATTTTCCGTTTTTTAACTATTGACGGTTACTTATTGGATGCTGCTTCTTGTTTTTGTTTTTATTATTGTTGTTGTTGTTGTTGCTTAATTGCTGCTGCTTTGTGGACGTTTCTGTTTCTTTTTCGATTATTCCTTGATGTTTTGCTTAAATTTAATCATGTATTAAATTGTTAGTCATTTGATTGGATTGTCAATTTTTTTTCTCCAATTCAACAAAAACGAAAAAAAAAAATTACTTATCACTCGAATTCAATTTGTCATAAACACGTTTTATTTGCTTTTTTTAAGGATTTGTGGTTTTATATTCTGAGTTACTCATCGAAATTTGGATGTTGAAAAAAGTGGAAAAAGGGAGGACTGCTGCAGTAATAGTAGTACTAGTAGTAGTAATAGTAGCAGAAATAGGAGCAATTTGAACGGGAGTAAAAATAGTAGTAACGAGCATAATTTGCATCAGAGATAACGAGATGCCTGACTTATTCCAGTGCTTGTTCGGCTGCTCATTCGGGTTCCAGAAGTTTGTTGGTGTTCGTGAAAATCTGATGAATAACTCCCCACAAGAGACCCCCAACTCACCACAAGAGAGATTTTGGAGACGACAAGATTTTTTCTTTGTTTACATTATTTTATATAAGTCACATCACTTTATTTTGAGAGTCCAACTTAATTCTACACTTGTAAAAATTAAATAAATAACTGAGATTGAACTTATATTGATTTTATCTATTATATTCTCGCATAAAACCCTCAAATTATAAAAAGAAAAATTTCGGTAAAGAATTAAATACAAATACGTATAAAAACAAACACCTAGAAGAGGACGAACTAAGAAAAAGTCAATAAAAAAACAAAATATAAATCGATCAACTCCTCGAGTGACAAACCATTAACCATAAAAATGCACAACAAAATGCGTATGAAGTCCAACAACAACACACGGTTTCTGTTCGCCTGTGTTTTTTTGTCTATGTTTCCTTCGTTTGTTTAAAAATGCGCAATCGAACCGTATCGAACCAATTTTTACTTCACTTGCTTTGCCTTCCCACAATGAAATTATTTCTATAAATGTTGGCTCACGTTAGTTTCGAGTCCTTGCAACACGTTTGAACAAAGCATGTGTATGATTTCTAGGTTCTAACCAATGTTTACTCCTTTCGTCGAAAGGAAAGTCATGCAATCCCTTTATTTATATATACTCGTTGGTAGTAGTATTTCGTATTAGTAGTAGTACTGGAAGGAAGTAGTAGTAAAAAAAAAGTACGAAAATCTATTACTAAATCAAACGTGGCAAAATACAAAAAGAGAAAAGTCTGCGAAAAGATTTAATACCTAAAAAATTAAAAAATTATATATTAAAAAAATTTTAATAAAAATATATTCAATTCTAAATCGAATTTACTAAATAGAAAAAACTGAAAAGCATCTTTAATACATATGAGCTAAAGGATTTGTAATAGATTAAAGTATTTTTAAATAAAAGAAATGCTAAAAAAATGCAACTAAAGGGAAATTTAAATTTTGATTGACGATCTAAGAACGAATACGAATTTATTCGAAAATCCGTTCGAATTCTGTTCTTCGAGGGGGGCTACACTCAGCCAACAACCAACAACAATCAACACTTTTTTTGTGTACGCACGTGACAACAACAACAATAAAAAACACGACAAAAGAAAAGCAAAAACAAATTAATTTTTTAGTTGCTCTCGAAACTCAGTCGAAACGAAACGAAACGAAGCGATTAATAAAAGAAGAGAAGAAGAAGCGATTTTAATTCTAAACTCTTTTTTGTTGTTTAATAAAATCACGTTCACGAATCTTCATCATCATCATCATCATCCTTCGAACACGAAGACGCGTTTGAGTCGCGTTGCGGTCGCGTGCAGATCGCAGCAGAAATTCGAATGTTGATGGAGTGAATGAATGAATGATTGAATGAATTAGGAAATGAATGAGTGAGTGAGTGAATGAATGAGTTTAATAACAATTACAACAAGTTCAAGTCAAGAAGTCATCGTGAATAGTTTTGCTTCATTGATTCCACGTTCAATGGATGTCAATTCGCATTCGAAATGATGCAACGACATCCAACATCCAACAGAAGCACGAAAAAACGCGACAGCCAAATGGAAAAGTAGCAGGAGCAGAAGAAGATGTTCATCAACGTCAACAACACCAAAAACAACAACAACAACAACAACAAATTTAACGATACAACATAAAATATGAGTCCCACAAACATTCCGTGTGACTTTAAATAAAATTCTAATCTTTAAACTCGGTGTTTAGTGAATGTATGTGTGTGTGTGTGTGTCTGAAAAAACTAAAGAAACTCATCATAATGACAGTTTTTATTATGATAAACGCATCATAAAAAATAATGCGAAAACGAAAACGATCGAAACTCTGATCGCCTCGCGACGCTGCGATTTTTGTGTTTGCAGCGGCGGCGACTCTCAAGCCGACTGCCGGAAATGAAGCTTGAGCAGCGAGCATTGCGAAGATTTGGACTAATCTTGAAGCAAATGATGATGAAGTGCTCCTCCATGGGAATGAAAGGATGACACTAAATATTGCTAAGCCATTAATAATCGCATCGACAATATTCGGAATGATGAAATATCCTTTTCGATGAAGTAATTGATGTTTAAACAGCAAATTTCCCTAAATAATTAACTTAAATTTATATCTAGACACTCGATTAAATTTCGTCTTCCGATTTTGGATAATTTTGAATAATTAATGAAGAATATTGATTAAGTTTCTTGCCTGAACGATGGAATGCTCAAAAAGAATTTATTTATCACTTTAAAATGCAGATTTTAAATAAATGATGAGCAAGAAAATACTCTGAACAAGTCGAAAAATTAATTTTATAACAAAGAATTAAAAAAAATCGATTATTTACAAATGCTGCAACAACTAAATCAAAAAATCTGTCTTGATTAAGTTTCGCGTTTAGCAAAACAACATTTAAATTTAGCAGTTTTAAAATACGCGCCGTTTAAATACCAAAATTCCACGCACAACGCTGGAAGTTTTGTGGAATTGGAAGGGATTTTTTGAAAATTGCAACGCTGAAAATTGCAGTCGTATTTGAAATGGCTGCTCGCACACGAAAACATCAAGGAATCACGTGACGTTTTTTTTGTCTGGTGATTTAAAATATTACACAAAATGTTTTATTCTCAATTCTCAGTTTAGAACGTGGGGAAATTGTTAATGTGCGAATTGCTATGGTCTTCATTTCAAATGCTCATGTTAAATTTTGAAAATATTCGTAGAATTTGACAAATTCAAATTTATTTCTTTTGATGCTACGTTTACGCCGACCGAAAACGACTCATCCAAGCTTCAATTATCAAATGAGAATAATTTCCATCTCATTCGAAAGAAGCGAGGAGAATGACGTGTGGGTAAAATGTTCCTCTAAAAAAAAATGTAATAATAAATATTCCTCTAAAGTAGCACCCATTTCGGGCTTTGTTAAAACTCGTATTTACGAAGGACTTTTGTGCAAAAACCGTTATAAAACAGCAACAAAAAAAAAGGAAGAAAGTTTTGTGGAAAGTGCTTTTGGCCGATGTCACATTGCAGTCATTTTCCCTACGCTCAATGCACAGTTGTTGCTCTCCCTCGGTCAAATGAGCGGTGCTATGTCACACGGGCAATCAATTGACCGCGTTGAAAAGTGTTCCGTGCAGTAAATAAGAGTAGCAAATTAAGTACATAATTGCAGTACTTTTTAGAAGAGTATTTTTGGTATCAATAAAAATATAACCGAAGAATATTTGACATTTTTGACTAAAAAACAATCGAACAATCAGTCGCAGTCTATTCAAAAAAAACAACAGCACAACAAAATTGTTGTATATTTTTCTCTTATTTACAATTATTTTGCGTTCCTGTATTCTTCCTGCTCTTTCCTTAAAAATTTCCCTTCGTCGATCAAACGATTGCAGTGTGACAACGGGTTTTTTAAGCTTGGAAGGCTGGAAGTTTGGCTCCTAAATTTCCAAAGCCAAAAATAAATGTAACGAAAACGGAACTGCAATCAGCTGTTCAAAAAGCATTGAGAGGTACGTAAAAAGAAGATAAAAGAAGTGAAAAGCTGCAGCATTCGCATAGAAAATTTAAAGTCGGTTTCTTTTCAAATTTATTTCGTTTTTCGTGCAAATGTAAGTAAAGGAATCGGTGCTCGAGGATTAAATGTCAATGCGTTGCTTGCATCAAATGAATTCGAATAAGAAAATATTGAAAATATATCCAAAGCGAATTCTGGCGCATCGACTGTTTAAAATGCAATTTGCCTTACATATATTTCTGTTACTCGTATTTTTTTCAGTTGTAAATAAGTCGGTAAGTGCTCGAAGGTTGTACGTCAAAATCCTGCTGAAGTTGTTCGAATTCGGGAGAGTGAGCATCGAAAGTTCAGCCGATCAGCAGAAGTTTGCGGATATATTTTTGTGCAATTCCCAGCAGAAGATGAAGCGCAAGAGGCCTGCCGCCGACCCAAACCCTCAGCAAGACGCTCCACCCAATTGCAGTTTGGTAATAAGTCGCGACAGCGTCCTGCTGCCGACCGGGAAATGCAGTCCGGCCGATTCGGGCGGCACCACGTTGAACGGCGTCGATGTCGCTTCCGAGGAGAAGATCGAATTCGACATGGAGAGGTGCTTCGACTTCGTGAAGGCCGGCGTCGAGGCGATCATTGAAGACGAGGTGACGTCGCGCTTCGAGGCCGAGGAGCTGAAGGGCTGGAATCTGCTGACGCGCACCAACAGACGCTACGAATTCATATCGTGGAAGCTGACCGTCGCCTGGATCGTGGGCTTCGTAGTGCGCTACATGGTGCTGATGCCGCTGCGAGTTGCCGTCTGCTGCGCCGGCATCGCCTGGCTGAGCGTCTGCACAGCTGTCGTCGGCTGCCTGCCGGAAGGGCCGTTCAAACGGCGCATGGTGGACACGGTGCTGTGCCACTGCTTCTGCGTGCTGTCGAGCGCGATCTCGGCCGTCATCCGCTACCACAACCCCGAGAACCGGCCGACGGGCGGCATCTGCGTCGCCAACCACACGAGCCCCATCGACGCGCTCGTCCTCATGTGCGACACCACCTATTCCCTGATTGGACAGCGGCACTACGGCCTGTTGGGGCTGATGCAGCGCGCCCTGCTCAGAGCCTCGCCGCACATCTGGTTCGAGCGGTCGCTGGCGAATGACCGCCGCGCAGTCAGCGAGCGCTTGAAGCGGCACGTGTCGAACCCGGACAACCCGCCGATCCTGATCTTCCCCGAAGGCACCTGCATCAACAACACCTCCGTGATGCAGTTCAAGAAGGGCAGCTTCGAGGTGGGCGGCGCCATCTTCCCGGTCGCCATCAAGTACGATCCGCGCTTCGGCGACGCCTATTGGAACAGCTCGAAGCACTCGATGACGCACTATCTGTACCGCGTGATGACGTCGTGGGCCATCGTGTGCGACGTGTGGTACTTGCCGCCCATGTATCGCCAGGCCGAGGAGTCGGCCGTCGACTTCGCCGACCGCGTGAAGGGCGCCATCGCCAAACAGGGCGGCCTCGTCGACCTCGTGTGGGACGGCCAGCTGAAGCGGATGCAGCCGAAGAGGGAGTGGATGGAGAAGCAGCAGGTGGAGTTCACGAAGCGCTTGAAGCGCGAGTAAAGCGCCAAAATCAGATTAACGAAAGGAGAAGATTCATTCAATTCAATTCAAGAAGGGCGAAAAATGTTGTTGCTAGAATTCATTCAATAAATATTTACTTTCATTCAGTTATTTACTTATTTATTTCTATATAAGTTATTATGTTATATGTTCTGTTAATTACATTCGAGGGCGATGTAAACGTAGCATCAGTGAAATGCAGTGTAGACAATGTGTTTAGCAAAGGTGTTTACGTGGAGCGTCGTGATTACAAAAGAAGTAGTGGGAAAAATAGTATTAAAAGGCACTCAACTGAAAGCTCAAGCAGTAAAATCGCGTGTTCAAAGGAGCATAAAATTGAATTTTATAGGAAATGAAACACTTTTCGGTGTAAAAAAGTCCTGACTTCAGTGGGCGACATTCATTGAAATGTGAATATGAAACTGAAGATAAGAAAGAATACGAAAATGCGAATGGATGAGACCTCTCCTCTGTCGCTCCCTCCTCTCTGTTCTCCGCAGATTTGGCAACAAGTGTCGACAACTTGGACAAATTAATTACATTCGCTATGTTTCTGCTTCTGCTGTTGGTTGTTGGTTGTTGTTGGTTTTTATATGCTTATCTGTTTGTCTGGCACTCCTCCCCCTCCTCCCCCTCCTCTCCGTTGTTAGTTTTGTTGTCGTTGTTGTTGTGTTTTTACGATGCTGACCGAAAAATGCTGATGATGGTCAATGGGACCTGATTCGCTGCTCACTTAAACGATGATCAAACGAGGAAAATGTTTGTTGTATGTTGTCATCGAAGGCAGCTGTTGTTGTTGTTGTTGTTGTTGTTGTGTTAGTCTTCTGCAACAACAACAGCAGCAGCAGCAGCGATTTAACTCTGCGTTAAAATCTATTTTCGATATTTGATGTGTTCTTTTTCATTGGCTGCTGCTGATGGCGGCTGTTGTTGTTGTTGTTGGTGGTGGTGGTGATGTTGCTGTTGCCGTGTGCGATGCATTTATGCAACAATGTCACAGAGTTGCAACATTTTTGCAGCGGAGCTTGTTTCGAATGTGCGTGGATCTCAGCTGCTGTTGACTTTAATTTTAATAAATAATCGACAAAATATCGCCGAATAAATGCAACCAATTTTAAATGAATACATTAAAAAACAACAGCAAAAAATCTGTTATTAATCGCGCTTTTTTCATTACTTGAAAAGCTCATCATGATGACGACGACGATGATGATGATGATGATCTTGTCATTGTTTCTGAGCTGAGCAAACGACTTAATCAAAGTCACAGAATTCATTTTTGCGTTCCAAATTTTTCAGTCGTTTTCGGTTGTTTTCCGTTTTTGAAGAAAACCAAAACTAGGTGCATCTCAATCGCAATCTGAAATCTGTTCAAAGTTCAAAAGCACCGACAGACGACATCGCGTGTTTTTGTTTGATTTTTCTGTCGCTTTTCTTTTGGTTTCGAATGGATTTTGATCGACGTGATCACGACGTGAATCTGAAGAATTCGAACGATTGTCAGGCAGAAATAAGAAAAATCGTCTACAAACTTCAAAGCAGTCACTCCTTTTTTCTCTCTTGCATTTGGATATAAAAGATAAATGACATTTTCTATTTGATTTTGGACAAAAAATTAAAGATTCCCTTTCAGTCGTCTTTTTCACCCTTTAAACATGATCCTAGAACTTTGTGATATTTTAGGAAAATATTCAGCATGAAATTTCACTATATATCGCTGAACAAAACAAAATCGTAGCTCATTAATGAAAGGCAAAAAAACGCAATAAATTAAATTCATACAGATTTCAATACATGTAATTTTAGCAGAACGCACAAGTCTGTTAGGTAACAGTGCTCCGTTACAGAGATCGGCTGTTATCGGCTCATAATGTACTTAGGCCAAGGGTTTTTGTTCGGACTGTACTCCTCTTCCTCGAAGCTCCTTTGGTTTAATTAATAAAACCATAAAAAAGCACTTTTCCAAACAGTTGAAAAAAATTGAAATTACAAAAAATTAGAAATTAAAAGAAACTGTCAAATGTGGAAAAATTCTTAATAGAAATTCTGTTGCTTCTATTTTAAATTCTGATTAAAAAGCGACGTGTTGCTTTTGTTTTGCGAAATTTTGGTAAATTTTAATAAAATGTAGGATTTTCGAGAAAATTGATAATTCGAAAGGCATTTTTTTTTAATACGTAATCGAATCAAAATGGGGAAAAATGTAGAAATAAATAAGAAAAAATTATTAAAAGTGATGTAACTGCGATCGACTGTTGTTGTTGTTGCTTCTGATGTTGACTGGAGATAAGGAATCTGGAGAGAAACATGATTCGGGCAGTCGTTGTGGGTCGGCTTCCGTCGTCGCCCACGAAGAAGCGACTGACCGACCCCGAGCTGCTTCTGTTCCCGCCGCAGACGGCGGAGAAGAAGGAGCAGAAGAAGAAGATGCACCCAGCTGATTTCTATCACAAATAATTTTAGGTTTTGCTGCATTCGTTCTGTGCTTTTTTCGAAAACATTCTCCATTGTTTCATCGGATATTTTTCCGTCGGAAACTTTTCGCTATGAATTCGCAATTGATTAGCATAAAAATGTTGACTCTCGTCGTTATTGTTATTGCAATTATCTATTATTATTATTGCTGTTATTATTGTGGTTGCAATTGATGTTTCTTCCTTGCTCCATCCTCTAACGAATCCCATTGAAAGCACTTCAAAAACATTCGCATTCGCATTCGGATTCGGATTCATTCTGTTTTTTTAACTCGTTGCTGGAAGCTAATGAAAAATGTGGCTTTTGTTCGGCTGCCGGTTTTTCTTTTGGCTCCTTTCATTTAATTTCCCAACGAAAAAACTCCTCCGAAGAAGGATTGGTGCAACAACAGCAATAATAACGATAATAATAACAATAATAATAATCAACAACGATCGATCTTTTACATGTTGAATAATTTATCGGACACAAAAAGCGCCGAAAATGCCGAAGAACTGTACCGAAAAAACCACCGAACCCAAAAACCCATTATTCAACGTGCAACATTCAACGGAGCATTTATTTTCCGCTGCAGAAAAACAAATCAACGATTCTACTTTCGGCAGATTGCACAAAAATTCTTTTTCATTTGGAATCGATCGATAAATATAATCGATGAATTATGCAGAAACATGAAAAGAATTGACAAAATAATAACAATAATTATAAATGAAAATAATCAATAATGAAATGCATCAATAACAAATTGAATATTTTGATATAATGGCAAAAACATTGATAATCGAAATCATCGAAAACAATAATCAACAGGAACAGAATTCATCAATAATAAAAATCTTTAATAATAAAGAAAAGAAAACTCTTTCACAACGGAATGAAAACCGAAAGCAGCTCAACTAAATTACAAAAAATAACTCATAATAAATTTCAGATTTATTTCGAGGCCGAATTAACACCGTTTTCCGGCTAAAAATCGACTGCAACTCGATGCAGTGCTGCAGGACTTTTTCCGAAGAACGCCGATGGACTTCGCAGCGCAGAGAATCGAGGTTTTTGAACACTTTTCATATTGAAGTGGACTCGAACTGTCTATTATTTTCGTCATAATACTTCCGAGCGTATTTTCGGGGCGATAACAATTTTAAAGAATTGAAAAATGTCTGTAAATTAATTGAGAAACGGGACGGAAATTTGTTTAAAAGACTTTGGACAGACTTTGGATAGTTTTCCAGTTAAAATTATTGTAAAATGTCGTCTTTAGTTTGGTTCTTCGAATGTTTGTTCAAATTTTGACGATGCTTTTTAATCTTTTTGTTCTGTTTTGTTTTTATATGAACAACTGCAATTTTATGCCAATTTTTTACTGTTTAAATTTCTGCATTTCCTTAATTCCAAAAGTGTTCGAACCTTTCTTTGGATTTTATGTGGTTTCTTATAGAAATTCGCAGATGTTTCGCTTTGTTTCGCGTGAAATTTTCGAAGGTTCTGGAAACGCAATCATAATCATCAATAATAATAAAAATCATTAATAAATAAGCAAATATTAAATATCATCGATCGTAATAATCATTAATAATAAAACGAATAATAATTAATTAATTAATTCAATTGCATTTTTAACTAAAAGTAGCAGAATTTCTTAAATGCAAAAATAAATTAGTTAAATAAATAATTAAAAACTATTTAATATAAATTTCACTCATTTAATTAACATTTTTATTTAATTTTAAACTATAATTTATTTGAAAACTTATAAAAATTGATTGGCTTTTTACGAATTTCCCAATAAAACGGGAAATTTAAAATTCACAAAAAAAAACTTGTTCCTTTTTTCAGCAATAAAAATCGAAATTTCTCATGGACGATCGAAGAAAATTCGTCGTCGCCCGTCCGCAGTCCTCCGCATCCTCCGTCGATGCTCGAAGATTCGTTGTTGTCGTTGCGATTTTCTTCTGATGCCGTCGACCGATTGAATTCAAATTAAAATTCGAATGCAGCATCGATGATTCTCGTCGAGCAGCCGATTTTAATGTAATGTAATGAGTTGGGAAGCGAAACAATGGCCGAAAAAGGCCAAAAAACAGCACACAACGGCGAGGAAAAGACGACAAAAAACACATACATCAAGATGCAGCCCAACAACAACGACGACGACGACGACGACGACGGTGCGACTCCTCTTCGTGTCTTCTTTAACAGTTACATAACTTTGCTAATTTCTTCGTGTTGTTTTCGTTGCTGCTTGCGTTTTGTTATCGGGTTTTATATAATTTTTTAATACATATTATTTCCATCCTCGTTTCTTAACTAGTACAAAACGACGGCAACGACGACGACGCCGACGCCGACAACGAGAATGACATCGTCATTAAATCCCAAAAAATGGCCGGCAGCTCGGCCGATCACTTGACGTCGTTGCCAGCAAAACAATTGATCGCTTTCCTTGGCTCCTCTGTGTTTGCCTTCTGCTTTCGGCGTCCCTTCGCTGGGTTCGCTGTTGCCATGCTGGCGGCTGCAGCGAACTACGAACCTAGAAGACGCTCGTCCACTCGCTGCGGCAGCGAGACGGCGACTGTCGTTGCCGCCGTCCGTCGGCCCCACAGATCGTCTAATCGATTGCCTCGCTTTAATGACTGTCACTTTGTTCACAGCGCCTCCGCTTCTCTCCCTGCCCCGCAGCACGATCGCAGCATCACCCACTCCGCTGGCAGTCGTTCACAGCGCGACGATGCACCGAGTGACCCGAAGCAGTGAAATGGAGCCGCGTCCGTGCTGTCATGAGTCTGAACGAAGCTCAGCCAGTGACCGACATTCGAGTCGCTCGGTCACTTTCAGTTTCACACATTCGCTCCAACTGCAGCCGGTCACTCGGTCGCTGGGCCGACGTAGTAAACTACTCAGCTGCCCAATCAGTCAGGCACGCAGTCAGCAACTTTGACACGTCATGTAACTGACAGTGAATCACTCACGCGGTAGTCACTGCAGCGCCCAATCAACTGCCTCATTCATCACTCAATTATGCTGGGAAATCACCCTCGAGTGGTGAGTCACGCCGTCACAAATACGCATCACTCAATCAGGCGCTCAACTCAAGAAACACGCTCATGTCATCCACTCCATCGCTCGATCTGTTGCTCTTCAATCGATCTGAAACTAAGAATCACTCGACTCAAACTCAGTCACTTAGTTCAATCACTCATTCAGTCACTCAATCAGACCTCTCTCTCTCTCTCTCACACTTTGCGACTTTAGCAGTCACTTAAAGAGTCACATGGAGTCGCTCACTCACTTCACGTTGGCGATAATCACTCAGCTATGGAGTCACAGTTTCGTTTTCGACGGAGACGAGGAGGGGGGCCGGAAGCGTGTGCAGTCACTCGCCATTCAATTGTAGTTAATTTTAAATTATGCAAAAATTTGACTTGCTTGAACTCATCTCCATAACAGGCACTTAGCCTGACACTAAATGAAGAAGGAAACAAAGAAGGAGGGGGCAAAAGGGAGAAGAAGAAGAAGGAGATAAGAGGTTAACGTAGAAGAAGTGTTTTCGTGTCACTGCAACACGAGTTCGAATCGTTGCAAATCGTGTGTGAACCTTTTCTTGTGCAAAATATTGCAATTGGTTGCGGTAATCAGCTCGAAATGAGCTCTTCTCTAACTCTTATCCTCGCTTCCTTCGTTATTTCTTATTTCTTCTTCTATTTCTCGATTATTTAATATCACTAAGGACATTTATTTAAGGAAACATTTATTCTATGTTGATGTCTGAGTTGTGATTTCTGATGTAAATGATAAAATTAATTTTTATTATTATTTTAAAAGTATTAAATCTCAATCGAGGTGCCTAGTTATTCCTATGAATTCCTTTTGCACTTGAAAAAGAGTGGAAGTCGATAGAAACCACGCTTATTTGGCGTTGGTTCTTGTTTAAAGAAAGTTCCGATGGCTTTTCCAAGGAATATCAACGGAGAAAGAAATATTTAAAGGAATGAAGGCAAGTTAGAAAAACTTCTAATCAAATAAATAATAAAATCACGGAATTTGAGAAATAATAACAATTAAAATTTAATTATTAAAAGCTTCGAAAACAAACTGATCATTATTCAATATTCTAAACATAATTTAAATAATTTGTAAGGTAATAAATCAAAATTTATCAATAAAACGTCAATGGGTAAATTTAACTGCTTCAAAAGCATTTAAAATTGAAATTAAATGCAGCGGATAATGAACCAATTGACGTTGTAATTAATAGCAGAATATTAAAAATAAATTCGACGGAAAAAAACAAAAATAAATGATAGAAAATAAAACAGTTTTCCCGAAACAAAAGCAAAACAAAAAATAAATTATAAAGAAAGAAACAAAAGTTGTTTGAAAATATATCAAAAGAAAAATGAATTAAATTCTTTTAAGTATTATTGCAAATATTATCGAGTTTTAACGATGCTTTCATTGGTGCATTTAGCATTTTTTCTAATAATTATGAACGATTATTAAATGATAAACACCGAATAAAAGCCTGAAAAATATTTATTATCGTTTTTTTTGGTACGTTACAGAAACCTGAAGCCACTTTAAGTAATAATATCATTTTGCAAGCTGAGTTCAAGTGGATTCGGTCTTAGTTTAGAGTTGATTCGCACCGTTTCTTTGAAGATGTGGTTTTTGGTGATCGCTCCTTTTTATGAGTTGCTTTATTGTTGTGTTCTCTTCATGCTTACTTAAAGTCGTCGACGGTCTTTTTATGCTCAATTTACGAATTTACGAGAACGTCGTAAATCTCCTTCAATCGCGAATCGGCAGAACATCAACGGGGTGGTTGGGGGGGAGGCACATGTAAATCCAAAAAAAAAAAACTCTTCAATTATTGAGAACAAAGGAAAACTGATGCAACACGACAGCCGATGCTGCGAAATTTAAGTGCTTCGCTTCGAATTCACGTGTTAACAATAAAAACTTCAAACTGCAACCAACCGCAAAACATGGACGAGCAGAAGAAGAAGCGTACGAGGAATATAAAAGTCTTCATCATAAAGTCTCGAAGAGTGTTTCGAATGTTGATTTATTTAATAGATTCTTGGGCAATAAAACATCTCTCGTCACTTGTTTAGTGGTCCGTCATTAAATCAGTTACCAGTCGCCGCCACCCACTCGATGCGAGCAACACGCATGCAACGGAGCAGCAGCAGCATCAAATCACATCACCTCGCTTTACATTGTCTCATCCGAAGAATTAATGCGATATTTCTGTTTTTTTCCTTCCAAACGGAAAGTGTAAAACTTTCGCGTTCCGCACGCAAACCTCGCATCGAATGTCTTCATTAAAGGCAAAGCACACGAGAAACGAGCAATGGATGTGAGCATGAAGTCGCTGCGGAGGTGAGTGAGCAAATAAACGCCGAGTCAATTGCAAAAGCAGCTTCATGAAGAGAAAGAAGGAGGAGCCGCCTCGTCACCAGCGCCAGCAACTGATAACGGCTCTTCATGTTGTTGTTGCAGTCATCTTGTTCGCCAAATTGGAGAAATAATTGAAAAAAATGCTTTTATTTCTTCTCTTTGTATGAAAAAGTGAAAAATTCAGATTGTTTTTCATTCGAATTGTCATTATTATTGTTTATAGTAGTGATAATGATGTTGATGTTGCTAATAAGCAACGAACAGTGAACGAGTTACCTACTCAAATCAATTTCAAAATAAAACTGAGACTGAAAACACCCAAATTTACTTTGTATTTAAATTTTTCATATAATCTTTTTAATGCTTTAATTTATTTTTAAATTAAATGTTTTATTTTTAATCGATTTCATTTGTTATTCGTCAAGTGAAAAATCGTAGAAATCGGAGAATATACAATATCCAGTTCGTTTCTTAAGTCTTTTGCCAACAATGCCAACACACAACGTCAATTCTTAAGTTTGTCGCTTAAGTCTTCTATACAACTTCAGCTTCTTAAATGCTTCAATCTAAAATTGAATTGAAAAAGACATGTGTTAAAAGGAATTTTCTTTGCAAAATGTTTAGTCACTCTCTGCTTCTTCATCATCTTCTCTTACATAAGCCTGACCTAAGTACGAATGCGTTAATTTAACCCATTCAATAAATCAAGTCCAGCGCATTTAGCAACTTTAATTGTGCTTATTATTGTAGCTGGCTGCAGAGATATCGTCAAAAGTCGCATGCGATTTCGCTGCATACGTGGTTTTTTGCATTTCTTTAATTGTAATCATGGAATCGTAAAATTTTACGTTGAAAATGGCCAAACAACGTTCTTGCATCACCCATCAACTTAACTGCTGGCCAATGGAAATGTTGCAATACTCTGCATGAATTCGTTGCCGTCGCAGCATTAATACTGATTCTGTCGTCTGCTGCGCCTCTTCGCTCCCTCCCCCCTCTCCGCCCCATCGTCGGTTCCCTCGCGTGCCTTGTGAAAGATAAAGCAAGTGTTTAGAAGATTCAACATAAAAACCAGAAAAAGAAGACGCAGAAGGAAGAGAAGACGATGATGATCAGCTAATGAATTAGAGTTTTTTGTGGGTGCAAAAAGGAATAAAGAAGATGCAAAAATCTGTGTACACTTCGAGTGGACGCTGTACAGCGTTCACTGAATAACTTCATGCGCTGCAAATGGAATCGCGGTGAAAAATGGCTGTTGAATGAATGTAGGAAAACAGCAACAACAGCAACAGCAACAGCAACAAGCAGCAACAACAACAAGCAACAAAATACAAACAGCAAACAATAATAAAACGTTGAAAAATGAATTACTAAGGAATATAAAAGGAAACAGCAAAGAGTTTTGAAAAGAAACAAAAAGGATGGAAAAATATATGGAAATAAAGTTGAATTCTGCTGTGAGGCGGCAGCAGCAACAACAACAACCGCCCAACATAACAACAACAACAACAACGAATGCCAGCAGAACGCATTCTGAACGCATCGATGCAACGATGCATCAAGAAGCAATGAAAACTCGTGGATCGTGATGGTTTCAGGCCGGCTCGAGGCACCGGCTGGACCGCCATCATCTTCATGATCATCGTCTGCTTCTTCTTCTTCTTCTTCTTTGCGAATGTAGGTGAACAACTTGTAAGCAACTCGCACTGGACGCTGTCGCTTCTGTTGGCTTCATTTGAGTTTCGAGTAGCTTCGAAGTTGTCTTTTTCGATTTTTGAGTGCGTGAAAGAGTGTTCGGATGCGTGTGTGTGTGTGTCTGTGTGTGTGTGTGTGTGCCTTTGTGTGTGTTTAATCCGTTACCCATCAGCAGACGTCGTCTTCGTTGCAGGTTCTCTTCGCCGCTGTTGTGCCAATTAACGGTGCCAAGGGCTCGTTTTTAATCGATGTCTGTAATCGACTGTTGCTTGGTTAAGCGCACAGAATTAATCCCTGCAGAAATGAGTCAGCAGCAGTGGAAAAAACAATTGAATGTTGAATTTATTGCACTTTTCTCAAGTCAAGTTCTCTAAGAAATGCTTTATTTTTATCACTTGCTGCATTAAACATTCTCGAAATCAATACAAAGGTGATTTTGGCATTAATTAAAAATTGTCTTTGGCTTCGTCTACATCCCCATTTGATATTTGATTGCTTTTTGCACATTCCATTAAAAATCATCACCCATCGCTATCGTTGAAAATCGCCCGCGACGAAGATGCAAATGAAGAGATCCTCGCGTCGTCGATAAACATGCGAACTTTGAACCTCGTTGCTGTGCGCTGTGCGGGGGGCAGAGGAGTCCACAACAGATGCACGCGCGGCGGTCGATCCTTGGAGGAGCTGCACAGCCGTTCGCCCACCTGCGACCCACTCAGTCGCTGCCCCATCGACACAGTCGCCGCAGTTGCCTTTCACTTCAGCTGCCATCGAGCCACGTAAGCAGCCAATCAGCCGATCGACGGCCGCAGTGGCGCGAAGGAAGCAAAAAATGTCATCTGACTCGTCATCGGCGCAACACGGAAATTAAGCAGTGGCTTTCGCGCAAATGTCTGTTAGCTTAATGTCAAATCAGACACCAACAACGGCAGCAATTAAAGACACACGAAGCAGCCACAGTTTGTCTTCAATTGAACACTTCAATTAAAATACAAAAGAATAACAAAATTCAGCCAACGATTAAATGCAAAGAAGCGACTTTAAGCAACCGAAAAATCAATGACGTTATTAAATATATATTTATTTAATATAATTCTGATTTATTAAAATTATCATTGAATTTATTAAAAAAGTTAAAAATTCGTAAAATTACTTAAAAAATCGAGGATAAAAGTTAATTTAGAAAATTGAATTGAAAATGAATTTGAAAAGAGTTGAAGAAGGAAAAACTTCCCGTGTCGGCGTGCCCCTCTTCCCTTCCCCTGCTCCGTCTTTCGCTTATTTCATGAATTAAATGAGAAATTCTTCAAATTTTATTGAATTTTTGATTTGACTTAACTTGAGTCGTTCAGATGTTGAATAAATCGAATAAAAACTAAACTAATAAAAGCAAAAATTAATGGCAAAACCGACTACAGCAACAACAATCAGAATAATCAGCAACCATTAAAAATAACAAGTTGCAATAAATGAGAAATTAGCAAATGCTCAGCATTTTGTAAGTGGGAAAGGAAGAAACTGAAAGTGAAACTGTGGTGGGTGCGGGAGGAGGGGGAGAGCGCGATAACCGAGGGTAACCCTTGATACTTGCTGTCATATCACGCAGATGAATGAATGGGTGCAGCTACAAAAGCGACTGCGGTTGAAAATGTTGCAGTCGTCGTTGTTGTTGTTGTTGTTGTTGTTGTTGTTACAGTTGCTGTTACTATAAATGATCTTTTTTTTCCGCCTTCTCCCAACAAGTGCGGCGCAAAAGGTGTAAATTAAAGAGTCACTTTTGGAGAATAAACAACAAAAAACAAACAATGAATCTAAGAAATATTTGAAAAAGTAAAAGAAACACTAAAATTCCTTCTCTAGAAGAGTGAAGCCAAAGGCAGCAGCAGCAGCAACAATAACAACAACAACACTTGCATTTAGATCAATCGAAGCGATTAGCAGAAGCTAAAAGCTGATGCCTTCGATTCGCCTTCGTGCCGCGTCTGACTTTGCATCGGAATCCGCGACTGAGCCACGGATCCGGAGTCGGCTGCCGAAGAAGGTGAACCCACAGTTCATGGGATAAAATTATGTCGAGTTCTTGTTGTTGGCTGCGTTTTTGCTGCTCGTTTCCCCTCAGCTTCAGCTTCAGCTTCAGCTTCTCTTTAGCATTTTCTTTATAATGGTTTTTCATTGCATTACTCCGTTCTTCTGTGGTGTCGATCGATTTTTGCCCATCGACAAATGACATGTTTTCTTCTTCTTCTTCTTCTTGCTTCGTTATCGCTGCTGTTGTTGTCGTCGTCGTTAAAATTATGCTCGCCACTCGCGGTTGTTGTAAAACGTGATCAGAAGTGATGCTGCTACAAATGCTACTGTTGGAAGTGTTGCTGCTGCAAACGATGCCCCCTGCAACAGTGTTGTAATTGTTGTTGTTGTTGTTGTTGTTGTTGTCGTTGTCGGTGTTCATGTCGTCGAATTGAAATTACTTGTTACTAAAGAAAACTCTTATTTTCATTGCATTTCCCATTTCAATTTTCACAAACAAATTAATCCTTAATTCGATCCTTTAGTATACACACTAAAAATACTTATTAAATATAACTCGCTTAAGTCTTAGTCATAGTAAAATTATAAATCTTGGACTTAACACAGAAGACTTAAGACACAAACTCGGTCAACTGTTCTCAGCGACATACGAAAGATTGTTTACGATTTGGGGGGGAAAATCAAAGTTTCCACTGATTTCCAACAATGCGAAAAAGCATATTGCCACTATAACATCAAAGCATAGCCGAAATCTCAACACGTGGCATCTTCGTAGCGCTTTAAAATCTTTCAAATAAATTTCAATAAAACACGAAAGAAATTAATGTAAATGGAAACGTAATAATATGACTAATTATGTTGTCGTGCTTCGTTTGCTCTGCTGTAACGGTGTGTGTTCACAGCGAAGACATTCAATTGAATTTTGAGCAGCGTTTCGATGCTGTGCCGATAAATTTCAGTCTGCTGCGGGCTGTTGCTCGGCCATACGAGTATTTAGACCAGTAGCTTCGCTTTCCGTAGCATAATAGATTCTCAGCCTTCTCATGTATGCAAATCGATGTAAATCAAATGTAAAACTCGAACAAAGTCGTGAATGCTGCCAAGCAAAGCGCCCAAAATTAGATTCCACGCCGCGCTTCAGCTTAATCTCAGTCAAAGCGTTCGCTTGGTTGGTGGCGAATGAGAAGCCGTCAAGTGGCTCGACAAACAAGCGCCGTGCGAATGCACACATTTTATTGACAATAAAAGTTACAAAACGATCAAATTCATTTCAAAGCAACAGTTTAACGAGCAAACAAAGGAGTCAATGATTAGTGATGATGATTTATGCAATTTCGCATTGCAAGTTTCGGGAAAAATAAGAAAAACTGTTGAAAAAGACAAGCAAATCGATGGACATTGACAAATTTAGCAGGAGAAATGAAAGAAAGGTAGATTAAATGAAGTTGTAATTGATTAAATTATGAAATCGGGAACAAATCAGTCAAATAAACGGATTTCGGTTCACTAAAAAATCACAGCAAAAGAAGGAAACCAACAGAATTAAACGTTGAACAAAGAATATTGAAAGAGTTGTGAAGTTGAAAGTCTTCCTTTTTAAATTAAATGGTTTAATAATTGCTGTAAATATTGCTTAATATTTCACGGAGAAATAAAGACGAGAAAAGCGAGAATATAAATGAAAGTGAATACATAAAAGACAATTAATTAAAAGGCTACAAATAAGAGAAAATAAATGAAAGCAATTAATTAAAAGAGAGGAATTAAAATAAAGAATCCAAAAAAGAATAATTTAATTAGAAATATTTAAGGAAAAGGATTTGTTTTCTTATTTAATAATTAATTCAAATGTTTTTCAAATAAATAAATGCAAGAAATAAAATAAATTAAATATTTATTTTCTTTTTTTTTGCTAATATTTTTAAGGTTTCTTTTGCTTCAGTGATTTATTCATAATAACAATTAAAATAATCATAAAAATTGGCATGAAAAACGGCGGAAATCTTCGGCAAGCGTGGAAGAGGAAACTGAAAAGACGAAAATCTAAACAAGGTGTTGTTTGTATCAATTATTCATTGACTAGAATTTTAAATGTTGTTTAACTGTTGCGAAAACCTCAAACATTAAACATGACTTTTTTGACAACTCAAAAAGACAAGAAAACACAGAAACAAGTAGAGGCTGCAACGGCAACACAATCATTTTAATAGCAATAAATTTGCAAACGCCGCTGCACTGTTAATTAATTATTTTCCACCACACTTTGTTGCATCCAATGTGAGGCGCTCTGTTGTTGTTGTTGATGATTTTCATAAAGTACATATTAAAGTTGCCATTCTGTAATTGCTGTTGTTGCTGCCGCTGTTGTTGCTGCTGCTGCAATGACTCTCAACTGCCGTAAATCGCTGTTGTATTTCGTGAGTTTTGCTGGTGCCGCCGGCGAAAAGCTGCTGCACACATCGATGCACGTCACGATGTACAGCGAACGAACATCGGCCAACAGCATTGCGTATGTCGTCTCCTCTTTCGGTGCATGTTCAAGATGATCTCCGTTAAAATTCCAACACTGCATAATTTAAAAGCGCTTTGAAAAGATTTTCGCCGTTCGATTAAAATCCAATAAAAGCCTAATAATAGCGCGAGTGTTTCTTCTTTTTGCACTAATAAAAAATCAATTAAAACAGACAATGCAAAAGGAGAAGGCAACCATAAGAACACAAGAGTCAAAACAATGTTTTCAGTGTTTTATTACAGATGCGTGTCTAGAAACCATCATCGGCCGAGAGACAACCGACATCAATTGTTGAAACGAAATAAACAAATAAATAAATAAACAATTAACAACTTCTTAAGAGTTCTTCAAAGAGCAACAATTTTCAGCAATTTTATAAAAACTGGAAAACAACAACGCGCAATTATAAATTTCAATTTTTATGAAACTCCTAAATAAGTTTTTGTTGGTGGAAAAACGTTTTCTTTTTCCAATAATTCTAAGAGTTTCTTGCCAAAAAATTCAGGGTTTAAAAGAAATGATTTCGACTCAATCAGTAGTTATTTTTATTAGTTTTTATTTATGCACATTATTAGAATGTTGTCCAGAAAAAATCATTTCAATTGCAGCAAAGATTGATAAATAATAACACTAAATATTACTAAATAATAATAATTTATTATTAATGAAAGATTATTAAACAATTGTTAAATGCTTGAGGGTTAAAAAATCTTCTGATTCTAATTTAATTCTAAAATGATTAATAAAATTAATAAAGGACAACGTTTCTGCTTGCATTTATTTAAATGTTATTTCGCTGATTTAATTGCTTCAGAACCTTTTTTAATAATCTTCCAAATGTTAATCGCTTTTCTTTTCACATTCCCAAAGGACGATTTTTGGCATTTAACAGAAATAATTGCGTTTTCTGTTTCCACTTCACGGTCGATGAATTTTTCGCGAAACTTTCACGCTTTCCTTCGTCCTCCACGCTCCTTCTCCCACTTCCATTCGTGGTTCTTCTGCTTCCTAAACGATTTTCGCTCTTCTTTGCACTCGCTTTTAATGAATAAAATTTAAATAAATAAAATTCAAATAAATTTTTATTGATTATTATAAAAATGTTGTTTTTTGTGGTTTCTTTTTAGGTGCTCAGCTTCACTCAAATCTGATTGCAGAAACAACAACAACAACAACAGCCGCAACGTTAAATGCAACTGCGACAACAACAACAACAATAAATACAACAACAACAGCAACATTAACAACAACAACAACAACGAGTGTTAACAACGCTGTTGGAATTCCAGTGACATCGGTTACATCAGCAGAATTAACAGCAACAACAGCAACAGCGACAACAACAGCGACAACAACAGCAACTAAAACGTCATCATCACCACCAGCAACAACAACAACAACAACAACAACAACAGCCGGTTTCCGAGCCATTGCAACGTCCAAATTTAAGACTGCGAAATCATTTCAATCGCAATCATTTAAAGCCAACAATTCACGGCTTCCAGCAGCAGCAGCAACAGCAGCAGCAACAACAACAACAACAAGCATGTTGCTCTTGCAACCAAATGTAAGTTTTCCTCTTTTCAAACAAAAACAAACACATAATTAAAATATAATATAGACAAAAATTAATGCAAATTCAATGAGAAATTCAAAACGAAAGAAAAAAAAAATTCAAATGTTGACCAACTTTTGAGAAAAAAACCTGTTCAATCTTCGATTCAATCAGCGTTTTTTCAAGTTCAGACGGCGACTTTTTTCGATTTTTATTTTATTATTTATTTTTCTGGGACTTTCAGTTTCTTTCGGAAACAGATTCACTTTCATTCGCCTTCGTTTTGTGCGATGAAAAGCACCACGATTCTTTCTATAATTTTTCTGTTCTTCTTCGAAGCTGAAGAATCTCAGAAGAAAAGTTTATAAAACGTACAAAAAACGCACCTCATTTGAATGTTTAATTTGTTTTTTAATCTTGTCGAAAAACGTCGCCTTCGTTGGTCGTTGTTCCTGCGGCCGATTCTCGTTCTGGACCAAAAATTGATGCCGAAACTGAAACTAAAACTGAAAGCGAAACCGGAACCCACGCGTCTTTCTTCTTCTATTATTAGTCATTGATTTTATTCACGGATTTCGAAATAAGTCTGTGATTAATTGTGATTCGGCGGCGAAGGCCCTTGAAAGTCCGTCGAAAGGCGAAGGAAAAAATCGGCTAATTAAGGAAAAGATGAAAACTATAATAAAACTAATTATAAATGCATAAATTAGTTAAACAGAAAAATAAATCACAGCTGCTCAAATATCTAAATAAAGCAAATATTTAATTAAATAACGATTTGTGTTGTTGTTGAATTGTTCAATGATTGACATTTATTGATGCTTGCGGCTTTTATTTGAATAAATTATTCAAGTTTAATTAATATATAATACATAATATATACGCAGACAATTAATTATTCGCATTCCTTAAGTTTCGAAAATTAATCAATTCTCTGTATTCAATTACAAAACGCATCAAATAAATAAAAACCAAAAAAATTATTAATTTTTCTCATTTCTTAAAATTGTAATTCAGCAATTTTCTATATTTATCTGCGATATAAAAAAATTGCATTTATACAAATCTGAAAATTAATCAATTTTCCCTTTATGCAACTTTTAAATTTAATTGAAATTAAATTGCAATTAAATTCAGTCGACATCAACTTCAAATTCGATCAAGGTGCTTCTCAACCTGATTCATTGCCTCACATCCTCAGAATTAGCAAAGTTTTCGGTTTTTCCCTTTGGAGCATCAGCAAAAGAGGCTTTTGGGTATTATTCTGAGTTGCCAGCAGTCAACTTGGAGCTGTCCGATGCTCTTCTAACTGCACCGTTGCCAATCATACGGAGTTCTAATTCCATGTGAACATTTCTGCATCTTTCGCCACTTGCAAATAGAAAACGTTGCTTGAATATTCAAACGAAGTCATTTGCAAAGAAAGAAAGAGTTCATTTTAAATCATAAATCGTCTTCCATAACACAGAAAATGTTATTTGTTAATCCAAAAGCGCGATTTGTAATTTTTAAAGCCTTTTAAATCGTCTTTTGTAATGCAAAAGTAGTCAAAAAATAATTCTTTAATCAGAAAGGGTTTTTTTTTAGTCAGAAATATTAATTTGCTAATCAAAATTATCATAAATCATTAAATATTTTGTATTTAATTGGAATTACTTTCAATTTTATAGCATAAACAGCTTTTTATTGCCTTTACCTTCTTCTGCTGTATTTTGTATTTAATTTCTTTAAAGAAAATTAGTTTTAATACATTTAAGAAACTGATTTTGCGCTTTTCGAATGACGGATGGCGAAGATCGGTCGGTTTTTGGCCCTTCTCGTCGCCTTTTCCGGTTGTCAGCGAAGCACTTCGCTCATTCGCATTCTTCTAGCCGAATCTGTCCCAAAATATAATTTTTTCGCACACATTTCGTGCCATCTGCACGTCGAATGAAGCAGCTTTAATAACTAATCAAATGCAATGCAAACATGAGCAACTTCAGCGATTAAATATTCAAAGCAATGCAATTAACAAGTTGTTAACAAATCATCGCGGCTGCCGCAACGAATTCCATTGTGCGGCGAACAGCGACGGCCAATCGACAGCCGATTGCAGTGGCGTTGCTTTGTGGTGGTTGGAAGGACGTCAGGATAACGACGCAAGGCAACCTTTGACTTCGCTCAGAGTGTTTTTTCCTACTCGGCGCAGTCAGCGACGCGTTTCGAATCGCTGCCTGAGACAATCACGTCAACAGAAAAAACAATTAAATACGTTTGTTTCGAATACGTTTCGCTTTTGTTCTTTTCGGCGTGTGCAGGCGGCAATCAAGGCTCCGTCACGCGATCCGGCGCATGCGGCGTGCTTCTTAACTCCTGCTGGCGACTCGTCGCCGCTTCGAGCTCTTCCACACAATTTTAATTCAGTTCTCGTCGCCTTGTCTTTCGTTGCAGAGCACTTTCAGTTCTCTTTCTCCTTTCGACAACTTCGCGCCGCAACAGACGCCCGCCCAGCAGCATCAGCATCATCAGCATCAGCACCAAAACCAGCAGCAGCAGCAGCAGCAGCACGACTCACATCAGCAGAACCACGTCCATCATCAGGCGCTGACGCAGCAGCCGCAGCCGCATCCGCATCCGCTTCTGCAGCAGGACGACGACCCGATCCATTCGCTGAGCGGCGCCGCCGTGGACAGCGCCGAGCTCATCGACCAGACCTTCACCCAGCTGTCGGAGCTCTTCTTCCCCACGGACTCGAACCAGTCGCTGCTCTCGCCGCACCTCAGCGAGCCGCAGCACTTCGCGCCGCACCCCCCCGCGCAGCTGCACGCGTCCTCCGAGACGCTCGTCGGCAGCGGCGACGACATCAGCAGCTCGCTCGACAACCTCGCGAAGCTCTCATGTCTGCGCGACAAGCGCCTCTCGTCCATCGTCGCCCAGCAGCCGCTCCACTGCAGCTCCCCGAACGCCAGCGACCAGGAACCGCAGTCGCACCCACAGCCGCAGCCGTCGCCGTTGTGCTTCGAGCGGTCGACGCCGCAGGAAGTCGCTTTGCTCAGCCTGCGCTCGAGCAGTGACCCGGCCTTGGCGCTGCACAGCCTCGAGGAACGCGCGCGCCAGCCGCACTCGCAGACACCCAACGGCCTCGTCAGCGGCCTGCTGCCGCTCGGCTCGCCCCTCGCCGGCCCGCTGTCGCTGCCCAGCTTCCAGGAAACCTACTCGCTCAAGTACAATCCGTCGGGCTCGTCGACGCCGACGCCGACCACCGCAGCGCAGCTCAGCGAGGCCGTGGAGCTGGACTTGAAGATGGACGAGGACTGCTTCCAGCTGAACGCCGCCGCAGTCGTCGCCGAGGTCGTGGCCAACCACGCGCTCAATCAGCAGCAGCAGCAGCAGCAGAGTCACGTCCACATGCATCAGCATCAGCATCAGCATCTGCACCAACATCACCACCACATTCACAGCCTCCAGAACCCAAGCGGGCAGCTGATGGCCGCCAACAGCAACGCCAGCAACAACAACAACAACAACAATTACAACTACCACTTTGCTGGTTCGTCTGCGGCGTCGTCGGCCTCCTCGGCGTCGTCCTTCGACTTCGGCAGCAGCGCGCTCTCCGGCGGCGCCTCGGAGCAGGCGCACGGCTTCAGCGCGTCGAGCGGAGCCGGCGGCGACCACTTCTACCTGCAGTACCAGCAGCTGGCCCAGCAGCAGCAGCAGCAACTCAATGTAAGCTTCGTGAAGGCGCCCGGACACAGAAATCCCTAATTCTCCTTCTTCTTCTTCCCTTTCGCAGAGCTACTCCACGGCCGTGCCCGCGGAGCGCTACTCGCTGCCCACTTTTCCCACCATCAACGAGCTGCAGGCCGCCAGCGCCGCCGCGGCAGCCGTTGCCATCGCCCCGCTGCGGCGCGCCTCTCTGCCGATGCAGCGCTCCGCCTCGCCCGCCCGGCGCAGCCCCAAGCTGCCGAAGCTCAGCAGCTCCGCCGCCCTGCTCAAGAGCCACCAGCAGCAGCACCACGCGGCGACGCAGTTCGCGAGCGCTCCCAGCTCAGCGTCCAGCTCGCCGAGTTGCCACCAGCAGCAGCAGACGTCGCTCATAACCGCTGCTGCAGCCAGCAACAGCAGCAGCAACGCCACCAACGGCAGCAGCAGCAGCAGCATCGCGCTGGCCAGCGATTTGCTTGCCGCGCGCGTCATGCAGAGTCCGTCGCAGCTGTGCGCCGTGTGCGGCGACACGGCCGCCTGCCAGCACTACGGCGTGCGCACCTGCGAGGGCTGCAAGGGCTTCTTCAAGCGCACCGTGCAGAAGGGCTCCAAGTACGTCTGCCTCGCCGACAAGGCGTGCCCCGTGGACAAGCGGCGCCGCAACCGCTGCCAGTTCTGCCGCTTCCAGAAGTGCCTCGCCGTCGGCATGGTGAAGGAGGTGGTGCGCACCGACTCGCTGAAGGGGCGCCGCGGCCGGCTGCCATCCAAGCCGAAGTCGCCGCAGGAGTCGCCGCCGTCGCCGCCCGTCTCGCTCATCACGGCGCTGGTGCGCGGCCACGTCGACACCAGCCCCGACGCCGCCTGCTTCGACTACTCGCAGTACAAGGCGCCGACGGACGAGGCGCAGGCGCCGCTCGCCACCCTCAGCGAGGCCGACAAGGTGCAGCAGTTCTACAGCCTGCTGACGACGTCGGTGGACGTGATCAAGCAGTTCGCCGACAAGATCCCCGGCTACTTGGAGCTGTGCGCCGCCGACCAGGAGCTGCTCTTCCAGTCCGCCTCGCTGGAGCTGTTCGTGCTGCGGCTGTCCTACCGCACGCGCCGCCACGACATGAAGATGGCCTTCTGCAACGGCGTCGTGCTGCACCGCGCCCAGTGCCAGCGCTCCTTCGGCGAGTGGCTCAACGGCATCCTCGAGTTCAGCAGCAGCCTGCACAGCCTGGAGATCGACGTGTCGGCCTTCGCCTGCTTGTGTGCGCTGACTCTTATAACAGGTGAGTGCTCGTCGTTTGCGTCGTCACATGCATCGTTTCGACTGTCTCTGACCTCCTTCTCGCCCTTTGCCTTTCCCCCTTGCAGAGCGCCACGGGCTGCGCGAGCCGAAGAAAGTCGAGCAGCTGCAAATGAAGATCATCGGCAGCCTGCGCTACCACGTCACCTACAACGCCGAGGCGCAGAAGAAGCCGCACTACTTCAGCCGGCTGCTCGGCAAGCTGCCCGAACTGCGGTCGCTGAGTGTGCAGGGTCTGCAGCGGATATTCTACTTGAAGCTGGAGGACTTGGTGCCGGCGCCGGAGCTCATTGAGAACATGTTCGTGGCTAGTTTGCCGTTCTAAGGAGCGACTTCAACTACTTCTAAACAGTAAGCACATTAAATAAACGTTGGAATTTTCATTTATTCACAAACTAAGAACTAGAAACGTCGCCATTCATTCACAAATCACTTTAATTAAACGCGGATAAATTATGAAATCATTTTCAAGCATCGAATGAATCAATTTCGATGCTCGACGCAAAACATATTTAAAATATAATTCAAAGAATCTCACAATTGCAAATATAAAAGAAATTAAATTAAAACTTAATTCTAAGGCTTCGAATTAAATAAAAGTAATGAAATCAAGCAAAAAGAAGGGAAGAAGCGACGTAAAAACTATGAATAAACTTAAATTAAATTTAAATGAAAAATGATAAAAATATAACCAAATTTTAAGTGAATAAGCGATAAAAAATCAATTAATAAAAATACGTTACATTTAATAAAAACAATCATTCAAGGAATGCATTAAAAACTCTGCTAAAATAAATTATTTTATGGAGATAATTTAATGGTTAATTGAATATTAAAATGTAGGGAATTTTTAGAAATTAAATTTCTTCTTTTAACGTTTAATAAATGTATTATGCAATGAAGAAGACCACATATGTACGAGTATATGTACGATATATATATTATTTCTATCATACAACTCAATGCTATATATGTACATGTATGTTTAAATATTGAACGGTTATCGAAGGGCGACACACGCACCTGAGAATCACTGTGAGTACCAGAGACCTGCATAAAATGCTTTCACAAGACGAAAAAGTAGCTAGGAATTAAATGTAATTGCGGCGAGGAGAAAAGCGAAACAGAAACTAACAAACACAAGCAAATTCAAATACATTTAAGCAATTAGTAGTTATTACGTCGTAAGCAATAAATATTCCCTTTGTATTTAAGTTCTTCCAACACGATTTCAGTTTTCCCTTACGATAGAACAGCGAAAGTGAGAGAGGAAGAAATAGACAAAAAAAAAACAAGGAGACTTTAAAAGGTGTCTGTCAACATTTTGAATAATAAAATATCCAATTTTTTTCTACTGAAGAACTGATTTTAACCAAATTCCTGAACGATTGTACCTTGGAAATAGATTCCTCTGAAAAACCGTTGATTTTAAATTTAGAAATCGTTGTTCTTTAAATTCATTTTTCAATTAAATATTTTAAAACAGCCACCGATCATTTTACAGCGTTTTTTTGATGAATTTATCGATCAAATTTTAATGCTGAGGATGATTAAATTGATTCTTAAATGTTACACTTCACAAAAACACATCATTTCTTGGTGCTATGGGTTCTTCTCCGGTCGCGAATGATTCCAATCATTTCACAATTCTTTGATTTTCGTCGAATATTAAATTTATTATCGTTAAAATAATTGAATATTTTATTTATAATTTTTTTAAAGTTCCTTTAATTACTTTTCTTTAAATAATTTTCTTATTTTTCCCAAAGGTGTTCATTGAATTAAAATCTATATTAAAAAAAGCTATTTTTTTCTTTAAGTCAAATCAATTTTCATAAATTAAATTATGTTAAATAATTTGAGCTGTTTTTTCCATTGCGTGTTCCACTGTTCAACATTGCATTTGCCCCTTTCCGCGTGCTCATTCGCCGCATGAATTCACTCAATACAAATGAATTATTGAATTCTTTCGCTTTTCAATCACGTGTCCATTAAATATTCACACCAAAATTGTTACTCAAAAGCTGGGAAGTGTCTTTGATTCCAATGAAATTCGTTTTATGGATGTGTTTTAAATTGCCGTGGAGTTGACTTCACCCATGGACATTCCCCGCGAGTAACGCTATAATTTTGCCCTCTATGACGTTGTTTTTTTATATTATTTCCTTCGTTTGCTGTTCTTTTAAACGAATTAACGACAACCACCTCAACTGCAACAGCGAAAGCGGCAACAGAAACGAATGCAACGAGGAAAGTGACATGAAAAAAATACACAAAAATTATCAATGAAACTGTCGATGGACTGTCGAAGGAGTGACGATGACGATTCGATGATGATTGAGAGTGAATGATTTGAGCCACTCATTCTGCTCACATCGAATTCTAATTCGATTTTTCCATTTAGTTTTTAATTTGTTGCTCAATTTCTTCCCTTTGATCGGCGGTAGTTTTTACATTACATTTTCCTACTTCATTTGATGCATGTTTCAATGTTTTTTTTTCTCATATTTTTAGATCTAGTATTAAACTATAGCTTTAAGACCAACATAGATTAAGAACGTTTTGGAATTTCGCTGTGGGCGAATTTCAAAACCAATGAGAGTAACGTACCTAAAGTAGATTTGTGTCTTATACTAAAGTAAGAATCAGGATTAACTTCAGCTCATTTACTTACTGAGATTCATACTGAACAGCGTGTGTGTGTGTGCGTGTGTGTTTCGAATATTCTTTCACTTCTTCTCTTACCTGCAATTTATAAATAATTTACATTTAAACTAACAATTAAATTGTAAGCTTCTCGTATTACGAATTCAGTTAATGATCGAATTGGAGATTTCGACTCGTGCTTTCGTGGAGCTTTCGTCTTAAACGATAGAAGAGTCTCTTCGCCGTTTCTCTCTCTGCAGTTCGCTCAGAGCACTGAAATTTCCATCGGAAGCTGAACACTCATTGGAAGTTGTTGATTTTGTTGAAGCACACAAAGCAAATCTTTATATGAATGGAAATAAATGTATGTGTGTGTGTGTGTTTGTATGAATATTAAGCAAAATGTATCTTTAACGGTGATTCTAGTTTTACTCATTTCTGTGTCTTGCCTTGGAATTTATTATCGCACTTCTCATATCCTAAACGATATTGTTTACGAATATCGCTTCTCTTCGACCATATATCATCATTTACATATATACACATACATACATAACTAAGCCATAATTAGTATCGAAGAGATAATGATGAAAATATTTTCCACATATTTTTATAGTTGATAAGGACTTAAAAATAACCACCAAACAATTCAATGCATCTACAAATTTTAAGCACGCTGCTATAAAAATTTTACGAGGAAATTTTACGTTGCCAAGAGTAATAAATTTTTAGTGTATTTTTATATATATGTACAGGCAACTATATTTCTGCATAAATCATTAATAATATTGCAAGTGATTAATTTGTTGCTCTTGTTACGAGTGTTTATCTTGTTGTAAGTGGAGAAATAATAAACATTTATCTAAAAATCTATTTAATAAACGTAGCAATAAAAAGAAATGTGACTAAAAACAATTTCCGTTTTATTTGCAATGTAAAATAAAGAAATTTGTTTCGGAAGTGATTAAAAGAAAACAGTTAAACATTAAAAATTGATTAAAATTGAATTAAACACAGACACAGACGGATCTTTTTTGTTATTTTTCTCTAGCATTTAGTGGAAATTTAATAAATAATCATAAATGGAACAGGTTAATCGTCTTCATAAAGAGTGTTTTTTATAGCTGAATAAAATTTGTTCGATTAAAAAACTACAACTAAAGAACCAGTTTCCAAACGATAAGAAATATTTTGAAATTTCTTCAATGCAAACGGAATTAAATGCTGCTTTATTTCGTTAAATGAAATAAATTTAACAAGATCGAAACGAGGATAAACAAGGATTAATTTAATAAAAGATTAAAGCATAAAAGATTTAGAAGAATTTTAAAATTGATTTGAAGGAAAAAATCCATTAAATTATGAATTAATAAATCATTAAAAATGCCACTTAAAATATTTTAATGAAAAAGAAGATTTTAGAAAATATGTAATTCGCATCCAGTTTTCTTTTTTTTATTATATATGTAATACATAAAATAAACATAAATACGAAAATGGATGTTATTCTGTAGTAAATTTCAAAAGCAATATTTTTCCCTTTATAAAAACATATTTACGATTAAATTTCATGGCCGCAGGCAAACATATCGCTAATTCTATACACGCATGCAAACGGGAAATTGACATAAAGAAGCCTTATTGTACTCTATATACGAAAACATATACACACGTCGCATATAGAGACAGCTAACCAATTTTGTATGACATGGTCCTAAGTTGCATTCATACAAATAAATTCACATCCAATTAGAAAAACTCGCACTCACGTTTGTAGTTGGCGCTGTTGAAGTGTTTGTTTGCAATTGGATTTGGACTGACGGGGAAACTTTTGCAATTGGAAAACTTAAGACCCATGAAACTATGGACAAAATCTGATTTGACTATTACCAAATGTTACCAATATGAATTTTCTTGCTTCCTCTCTCCTTCCTCGCAGAAACCACACTCCGCTGATATTCTGACATTACATTAAATTGTATATTACGGCCATTTTATAAATTACAATTAATATTTAACATGTGTGGCTTTGTACTCTTTTATATTTGTTGTTTTTATTATTATAAGAAATTATATTGAACATGACTTAACTACATGTAAGCACGGATCCGTTGCGAATATAGCTACTTTTGAGCTTTTTACATACTCATAACGAATACAAAGAACAAACAAAAGCACTTAAATGTACCTTCGCTCTAGTATATGTATATATATACTACACATTTATATAGTATACGCAATCAAAAGTGAAAAGAGCCGCTAACAAAGCAGCAAATAAATATAAAGATTGATGATGGTTCAAAGATATAGAGGAAATATTTTAATAATACATACATACATACATATGCAGATATATTCATACATACTTGCAATAAAATAAAATAAACAAATAAATGAATATGTATATTTTCTGTTTAGATTTACAAAGCAATCCTACGACAGCAGATACACTAAAAATCTGTGTTTACTACAAATCGACACAAATCGAAAAGATAACTTAAAATAATTTGAAATAAAATTAAATATAATTACATACAGAAGCTACATATGAATAGAAGCAAAACTCCACAACATCTGATTATGCAATAAACTAAATAGTAAATTATGCAATATATTAATTAAAAAACTCTTCGTAGCATCATAAGAAAAAGCTCCGTTGGCTCCTCCTCGAAACAAATAGAAGAAACCGAAATAGACCGATTCCCTTCAAACTCTTTAATATTTGAATTATAAACGTGGGCTAATGAATGTTGGATCTACGTTAACATTTTATACAATTTTTATCAATTCTTAAATTTGTTATCAATTTCTTCTTTGACGATTTAATTGTCTGCTATTATTACGTTAACTTGTTAAGTTATTTATGAATTAAATTCAATTAGTTGCGATAGAAATTCGTAGAATATGTTATTTATTGTAAGAATGTTCGAATATTCGATTTAATACAATGGTTTTTTTTTTTTTTTTGTTAATTATGAATATGAATTTCTCCATTTACATTTTGTATTCGCAATTTTCGTTTGCTTCGAAACAAATCTGTGTATAGTTTAGTGTATAATTCGATTTAATGATGATTTAATTACACTTTATAATATGTAACATGGAATTTTCTACTCTGAAATCATTTAATATTGAATTTGTTACAACTGTAGCTTTTGTATATAACATAATTATTACTATTTTCACTCATATTATTATTGTTAGCATTACTCATGTATTTTCTTGATATTGGATCTTAAGCTAGTTTTTAATATATCTATTTATGTAATAAATACGTATATGTATAACATAATTATTAAAATAAAATTTACTTTTGTTTCCTGAAAAAAAAACACAACGAAATTTCCTTGACCACAGTTTTTTTCCTTCGAACAGATGATTTTCATGATGAAAAGTTTTTCAGGTTACAGGCCAATTTCCGCCACGATTTCCACGTCGAAGTGAAGCTGAAATACGACTTCTTCCCCTTTCGCTAAACATTTCCGCTGCCTTCATACGATTTAAAAGTAAAAAACGCTTCGTTTGTATGCGATGTGAATTAAATTTTATTGATTTATCTTCTTTTGCGAACATAGTTGAAGGAGAATTGCAGATTTAAGTTTCGTTATATCAAATAAATTAGGGGCATACATATAGTCTATATATATGCATGTATAAATTTCACAAATTGTGCTCTGTGTACGTATTCATTCGGTCGATCGTACTCGATAAGCAGATCTCTGCAGAAACATCGACAGATTGTTTAATGTGAATTGTTCGTCAGTTGCGACTTGCTTATTACATATTTTCTATTCATTACTCGAATATTAATTCATTGCATATGTAATTATTAGAGCACGTATTTGTTTGATCGATAGGCAGTGATATCTGCTGAAACATCAATGCAGTAGTATATTCAATCAATCTACAGATAGTTTTAGTAGCTCTACAAATTTGCTTTCCAACTTGAAATTCTCTGCGTTGCTACGGACGACTTTAACATTATAGTGATTATAGAGATGTACAATACATATAAATCAGACAACCCACAACAACAAAGAATGTAAATATAATGTTTGTAGATTTAACAGCAATGAAAAGGAATGAAATACGCGACTCATTAAAATTCTTAAATTCTACAATTCTCAATGTTTTGTTTTTTCTTGTGTTACAGAATGCATTCATAAAATGTGGAGGAAATTTAAATTGTGGAATAGGTTAAAAGGATTGATTGATTGATTGATTGTAAAATAGTAAAACAGGAATTGGACAAAATTAAAAAATGGGGACGTTTTTGCGGAAAAAGGGTTACAAAAACATTCCTATATTAAATTTAATGATGCTTAAAGTTGAATTAGCTTCTGTAGTGCTCGATGCTGAAAAAGAGACTGAAAGTTATTCAAAAAAAAAATCTAACTCTTACCTGCAGCTTGACAAAGCTGTAATAGCAGTGAGTGGAGACGATTTCTCGTGAAGAAACGTTCGAAATCAATAAAAAATTAATGCGTTTTTTGCGACCAAGCATCAGCAATTTGATGTGTGAGCCGCAAGTTTGTTGAAACGGTAGATTCTTCGCCGTTGTATTGGATGATTTAGTATTTCTTATATCCACGACGATTTCTGTTGAAGTTATTGCCACCAGCGCCGCCGCCGCCGCCGCCGCCGCCGCTGCTACTGTTGCCGCTGCTTTTCGAGCCGCTGCGACCACGAAAACGATTATTGCCGCCACCGTACGTATTAACTTTAGCAGAATATTTGCCAGAAGGTGGAGAGTACATTTTCCTTTCCGAATCGTGGTTAGATTTTGCTTTCTTCTCTGATGTGCTGCCATTTTCGGTTTTGGCACCAAACGTGATTTCTGCATGCCGCTTAGAAACAATCTTATTCTGAAGGGAAAATACATTTGAATACATTTTCGTAAACTACAAGAAAATCCTTACATTCTTTCGCGTAACCCATGAAAGGTTTATGTCATGTTTGAAGCTCGGCGGTGAATGGAACAAATCACGAATCAATATACTAATGTTCGATGTTGTCTTCAAAGCGGTCAACTTCAGTTGGTTTTCCTCGGACTTGAGTTCATCTGGCGTTTTACCCTTAACTGCTTCCTCCAGCTTTTTGATGTAGCTAAAGAAAAGACCATGTTCATAATTCAATGCATACGCTGATGAACATACAAATAAGTTACCCCTGCGTTCCTCTAGCTAAATACTGAAGTCTTGCTCGAAAGTCTTTAAGTTTCTCTGGGTCGGAGACAAACGTCAAGCTGTCGGGATGTTTTTTACCGAGCGTATGCAAAGTGTACAACAAACATTCAGCGTGTGAGAACTGGAATGACGGTGCCGGATTTCTGACTTCATCGCTTTCAGTGGTCAATGGAGCCAGCGGCATATATTCCTATAAACAAGACGCATTGCGGGAAATAATGATTAATAAATGGTTGTAAAGGAAAGTTTCCGTCTACATTGAAGCCGACGTGTTAAATATTTATACAGATAAAGACAATTTCCTTTGTTTTTAACAACCAAAAAATAGACAAAGGTTAAAAACATGTTCTCATTTTTGCATTTCGGAGGAGAAAAAGCCACAAAATACATGGTGTACTCCACATACACACACACATTTATTATTTGGATTATTATTTGTGAAGTTATAATGCAAAGACTTTGGCTTTTATTCTCCTCTATTGCATTATTTATAGAAGAGGACATCGAAAACTCTTGCTGCACGTGTTTATGTCGTGATTATAATTATTGTGATGTTATTCATCATTTGCATTTTGCTAGCATTACCAAATGACTTCACGTTACTTACTCTCAAAATAGTGTATACAGCATTGAGACGTTGTGAAGCTTTTTCAGGAAATTCACAGAATTGACTCATCTCTGCAAAGACTTTAAGTAATTGTAAATGTATGTGATTGGGATTGAGTTCAGTTGCTATCATATTCCAAGTATTAAGAGGCAGTAACTTATCGCACACGTAAACTACAAAATCTGTAGATTTTATGGTATTCTGAAAGAAATTTACATTTATAATTTAAAACGTGATATCTTTTTTTAGATATTAAAAAGATCTGCCATTTAGGAAATAAACTTTATGTAATTTGTATTAACTTCAATTTTAATTGTAATTTTTCAATGTTAATTCAACTGTATTGTTTCTATGTAATTGTAATTAGTATATGCATTGAAACTACGCTTCTTTTTGTAAAGTCTGTTCTTATTATGTTATTCTACTCATTGGAGTAGGATCAACGAAGTCAAGAGTACATTTATTTTCCTCATGTATAAGTTAATTTGCTTATTATCTTAAGATAGATTGCAAATAAAAATATAGCAAAAAAAAAAAAAAAAATTTATAATTTAATACAACAAAAAACTATATCAATAAAAGGCAAAATCTTACAGAGAAATACGGCATCGCAACGATTGAACATTGAATAAAACGTTCTACAATTTCATCTTCTATTGTTATTACATCGATATCTGCTCCCAATTCGGCTTGTTCCTTCGCCAATTTAACCAATTCAGCGTGGCCAGTAATTGTGGTGCCGAGCTTTGTGGAGCCTAGGATAGACATGCATAAATGGAATTCATCGGCTGTAACATCCTTGAAAATATGAAATATGAAACAACAGAATCGATTAATTCGAATCATTAACTCTTTTTTATTTCGTATATGTATGTCTCATACTTCCAAAGCTTTTTTCGTTTCTTTGATCAAAAACTCTTCAACCTCCGGCGTGATCACAGAAGGCGCCAGTGAAAATAATTTCGTAGCCAGATATTTCAAGCAGCATTCACGAGTTAATTCTTCCCCTGTTGAAATCTGAGTAAAAATTCCACATAAAGCCGCTTTAGCATCTAACTACAAAGGTAAGAACGAGAATAAAGTGAAATATATTATTTATTACGCTATCTAAATCCATTATAGTCATTATATTTTAATCTAGATTTGTTTAAATGGTTTTATATAGAAAAAGTAAGTATTTTAAACGCTATTATTTTGCCCATTAATGCTCCATTTTGTGAATTATTATGTGAATCTTTGATTATTACTAAAAGATTTCGTTATTGTGGAGTATCATGTATTGTGTATACTCCAAATGCACTCTGCAGCCGATCGGCTAAGAACATCAAGAAACACTGAGAACTTTTCGTTAAAGGTCCATGTGATGTGTGATGGGCAGGACATCTCTTTGGAAAGACTGCATGCATCGACCAATTAAATGTCATTATGAATTCCTCTTGTTATGTCCCTCATATTTACATATCAGATGTATCCGATGGGCCACTTACGAACAAATTTAAGAGGGTGCAAACGTTTTCAGTGACCTACTCATCGCTTTTTCTGTACTACTTTGTTTGCGCTCATCGGTATGCACTCCATAGCTCTTTTCTATGCTCGTTTTTTCCAAGTGCTTCCACAAGAGGAAGAGTGGATAGGATATTGCAATAACTACGGACACTTCCTGGCGTCGCACGGTCATTTCTACAGCGCCAATGCTTTTGAGATGGCCGCTAAGTTTACAGTGTCTAGTCTAGATAAGTAAAGACATAACTTTGCCCTTAGCTAGCTAGCTAAGCCGCTAGTTCATTGCCAAGCATGCCCGGCGACATTCCAACATTAACCTTGAGCTAATCTCGTATGACGCTAGTGCCTTAATAGCTGCTTGGCTGTCAAACGTAATGACAATACTGTTGCCGCTGTATGTCTACCTGTTAACAGCAGCAAAACAAAGAGTGGTACTTCGATTTAGGAGCATCAGCGCACATACATATATTCAAACAAAAACTTCTGCTAGAATATTCATCATAAAGAATCAATCGAATGATCTGCAAGACTGCTACCTACGAAAAGATCAAGTAACCTCTGGCAACGTCACCTACGAATCGACATATGGAAAGGGAAAATCTCTACAAGGTTATTTAAAGATTTTAACACATGATAAAGAAGAAAACGATGGAAGAAATTTTTGATTCACGGTATTTTTAATGTGATGATTTTTTACCAAAAACATTTCCGTACTTTTTGAAAACAAAAGAAGTTACGGGAAGTTTCGTAGAACTTCAGAAGATGCTCAATTTGTTTGAAGAGCTAAAACCAACCGATCAAGTGTGTATATAAAGAAAAAGACCAGCAAACGATTTTCGTAAATTTTAAAAAACTTAGCAAAATTTTTTCATGTAAATGTATAAATTGAAATATTTTTTATCTTACCTTAAGTATTGTGTGCAGAGAACTGTGTACAAGCTGTAATTCTAAAGTATCATTTAATATCAATAATTGAGCCAGAGTATCTCCCATCTTTGGTATAGTACGAGGGGTATCGTGACAAAATTTTGGTAAATCTTTAATTGCCTGGCGACGAATCTAGAAATTGACAGATATTGAGGCATTATTTTAATTCATGGTGGCTGCAGACACAGCTGCAGATCAACTCACTCACCTGTGGGTCAACATCTTCCAACAAATCCAAGTGTGCGTCAATAGCTACATCGGACAAATCAGGGAAATGCTTAAAAAATTTACCAATGAACTGCGAAGCCAAGCGTTTCTCCTTAGATGAGCCTTTCACAGCTTTTAAAATTTCCTTATATTCGCCAACATGCTACAAAAAGCAAATTTTACCAATTCTACACAATCAATGACTAATAAATTGCTCACATCAGTTATGTTGTCGCCTGCTTCCGAAAGTATTTCGTAGCATTTATATAAATTCTCGATATTGTCTGTGCCTTCCATTTTTACTTTGAATTGCTACTACTTTTAATTTTAGCCAGACTTTTTTCTCGGTCAGGAGAAATTGCTGTGTAATGTACTTTTTAATATTACAACACTACTTCTGAGTTAATCGCTTTAACTAATCGCAGAACCTCACTTAAGTATAAATTTGCATATGTTTAATGTCTTTACCTACTATCTCCTCAAATTTTAACCATTAGTTGCATTTAATTATTATTAAATTAATTTTTACTTAAAACAGCGTACACCGTACGGTCGCCTAGATACAGTAGCAAGAAGTAAAAAATGCCGTGCAGACATTTTATATATACTCCTACGAGTTTTGTATTGCTATTTCTTTTACACCTTCGGTTTCGCTAGAGTAAGTACTTACACCCATATATTGTACTCTTTTCTGATGCTGAAGAGGACGGAGCCTGGCTCGCGAATGCAACCAATGGGTGTTGCCGAATTCAAGAAAATTTTATTTTTATAGTGTTACCAGATGCTATAGTAAATATAATTTCTATATTTATATTTTCTATATTAACGATCTTCCTAATGTCGTAAGTCGCTCCCTTGTGTTCTCTTGTGATAGGAGTTACGCTTGTTGATTTCTTTCCGCCTTTGCGACTTGATAATATTGGCATTACTTACAGCGAAAAATTAAAAGGATTGGTGTTTGGATTACACAGTGGGCTCGTATTGGACAGTCACGTGGCGCAGCTGCGTCGGACGGTGATGATAACTTCAGGTACTTGTACCTCTTGAATCACTTCGTGCCATGTCCGGTGCGGTTAAAGCTTGTGCGTGCTTTTGTTGTAAGGCATTTTTTGTATTGGTCATAGTTTTTGCGGGGTGTAGCGCCCTCTGTTGGAGGAGATTATATTGTTGCTTTAAGGCAGTGTTTCAGTTTGATTACATTCTTGTAAAATTGGTGCCGGATAGCTCTGTTCGATCTCTTAATTTCATAGTGGCTAAGTTTCGCTCTTAGTTAGGGAGCGTTCTGTTTTAATATGGGGAATTAAGCTGTGGATTCGATTGCCTCCTATAGGGTGTCCTATAGGGGTACATATATGTTTAAGAACGCTTCCTCTCTATCACGATTTAAAAATTACATTTTCTTGTTCCTTGGTAGTGACCTATTTTGTACTGCATATTGAATTTAATAAATAAATATATAATTGGTGGGTTTTTTCCCTGAACCCACCAAATCAAACCTTTGTTTACCATTTTAATGGGTTAGTGTTAGAGACTTGTTTGAAAACTATGAGTTTCAATACAAATCTTGCTGGTTTTGTAATTGGAAGTCAGAGATAGTAATTCCGATAACTTTTTCAAACAAGTATAATATCATGTCATCTCCAACGAGCATGCATAAATGTATAAATGTAAGTGTATGCACGTTGTAATCTCCTTGTGTATTTATGCTCGTTGCTTGAAGCTCATATATATATATATATATGCTCGTTGCTTATGCAACGAGATGTTGTTCAAAGTTCACAAAGGTAGTGACAAAGGAATTCACCGATCAATGAATTAAGATATGTAAACGCAACTAAGAACGCAAGATTCAAACAAAATCTATTTAATTTTTAACATATTTATATAAATTACTTTATGTTTTATGTAATTAAATGTAATCAAATACGATTTAAAAATAACAATATTATCATATTTATATAAAAATTTTATGAAACTAGGAAAGGTGTTGTCTACAGCAGGGCTGTAGCCGAAATACCCTACAACTTAAAGCTGCATATATACTCGTATATATATTTAGAAGTGGTGCGATATAATATACTCGTATATATATACAATATATATATATTATATATCTAACAATAAATATACAATATATATATAATAATAATTATATCGCACCACTTCTAAAAGGCAAAACTTTATACTCCTATGAAATTTCTACAACTATGCCGTCATGATAGCTGTATGCAATTTCATAAGTGAAAGGAGGCGTGGCCCGCCCATTTTTTTCCCAACAGAATATTATTGGTTCACAAACTACAATATTATGTACACCATTATTCAGGAAACTTATATACTTTTCAATACAATCCATGTAAAACCCACCATGACCTATGTAAACTAAAACTGGGCGGATCACGCCCATATTTGGCATATTAACTGGAAGCATTAGTCAAAACTTACATATAAAATTTTCTTGTATTCTCTCAAAAAGTGATGCTGATACGGCCTTTTTTAATAGGCAAAACAGAGGTACCTGCACTCTCGATATAAAAAGTAGGTGTGGTCCTCGGGCGATTTTGCCCATTTTCAATACGAAACACCCCAACATAGCAACGAATATTTTTGCCAAATTTCATTTTGAAATCTTAATCCGTTCTCCTGTGATCGTGATTTCAACGGACAGACAGACAGACAGACAGACGGACAGACATCGTTATTTCAACTTCGGTGGTGATGCTGATCAAGAATATATATACTTTTCCATACCTATCTTGTCTAGTTCTATGCGTTACACACTCCGGTAGAAAGTGAATATACCCTCAACCTTAAGGTGTAGGGTATAAATACATATATAATGAGTGACAATAAAATTACAAAAATAACATCATTTTTCACTAAAACATCTGACTCCACTAGGGTTGAAACCGATCCCGATTCAGAGCCGGAAAGTTTACTGGATGAGTGTCAAGGAGACACTTTAAAAGTTCAAGAAATGCTCCGCCGAAAAGATGAATTAAGAAGTAAATGCAGTATAATCCATCCCCGATGGAGTGCTTCGGGCTCACAAGTTTGGAAACATTTGGGGCCTTGATGTGCGGGAGCAAAGCCTTGTTCAGTAGTATGAATATTTGCCGGCATTGCTTCGATGGAGCACCACCGTCTTTAAAAGGGTAAGTGCAAATCGATATACCATACTTTCATTGCTAATTATCTGAAATGCCAGGAGTGAAATGAAAGGAGTATTCATTTGAATTTGAAATGATTTGTTAAAAGATAAAGGTTTTGCAAAAATAATAGTTTTATTAATTCGGTATAACTGAATCAGTCTACTTAATATCTTGTTTTTACTAAGAACAATAAATCATATTTTTGGCATCCAGGCCTCGATCTGGCCTCGATTATCCGTGATGGCCGAAACCTGAAGCATTACGGATCGATTTTCCATATAATAATTAATACAAAACTAGTAAAGGTGTTGTCTACAGCCGGGCTGTAGCCGAAATACCCTACAACTTAAAGCTGCATATATACTCGTATATATATTTAGAAGTGGTGCGATATAATATACTCGTATATATATACAATATATATATATTATATATCTAACAATAAATATACAATATATATATAATAATAATTATATCGCACCACTTCTAAAAGGCAAAACTTTATACTCCTATGAAATTTCTACAACTATGCCGTCATGATAGCTGTATGCAGTTTCATAAGTGAAAGCATAAGGAGGCGTGGCCCGCCCATTTTTTCCCAACAGAATATTATTGGTTCACAAACTACAATATTATGTACACCATTATTCAGGAAACTTATATACTTTTCAATACAATCCATGTAAAACCCTCCATGACCTATGTAAACTAAAAGTGGGCGGATCACGCCCATATTTGGCATATTAACTGGAAGCATTAGTTTAAACCTACATATAAAATTTTCTTGTCTTCTCTCAAAAAGTGATGCTGATATGGCCTTTTTTTAATAGGCAAAACAGAGGTACCTGCACTCCCGATATAAAAAGTAGGCGTGGTCCTTGGGCGATTTGGAACATTTTCAATACGAAACACTCCAACATAGCAACAAATATTTTTGCCAAATTTCATTTTGAAATCTTAATCCGTTCTCCTGTGATCGTGATTTCAACGGACAGACAGACAGACAGACGGACAGACATCGTTATTTCAATTTTGGTGGTGATGCTGATCAAGAATATATATACTTTTCCATACCTATCTTGTCTAGTTCTATGCGTTACACACTCCGGTAGAAAGTAAATATACCCTCAACCTTAAAGTGTAAGGTATAAAAATAATTTTTTTTTATAATGAAAAAATTCGCAGAGCGCTATATTTTAACATTTATACCTGGACTCATTGATGCCATAAAATTTTACTTTTTTGGGAGCGTCGTTTCGAAGCTATACACGAATTTCTGTTTCTCACTGCTGCTCCGTAGTCGGCGTTTTTCATTCCTTTATAGTTGGCAATGTAGGAAAGCAGAAAGTTTTTAAAGCAACTTCAACGAGTATATATACACAACGAGATAACATGCAATTCTACTCGTTGTTTACAAAACTATTTCCGGCAAATATCGCTCATCTCTAATTATTTCCAAAGCATTTGCCTCATCAATTCACTACGCCGCAGTAAGGTAAAAATTATTACTAATTTTATACTGATTAATATTTTATAGGCAGTGTATATATACATATATATATATATATATGTATGTGCTACTTATAACTGTAAATAACAAGCTACTTTCAATTTAAATGAATTTTATTCACGAAAACCATGTGCACAATTTTAAGTAAAAGAATACACATTTAGGTAAAAGGCACACTAATAGGGGCCTAATACGAACAATAAAATATAATTTTGGTGTTGAAAAGAACAATGATAGTAAGTACAAAGCTGCTCAGCACTATCCATGATGGGGTTTTTCTGTTCAGAATTAGTAGATCTCCAGAGGACGTCGCAAAATTGCATGGGTTTGGGATTTCTAGTTGGATAAATACAAAGTATATATAAAACATTTTCTAGTTAGTTAGTCTAGTTAACAGGGAACGGTGCAGAACACATTCAGTGTTCGCTATTATGTAGATTCTTATAGTGATTCTATACGTAAAAAACTTTTAAAGTCGTTATAAATTTAATGTTTCTTAATAGTTTGGGATAAACTACTTTTTATTTAATTAAATCAAGTATTTAAAATTGCATTCTTGATATTAGCTATTCGCAAATTTGTTGCTTCTTTCTGCACCTAAGCAGTCGGCGTTTTTCATTCCCTTACAATTCTTATGCATGCAATTCAGCGAGTATATATACACAACGAAATAACCTGCAATTCTACTTGTTAACAAAAATATTACCGGCAAATATCGCTCATCTCTAATTATTTCCAAAGCATTTGCCTCATCAATTCACTACGCCGCAGTAAGGTAAAAATTATTACTAATTTTAAACTGATTAATATTTTATAGGCGGTGTATATATACATATATATATATATATGTATGTGCTACTTATAACTGTAAATACCATGCTACTTTCAATTTAAATGAATTTTATTTAAGAAAACAATATGCATAATTTCAAGTAAAACAATATTAAAATAATATACAGTTAGGTAAAAGGCACACTAATAAGGTCCTAATATGAACAATCAAATATAATTTTGGTGTTGAACGATGTGACGAGGATAATAATAACTGGTACAATGATAATAAGTACAAAGCTGCTCAGAACTATCCGTGATGGGGATTTTTCTGTTCAGAATTAGTAGATCTCAATAGCACGTCGCACAATTTAATGGACTTGGAGATGTCTCTAGTTGGATAAATACAAACTGTACATAAAACATTTTCTAGTGTTGCAAACAGTGAACGATACAGAACACATCCACTGGAGCTCGCTATTTTGTACATTCTTACAGTGAGTCTATACGTAAAAAACTTTTAAAGTCCTGTAATAATTTTAATGCTTTTTAATAGTTTGGGATAACCTTTTACTATTGGTCGATTATTAAACGGCGTCATCTACCATAAATAAGAAACTTTAACAAAGACGCTATGCAGACTATTCCAGAGCTTCATGTTTTCAATTGCAGCTGTTTTTTGGAGATCGCATACGCATGTTTCACAAGTATACTTACTCAAGGAAAACTTATTGCAATGTCAAATTAACGGTAATGTGTTCTTACAAAATGCACTATATGTTTCGCAAAATAACTACTCCTTACGAGCATGTCCAGAGAATATTAAGATAGCTAAAACTACTAAGGATTCTGTCTAATAAAACTTTTTACGGATTGGGACAGACCGGTGAAATGCTCAGTACAGTTCAAATTTATATTATATAAAATATTATGAATTTTAGTAGATCTTTTAAAGATATCATGATTTTATATTTTTAACGGTAGATTTTCGGTTTGATCTCTGAAAGCGTTGAAGAAAGTAAAAAACTTTTTTTTTGTGCTGCAAATTTTATGCAGTTAGATATATGAATGTAAGTCACGTGTCACTTTCTGCCTTGCCTATTTTATATCATAGACTATTCCTTAAAATCCATAATCTTTAAACCAATGTTTCGTTGGGCGATTGACGAAAACAGATGAAAATGTGCTATGACTACTAACAACTTTGAATCGAGCTTATAATATTATAATCTCTATGGTTTAATTATTAATATGTACATATATTCTCAGGTGTTTAAAAGAATTGTAATATCAACTAAATGCAGAATTGTAATTAAGATGTTGTAAAAGATGTGCCAATATCTAAAATATTGATTGTAAAACAAAAACTTGACTCAATACGAATTCCTTGTCCATATCTAAACTAAGAAAGAAGTTAAGAAGTTTTTCAATATCTCATCTACTCGATTAATCATTAATTCTACGAATTCTAATTTTTCTCGTCGTTACTTTAATGAATTTTCTGTTCGGGCGATCTTCTCGTAACCTCCACGATTTCAATCCTGCTTCTGCCTTTCGTGGCATCGCTTTTTTAACGAGTCTGCGCTTCAGTTCGGTGAATTGTTTTGATTTGGTGATGAAACCACCGCGTAATAAAGCTTTACCACGTTCCTTTTCCGCGTGCAAACGCCAGCGACGATGTAAAAAAACAACGTTGAAAACTACTTGCGTGTTCTTCTTGAAGTAGAAGAACCGATCGGGTGCTTCTTGTCCCGTCTTCTGCGTCAGATCAACGTCTTTGAAAAATAGCAAAATATAATAGAAGCAATCGTAATGGCAAAGAATTGCCAGGACTAGTGCTACGATCCAAACCCGCTGACGAATTTCTTCAAGCGTTTCCAGCAAACCTCAAAAACGCTGTCCCGTCGATTATTCTCCATTTTAATTTCGGTAAATAAAATCCGTTTATTAAACAATTTTAGCAGCACAATTTTACAATTGAGAGAATATTTTCTTCGTTTTTTGGCGATGAAGCACATTTAATTTGAATCGTCGAATTTATTTCTTATTTTAGATATTATAATCTCTATGCTTTGACTTTATATGAGCTTTTGTTTATGTTGTCTGGGTTTATGGTAATATGGGCGTTTGAGTATTGGGAATAGTCTTTGCATTGTAGATGCAGATGATTATTGACCTACCACGTTGAATCAGTGTTAAAATGAAAGACCTGTAGGCTTTCGCTGATCGTCAGACTCTGACTCTCCGTATTTTGGTGACTATCTTTTATACTACTTTACAATCATATTTTGTCACTTAGTTCCCTACTACAGAATTGGAAGAATTTGATAAGGATGGTCCCATGGTGAGTCTGGAATTCATCGGAGTATAATTTGTGGACTTAGCTTTTTGCGAATCTGAACATATTCTTGCGAAGGGCTCAATGCCGACGTAAGTCGAGATTAATCTTACACACTTAGTGTCTTTCCATAAAACATTGCTGATGCAGACACCAAGAGGTGAGCCCACACACTCAGCTGAAAATCCTCTTGATTCGCGTTTGATAGAATTTTCCGTTGGAAGTTTGCAGTTCGGAACTCGATTCGATTCCTATTGCCGGTTAGAGCGTTAAATCACCACTTAAATACTAAAGGAAATTAGTCACAGCAATTTGCAGTAAAATTAAGGTCAAATTAAATTTTTCAATATGAATTTTTAAATTCTCAACGTAAAAAAACACACCGAACGAATTTTGTTGCTGTCAAAATTAGAAATAGCCCGACAACAAGATTGCAACATTGCAATTTTTCGATTGCTTTTTGTTTTCTGTGGGGAAAACTGTCAACCGAGAAAAATGAGAGCGGATGAAGCCTTATTTGTAGCAATTTTAAAAATTGCTGTCAACGAGGGTAAATTTCAATTAAAACAGGGTTTTGTGCGACGTAATAAAAAAGTATGCACGTTTTGGAGTGAAAAAGATCCACTTATATTCAAAAAAGGAGCTTTGCAGTAAAATAATTGCACAAAGCCACTCTTTAGTACTGTTGGGGTGGGAGAAAAGAAAGAAAGAGGTGTGAGGTTAAGTTGGGAAAAAATAGTGGAAAGAAAACTGCACTCATCGATGATGGATTGATGGGTGTCGAAACGGTTGTGGCGTCGTCTGTCGATTAGGTGATCGAGTTGATGAAGGTGGCAGAGAGTTTCTGCGGTGGCGAGTTGGTGATGATGATAATCGATGCTTGATGATGATGGATTTTTTGGTGCTGAAAAAGCGCACGAGCAAAGATGTAAGGTTGATTCAAGATGTCGAAAGTATAACAAGTTGTGTAGGTTGGTGGTTGAAGATGTTGAAAAGATTTTGTATTGCTGCTCGGACGTCCGGGTAAGGGGCAGTGCTGCCAGAGCGAATGAATTTCCTCGGGTGCGGGAAACACATTCGCTCCTAGAGGGCGCCAGGGGTTTGGCGTGAACAAGTACTAAAACACGAATACATCACTATGGAAACTATTTGCGAGATTGCTGTCAAAAAGATTGCAATGTAACATAGCAACAAATAAAAAATTGTTGAGAGTAAAAATATTCCAATTTGTAGCAATCAAAAAATTGCAATGTAACATGTAACTTTATAAAATTCAACTCAGTTGAATTTCAGTTCTTCTGCACTTAACAATAACAATTAGAAACTTTCGACTGCTCTTTCGCTCTTGGAAGCCTTTCGAAGAAAAAGTATGAGGGTGTGTTAATGAAAAGGAAAAACATTGTGGTTGTGTGCGCCACTCAGTTAACCAGCGGGAAAAAACACTCCAAAAGGCCTTTTTGAGCATCCCTAATTCAGCAGAAAGCGCTGACGTCCCTAATGACACTCCATTGTACTTTAAACATTGCATGTCATTGCAAGTCAGTACTCCTTTTTTTGTGTTCTAAAGTAAGGCTGGTCAGCAGCTCTTACCACGTGAATCCCACCCACCCCCCATCAAATTTAAATTTAAAAATGACTTTTAAAATTCATTGAATAGTGTTAATGAAATGTATTACCATGAAATGTAACGGTAGAACTGTTAATCGATTAATTGATGTTCATATTGTTGCCTAATGTTTTTCTGTACAATATGTCTTTGAAGGTCCGAAACCCCGCTTCATAGTAGCTTCGCACTCGCTGTAGCCGAAAGTGTCCGTTTTTGCTGCATTTTAAGAATCGCTTATGTTATTTTGAATACTTGCAAATTGGCTAATTTTGCTTACTGGGAACATGTTTACTAAACAGTTTTGAATTTTTAATTGGAAGTTTGCTATGAACTCCATCCCAGTTTTTTCCAGAAGAAAGCTTTCAGCAAAGAAGTATTGTAGAGACTTTTCGACGATGCCAGATCCAAATATGTGGCGTATATATTTTTTTCTGCATACTAATTTAAACATACATCAAAAAGTTGAGACTTTGAACGCACCAACTCATTTTTTCCAAAACTGTCTGTAGTTTTTCTTCGAATTCGCTTTTTCTTTTATTGGGAAAAACTGTAGCCTCGGCGTCTGCGGGAACGCGACTGCACACAGCTTCTAAAAAAAAAAGTATTTTGAGCCACACTTGCTGAAATTTTCCACAGCTCTGCCTTCATAAGCTTGTTATCAATATCTTAAAAGTAATAACTGTAATAATAATAAAGACTGAATGTTTTCAATTAACTTTACGTGCAAAGTATTCGTAATTCGTAGTTACTTACCGAACTGAATTAGCTTTCTTTTAAAAAAACTTATGTCCGCCATTTCATTTGTAGCCTCAAACATCGAAACATTCACATAATTTGGACTACTTTTTACTACTTTGTACGAAACAAAGTGCGCTACTGAATATAGATTCAAACATCCCTGAAATAATGTTTTTTGTAAATTTCATTGTGGTCGAAGTTCGATTAATTTTTGATTCACCGGTGACCAAGAATCTGAATGTTACGGCCAACTGCTCTTTTGGGCTAATTCTCTTCCGGAAGTTAGTGGCTTTTTTAACAATATCTTCCTTACTTAAATTGAACACAATGTCAGATTCTTCGTCCGACATTCTCAAATACTTTTTGTAAGAAGAAATATCTTCGACTACCAATTGGCGAAGGAATTCAAAAGAGCCATTCTGGATTCTGCTTAAACGCCACGATTTCACCCGGCATGACCTATTTTTGCCATTACTTATGGCCAGAAATATTATTTTGGGAAACTTGCGCACAATACTACGAGTTTCGTTATTCCAAAACGTCACACTATTTACGTAATTTACCGCCAAAGCTATCAATTTATTAACAGAATTTACTGTATCCATAATACTGGTACCAAGTCAAGTATTACGAGAGACGATCGCAATTGAAAACTGAGTGGTAACGCAGTAAAAATTCTCGAGACTCTGACTCCTCGGTGTGACCTAGCAGTTGAGAGTCAACATGAATACGCATGCAAAATTAAGTGACTTCCGTTAAATCTACTTGGTGTGAATTCCGCCAACTGGCTGAAATATTATTTTTATTTTTCTTGATTTCTAGAATATCCAGTAAATGCAATGGAAACTCTTCTTTTATGATAAATGTGAATTAGTATTTTTATTTTCCCTCACAAACCTGTACACATTGAGTACAGCAATGGGCGAATTTATATTTTTAAGAATTTCATCGTCAGACATGTCTATTGGTATGTCGTAAATTATGCCAGTTTTCGACATGAAGTACACCTACTTAATTTTCTTTTACTTAACTACTTATAAGTAGTGGTTGAATTCTGAATTCAACTTGACAAGTAAAATACTTTCCAATGTTACGCGATTTTTCCTCGGAAAATAGCAACGTCACGAGGAAAAGGATCTTCCGATTGCAACCTAGAACAGAGTCTATTTTTATTGCGACTGTAGACTTCTTCATTAAAACGTATGCATAGTGGGTGTTATTCTTCTGTTTTTAATTAATAAATGGACATGTACCTGTATTGGTAGATTACCAACGTAAATGTTGGTAAGACTGTTGTTGTGTTCGCGAGGGGGAGCCACAAAATTAAACACCACGCACACTTTTCACTTACTTTTATTTATATATCTGTACTTGACCGAGCACCGGTCTTTACAATAACTTCTTATCAACTGACTTAAAATTAATCATTAGCTTTTACATTAACTTTGGCGTCGACAGGTGACGCCGCTGAAGTAGGTCAGTTATTTGTATGACGCAATCTCAAAACTTCTTAATTCGCGAAATTAATATTTTAGTGATATTAATTTCGCAATCGGATGTTCTACATTTCCTAAGTAGAACTTTTATGTTCCGCATTGCATTTTTGCTTTAGTTTCATTTCTTACTTTCTTATTGTCTTTAAATGGCTTAAAAAGTTCTACACGATTTCACGGTTGATCATCAGGAAATCTTTTAACTATCTGTATCTTTAACAATCTATAAACGTAGTAAACGCTTCTTCTGCTCCACGATCGATCGAGCTTTTAATCGATCGGCTTTTTATTTGCGGATGCAGCTTCGTTAAGTCTCGTACAAGAGTATTTATTGGGTATTGTGCAAAAAATACCCGTCTCGTGTTTTGTGGCTGGAATAGCGATTGTACAGTGAACAGAGGCGAATAGCGATGGATATATTCATATATATTGAACTATTTTACTATTTACCATTTATATTTCCCTACAAAAATTTGTGTAGTACGTGACTGACGTCCATGTCTTGATCCTTTAGCTTTTAAGATGTCCTAAAGTCTTTGCTTTCTGTTTGTTCAATCCTGCTTCTGCCTTTCTGCGACTTCCGATTCTTCTACAACATCTTCTCCTTCGACTTCCATCTCGGCAGGATTCGAATCCACACACTCCTCCTGCTCCTTCCAGTGGACGTGACTAAAGGTTCCCTTGGCGTCGTGGGGCGAGTAACACTCTGTGGTGCTAACGAATGTATTTAATTAGCTACACACTGCATTAATAAAACTCGATAAATTAATGCTAAGATATTGAAATTTTATTTACTAAATTTAAGTTATATTCACATAAAAATATTTTTAACCGCTGAGGTCGTGAGGTATGCGTCTGATCCCGGAGCGAATATTTCAACGATTGATTCCATAAACTTGGAATAAAGTTCCAAAAGCTTTGCCAAAGCAAAGCGCCGAGTAAGTATTTTAATACGGCGTACGCGGACACCACTAATACGCTTGCACCGATCACGTATCGCAACATAATTGCTTCATAATGAAGCGCTGCGGCGAAGCTTATTTATATACCTCTAATTTGTTGCCAGCGCCGGCAGCAAGCGGGCGGCGGCACTTTGCATCGTCAACAGCTCTGTTGGTTAGCTACTCCAACGGGCACTGCTACGTAAACAAATTCACACGCTGAGTCGAATCGTATCGACTTTCGCTACATTGTTGAGTTAATGTACCGATTGGAATTTTGAGAATCCGGTACGGCGACGAGTCGGCGTGTAAGACGACCACCGGGATCGGATCGCACTTACAAAGTTTCAATTCTCATAAATTAATACAATGACCCAATCGTATAATTGGGACGCCACAACTCCATCAACTGCCTGCCCCAGCGAATCTCCATTTCCCGGCGCGTGGTTATTGGGATAGCGTCGCTGTTGTACCTGCCGAAGTATACCTGAAATCTCAAACAGAGCCCACATCATCGCAGTGTTTTACTTACCGCTCCGACGAACCCAAAAGCTTCTTCTCCTTCGTCTTCGCTGTCTTCTCGTCAAGCTTCGCTGGCATCATGAAGCTGCTGTTCACCGTCGGCAGCTTGGCTATTTTAGGGAAGTTCGGAGTTTCCCGGAAAACATCTGCAAGGGAGTTAAATTCGTCAGAATTTCTGCCTTTCGTGGCATCGCTTTTTTAACGAGTCTGCGCTTCAGTTCGGTGAATTGTTTTGATTTGGTGATGAAACCACCGCGTAATAAAGCTTCACCACGTTCATTTTCCGCGTGCAAACGCCAGCGACGATGTAAAAAAACAACGTTGAAAACTACTTGCGTGTTCTTCTTGAAGTAGAAGAACCGATCGGGTGCTTCTTGTCCCGTCTTCTGCGTCAGATCAACGTCTTTGAAAAATAGCAAAATATAATAGAAGCAATCGTAATGGCAAAGAATTGCCAGGACTAGCGCTACGATCCAAACCCGCTGACGAATTTCTTCAAGCGTTTCCAGCAAACCTCAAAAACGCTGTCCCGTCGATTATTCTCCATTTTAATTTCGGTAAATAAAATCCGTTTATTAAACAATTTTAGCAGCACAATTTTACAATTGAGAGAATATTTTCTTCGTTTTTTGGCGATGAAACACATTTAATTTGAATCGTCGAATTTATTTCTTATTTTAGATATTATAATCTCTATGCTTTGACTTTATATGAGCTTTTGTTTATGTTGTCTGGGTTTATGGTAATATGGGCGTTTGAGTATTGGGAATAGTCTTTGCATTGTAGATGCAGATGATTATTGACCTACCACGTTGAATCAGTGTTAAAATGAAAGACCTGAAGGCTTTGGCTGATCGTCAGACTCTGACTCTCCTTATTTTGGTGACTATCTTTTATACTACTTTACAATCATATTTTGTCACTTAGTTCCCTACTACAGAATTGGAAGAATTTGATAAGGATGGTCCCATGGTGAGTCTGGAATTCATCGGAGTAAAATTTGTGGACTTAGCTTAGCTTTTTGCGAATCTGAACATATTCTTGCGAAGGGCTCAATGCCGACGTAAGTCGAGATTAATCTTACACACTTAGTGTCTTTCCATAAAACATTGCTGATGCAGACACCAAGAGGTGAGCCCACACACTCAGCTGAAAATCCTCTTGATTCGCGTTTGATAGAATTTTCCGTTGGAAGTTTGCAGTTCGGAACTCTATTCGATTCCTATTGCCGGTTAGAGCGTTAAATCACCACTTAAATACTAAAGGAAATTAGTCACAGCAATTTGCAGTAAAATTAAGGTCAAATTAAATTTTTCAATGTGAATTTTTAAATTCTCAACGTAAAAAAACACACCGAACGAATTTTGTTGCTGTCAAAATTAGAAATAGCCCGACAACAAGATTGCAACATTGCAATTTTTCGATTGCTTTTTGTTTTCTGTGGGGAAAACTGTCAACCGAGAAAAATGAGAGCGGATGGGAGAAAATTTAAATTTTAATTTAAATTTTAAAAATTGCTGTCAACGAGGGTAAATTTCAATTAAAACAGGGTTTTGTGCGACGTAATAAAAAAGTATGCACGTTTTGGAGTGAAAAAGATCCACTTATATTCAAAAAAGGAGCTTTGCAGTAAAATAATTGCACAAAGCCACTCTTTAGTACTGTTGGGGTGGGAGAAAAGAAAGAAAGAGGTGTGAGGTTAAGTTGGGAAAAAATAGTGGAAAGAAAACTGCACTCATCGATGATGGATTGATGGGTGTCGAAACGGTTGTGGCGTCGTCTGTCGATTAGGTGATCGAGTTGATGAAGGTGGCAGAGAGTTTCTGCGGTGGCGAGTTGGTGATGATGGCAGAGAGTTTCTGCGGTGGCGAGTTGATGATAATGGCAGAGTTTCTGCGGTGGCGAGTTGATGCTGATGATAATCGATGCTTGATGATGATGGATTTTTTGGTGTTGAAAAAGCGCACGAGCAGAGATTCAAGATGTCGAAAGTATAACAAGTATAAACAAGATTTTGTATTGCTGCTCGGACGTCCGGGAAAGGGGCAGTGCTGCCAGAGCGAATGAATTTCCTCGGGTGCGGGAAACACATTCGCTCCTAGAGGGCGGCAGGGGTTTGTCGTGAACAAGTACTAAAACACGAATACATCACTATGGAATCTATTTGCGAGATTGCTGTCAAAAAGATTGCAATGTAACATAGCAACAAATAAAAAATTGTTGAGAGTAAAAATATTCCAATTTGTAGCAATCAAAAAATTGCAATGTAACATGTAACTTTATAAAATTCAACTCAGTTGAATTTCAGTTCTTCTGCACTTAACAATAACAATTAGAAACTTTCGACTGCTCTTTCGCTCTTGGAAGCCTTTCGAAGAAAAAGTATGAGGGTGTGTTAATGAAAAGGAAAAACATTGTGGTTGTGTGCGCCACTCAGTTAACCAGCGGGAAAAAACACTCCAAAAGGCCTTTTTGAGCATCCCTAATTCAGCAGAAAGCGCTGACGTCCCTAATGACACTCCATTGTACTTTAAACATTGCATGTCATTGCAAGTCAGTACTCCTTTTGTGTTCTAAAGTAAGGCTGGTCAGCAGCTCTTACCACGTGAATCCCACCCACCCCCCATCAAATTTAAATTTAAAAATGACTTTTAAAATTCATTGAATAGTGTTAATGAAATGTATTACCATGAAATGTAACGGTAGAACTGTTAATCGATTAATTGATGTTCACATTGTTGCCTAATGTTTTTCTGTACAATCTGTCTTTGAAGGTCCGAAACCCCGCTTCATAGTAGCTTCGCACTCGCTGTAGCCGAAAGTGTCCGTTTTTGCTGCATTTTAAGAATCGCTTATGTTATTTTGAATACTTGCAAATTGGCTAATTTTGCTTACTGGGAACATGTTTACTAAACAGTTTTGAATTTTTAATTGGAAGTTTGCTATGAACTCCATCCCAGTTTTTTCCAGAAGAAAGCTTTCAGCAAATAAGTATTGTAGAGACTTTTCGACGATGCCAGATCCAAATATGTGGCGTATATATTTTTTTCTGCATACTAATTTAAACATACATCAAAAAGTTGAGACTTTGAACGCACCAACTCATTTTTCCAAAACTGTCTGTAGTTTTTCTTCGAATTCGCTTTTTCTTTTATTGGGAAAAACTGTAGCCTCGGCGTCTGCGGGAACGCGACTGCACACAGCTTCTAAAAAAAAAAGTATTTTGAGCCACACTTGCTGAAATTTTCCACAGCTCTGCCTTCATAAGCTTGTTATCAATATCTTAAAAGTAATAACTGTAATAATAATAATGACTGAATGTTTTCAATTAACTTTACGTGCAAAGTATTCGTAATTCGTAGTTACTTACCGAACTGAATTAGCTTTCTTTTAAAAAAACTTATGTCCGCCATTTCATTTGTAGCCTCAAACATCGAAACATTCGCATAATTTGGACTAATTTTTACTACTTTGTACGAAACAAAGTGCGCTACTGAATATAGATTCAAACATCCCTGAAATAATGTTTTTTGTAAATTTCATTGTGGTCGAAGTTCGATTAATTTTTGATTCACCGGTGACCAAGAATCTGAATGTTACGGCCAACTGCTCTTTTGGGCTAATTCTCTTCCGGAAGTTAGTGGCTTTTTTAACAATATCTTCCTTACTTAAATTGAACACAATGTCAGATTCTTCGTCCGACATTCTCAAATAATTTTTGTAAGAAGAAATATCTTCGACTACCAATTGGCGAAGGAATTCAAAAGAGCCATTCTGGATTCTGCTTAAACGCCACGATTTCACCCGGCATGACCTATTTTTGCCATTACTTATGGCCAGAAATATTATTTTGGGAAACTTGCGCACAATACTACGAGTTTCGTTATTCCAAAACGTCACACTATTTACGTAATTTACCGCCAAAGCTATCAATTTATTAACAGAATTTACTGTATCCATAATACTGGTACCAAGTCAAGTATTACGAGAGACGATCGCAATTGAAAACTGAGTGGTAACGCAGTAAAAATTCTCGAGACTCTGACTCCTCGGTGTGACCTAGCAGTTGAGAGTCAACATGAATACGCATGCAAAATTAAGTGACTTCCGTTAAATCTCCTTGGTGTGAATTCCGCCAAACTGGCTGAAATATTATAAAATTTTCTAATACATGATTTTTTTTGAGGGCATACGCCTCTTTTCGCGCTACACAGTCTTTCTGAGTCGGAGGATGTTGTCCTTGGCAGTTTTTGCACCTGATCGGAAGACAAATACCTTCGTTGTCGTGAACTTGAAAACATTGCCGGCAGAGATCAAATTTCTGCTTGCATTGCATCGCGTGATGATTACACCTAAACACTATGAAAAGGGAATGTATGGTTTAACATAAATTTTAATATGATCAAAAAGTATAACTTGCTTTGGAATTCTTAGGGGGTCATTCCGGGAGGCGTTCGCAAGCACTAAGCAGCGCTGTTTTCTGTTCTCCTTTTGCTCTCTTCGTTGTTATTTTGTGTATTTGACGCCAGCGTCAATGGTTTCCAAAGAAACTGCGCCTGCAGAGCGCCCGACTGAGGGCAGGCGTACGGTTTGAAAATTTGTTGGTAGTTTATGTGCTTTCCAGGCGCTTACAGCTGTTTTGGCGTACAGATTTCTGACGGTAACAAAAAGTTGTAGTGTAGAACAAACAGAAAATAATAGACGCACAAAAATCGAAGGAAATGTCAAACTGAGCAGAGCCTTGCCAACGCCTACTGCGTGTACGCTAAAATACGAGCGCCTCCCGGAATGACCCCTTATACTTTTAAAGGTTAAATTCACCCTTTTGGTCGGAAGCCCAGATACCTTATCTTTCCTCACAAACCAATATAATCAATCTATTTATTTTTTTTAAAAATTATTATTTTTTTTTTTTATTTTTCTTGATTTCTCGAATATCCAGTAAATGCAATGGAAACTCTTCTTTTATGATAAATGTGAATTAGTATTTTTATTTTCCCTCACAAACCTGTACACATTGAGTACTGCAATGGGCGAATTTATATTTTTAAGAATTTCATCGTCAGACATGTCTATTGGTATGTCGTAAATTATGCCAGTTTTCGACATGAAGTACACCTACTTAATTTTCTTTTACTTAACTACTTATAAGTAGTGGTTGAATTCTGAATTCAACTTGACAAGTAAAATACTTTCCAATGTTACGCGATTTTTCCTCGGAAAATAGCAACGTCACGAGGAAAAGGATCTTCCGATTGCAACCTAGAACAGTCTATTTTTATTTCGACTGTAGACTTCTTCATTATAACGTACGCATAGTGGGTGTTATTCTTCTGTTTTTAATTAATAAATGGACATGTATCTGTATTGGTAGATTACCAACGTAAATGTTGGTAAGACTGTTGTTGTGTTCGCGAGGGGGAGCCACAAAATTAAACACCACGCACACTTTTCACTTACTTTTATTTATATATCTGTACTTGACCGAGCACCGGTCTTTACAATAACTTCTTATCAACTGACTTAAAATTAATCATTAGCTTTTACATTAACTTTGGCGTCGACAGGTGACGCCGCTGAAGTAGGTCAGTTATTTGTATGACGCAATCTCAAAACTTCTTAATTCGCGAAATTAATATTTTAGTGATATTAATTTCGCAATCGGATGTTCTACATTTCCTAAGTAGAACTTTTATGTTCCGCATTGCATTTTTGCTTTAGTTTCATTTCTTACTTTCTTATTGTCTTTTAAATGGCTTAAAAAGTTCTCCACGATTTCAGGGTTGATCATCAGGAAATCTTTTAACTATCTGTATCTTTAACAATCTATAAACGTAGTAAACGCTTCTTCTGCTCCACGATCGATCGAGCTTTTAATCGATCGGCTTTTTATTTGCGGATGCAGCTTCGTTAAGTCTCGTACAAGAGTATTTATTGGGTATTGTGCAAAAAATACCCGTCTCGTGTTTTGTGGCTGGAATAGCGATTGAACAGTGAACAGAGGCGAATAGCGATGGATATATTCATATATATTGAACTATTTTACTATTTACCATTTATATTTCCCTACAAAAATTTGTGTAGTACGTGACTGACGTCCATGTCTTGATCCTTTAGCTTTTAAGATGTCCTAAAGTCTTTGCTTTCTGTTTGTTCAATCCTGCTTCTGCCTTTCTGCGACTTCCGATTCTTCTACAACATCTTCTCCTTCGACTTCCATCTCGGCAGGATTCGAATCCACACACTCCTCCTGCTCCTTCCAGTGGACGTGACTAAAGGTTCCCTTGGCGTCGTGGGGCGAGTAACACTCTGTGGTGCTAACGAATGTATTTAATTAGCTACACACTGCATTAATAAAACTCGATAAATTAATGCTAAGATATTGAAATTTTATTTACTAAATTTAAGTAATATTCACATAAAAATATTTTTAACCGCTGAGGTCGTGAGGTATGCGTCTGATCCCGGAGCGAATATTTCAACGATTGATTCCATAAACTTGGAATAAAGTTCCAAAAGCTTTGCCAAAGCAAAGCGCCGAGTAAGTATTTTAATACGGCGTACGCGGACACCACTAATACGCTTGCACCGATCACGTATCGCAACATAATTGCTTCATAATGAAGCGCTGCGGCGAAGCTTATTTATATACCTCTAATTTGTTGCCAGCGCCGGCAGCAAGCGGGCGGCGGCACTTTGCATCGTCAACAGCTCTGTTGGTTAGCTACTCCAACGGGCACTGCTACGTAAACAAATTCACACGCTGAGTCGAATCGTATCGACTTTCGCTACATTGTTGAGTTAATGTACCGATTGGAATTTTGAGAATCCGGTACGGCGACGAGTCGGCGTGTAAGACGACCACATGGATCGGATCGCACTTACAAAGTTTCAATTCTCATAAATTAATACAATGACCCAATCGTATAATTGGGACGCCACAACTCCATCAACTGCCTGCCCCAGCGAATCTCCATTTCCCGGCGCGTGGTTATTGGGATAGCGTCGCTGTTGTACCTGCCGAAGTATACCTGAAATCTCAAACAGAGCCCACATCATCGCAGTGTTTTACTTACCGCTCCGACGAACCCAAAAGCTTCTTCTCCTTCGTCTTCGCTGTCTTCTCGTCAAGCTTCGCTGGCATCATGAAGCTGCTGTTCACCGTCGGCAGCTTGGCTATTTTAGGGAAGTTCGGAGTTTCCCGGAAAACATCTGCAAGGGAGTTAAATTCGTCAGAATTTCTGCCTTTCGTGGCATCGCTTTTTTAACGAGTCTGCGCTTCAGTTCGGTGAATTGTTTTGATTTGGTGATGAAACCACCGCGTAATAAAGCTTCACCACGTTCATTTTCCGCGTGCAAACGCCAGCGACGATGTAAAAAAACAACGTTGAAAACTACTTGCGTGTTCTTCTTGAAGTAGAAGAACCGATCGGGTGCTTCTTGTCCCGTCTTCTGCGTCAGATCAACGTCTTTGAAAAATAGCAAAATATAATAGAAGCAATCGTAATGGCAAAGAATTGCCAGGACTAGCGCTACGATCCAAACCCGCTGACGAATTTCTTCAAGCGTTTCCAGCAAACCTCAAAAACGCTGTCCCGTCGATTATTCTCCATTTTAATTTCGGTAAATAAAATCCGTTTATTAAACAATTTTAGCAGCACAATTTTACAATTGAGAGAATATTTTCTTCGTTTTTTGGCGATGAAACACATTTAATTTGAATCGTCGAATTTATTTCTTATTTTAGATATTATAATCTCTATGCTTTGACTTTATATGAGCTTTTGTTTATGTTGTCTGGGTTTATGGTAATATGGGCGTTTGAGTATTGGGAATAGTCTTTGCATTGTAGATGCAGATGATTATTGACCTACCACGTTGAATCAGTGTTAAAATGAAAGACCTGAAGGCTTTGGCTGATCGTCAGAATCTGACTCTCCTTATTTTGGTGACTATCTTTTATACTACTTTACAATCATATTTTGTCACTTAGTTCCCTACTACAGAATTGGAAGAATTTGATAAGGATGGTCCCATGGTGAGTCTGGAATTCATCGGAGTAAAATTTGTGGACTTAGCTTAGCTTTTTGCGAATCTGAACATATTCTTGCGAAGGGCTCAATGCCGACGTAAGTCGAGATTAATCTTACACACTTAGTGTCTTTCCATAAAACATTGCTGATGCAGACACCAAGAGGTGAGCCCACACACTCAGCTGAAAATCCTCTTGATTCGCGTTTGATAGAATTTTCCGTTGGAAGTTTGCAGTTCGGAACTCTATTCGATTCCTATTGCCGGTTAGAGCGTTAAATCACCACTTAAATACTAAAGGAAATTAGTCACAGCAATTTGCAGTAAAATTAAGGTCAAATTAAATTTTTCAATGTGAATTTTTAAATTCTCAACGTAAAAAAACACACCGAACGAATTTTGTTGCTGTCAAAATTAGAAATAGCCCGACAACAAGATTGCAACATTGCAATTTTTCGATTGCTTTTTGTTTTCTGTGGGGAAAACTGTCAACCGAGAAAAATGAGAGCGGATGAAGCCTTATTTGTAGCAATTTTAAAAATTGCTGTCAACGAGGGTAAATTTCAATTAAAACAGGGTTTTGTGCGACGTAATAAAAAAGTATGCACGTTTTGGAGTGAAAAAGATCCACTTATATTCAAAAAAGGAGCTTTGCAGTAAAATAATTGCACAAAGCCACTCTTTAGTACTGTTGGGGTGGGAGAAAAGAAAGAAAGAGGTGTGAGGTTAAGTTGGGAAAAAATAGTGGAAAGAAAACTGCACTCATCGATGATGGATTGATGGGTGTCGAAACGGTTGTGGCGTCGTCTGTCGATTAGGTGATCGAGTTGATGAAGGTGGCAGAGAGTTTCTGCGGTGGCGAGTTGGTGATGATGGCAGAGAGTTTCTGCGGTGGCGAGTTGATGATAATGGCAGAGTTTCTGCGGTGGCGAGTTGATGCTGATGATAATCGATGCTTGATGATGATGGATTTTTTGGTGTTGAAAAAGCGCACGAGCAGAGATTCAAGATGTCGAAAGTATAACAAGTATAAACAAGATTTTGTATTGCTGCTCGGACGTCCGGGAAAGGGGCAGTGCTGCCAGAGCGAATGAATTTCCTCGGGTGCGGGAAACACATTCGCTCCTAGAGGGCGGCAGGGGTTTGTCGTGAACAAGTACTAAAACACGAATACATCACTATGGAATCTATTTGCGAGATTGCTGTCAAAAAGATTGCAATGTAACATAGCAACAAATAAAAAATTGTTGAGAGTAAAAATATTCCAATTTGTAGCAATCAAAAAATTGCAATGTAACATGTAACTTTATAAAATTCAACTCAGTTGAATTTCAGTTCTTCTGCACTTAACAATAACAATTAGAAACTTTCGACTGCTCTTTCGCTCTTGGAAGCCTTTCGAAGAAAAAGTATGAGGGTGTGTTAATGAAAAGGAAAAACATTGTGGTTGTGTGCGCCACTCAGTTAACCAGCGGGAAAAAACACTCCAAAAGGCCTTTTTGAGCATCCCTAATTCAGCAGAAAGCGCTGACGTCCCTAATGACACTCCATTGTACTTTAAACATTGCATGTCATTGCAAGTCAGTACTCCTTTTGTGTTCTAAAGTAAGGCTGGTCAGCAGCTCTTACCACGTGAATCCCACCCACCCCCCATCAAATTTAAATTTAAAAATGACTTTTAAAATTCATTGAATAGTGTTAATGAAATGTATTACCATGAAATGTAACGGTAGAACTGTTAATCGATTAATTGATGTTCATATTGTTGCCTAATGTTTTTCTGTACAATATGTCTTTGAAGGTCCGAAACCCCGCTTCATAGTAGCTTCGCACTCGCTGTAGCCGAAAGTGTCCGTTTTTGCTGCATTTTAAGAATCGCTTATGTTATTTTGAATACTTGCAAATTGGCTAATTTTGCTTACTGGGAACATGTTTACTAAACAGTTTTGAATTTTTAATTGGAAGTTTGCTATGAACTCCATCCCAGTTTTTTCCAGAAGAAAGCTTTCAGCAAAGAAGTATTGTAGAGACTTTTCGACGATGCCAGATCCAAATATGTGGCGTATATATTTTTTTCTGCATACTAATTTAAACATACATCAAAAAGTTGAGACTTTGAACGCACCAACTCATTTTTTCCAAAACTGTCTGTAGTTTTTCTTCGAATTCGCTTTTTCTTTTATTGGGAAAAACTGTAGCCTCGGCGTCTGCGGGAACGCGACTGCACACAGCTTCTAAAAAAAAAAGTATTTTGAGCCACACTTGCTGAAATTTTCCACAGCTCTGCCTTCATAAGCTTGTTATCAATATCTTAAAAGTAATAACTGTAATAATAATAAAGACTGAATGTTTTCAATTAACTTTACGTGCAAAGTATTCGTAATTCGTAGTTACTTACCGAACTGAATTAGCTTTCTTTTAAAAAAACTTATGTCCGCCATTTCATTTGTAGCCTCAAACATCGAAACATTCACATAATTTGGACTACTTTTTACTACTTTGTACGAAACAAAGTGCGCTACTGAATATAGATTCAAACATCCCTGAAATAATGTTTTTTGTAAATTTCATTGTGGTCGAAGTTCGATTAATTTTTGATTCACCGGTGACCAAGAATCTGAATGTTACGGCCAACTGCTCTTTTGGGCTAATTCTCTTCCGGAAGTTAGTGGCTTTTTTAACAATATCTTCCTTACTTAAATTGAACACAATGTCAGATTCTTCGTCCGACATTCTCAAATACTTTTTGTAAGAAGAAATATCTTCGACTACCAATTGGCGAAGGAATTCAAAAGAGCCATTCTGGATTCTGCTTAAACGCCACGATTTCACCCGGCATGACCTATTTTTGCCATTACTTATGGCCAGAAATATTATTTTGGGAAACTTGCGCACAATACTACGAGTTTCGTTATTCCAAAACGTCACACTATTTACGTAATTTACCGCCAAAGCTATCAATTTATTAACAGAATTTACTGTATCCATAATACTGGTACCAAGTCAAGTATTACGAGAGACGATCGCAATTGAAAACTGAGTGGTAACGCAGTAAAAATTCTCGAGACTCTGACTCCTCGGTGTGACCTAGCAGTTGAGAGTCAACATGAATACGCATGCAAAATTAAGTGACTTCCGTTAAATCTCCTTGGTGTGAATTCCGCCAAACTGGCTGAAATATTATAAAATTTTCTAATACATGATTTTTTTTGAGGGCATACGCCTCTTTTCGCGCTACACAGTCTTTCTGAGTCGGAGGATGTTGTCCTTGGCAGTTTTTGCACCTGATCGGAAGACAAATACCTTCGTTGTCGTGAACTTGAAAACATTGCCGGCAGAGATCAAATTTCTGCTTGCATTGCATCGCGTGATGATTACACCTAAACACTATGAAAAGGGAATGTATGGTTTAACATAAATTTTAATATGATCAAAAAGTATAACTTGCTTTGGAATTCTTAGGGGGTCATTCCGGGAGGCGTTCGCAAGCACTAAGCAGCGCTGTTTTCTGTTCTCCTTTTGCTCTCTTCGTTGTTATTTTGTGTATTTGACGCCAGCGTCAATGGTTTCCAAAGAAACTGCGCCTGCAGAGCGCCCGACTGAGGGCAGGCGTACGGTTTGAAAATTTGTTGGTAGTTTATGTGCTTTCCAGGCGCTTACAGCTGTTTTGGCGTACAGATTTCTGACGGTAACAAAAAGTTGTAGTGTAGAACAAACAGAAAATAATAGACGCACAAAAATCGAAGGAAATGTCAAACTGAGCAGAGCCTTGCCAACGCCTACTGCGTGTACGCTAAAATACGAGCGCCTCCCGGAATGACCCCTTATACTTTTAAAGGTTAAATTCACCCTTTTGGTCGGAAGCCCAGATACCTTATCTTTCCTCACAAACCAATATAATCAATCTATTTATTTTTTTTAAAAATTATTATTTTTTTTTTTTATTTTTCTTGATTTCTCGAATATCCAGTAAATGCAATGGAAACTCTTCTTTTATGATAAATGTGAATTAGTATTTTTATTTTCCCTCACAAACCTGTACACATTGAGTACAGCAATGGGCGAATTTATATTTTTAAGAATTTCATCGTCAGACATGTCTATTGGTATGTCGTAAATTATGCCAGTTTTCGACATGAAGTACACCTACTTAATTTTCTTTTACTTAACTACTTATAAGTAGTGGTTGAATTCTGAATTCAACTTGACAAGTAAAATACTTTCCAATGTTACGCGATTTTTCCTCGGAAAATAGCAACGTCACGAGGAAAAGGATCTTCCGATTGCAACCTAGAACAGTCTATTTTTATTTCGACTGTAGACTTCTTCATTATAACGTACGCATAGTGGGTGTTATTCTTCTGTTTTTAATTAATAAATGGACATGTATCTGTATTGGTAGATTACCAACGTAAATGTTGGTAAGACTGTTGTTGTGTTCGCGAGGGGGAGCCACAAAATTAAACACCACGCACACTTTTCACTTACTTTTATTTATATATCTGTACTTGACCGAGCACCGGTCTTTACAATAACTTCTTATCAACTGACTTAAAATTAATCATTAGCTTTTACATTAACTTTGGCGTCGACAGGTGACGCCGCTGAAGTAGGTCAGTTATTTGTATGACGCAATCTCAAAACTTCTTAATTCGCGAAATTAATATTTTAGTGATATTAATTTCGCAATCGGATGTTCTACATTTCCTAAGTAGAACTTTTATGTTCCGCATTGCATTTTTGCTTTAGTTTCATTTCTTACTTTCTTATTGTCTTTTAAATGGCTTAAAAAGTTCTCCACGATTTCAGGGTTGATCATCAGGAAATCTTTTAACTATCTGTATCTTTAACAATCTATAAACGTAGTAAACGCTTCTTCTGCTCCACGATCGATCGAGCTTTTAATCGATCGGCTTTTTATTTGCGGATGCAGCTTCGTTAAGTCTCGTACAAGAGTATTTATTGGGTATTGTGCAAAAAATACCCGTCTCGTGTTTTGTGGCTGGAATAGCGATTGAACAGTGAACAGAGGCGAATAGCGATGGATATATTCATATATATTGAACTATTTTACTATTTACCATTTATATTTCCCTACAAAAATTTGTGTAGTACGTGACTGACGTCCATGTCTTGATCCTTTAGCTTTTAAGATGTCCTAAAGTCTTTGCTTTCTGTTTGTTCAATCCTGCTTCTGCCTTTCTGCGACTTCCGATTCTTCTACAACATCTTCTCCTTCGACTTCCATCTCGGCAGGATTCGAATCCACACACTCCTCCTGCTCCTTCCAGTGGACGTGACTAAAGGTTCCCTTGGCGTCGTGGGGCGAGTAACACTCTGTGGTGCTAACGAATGTATTTAATTAGCTACACACTGCATTAATAAAACTCGATAAATTAATGCTAAGATATTGAAATTTTATTTACTAAATTTAAGTAATATTCACATAAAAATATTTTTAACCGCTGAGGTCGTGAGGTATGCGTCTGATCCCGGAGCGAATATTTCAACGATTGATTCCATAAACTTGGAATAAAGTTCCAAAAGCTTTGCCAAAGCAAAGCGCCGAGTAAGTATTTTAATACGGCGTACGCGGACACCACTAATACGCTTGCACCGATCACGTATCGCAACATAATTGCTTCATAATGAAGCGCTGCGGCGAAGCTTATTTATATACCTCTAATTTGTTGCCAGCGCCGGCAGCAAGCGGGCGGCGGCACTTTGCATCGTCAACAGCTCTGTTGGTTAGCTACTCCAACGGGCACTGCTACGTAAACAAATTCACACGCTGAGTCGAATCGTATCGACTTTCGCTACATTGTTGAGTTAATGTACCGATTGGAATTTTGAGAATCCGGTACGGCGACGAGTCGGCGTGTAAGACGACCACCGGGATCGGATCGCACTTACAAAGTTTCAATTCTCATAAATTAATACAATGACCCAATCGTATAATTGGGACGCCACAACTCCATCAACTGCCTGCCCCAGCGAATCTCCATTTCCCGGCGCGTGGTTATTGGGATAGCGTCGCTGTTGTACCTGCCGAAGTATACCTGAAATCTCAAACAGAGCCCACATCATCGCAGTGTTTTACTTACCGCTCCGACGAACCCAAAAGCTTCTTCTCCTTCGTCTTCGCTGTCTTCTCGTCAAGCTTCGCTGGCATCATGAAGCTGCTGTTCACCGTCGGCAGCTAGTTAGGGAAGTTCGGAGTTTCCCGGAAAACATCTGCAAGGGAGTTAAATTCGTCAGAATTTCTGCCTTTCGTGGCATCGCTTTTTTAACGAGTCTGCGCTTCAGTTCGGTGAATTGTTTTGATTTGGTGATGAAACCACCGCGTAATAAAGCTTCACCACGTTCATTTTCCGCGTGCAAACGCCAGCGACGATGTAAAAAAACAACGTTGAAAACTACTTGCGTGTTCTTCTTGAAGTAGAAGAACCGATCGGGTGCTTCTTGTCCCGTCTTCTGCGTCAGATCAACGTCTTTGAAAAATAGCAAAATATAATAGAAGCAATCGTAATGGCAAAGAATTGCCAGGACTAGCGCTACGATCCAAACCCGCTGACGAATTTCTTCAAGCGTTTCCAGCAAACCTCAAAAACGCTGTCCCGTCGATTATTCTCCATTTTAATTTCGGTAAATAAAATCCGTTTATTAAACAATTTTAGCAGCACAATTTTACAATTGAGAGAATATTTTCTTCGTTTTTTGGCGATGAAACACATTTAATTTGAATCGTCGAATTTATTTCTTATTTTAGATATTATAATCTCTATGCTTTGACTTTATATGAGCTTTTGTTTATGTTGTCTGGGTTTATGGTAATATGGGCGTTTGAGTATTGGGAATAGTCTTTGCATTGTAGATGCAGATGATTATTGACCTACCACGTTGAATCAGTGTTAAAATGAAAGACCTGAAGGCTTTGGCTGATCGTCAGACTCTGACTCTCCTTATTTTGGTGACTATCTTTTATACTACTTTACAATCATATTTTGTCACTTAGTTCCCTACTACAGAATTGGAAGAATTTGATAAGGATGGTCCCATGGTGAGTCTGGAATTCATCGGAGTAAAATTTGTGGACTTAGCTTAGCTTTTTGCGAATCTGAACATATTCTTGCGAAGGGCTCAATGCCGACGTAAGTCGAGATTAATCTTACACACTTAGTGTCTTTCCATAAAACATTGCTGATGCAGACACCAAGAGGTGAGCCCACACACTCAGCTGAAAATCCTCTTGATTCGCGTTTGATAGAATTTTCCGTTGGAAGTTTGCAGTTCGGAACTCTATTCGATTCCTATTGCCGGTTAGAGCGTTACATCACCACTTAAATACTAAAGGAAATTAGTCACAGCAATTTGCAGTAAAATTAAGGTCAAATTAAATTTTTCAATGTGAATTTTTAAATTCTCAACGTAAAAAAACACACCGAACGAATTTTGTTGCTGTCAAAATTAGAAATAGCCCGACAACAAGATTGCAACATTGCAATTTTTCGATTGCTTTTTGTTTTCTGTGGGGAAAACTGTCAACCGAGAAAAATGAGAGCGGATGAAGCCTTATTTGTAGCAATTTTAAAAATTGCTGTCAACGAGGGTAAATTTCAATTAAAACAGGGTTTTGTGCGACGTAATAAAAAAGTATGCACGTTTTGGAGTGAAAAAGATCCACTTATATTCAAAAAAGGAGCTTTGCAGTAAAATAATTGCACAAAGCCACTCTTTAGTACTGTTGGGGTGGGAGAAAAGAAAGAAAGAGGTGTGAGGTTAAGTTGGGAAAAAATAGTGGAAAGAAAACTGCACTCATCGATGATGGATTGATGGGTGTCGAAACGGTTGTGGCGTCGTCTGTCGATTAGGTGATCGAGTTGATGAAGGTGGCAGAGAGTTTCTGCGGTGGCGAGTTGGTGATGATGGCGGTGGCGAGTTGATGATAATGGCAGAGTTTCTGCGGTGGCGAGTTGATGCTGATGATAATCGATGCTTGATGATGATGGATTTTTTGGTGTTGAAAAAGCGCACGAGCAGAGATTCAAGATGTCGAAAGTATAACAAGTATAAACAAGATTTTGTATTGCTGCTCGGACGTCCGGGAAAGGGGCAGTGCTGCCAGAGCGAATGAATTTCCTCGGGTGCGGGAAACACATTCGCTCCTAGAGGGCGGCAGGGGTTTGTCGTGAACAAGTACTAAAACACGAATACATCACTATGGAATCTATTTGCGAGATTGCTGTCAAAAAGATTGCAATGTAACATAGCAACAAATAAAAAATTGTTGAGAGTAAAAATATTCCAATTTGTAGCAATCAAAAAATTGCAATGTAACATGTAACTTTATAAAATTCAACTCAGTTGAATTTCAGTTCTTCTGCACTTAACAATAACAATTAGAAACTTTCGACTGCTCTTTCGCTCTTGGAAGCCTTTCGAAGAAAAAGTATGAGGGTGTGTTAATGAAAAGGAAAAACATTGTGGTTGTGTGCGCCACTCAGTTAACCAGCGGGAAAAAACACTCCAAAAGGCCTTTTTGAGCATCCCTAATTCAGCAGAAAGCGCTGACGTCCCTAATGACACTCCATTGTACTTTAAACATTGCATGTCATTGCAAGTCAGTACTCCTTTTGTGTTCTAAAGTAAGGCTGGTCAGCAGCTCTTACCACGTGAATCCCACCCACCCCCCATCAAATTTAAATTTAAAAATGACTTTTAAAATTCATTGAATAGTGTTAATGAAATGTATTACCATGAAATGTAACGGTAGAACTGTTAATCGATTAATTGATGTTCACATTGTTGCCTAATGTTTTTCTGTACAATCTGTCTTTGAAGGTCCGAAACCCCGCTTCATAGTAGCTTCGCACTCGCTGTAGCCGAAAGTGTCCGTTTTTGCTGCATTTTAAGAATCGCTTATGTTATTTTGAATACTTGCAAATTGGCTAATTTTGCTTACTGGGAACATGTTTACTAAACAGTTTTGAATTTTTAATTGGAAGTTTGCTATGAACTCCATCCCAGTTTTTTCCAGAAGAAAGCTTTCAGCAAAGAAGTATTGTAGAGACTTTTCGACGATGCCAGATCCAAATATGTGGCGTATATATTTTTTCTGCATACTAATTTAAACATACATCAAAAAGTTGAGACTTTGAACGCACCAACTCATTTTTTCCAAAACTGTCTGTAGTTTTTCTTCGAATTCGCTTTTTCTTTTATTGGGAAAAACTGTAGCCTCGGCGTCTGCGGGAACGCGACTGCACACAGCTTCTCAAAAAAAAGTATTTTGAGCCACACTTGCTGAAATTTTCCACAGCTCTGCCTTCATAAGCTTGTTATCAATATCTTAAAAGTAATAACTGTAATAATAATAATGTCTGAATGTTTTCAATTAACTTTACGTGCAAAGTATTCGTAATTCGTAGTTACTTACCGAACTGAATTAGCTTTCTTTTAAAAAAACTTATGTCCGCCATTTCATTTGTAGCCTCAAACATCGAAACATTCGCTTAATTTGGACTAATTTTCAGTACTTTGTACGAAACAAAGTGCGCTACTGAATATAGATTCAAACATCCCTGAAATAATGTTTTTGTAAATTTCATTGTGGTCGAACTTCGATTATTTTTTGATTCACCGGTGACCAAGAATCTGAATGTTACGGCCAACTGCTCTTTTGGGCTAATTCTCTTCCGGAAGTTAGTGTCTTTTTTAACAATATCTTCCTTACTTAAATTGAACACAATGTCAAATTCTTCGTCCGACATTCTCAAATAATTTTTGTAAGAAGAAATATCTTCGACTACCAATTGGCGAAGGAATCCAAAAGAGCCATTCTGGATTCTACTTAAACGCCACGATTTCACCCGGCATGACCTATTTTTGCCATTACTTATGGCCAGAAATATTATTTTGCAAAACTTGCGCACAATACTACGAGTTTCGTTATTCCAAAACGTCACACTATTTACGTAATTTACCGCCAAAGCTATCAATTTATTAACAGAATTTACTGTATCCATAATACTGGTACCAAGTCAAGTATTACGAGAGACGATCGCAATTGAAAACTGAGTGGTAACGCAGTAAAAATTCCCGAGACTCTGACTCCTCGGTCTGACCTAGCAGTTGAGAGTCAACATGAATACGCATGCAAAATTAAGTGACTTCCGTTAAATCTCCTTGGTGTGAATTCCGCCAAACTGGCTGAAATATTATAAAATTTTCTAATACATGATTTTTTTTGAGGGCATACGCCTCTTTTCGCGCTACACAGTCTTTCTGAGTCGGAGGATGTTGTCCTTGGCAGTTTTTGCACCTGATCGGAAGACAAATACCTTCGTTGTCGTGAACTTGAAAACATTGCCGGCAGAGATCAAATTTCTGCTTGCATTGCATCGCGTGATGATTACACCTAAACACTATGAAAAGGGAATGTATGGTTTAACATAAATTTTAATATGATCAAAAAGTATAACTTGCTTTGGAATTCTTAGGGGGTCATTCCGGGAGGCGTTCGCAAGCACTAAGCAGCGCTGTTTTCTGTTCTCCTTTTGCTCTCTTCGTTGTTATTTTGTGTATTTGACGCCAGCGTCAATGGTTTCCAAAGAAACTGCGCCTGCAGAGCGCCCGACTGAGGGCAGGCGTACGGTTTGAAAATTTGTTGGTAGTTTATGTGCTTTCCAGGCGCTTACAGCTGTTTTGGCGTACAGATTTCTGACGGTAACAAAAAGTTGTAGTGTAGAACAAACAGAAAATAATAGACGCACAAAAATCGAAGGAAATGTCAAACTGAGCAGAGCCTTGACAACGCCTACTGCGTGTACGCTAAAATACGAGCGCCTCCCGGAATGACCCCTTATACTTTTAAAGGTTAATTTCACCCTTTTGGTCGGAAGCCCAGATACCTTATCTTTCCTCACAAACCAATATAATCAATCTATTTATTTTTTTTAAAAATTATTATTTTTTTTTTTTATTTTTCTTGATTTCTCGAATATCCAGTAAATGCAATGGAAACTCTTCTTTTATGATAAATGTGAATTAGTATTTTTATTTTCCCTCACAAACCTGTACACATTGAGTACAGCAATGGGCGAATTTATATTTTTAAGAATTTCATCGTCAGACATGTCTATTGGTATGTCGTAAATTATGCCAGTTTTCGACATGAAGTACACCTACTTAATTTTCTTTTACTTAACTACTTATAAGTAGTGGTTGAATTCTGAATTCAACTTGACAAGTAAAATACTTTCCAATGTTACGCGATTTTTCCTCGGAAAATAGCAACGTCACGAGGAAAAGGCTCTTCCGATTGCAACCTAGAACAGTCTATTTTTATTTCGACTGTAGACTTCTTCATTAAAACGTATGCATAGTGGGTGTTATTCTTCTGTTTTTAATTAATAAATGGACATGTATCTGTATTGGTAGATTACCAACGTAAATGTTGGTAAGACTGTTGTTGTGTTCGCGAGGGGGAGCCACAAAATTAAACACCACGCACACTTTTCACTTACTTTTATTTATATATCTGTACTTGACCGAGCACCGGTCTTTACAATAACTTCTTATCAACTGACTTAAAATTAATCATTAGCTTTTACATTAACTTTGGCGTCGACAGGTGACGCCGCTGAAGTAGGTCAGTTATTTGTATGACGCAATCTCAAAACTTCTTAATTCGCGAAATTAATATTTTAGTGATATTAATTTCGCAATCGGATGTTCTACATTTCCTAAGTAGAACTTTTATGTTCCGCATTGCATTTTTGCTTTAGTTTCATTTCTTACTTTCTTATTGTCTTTTAAATGGCTTAAAAAGTTCTCCACGATTTCAGGGTTGATCATCAGGAAATCTTTTAACTATCTGTATCTTTAACAATCTATAAACGTAGTAAACGCTTCTTCTGCTCCACGATCGATCGAGCTTTTAATCGATCGGCTTTTTATTTGCGGATGCAGCTTCGTTAAGTCTCGTACAAGAGTATTTATTGGGTATTGTGCAAAAAATACCCGTCTCGTGTTTTGTGGCTGGAATAGCGATTGTACAGTGAACAGAGGCGAATAGCGATGGATATATTCATATATATTGAACTATTTTACTATTTACCATTTATATTTCCCTACAAAAATTTGTGTAGTACGTGACTGACGTCCATGTCTTGATCCTTTAGCTTTTAAGATGTCCTAAAGTCTTTGCTTTCTGTTTGTTCAATCCTGCTTCTGCCTTTCTGCGACTTCCGATTCTTCTACAACATCTTCTCCTTCGACTTCCATCTCGGCAGGATTCGAATCCACACACTCCTCCTGCTCCTTCCAGTGGACGTGACTAAAGGTTCCCTTGGCGTCGTGGGGCGAGTAACACTCTGTGGTGCTAACGAATGTATTTAATTAGCTACACACTGCATTAATAAAACTCGATAAATTAATGCTAAGATATTGAAATTTTATTTACTAAATTTAAGTTATATTCACATAAAAATATTTTTAACCGCTGAGGTCGTGAGGTATGCGTCTGATCCCGGAGCGAATATTTCAACGATTGATTCCATAAACTTGGAATAAAGTTCCAAAAGCTTTGCCAAAGCAAAGCGCCGAGTAAGTATTTTAATACGGCGTACGCGGACACCACTAATACGCTTGCACCGATCACGTATCGCAACATAATTGCTTCATAATGAAGCGCTGCGGCGAAGCTTATTTATATACCTCTAATTTGTTGCCAGCGCCGGCAGCAAGCGGGCGGCGGCACTTTGCATCGTCAACAGCTCTGTTGGTTAGCTACTCCAACGGGCACTGCTACGTAAACAAATTCACACGCTGAGTCGAATCGTATCGACTTTCGCTACATTGTTGAGTTAATGTACCGATTGGAATTTTGAGAATCCGGTACGGCGACGAGTCGGCGCGTAAGACGACCACCGGGATCGGATCGCACTTACAAAGTTTCAATTCTCATAAATTAATACAATGACCCAATCGTATAATTGGGACGCCACAACTCCATCAACTGCCTGCCCCAGCGAATCTCCATTTCCCGGCGCGTGGTTATTGGGATAGCGTCGCTGTTGTACCTGCCGAAGTATACCTGAAATCTCAAACAGAGCCCACATCATCGCAGTGTTTTACTTACCGCTCCGACGAACCCAAAAGCTTCTTCTCCTTCGTCTTCGCTGTCTTCTCGTCAAGCTTCGCTGGCATCATGAAGCTGCTGTTCACCGTCGGCAGCTTGGCTATTTTAGGGAAGTTCGGAGTTTCCCGGAAAACATCTGCAAGGGAGTTAAATTCGTCAGAATTTCTGCCTTTCGTGGCATCGCTTTTTTAACGAGTCTGCGCTTCAGTTCGGTGAATTGTTTTGATTTGGTGATGAAACCACCGCGTAATAAAGCTTCACCACGTTCCTTTTCCGCGTGCAAACGCCAGCGACGATGTGAAAAAACAACGTTGAAAACTACTTGCGTGTTCTTCTTGAAGTAGAAGAACCGATCGGGTGCTTCTTGTCCCGTCTTCTGCGTCAGATCAACGTCTTTGAAAAATAGCAAAATATAATAGAAGCAATCGTAATGGCAAAGAATTGCCAGGACTAGTGCTACGATCCAAACCCGCTGACGAATTTCTTCAAGCGTTTCCAGCAAACCTCAAAAACGCTGTCCCGTCGATTATTCTCCATTTTATTTTCGGTAAATAAAATCCGTTTATTAAACAATTTGAGCAGCACAATTTTACAATTGAGAGAATATTTTCTTCGTTTTTTGGCGATGAAGCACATTTAATTTGAATCGTCGAATTTATTTCTTATTTTAGATATTATAATCTCTATGCTTTGACTTTATATGAGCTTTTGTTTATGTTGTCTGGGTTTATGGTAATATGGGCGTTTGAGTATTGGGAATAGTCTTTGCATTGTAGATGCAGATGATTATTGACCTACCACGTTGAATCAGTGTTAAAATGAAAGACCTGAAGGCTTTGGCTGATCGTCAGACTCTGACTCTCCTTATTTTGGTGACTATCTTTTATACTACTTTACAATCATATTTTGTCACCAATTTATCGCAATATAATCAATCTATTTATTTTTTTTAAAAATTATTATTTTTTTTTTTTATTTTTCTTGATTTCTCGAATATCCAGTAAATGCAATGGAAACTCTTCTTTTATGATAAATGTGAATTAGTATTTTTATTTTCCCTCACAAACCTGTACACATTGAGTACAGCAATGGGCGAATTTATATTTTTAAGAATTTCATCGTCAGACATGTCTATTGGTATGTTGTAAATTATGCCAGTTTTCGACATGAAGTACACCTACTTAATTTTCTTTTACTTAACTACTTATATAAGTAGTGGTTGAATTCTGAATTCAACTTGACAAGTAAAATACTTTCCAATGTTACGCGATTTTTTCTCGGAAAATAGCAACGTCACGAGGAAAAGGCTCTTCCGATTGCAACCTAGAACAGAGTCTATTTTTATTTCGACTGTAGACTTCTTCATTAAAACGTATGCGTAGTGGGTGTTATTCTTCTGTTTTTAATTAATAAATGGACATGTACCTGTATTGGTAGATTACCAACGTAAATGTTGGTAAGACTGTTGTTGTGTTCGCGAGGGGGAGCCACAAAATTAAACACCACGGACACTTGCTTTAGTTTCATTTCTTACTTTCTTATTGTCTTTTAAATGGCTTAAAAAGTTCTCCACGATTTCAGGGTTGATCATCAGGAAATCTTTTAACAATCTGTATCTTTAACAATCTATAAACGTAGTAAACGCTTCTTCTGCTCCACGATCGATCGAGCTTTTAATCGATCGGCTTTTTATTTGCGGATGCAGCTTCGTTAAGTCTCGTCAAAGAGTATTTATTGGGTATTGTGCAAAAAATTCCCGTCTCATGTTTTGTGGCTGGAATAGCGATTGTACAGTGAACAGAGGCGAATAGCGATGGATATATTCATATATATTGAACTATTTTACTATTTACCATTTATATTTCCCTACAAAAATTTGTGTAGTACGTGACTGACGTCCATGTCTTGATCCTTTAGCTTTTAAGATGTCCTAAAGTCTTTGCTTTCTGTTTGTTCAATCCTGCTTCTGCCTTTCTGCGACTTCCGATTCTTCTACAACATCTTCTCCTTCGACTTCCATCTCGGCAGGATTCGAATCCACACACTCCTCCTGCTCCTTCCAGTGGACGTGACTAAAGGTTCCCTTGGCGTCGTGGGGCGAGTAACACTCCATCAACTGCCTGCCCCAGCGAATCTCCATTTCCCGGCGCGTGGTTATTGGGATAGCGTCGCTGTTGTACCTGCCGAAGTATACCTGAAATGAACCTGACGAACCCAAAAGCTTCTTCTCCTTCGTCTTCGCTGTCTTCTCGTCAAGCTTCGCTGGCATCATGAAGCTGCTGTTCACCGTCGGCAGCTTGGCTATTTTAGGGAAGTTCGGAGTTTCCCGGAAAACATCTGCAAGGGAGTTAAATTCGTCAGAATTTCTGCCTTTCGTGGCATCGCTTTTTTAACGAGTCTGCGCTTCAGTTCGGTGAATTGTTTTGATTTGGTGATGAAACCACCGCGTAATAAAGCTTCACCACGTTCATTTTCCGCGTGCAAACGCCAGCGACGATGTAAAAAAACAACGTTGAAAACTACTTGCGTGTTCTTCTTGAAGTAGAAGAACCGATCGGGTGCTTCTTGTCCCGTCTTCTGCGTCAGATCAACGTCTTTGAAAAATAGCAAAATATAATAGAAGCAATCGTAATGGCAAAGAATTGCCAGCACTAGTGCTACGATCCGAACCCGCTGACGAATTTCTTCAAGCGTTTCCAGCAAACCTCAAAAACGCTGTCCCGTCGATTATTCTCCATTTTATTTTCGGTAAATAAAATCCGTTTATTAAACAATTTTAGCAGCACAATTTTACAATTGAGAGAATATTTTCTTCGTTTTTTGGCGATGAAGCACATTTAATTTGAATCGTCGAATTTATTTCTTATTTTAGATATTATAATCTCTATGCTTTGACTTTATATGAGCTTTTGTTTATGTTGTCTGGGTTTATGGTAATATGGGCGTTTGAGTATTGGGAATAGTCTTTGCATTGTAGATGCAGATGATTATTGACCTACCACGTTGAATCAGTGTTAAAATGAAAGACCTGAAGGCTTTGGCTGATCGTCAGACTCTGACTCTCCTTATTTTGGTGACTATCTTTTATACTACTTTACAATCATATTTTGTCACTTAGTTCCCTACTACAGAATTGGAAGAATTTGATAAGGATGGTCCCATGGTGAGTCTGGAATTCATCGGAGTATAATTTGTGGACTTAGCTTTTTGCGAATCTGAACATATTCTTGCGAAGGGCTCAATGCCGACGTAAGTCGAGATTAATCTTACACACTTAGTGTCTTTCCATAAAACATTGCTGATGCAGACACCAAGAGGTGAGCCCACACACTCAGCTGAAAATCCTCTTGATTCGCGTTTGATAGAATTTTCCGTTGGAAGTTTGCAGTTCGGAACTCGATTCGATTCCTATTGCCGGTTAGAGCGTTAAATCACCACTTAAATCCTAAAGGAAAATAGTCACAGCAATTTGCAGTAAAATTAAGGTCAAATTAAATTTTTCAATATGAATTTTTAAATTCTCAACGTAAAAAAACACACCGAACGAATTTTGTTGCTGTCAAAATTAGAAATAGCCCGACAACAAGATTGCAACATTGCAATTTTTCGATTGCTTTTTGTTTTCTGTGGGGAAAACTGTCAACCGAGAAAAATGAGAGCGGATGAAGCCTTATTTGTAGCAATTTTAAAAACTGCTGTCAACGAGGGTAAATTTCAATTAAAACAGGGTTTTGTGCGACGTAATAAAAAAGTATGCACGTTTTGGAGTGAAAAAGATCCACTTATATTCAAAAAAGGAGCTTTGCAGTAAAATAATTGCACAAAGCCACTCTTTAGTGTAACGAACTTCGGTTAGCCGAGATAATCTCAGCGGATGTCCAGGGTTCGAATTACAAGACCTGAGGTTCTATGGTACAAGGATTCGTTTATTTGAACTTGTTTCGCTTATTTTCGTATTTACAATATATTGATATTTAAAATTACAATGCGTGTTTTACTGTTAAGTACTGGTAATATTAATAGTAATAGTAATGATGTAGTGTCTTCGTGGTCGTTCGGGCTCCGCTGGTGGGCGTACGCGCAACAGACGCAGCGGAGTTTGGTCGTTAGTTGGTAACAGCGACTTATTGAAGGGCTTTCGCTCGCAAATCAATAAGTTTCGATGCTGATCGCTGATGGGCTTACGCACAACAGATGCAGCGATGCGAAGTATAGTTGTCTAAAACACTTTATTGAAGGGCTTACGCACGCAAATCAATAAATGTTGGTGCTGATCGCTGATGGGCTTACGCACAACAGATGCAGCGATGCGAAGTATAGTTGTCTAAAACACTTTATTGAAGGGCTTACGCACGCAAATCAATAAATGTTGGTGCTGATCGCTGATGGGCTTACGCACAACAGATGCAGCGATACGAAGTGTAATCGTCAAAGGCACTTTATTGAAGGGCTTACGCACGCAAATCAATAAATGTTGGTGTTGATCGCTGATGGGCTTACGCACAACAGATGCAGCGATACGAAGTGTAATCGTCAAAGGCACTTTATTGAAGGGCTTACGCACACAAATCAATAAGTTTTGTATATGTATTGTAGGTCTTCCTTGTGACTGTCTTTTATGAGAATTCTCTGCTCACTATTCACTGTTCACTGTTTTAAAGTATACTCTGGTTCTCTGCTGGGATTTAACTCTGCACTTCACGAAGTCTTGGCTCAAACTCAACTGAATCCTGTTGCTTGGTTGTTCGTTCTTTTATAGACCACTTTTCCTTGCTTCCGTTATACATTTTCCGCTATGATCTGGCGTTGTCTCGTTTGTTCGAAAACAAGTTCCCGTTCTCCGCTATGTGCGATTATTTAGTTCGTCAACACGTTTATGTTGTTCCTGTCTTCCGTGTTTTCGTGTGACCTTGTATGCTCTCGTGTTGTTCACCTTTTCTGTTTCTTCTGCTTTGACCTTGTTTCGTGTCACTCAACTTCGCGCTCACCGTTGCTTGTTTGCTTCGAACCTTTATTTCTTATGTTAGTCCGTTATGTTAATTGTTATCGAACTATTCTTAATTACTGTTAATGACTTATACAGAGTGATTATCATTCGCAATATTAACATTAATTAACTAATTAATAATAAATTGTTAATAAAATAGTCATAATGTATTTCAACAAGTTTATTGTTCCAATTCATTCTATATTACTAGTTACTAGTTACTAGTTTTCTCACTTTGTTTAATATATATATACATGTCTATCATTTTTGTGATTAAACTCACTCCGTGTTGTGCGATAATTTCCCTGCTGCGGGAAATAGCACATTAGTACTGTTGGGGTGGGAGAAAAGACAGAAAGAGGTGTGAGGTTAAGTTGGGAAAAAATAGTGGAAAGAAAACTGCACTCATCGATGATGGATTGATGGGTGTCGAAACGGTTGTGGCGTCGTCTGTCGATTAGGTGATCGAGTTGATGAAGGTGGCAGAGAGTTTCTGCGGTGGCGAGTTGGTGATGATGGCAGAGAGTTTCTGCGGTGGCGAGTTGATGATAATGGCAGAGTTTCTGCGGTGGCGAGTTGATGCTGATGATAATCGATGCTTGATGATGATGGATTTTTTGGTGTTGAAAAAGCGCACGAGCAAAGATGTAAGGTTGATTCAAGATGTCGAAAGTATAACAAGTTGTGTAGGTTGGTGGTTGAAGATGTTGAAAAGATTTTGTATTGCTGCTCGGACGTCCGGGTAAGGGGCAGTGCTGCCAGAGCGAATGAATTTCCTCGGGTGCGGGAAACACATTCGCTCCTAGAGGGCGCCAGGGGTTTGGCGTGAACAAGTACTAAAACACGAATACATCACTATGGAAACTATTTGCGAGATTGCTGTCAAAAAGATTGCAATGTAATATAGCAACAAATAAAAAATTGTTGAGAGTAAAAATATTCCAATTTGTAGCAATCAAAAAATTGCAATGTAACATGTAACATGTAACATGTAACTTTATAAAATTCAACTCAGTTGAATTTCAGTTCTTCTGCACTTAACAATAACAATTAGAAACTTTCGACTGCTCTTTCGCTCTTGGAAGCCTTTCGAAGAAAAAGTATGAGGGTGTGTTAATGAAAAGGAAAAACATTGTGGTTGTGTGCGCCACTCAGTTACCCAGCGGGAAAAACACTCCAAAAGGCCTTTTTGAGCATCCCCAATTCAGAAGAAAGCGCTGACGTCCCTAATGACACTCCATTGTACTTTAAACATTGCATGTCATTGCAAGTCAGTACTCCTTTTGTGTTCTAAAGTAAGGCTGGTCAGCAGCTCTTACCACGTGAATCCCACCCACCCCCCATCAAATTTAAATTTAAAAATTACTTTTAAAATTCATTGAATAGTGTTAATGAAATGTATTACTATGAAATGTAACGGTAGAACTGTTAATCGATTAATTGATGTTCATATTGTTGCCTAATGTTTTTCTGTACAATCTGTCTTTGAAGGTCCGAAACCCCGCTTCATAGTAGCTTCGCACTCGCTGTAGCCGAAAGTGTCTGTTTTTGCTGCATTTTAAGAATCGCTTATGTTATTTTGAATACTTGCAAATTGGCTAATTTTGCTTACTGGGAACATGTTTACTAAACAGTTTTGAATTTTTAATTGGAAGTTTGCTATGAACTCCATCCCAGTTTTTTTCCAGAAGAAAGCTTTAATTGTAGAGACTTTTCGACGATGCCAGATCCAAATATGTGGCGTATATATTTTTTCTGCATACTAATTTAAACATACATCAAAAAGTTGAGACTTTGAACGCACCAACTCATTTTTTCCAAAACTGTCTGTAGTTTTTCTTCGAATTCGCTTTTTCTTTTATTGGGAAAAACTGTAGCCTCGGCGTCTGCGGGAACGCGACTGCACACAGCTTCTCAAAAAAAAGTATTTTGAGCCACACTTGCTGAAATTTTCCACAGCTCTGCCTTCATAAGCTTGTTATCAATATCTTAAAAGTAATAACTGTAATAATAATAATGACTGAATGTTTTCAATTAACTTTACGTGCAAAGTATTCGTAATTCGTAGTTACTTACCGAACTGAATTAGCTTTCTTTTAAAAAAACTTATGTCCGCCATTTCATTTGTAGCCTCAAACATCGAAACATTCGCTTAATTTGGACTAATTTTCACTACTTTGTACGAAACAAAGTGCGCTACTGAATATAGATTCAAACATCCCTCAAATAATGTTTTTGTAAATTTCATTGTGGTCGAACTTCGATTATTTTTTGATTCACCGGTGACCAAGAATCTGAATGTTACGGCCAACTGCTCTTTTGGGCTAATTCTCTTCCGGAAGTTAGTGTCTTTTTTAACAATATCTTCCTTACTTAAATTGAACACAATGTCAAATTCTTCGTCCGACATTCTCAAATAATTTTTGTAAGAAGAAATATCTTCGACTACCAATTGGCGAAGGAATCCAAAAGAGCCATTCTGGATTCTACTTAAACGCCACGATTTCACCCGGCATGACCTATTTTTGCCATTACTTATGGCCAGAAATATTATTTTGGGAAACTTGCGCACAATACTACGAGTTTCGTTATTCCAAAACGTCACACTATTTACGTAATTTACCGCCAAAGCTATCAATTTATTAACAGAATTTACTGTATCCATAATACTGGTACCAAGTCAAGTATTACGAGAGACGATCGCAATTGAAAACTGAGTGGTAACGCAGTAAAAATTCCCGAGACTCTGACTCCTCGGTGTGACCTAGCAGTTGAGAGTCAACATGAATACGCATGCAAAATTAAGTGACTTCCGTTAAATCTCCTTGGTGTGAATTCCGCCAAACTGGCTGAAATATTATAAATTTTTCTAATACATGATTTTTTGTGAGGGCATACGCCTCTTTTCGCGCTGCACAGTCTTTCTGAGTCGGAGGATGTTGTCCTTGGCAGTTTTTGCACCTGATCGGAAGACAAATACCTTCGTTGTCGTGAACTTGAAAACATTGCCGGCAGAGATCAAATTTCTGCTTGCATTGCATCGCGTGATGATTACACCTAAACACTATGAAAAGGGAATGTATGGTTTAACATAAATTTTAATATGATCAAAAAGTATAACTTGCTTTGGAATTCTTAGGGGGTCATTCCGGGAGGCGTTCGCAAGCACTAAGCAGCGCTGTTTTCTGTTCTCCTTTTGCTCTTTTCGTTGTTATTTTGTGTATTTGACGCCAGCGTCAATGGTTTCCAAAGAAACTGCGCCGGCAGAGCGCCCGACTGAGGGCAGGCGTACGGTTTGAAAATTTCATTTCATTTCATTTATTTATTTCCTATTCATTATACTCCAAGACTAAGAGTCTTATAAGCTGTATAATACAATTACATGGAATGAAGAATATTACTTATGCATTATAATTAAATTAAATTAAATTAGTTTAGTTTAAATTCAGTTTGATATTTCATTATACACATTATAATAAGCTGAAAAATAAGGTGAATAAGTAGAATAATAGTAGAAAGTAAAAGAAGTCAAGACAGAAACATCAGAAACTCAAAAAGAAAACAGTTGTAAGAAAATCATAGAAAAGAAGAAATCATGGAAGAGAAAGAAAAATAGAAAAATAACTAGAAAAAATAGCTATCTGTGAGATTGTGCAGGAGTAGAAGAAAAATACTGCAAAATAAGCCTCCTGAACTGCGGCATGCTGGTTAGTTTTCGTAGATGAACAGGCAAGGTGTTCCAAAGCCGAACAGAATAAATAAAAAATTGACGCTCTGAGACCAGACAGGAATACCGAAATGGCACAATATTAAAAATTCGGTTAGACTGGGTAAAAGTTAACCTTCGATACAAGTAGGATGGCACACCAGACTTAACCAACTTATTGAAAAATATTAAAACACGGTAAGCAAGTAAATCATTGAAAGAAACACCATATACAGTTTTGCTATGCTTAGATACACTGTCTGTCCGTTTTAACCCAAATATGTATCTCACAATACTATTAAACATCACATTGAGTTTCCGCCTACAAAGTGAATCACAGTTCGCAAATAATTCACAGCCATACAACAGCGACGGCATCAAATACACTTTGGCAAGGAGAAGCCGAATCTTGTACGGTGTATAAAAATGTGCACACCAAAGCACCCGTAGTTTTCGCAATATTTCTATTTATATGATCATTCCGCGAAAGCACATTATTAAAGAGTACACCCAAATATTGGCCTTCTTAACATATTCCACAGAGCTTTCATTTAGACTTAATGTAGGCAGTGAAGTCAAATCAAATCAAGCATTTACTCTTTTTAGGATTAAGGCACAAACCATTTTTAAGCGCCCACAGGTTAACTTTATCCAACTCTCTATTTAAATTATGTATACACGAGTGAACAGAGTCAATAGAGGACGAAATGATTAATTGTACATCGTCAGCGTACATGTGAACTTTACAACAAGAAAGTACACTCGGTAAGTCATTGATGTATAAAGTGAAAAGCAGAGGACCCAAGACTGAACCTTGAGGAACACCTCGAGCCAAGGTTAACGGTAGTGATATAGCCCCTTTATTACATACCTTTTGCTTACGACTTGAAAGATATGATTTTATAAGGTTCGTAGCAGACAGGGAAAACCCAAATATATTCGACAACTTCGATGCAAGAATTTCATGATCAACCGAGTCGAAAGCCTTGGAGTGATCAAGTAACACTAGAAATGTTAGACGACTTTCATCAACATTAACTCTAACTTGCTCCACAACATCACACAAAGCAGTTATGCCGCCATGTCCAGCCCTAAAACCTGATTGGAATTCAGAAATTAATCTGTTTTCCTTACAAAAATCCGAAATTTGAGCACACAAAACACCTTCAAAGGCCTTAGACAAAAATGGAAGTATCGATATTGGTCTGAAATCATTATCTGATTTAGGTATTGGTATAACCTTAGCAGTTTTCCATGCATTATGAAAAACAGAAGTGGTAATAATGGTATTATAAATGTGCGTGATAAATTGTAGCAACCGTGGTAGCAACAGTTTCAAAAAAACTGGATTTATGCCATCAAGTCCGACTGCGTTGGATTTAACTTTCAGTAAACTTTTTAGAACTTCATAACGGTCCACGCATCTGAAATAAAAACTAGCAGTATGAAGGGGACAATTATTTTCGTTTAAATAGCTGTTGGTGGTAACCCGCGCTATACCAATGTTAACAAAGCGGTTATTAAGCTCATCGCAATCAAAGTCCATACCATTAGATGGCAATGCAACAATTTTTATTAAACCAAATGAACGTAATTGCCTCCATGTCTGCTTAGTTTCAGTTGCTGAGGTGAACAAATTAGTATAATACCGACATTTAGCTATTCTAACAGCTTTGATAACTTCTCTCTTGAGCTTAACAAAAACAAAGAAAAACTCGGCAAGTCTGAAACGCTTCCACCGCTTAAACGCAGTGTCACGGCATTTCATCAATTTTTTGATGTTGTTAGTAAACCAAGGCTTATTAGGTTTATACAAGGTCTTCACTTTTTCAGGTACATGCCGATTAAAAAGTGAAACAACATCACTATTAAAAAACTCCAATTGATCATTCACCTCAGCCATCCTATAAATAACATTCCAGTCAACTTTCTCAACGTCCGCCAAAAGAGCAGCATAGTCAATATTTTTAAAACTGCGATAAGTAAAACTCTGAGTACAATACATCAGAGGAAAATTAAAAGTTAGAAACAGCAAGTCATGGTGAGAAAACTGGGGCGCAGAAATCTGGTTGTAAAATAGTATTTTACTTCTTTCATTTACAAAAAATACATGAAGTAAAGTTTTACTAGTAGTGGTGAAATGGGTTGGCATCGTAACATTGACTGGATATAAGGCAACACTTGACATAAGTTCTATAAGGCTATGGTTAATTAATAAATCACAATTTAAATCACCGACTACTATTACATTTTGATAAGCTATTGCCACACTGTCGATAGTTTCAACAAGAAGGTCAATGTTCACCCGATTATTAGGTCGATATGCACAGCCCAACAACAACTTTCCAACTTCAGATGAGATCTCAACAAAAATAAATTCCATATTCGCATCAGGAGGCGATTTGATCCTTAATTTACAACATATGTCTTCCCTTACATAAATCGCTACTCCACCTGCATGCCTCAATCTATCCGCCCTAAATAACTGATAACCATGCAATCGCAGCAATTCATCTGGTTGTGCCACAAAGAACCAAGTTTCAGAGACGCAAATTATATCCATACCTGAAAGTTCAAAGATTAGTCTAAATTCATCAATTTTATTTGTTAAGCTTTGGGCATTGATATGACAAATCTTCAAGCCATTGGCCTGCTTGCCAAAAATACGCACCATAGGGTATACCGAGTTCTCAGAGCTAGAGTTACCGGACATCACTGACAGTAGCTAAGTCACCACGCCTGATAAAAAACACCTCCATGTACCACAGTTTAAGGATGCATACGCATTTAACAATAACATAAGCAACAAGCCACACAAAACTCACAGATAGATAAGCCATAAGGCTAGAATAAAAGCATGAAATGAAAAAATATAGAAAGGTAAGTAGAAGATTGTAGAAACTTATCATAGAAACACTGTTAATTAAAGTACAATATTTCAACAAGTATATTATGACTTTAAATAGCGAGAACATTGGTCTAATAATTTTATTAAAATTATCAAGCACAAATTAAAAACAAGAGAAAGTTTCAATAATAATCATTACATCCTGGCCTCCTGTGCTATAGACTGCAGGGCTTCTAACTCACGTACCACATTCCAGCTACTGTCTTTTTTAGTTTTAGTGGCCACATATCCATACCTCGTCGAAACCGCATACAGCGTTCCACAATGCTTTAATTTAACAGCACTGTGCAGAATTTGACGGCACTTGGTTGTCAAACTTTCATTTAAGTGAATTGTACTATTGGATTCCATGCCAACATCCGCTAGACAAAGTTGTCGCTTCTCCCTTCTGCAAAAATCACCCACTGAACGTAATAATTCATTCCTCATAGGAACAGAACAGAATTTAATAATTATATTCACATTCACATTATTAGTTTTGCTCCTGGGACGAAAAATTGAAGTAAGCTCCAGGGGTCGACAACCAACAGTATGGCATAATTTGTTGTAAATTTCATTGAGTTTTTCATCCTTAAGCAGAGGAACACCTTTAAGTACAGCATCCGCACCAATCTCACGTCGCTCAAACATGTCACATCGATATCGCAGACCATCCAAATCTTTTTTAATATTGGAATCATTGATATTGAAATCCTCGAAAGGTTTTTGCCGCAATTCAACATCTACAATCCGCTTCTGCAAATCATTAAGAGATTTGTCAAGATCATTAAGACGCTGGGAAACACTAGTTTCAATCTTTGTAATTTTTTCAGTAATCTCTCCACGAAAAACTCGCAATTCAGCTGATAATGAACTCATAAGCAGGTCAGCATATTTGGTTAGGTGCTCATCAAGAACTTGTACAGTGAGCAGTTTATCATTATTATTATTATTACTATTATTTGCACCCTTTTTCTTCCCCGCATGTTTTGTGTTAGATGCACTAGCCACTGGGAGAGCACAAAGTAAATCAGAAGGCACAGAAGATTGAGTTCTTGTAAAACGCCTATACACAACCGCACTCTCAGGCGAAGAAGTACCGCTATCCATGGCTCAGCACTGTAATTATTTGTACATAAGAGATGATCAAGGTCACTAGCACAGCAAAAATAATATGTATATAGAAACGGGTTAGCGTTTATATTACAGCATCCGTATATAGCTCAATACAAAAACTAATAACTTTTCAATTTATTTAATATAAAAGCACTAAGCGATAAAACCCGCAGCAGCTCAAGACGACCAGAAAAACACGTCCGCTTACTCTCGCATCTCACTCTAAACTCTGAAAGTTTGAAAATTTCTTGGTAGTTTATGTGCTTTCCAGGCGCTTACAGCTGTTTTGGCGTACAGATTTCTGACGGTAACAAAAAGTTGTAGTGTAGAACAAACAGAAAATAATAGACGCACAAAAATCGAAGGAAATGTCAAACTGAGCAGAGCCTTGCCAATGCCGACTGCGTGTACGCTAAAATACGAGCGCCTCCCGGAATGACCCCTTAGACTTTTAAAGGTTAATTTCACCCTTTTGGTCGGAAGCCCAGATACCTTATCTTTCCTCACAAACCAATATAATCAATCTATTTATTTTTTTTAAAAATTATTATTTTTTTTTTTTATTTTTCTTGATTTCTCGAATATCCAGTAAATGCAATGGAAACTCTTCTTTTATGATAAATGTGAATTAGTATTTTTATTTTCCCTCACAAACCTGTACACATTGAGTACAGCAATGGGCGAATTTATATTTTTAAGAATTTCATCGTCAGACATGTCTATTGGTATGTCGTAAATTATGCCAGTTTTCGACATGAAGTACACCTACTTAATTTTCTTTTACTTAACTACTTATAAGTAGTGGTTGAATTCTGAATTCAACTTGACAAGTAAAATACTTTCCAATGTTACGCGATTTTTCCTCGGAAAATAGCAACGTCACGAGGAAAAGGCTCTTCCGATTGCAACCTAGAACAGAGTCTATTTTTATTTCGACTGTAGACTTCTTCATTAAAACGTATGCATAGTGGGTGTTATTCTTCTGTTTTTAATTAATAAATGGACATGTACCTGTATTGGTAGATTACCAACGTAAATGTTGGTAAGACTGTTGTTGTGTTCGCGAGGGGGAGCCACAAAATTAAACACCACCGACACTTTTCACTTACTTTTATTTATATATGTGTACTTGACCGAGCACCGGTATTTACAATAACTTTGTGAGGTGTGGCGAGGTCCGTTCTCTGTGTCGAGGCGCAGAGAGAATGCGGACGGAGAGCCGCTCATTCCAGTTCGTATCCGCATTGCAGTTATCGGCATCTCCTTTTGCTCCGCATGACGACGGACAGACAAGTTCCGAAAAGTGGCGTGATCGAAGTTTCTAGAAGAATTTTTTTTCTATGAACTTCGCATCATGCCATTTTGCGGGACTTGTAAAGAAAGCCGATCATGATGAGAGGGAGCGAGAGGTCGGTGGCTGCGCTGCGGCCGCGACTGGAATGAGCAAAGCAAACCAGTTTTCTCGGTGCCGCTTCGACACAGAGCGTGGACAGCAGAACAGTAGATTCGGGTTAGAGAGTTGATAGACAGCGAGTGAACTGAGCTGACGGAAAAGTTGGTTATAAAGAAAAAGTATTTCAGTTTTATAAATTCGGACAAACAAATTAAAAGTGTGAATCGATTTCTGAAAAAAAACTCAAGTTATGTGTGGAAAAGACTTCATTGAGATAAAATCAGTATAAAATGACGCTAAAAATTCGATAAAACATCGGTATATAATTCAGTTGAAGTAACACGAAGTGCAAAGAAAACGGCGAAATCTGCCGGTGAATAAAAAAACTTGTTTGCGGATACAAATCACAAATATTAATGGTGAAAACTTCAGCGGAGATATAAAAATACCTTTTATACTCGAATACTAAAACGCAGTTTTAAGCGGGTGAAAATCGGAATAGAAATTGGCATATTAACGAAATCACGTCAAAAAAAAAACATACATGTGGCGTTATATATACATACAACTATATGTGCAAATTTAGCCGGTGCAAAACAAAAACTCAAACACAAACACGAGTTTAACAAGTGTTCTTTTTCATCGTGCAATTATTTGTGCTAGAAAAAAAAAACTTACTAAAATTGGCTTCGAGTGCAGATGAATTGGTTTATAATATTTCTTTAAATCGATGACGATACTTTAAAGTGAATGAAAACTCAGTGACAACTATTAGTTAAATTCGCATTAAATTGCATTTTGTAAAATTATGAACATAATTTTTTCGTTGATTTGCTGCTGCTTCAAAAATTACTGCAGATTCACCGTTCGTTTCTTCGCACTTATTGTGTCGTGCTGCCATCGCAACGTCGTCGCCTAAATGTTTAATTGGATTCGACAGCTAAGACCACGTGGATACAGGGTGAAGTTAACATCACATTGGTATCGTTTCTCCCACAAATCGTCATCCAAATTATCAACAACCGAAAATACAACTACAACTACAAAAACAAAACGTGCTTCACACTCAGGCAACAAGCAAATAGAACATACCAACGCAACAATTGCAACAGCAGCCACAACAAATCAACGCGCAAGTACATAACATAATGAAAAATTGACACCAACATTAAGTCTCAGCGAAATGGGAAATATTGGAAATTGTTTTATTTTGATTATCATTAAATAACACGTTGCAGCAAATAAATTATTGTAATTTGCTTGACACGTCTTCAGAAACACAAATGGAAGTTGCTTTAGCTTTCAAGTTCGTGAGATTTTGAGCTTATGTACGCAATTATTATTAGTCATTATTTGTATTTACTTATATAATCGTCAACACAACTCAGCGATCAATCGTTTAGGCAGCTCCCTCGACGAATTACGCTTTAAGCCAATCCACAAAAACAAGTCAATTTCATTTATATTTTATGTTTATTACCAAGTGAGAGTTACTCGAAGGTGGTAGGATAAAGCAAGAGAATTACAACTACTTGTCATTTAAGCAACTTGCTCAGAATTCTACTCTTTCAAAAAAAAAAAAAAAAAAAAAAAAAATTGACTTTTATTTATGTATTTTGATTTTTTTTTTCTTTTATGATTTATTTTTTTTTTTTTCTTACACGTGATCTAATGAGTAAATTGAACAACTCATTACAGTAGGAAAAACTGTGCAAATAATGCTACCATTTAAGTTTTACATATGAATCTCGAAGAAATGCTCAAATTATCGAAATTAAGAGAAATTTTATATAGCCAGCAATTCATTTATTAATTGAAGCGATTAGAATCTAGAAAAGAAAAAACTAAGAAAGAAAACAAACCAAAATATGAGTTAAATTAGACGTTTGGTTTCGAACTTGATACTAACTGAATATTAAAATGTAATTTTGTATTATCATTAAGGCAAAAGAAAATATCTTTACTACAAAATTTTTTTTGTTATATAAATCTAAGGATTAATTGAGTAATTCCAGGTCGGACCTTCCCTCGCGGGCGCCTACGAAGAGGAGGACCATAACAGGTAATTCATTATAACATTGCCAAATTTGTTTGTACATTATTTTACCTGTTCAACTTTACTTACCTAAAATTTTTATATGCAATTTTTTGTTATAATGCAACGCAAATCATCATTTGATCACACCTATGTAATTATTAACTTATTTACTACGTCGATATTGTAGAATACTGTTAGTTTAATAAAAAAAAAAAAAAAAAAAAAAAAAAAAAATTATTGAGCAAAAATTCCTTGCGTGTAAAACAAAAATGGTTTGAATAATTAATTAGGTAAGCAGGTGAGTAAGCGGTTCCACCCCGCGCAGCCAGGCGACACACAAGGAAGGGGTTGGCGCACAAACGCACAACGCGCCAACCATGGTAGGGTGGGTAAAGAAAGGGGGAGGAAAATGACACCAACTCCTCCCCCCCCCTCCTCCTCTCACCTCTCTCTCTCCCCCCCCCCCGATCCTCCGCGTAATATCGCTTTGTTTTGGTGGATCTTTTTTTTTTGGCCGCCACCAGTCTGGCATCGATCGCGAGGGGATGAGTCGTGTTAATAATTTTTATTCGGTCTGGTTTATGGCTGTAGAGCCACCGTAAGCCTCAGCTCATTTCCTTTTTTTTTTGTAACTGGGGTTTCAAGTCACTGTCGGGGTTGTTTAAGAACCCCCCCACTTTCCCTGAGCACGGCCGGACGAGCTGAGCTGCCCTGACAGTGGTCAAATCTTCGTCGTCTTTGAAATTTTTTTTTATTGATTTAGTTTATCGCGTGTTTCCACCACCACACCCCCCCCATAACGTTACAAAATGGCGCCCAACGTGGGGCCCACTGTAGTGAAATTTTTTTTTGTTTTGTCCGTCCGAAATGTTTGAGAGTCCCTGTACAGTGGTGCCCAAACTTCGGTAGCAACTTTAATTATTTCGGTTAAATTTTCAAGTAAATTAAATTTTTATATTTTTTCGGTTTTCTTTAGATTCTCGCTGGATTGGCGCGATCGAATGAATATGTTCGGTGCGTACCGCTGAATCATCTCTTCGTGCGATTGCTTGGCTTTGGTCATTCCGCCGAAGAAGAAAATATTACGAATACAGTTCTGGAATTCCACTATTATCATTTGCAGGAATTTTCTGATTCGAGATTTTGTTTCATGAATTTTATTGTCGTCTAGCAACTCATCAGAAATTCCAAATTAATTAATTTTTTTTATGGTGGTACAGTGTAGCCTCGTTCAACTCGAGATTTCACCTTAATGAAATTCGATGGTTCGTTGGTGACTCGTTGGACGACGCTCACTTTAATTTTTTTTTATTTTCTAGTTTAGCCCTTGGTTTCTTTTGTTTATCACTAGTGGTTGCTACTGAACACCACTCGTGATCGGTGCAAGTTGGAGGTGACAATGAAAAGTTTTTTTCATAAGACTGCGGATAATAGGGAGATTGAATGAGAGTGAGGGTGTCGTCTGGTTGAGTGGAGCCGCTGCTTTACCACCTGTTAAACCTTTTTTTTTTTTTTTTGTTTGACTTTATCTTTTCTTATTTTTTTTTGTGCATTTAAATATCTACCTTCGTCTTAAGTCGTTTTGCGAGTTGTTTATTGCGATTATTGACGGGTTTTGGTTTCAATCATTAATTTTTTTTTGGTTGTTGATCAGGGAATGCGTAAAGTGCACTCCTTATATATATATTTTTTTTTTTTCCTTTTTAAGGTATTATACAGTTTACCTGTACTTATATATTTTTACTTTAGGTCAAAAATTTTATTTCCCTTTAGGTTTTTTTTTTGTTTCGCCATTCGATTTAATTTAATTTAAACTATTGGTTTAATTCTCGATTTAACTTATCGGATAGTTGATATTATTGTTGTTTTAATCCGCTTGGTTACTGTTAGGTAAACTTATTTTTTTTCTCTCTTTATTTTAATTCAAGCTTCCTATAATTTTTATGCTGATTTTTGATTTTTTTTTATTTCTCAATTTTCGGCGTTTAATTTTACATTTCGCCTAAATTAATTCGGTTTAATTTTGGCCGTAATTTTTTTTTGTTGATCGAATTCAATTCGTTGAGTTAATTTCGATTTTACATAATAAGTGATTTAACTTGGGATTGGGTTTATTTCTTTTTGAACAAAATGCCGAACGCCAGCCGATGTCCAATTTGTAATGAGCCGCTTAACACGAAGGGCCCAGTGACGCGTACGTCTTGTCGGCACAACTTTCATTTTTGGTGTTTACAAGCTTGGTTGGAAAGATCCCAAACATGCCCAGTGTGTAGTATTCACCTCGAGCCGACCCTAACTGGGGCGGTTCCAAAACATAGTGTGGTAGGCGACTACACAGGCCCGGTTACGCGAAGCATGACGAGTGATAGAGCGCGGGAGTTGGCAACCCAAGCTCCGACGGTAACTGGTGATAAGTTTTTCGAAGAAATAAACCGGCTAAGTTTGTCTCAGTCTGGTCCTCTTCAAACTACTCAGCGTCCAACTTCAGGTGTAGACGATGACGTGCAGAGAGATGGTGCAAATGCCTCGGCTATACACAACTCCACGGTCAGGTCGCAAGAGCGAAACTCGATAGTCAATTCGACTCTGTCTCAAGAACTTCAGTCCATGAAGGACGAACTGCGGTCAGTCGTTCTAGAATTGCGACGCGTATCTATGGGCGCACCGGTGGCCACCACCAGTGTAACAACCACAACGGGATCCACTTTGGTCACTCCTGCAGTCACTATGGCTGACAATCGTTGGGCTCCGGCCATGCCAAACCACGCACCAACCACTCAAGCTCCGTTAGTCGGAGGCACTTTCGATAAGGCCTCAGCAGTCATCTCGGGATGGCGGCTGAAGTTTTCTGGCGATACCTCCGGGATGAACGTGGAAGACTTCATCTACCGGGTAAATGCGCTAACGTCCCAATGCCTGGCAGGCAACTTTTCGCTGCTATGTCAGCACGCTCACTTGCTCTTCACAGGTAAAGCTGAAGAGTGGTACTGGCGCTTCCATCGACAAACCTATCGGGTTGATTGGCCCGGCTTGTGCAGCCAGTTGAAAACCAAGTTCCAAAGCTTCTTAACCGATTACGAGCTGAGCGAACACATACGCCGGCGTAAGCAACGCCCAAGCGAACGGTTTGACGACTTTTTCGACAGTGTGTTGGCTATGAATGATCGCTTACACCATCCCTTACGGGACCCTGAACTGCTCGAGATCCTTACCCACAATTTGTCCCCAACGTTAGGACGAGAGCTACTGCATGTCAACCTGACTAGTCTGAACGACCTCCGTCGGGCATGTCACAAGCACGAGAACTATTACCGTGAGCGGTACCATGACCAGCATGACCCCACATTAGCCAGAAGACGAGTGTCTGAGGTGAAGTCTGACAACTGGGAGGGCGTAATGGGGCAAACCGGTGAGCCATCAGACTTATGCGCGGTAACCCAACGATCGCGGGAAAAATGTTGGAACTGCGATGCGGATGGCCATCGATACCAAGAATGCCACGTGATGCCGCGGCGCACGTTTTGCTACGGTTGCGGTAAACCGAACACTTTCAAACCCTCCTGCTTGACGTGCAAGGATCGATCGGAAAACCAAATGGCGAGCACTCATGCGAGGACGACCGGAGCTGTCTCGCGTCCCAGTCGTCCAATGTCGCCTCAGAACCGGCACTAATTCCACCATTAATAATTTTACCAAGACCCAACAATGCCCACTTCGAAGGGAGCAACCTTCCTCCTAACGCACCTACTCCCAGCCGAGATATTATACCGTATCACATTCGGCTTGCCAACTACAACCGAAGGCGAGCAGAAATTTTCGCAAACGAAATACGACGTAGCCGAAAAACCCTGCGTCTGCGTGCGTTCTGGAGCCGGCTTAGGCGACTGAGCAAAATGGTAATTTCCTCGATCATCACTAAACCAAACGATACGCGGCCTTACGTGAATGTGTCAATAAATGGCAATTGCTATCTAGCCTTGCTAGACAGCGGGGCGAACGTGAGTGTGATTGGAGGTGCTTTAGCTCAAACCATCCTTAAAGAAGGTGGCGCAGTCGAAAATTTCCGAGGAAAGATACGAACTGCCGATGGACAATCACAGGCAGTGGTTGGGTACTACACGGCAAAGACTAAGTTTAATAGCCATTCACTTGACTTTCGCTTTTTATTAATACCATCAATTACGTCCAATGTAATTTGCGGCATAGACTTCTGGAGAAGATTTAATATCCAGATCTCCGGCCTAGGAACAAGTACAGTCGCGTCACTAAATCGCGATGATGACAAATACATAGCACTGAACGACGCCCAAAACCGACGTCTGAATGGGGTTATTCAGAGCTTCCCGTCCTCAGAACGGGAAGGCCTGGGTAAAACCACTCTAGTAGAGCATTCCATCGACACTGGGGTGGCTAAGGCAATCAAGCAGCGATATTATCCAATTTCGCCTGCTCGGGAAAGATTGCTTTGCCAAGAGTTGGATCGGATGCTGTCGATGGGCGTGATAGAGGAAGCAGGTGGGTCAGCATGGTCATCCCCTGGGGTGCTGATCGTCAAACCTGGCAAGGTGCGTTTCTGTCTCGATTCTCGCAAGTTGAACGAAGTCACCATTAAAGATGCTTATCCACTGCCAAATATAGATGGTATCTTAAGCCGATTGCCGGCAGTGAACTTCATTTCCAAAGTCGACTTGAAAGACGCATTCTGGCAGATTTGCCTTGACGAAGCTTCCAAGGGAAAGACCGCCTTTACTGTCCCGAACAGACCACACTACCAATTTACACGAATGCCTTTCGGGTTGTGCAATGCACCCCAGACAATGTGCCGACTTATGGATCAGGTGATCCCCTACAATCTCAAGTCGAGGGTGTTCGTGTATCTTGATGACCTGCTGATCCTATCGAGCTCTTTTGACGAACATTTGATACACTTGTCCGAAGTGGCGAATTGTTTGCGCAGGGCTGGCTTAACCATAAACGTGTCAAAGAGCGAGTTCTGCCTACACGAAGTAAACTACTTGGGCTACGTTGTGGGAAGAGGTACTCTACGAACCGACCCGGAAAAAGTAGTCGCTATCAACGAGTACCCGGAACCAAAAACCGTGAAGCAAGTGCGCAGGTTCCTGGGCATGGTGGGCTGGTATAGGAAGTTCATTTCAGATTTTTCAACGGTCACTTTCCATCTGACCGAATTGCTAACGAAGGGCAAAAGCTTCGCATGGGGACCTCTGGCTCAGAAGTCCTTCGACAGGATCAAGCAACTACTGACCGAGGCACCGTTTCTCATACATCCTGACTACTCCAAACCATTCATTGTCCAGTGTGACGCAAGTCAATCAGGGGTTGGAGCTGTGCTAGCGCAACGTGACAAAGATGGCCATGAGCGACCCATCGCTTACATGTCTCAGAAATTATCCAAGGCCCAGCGCAATTACACAGTCTCCGAACTTGAATGTTTGGCAGTGATCCTCGCAATCAAGAAGTTTAGGATGTATATCGAGGGCCAGGAATTCAAAGTTGTCACCGATCACTCTTGTTTGAAGTGGTTGATGAGTCAGAGGGACCTCTCGGGCCGACTAGCTCGATGGTCACTCAAGCTTCAAGGACTAGATTTTTCAATCGAACATCGGAAGGGCTCCGCCAATGTCGTGGCGGACGCGTTGTCAAGATCGATGGAAGATGCCCCAAGTGATGGGTTGTCATCCATCGAAATTGTCACCGAGCCGCTCATCGACTTGGCGTCCCCGGCTTTTTCATCCGCAGAGTACGAAGAATTGAAAGAAAAATTCTCGGGCGAAGAATTCCCGGATTTCCGCGTCGTCGATCAGTATTTGTACCACCGCACAGAGTTCAACACGGGTAACAATGACACCGACGATTTGGGGTGGAAACTTTACGTGCCACTCGACCTTCGAGACCAAGTCGTCAGAGCTTCACACGACCCTCCTACTTCAGCTCATGCCGGAATCGCGAAAACACTGCATAAAATCCGACGTCATTTATATTGGCCAGGAATGTACCAGCAGGTATACAAATATATCTCGAATTGCGAAGTATGTAGCACGACCAAGGTGCCGTCTCAGACCTTGCGACCACCTATGGGATCTTTAGGCTCGACCGAAAGCCCCTTTCAGCGACTATATATGGACCTGATCGGTCCATTTCCACGCACTAAAAACGGTAACATAGGCATTCTTATTGTCATGGACCACTTTTCGAAATTCACCTTTCTGAAGCCGCTACGAAAGTTTACGGCGACTCCAATTATTGATTTCCTGCGCGATAACGTGTTTTATTGTTTCGGTGTACCCCAGACAATAGTGAGCGACAATGGTCGGCAGTTTATCAGCCGGGACATGTCCACCTTCTTAGAAAAATTTGGCGTTAAGCATATCTTTACTGCCGCTTATTCTCCGCAAGCTAATGCATCCGAGCGGGTCAACCGTTCGATCAATCAAGCGCTTCGCGCATACGTTAAACAGGATCAGCGGTCATGGGATGTTTACCTCAGTAGCATTAACTGTGCACTGCGTGACAGCCTGCATCAGTCAATTGGTTACGCTCCTTATTTTGTCCTGTTTGGCCAACATATGGTCACTCATGGGAAAGACTATGGAGTTATGCAAAAACTCGGCGAGGTGAATGACCGGTCCATTCGACCGCGACGAACTGACATAAACCAGATGCTACAGACTCAGGTTAGGAAGCGTCTGCAAGCGGCCTTCGAGAAAAACGCCCGCAGGTATAATCTCAGGTCGAGGGTTCGAGTTTTCGAAGTAGGCCAGCGGGTCACCCGACGAAACTTCCAACTGAGTAAACAGGCCGATCATTTCTGCGCTAAGCTAGCCCCGGTTGGGATACCCGCTAAAGTAGTGGAAGTGGTTGGAAATTCGTGCTATCGCCTAGAAACTCCAAAGGGAGCCCCGATGGGGATATACCACGCCAAGGACATTTGGTGAGGCAGGCAGAGCATGTCACCTTTTCCAGCTGTGGCTCTGGTCACAGGTGACCGATCACCACCTGTTTTGTGAGGTGTGGCGAGGTCCGTTCTCTGTGTCGAGGCGCAGAGAGAATGCGGACGGAGAGCCGCTCATTCCAGTTCGTATCCGCATTGCAGTTATCGGCATCTCCTTTTGCTCCGCATGACGACGGACAGACAAGTTCCGAAAAGTGGCGTGATCGAAGTTTCTAGAAGAATTTTTTTTCTATGAACTTCGCATCATGCCATTTTGCGGGACTTGTAAAGAAAGCCGATCATGATGAGAGGGAGCGAGAGGTCGGTGGCTGCGCTGCGGCCGCGACTGGAATGAGCAAAGCAAACCAGTTTTCTCGGTGCCGCTTCGACACAGAGCGTGGACAGCAGAACAGTAGATTCGGGTTAGAGAGTTGATAGACAGCGAGTGAACTGAGCTGACGGAAAAGTTGGTTATAAAGAAAAAGTATTTCAGTTTTATAAATTCGGACAAACAAATTAAAAGTGTGAATCGATTTCTGAAAAAAAACTCAAGTTATGTGTGGAAAAGACTTCATTGAGATAAAATCAGTATAAAATGACGCTAAAAATTCGATAAAACATCGGTATATAATTCAGTTGAAGTAACACGAAGTGCAAAGAAAACGGCGAAATCTGCCGGTGAATAAAAAAACTTGTTTGCGGATACAAATCACAAATATTAATGGTGAAAACTTCAGCGGAGATATAAAAATACCTTTTATACTCGAATACTAAAACGCAGTTTTAAGCGGGTGAAAATCGGAATAGAAATTGGCATATTAACGAAATCACGTCAAAAAAAAAACATACATGTGGCGTTATATATACATACAACTATATGTGCAAATTTAGCCGGTGCAAAACAAAAACTCAAACACAAACACGAGTTTAACAAGTGTTCTTTTTCATCGTGCAATTATTTGTGCTAGAAAAAAAAAACTTACTAAAATTGGCTTCGAGTGCAGATGAATTGGTTTATAATATTTCTTTAAATCGATGACGATACTTTAAAGTGAATGAAAACTCAGTGACAACTATTAGTTAAATTCGCATTAAATTGCATTTTGTAAAATTATGAACATAATTTTTTCGTTGATTTGCTGCTGCTTCAAAAATTACTGCAGATTCACCGTTCGTTTCTTCGCACTTATTGTGTCGTGCTGCCATCGCAACGTCGTCGCCTAAATGTTTAATTGGATTCGACAGCTAAGACCACGTGGATACAGGGTGAAGTTAACATCACATTGGTATCGTTTCTCCCACAAATCGTCATCCAAATTATCAACAACCGAAAATACAACTACAACTACAAAAACAAAACGTGCTTCACACTCAGGCAACAAGCAAATAGAACATACCAACGCAACAATTGCAACAGCAGCCACAACAAATCAACGCGCAAGTACATAACATAATGAAAAATTGACACCAACATTAAGTCTCAGCGAAATGGGAAATATTGGAAATTGTTTTATTTTGATTATCATTAAATAACACGTTGCAGCAAATAAATTATTGTAATTTGCTTGACACGTCTTCAGAAACACAAATGGAAGTTGCTTTAGCTTTCAAGTTCGTGAGATTTTGAGCTTATGTACGCAATTATTATTAGTCATTATTTGTATTTACTTATATAATCGTCAACACAACTCAGCGATCAATCGTTTAGGCAGCTCCCTCGACGAATTACGCTTTAAGCCAATCCACAAAAACAAGTCAATTTCATTTATATTTTATGTTTATTACCAAGTGAGAGTTACTCGAAGGTGGTAGGATAAAGCAAGAGAATTACAACTACTTGTCATTTAAGCAACTTGCTCAGAATTCTACTCTTTCAAAAAAAAAAAAAAAAAAAAAAAAAATTGACTTTTATTTATGTATTTTGATTTTTTTTTTCTTTTATGATTTATTTTTTTTTTTTTCTTACACGTGATCTAATGAGTAAATTGAACAACTCATTACAGTAGGAAAAACTGTGCAAATAATGCTACCATTTAAGTTTTACATATGAATCTCGAAGAAATGCTCAAATTATCGAAATTAAGAGAAATTTTATATAGCCAGCAATTCATTTATTAATTGAAGCGATTAGAATCTAGAAAAGAAAAAACTAAGAAAGAAAACAAACCAAAATATGAGTTAAATTAGACGTTTGGTTTCGAACTTGATACTAACTGAATATTAAAATGTAATTTTGTATTATCATTAAGGCAAAAGAAAATATCTTTACTACAAAATTTTTTTTGTTATATAAATCTAAGGATTAATTGAGTAATTCCAGGTCGGACCTTCCCTCGCGGGCGCCTACGAAGAGGAGGACCATAACAGGTAATTCATTATAACATTGCCAAATTTGTTTGTACATTATTTTACCTGTTCAACTTTACTTACCTAAAATTTTTATATGCAATTTTTTGTTATAATGCAACGCAAATCATCATTTGATCACACCTATGTAATTATTAACTTATTTACTACGTCGATATTGTAGAATACTGTTAGTTTAATAAAAAAAAAAAAAAAAAAAAAAAAAAAAAATTATTGAGCAAAAATTCCTTGCGTGTAAAACAAAAATGGTTTGAATAATTAATTAGGTAAGCAGGTGAGTAAGCGGTTCCACCCCGCGCAGCCAGGCGACACACAAGGAAGGGGTTGGCGCACAAACGCACAACGCGCCAACCATGGTAGGGTGGGTAAAGAAAGGGGGAGGAAAATGACACCAACTCCTCCCCCCCCCTCCTCCTCTCACCTCTCTCTCTCCCCCCCCCCGATCCTCCGCGTAATATCGCTTTGTTTTGGTGGATCTTTTTTTTTTGGCCGCCACCAGTCTGGCATCGATCGCGAGGGGATGAGTCGTGTTAATAATTTTTATTCGGTCTGGTTTATGGCTGTAGAGCCACCGTAAGCCTCAGCTCATTTCCTTTTTTTTTTGTAACTGGGGTTTCAAGTCACTGTCGGGGTTGTTTAAGAACCCCCCCACTTTCCCTGAGCACGGCCGGACGAGCTGAGCTGCCCTGACAGTGGTCAAATCTTCGTCGTCTTTGAAATTTTTTTTTATTGATTTAGTTTATCGCGTGTTTCCACCACCACACCCCCCCCATAACGTTACAACTTCTTATCAACTGATTTAAAATTAATCATTAGCTTTTACATTACCTTTGGCGTCGACAGGTGACGCCGCTGAAGTAGGTCAGTTATTTGTATGACGCAATCTCAAAACTTCTTAATTCGCGAAATTAATATTTTAGTGATATTAATTTCGCAATCGGATGTTCTACATTTCCTAAGTAGAACTTTTATGTTCCGCATTGCATTTTTGCTTTAGTTTCATTTCTTACTTTCTTATTGTCTTTTAAATGGCTTAAAAAGTTCTCCACGATTTCAGGGTTGATCATCAGGAAATCTTTTAACAATCTGTATCTTTAACAATCTATAAACGTAGTAAACGCTTCTTCTGCTCCACGATCGATCGAGCTTTTAATCGATCGGCTTTTTATTTGCGGATGCAGCTTCGTTAAGTCTCGTCAAAGAGTATTTATTGGGTATTGTGCAAAAAATACCCGCATCGTGCTTTGTGGCTGGAATAGCGATTGTACCGTGAACAGAGGCGAATAACGATGGATATATTCATATATATTGAACTATTTTACTATTTACCATTTATATTTACCTACAAAAATTTGTGTAGTACGTGACTGACGTCCATGTCTTGATCCTTTAGCTTTTAAGATGTCCTAAAGTCTTTGCTTTCCGTTTGTTCAATCCTGCTTCTGCCTTTCTGCGACTTCCGATTCTTCTGCAACATCTTCTCCTTCGACTTCCATCTCGGCAGGATTCGAATCCACACACTCCTCCTGCTCCTTCCAGTGGACGTGACTAAAGGTTCCCTTGGCGTCGTGGGGCGAGTAACACTCTGTGGTGCCAACGAATGTATTTAATTAGCTACACACTGCATTAATAAAACTCGATAAATTAATGCTAAGATATTGAAATTTTATTTACTAAATTTAAGTAATATTCACATAAAAATATTTTTAACCGCGGAGGTCGTGAGGTATGCGTCTGACCCCGGAGCGAATATATCAACGATTAATTCCATAAACTTGGAATAAAGTTCCAAAAGCTTTGCCAAAGCAAAGCGCCGAGTAAGTATTTTAATACGGCGTACGCGGACACCACTAATACGCTTGCACCGATCACGTATCGCAACATAATTGCTTCATAATGAAGCGCTGCGGCGAAGCTTATTTATATACCTCTAATTTGTTGCCAGCGCCGACACCGAGCGGGCGGCGGCACTTTGCATCGTCAACAGCTCTGTTGGTTAGCTACTCCAACGGGCACTGCTACGTAAACAAATTCACACGCTGAGTCGAATCGTATCGACTTTCGCTACATTGTTGAGTTAATGTACCGATTAGAATTTTGAGAATCCGGTACGGCGACGAGTCGGCGCGTAAGACGACCACCGGGATCGGATCGCACTTACAAAGTTTCAATTCTCATAAATTAATACAATGACCCAATCGTATAATTGGGACGCCACAACTCCATCAACTGCCTGCCCCAGCGAATCTCCATTTCCCGGCGCGTGGTTATTGGGATAGCGTCGCTGTTGTAACTGCCGAAGTTCGGAGTTTCCGGAAAACATCTGCAAGGGAGTTAAATTCGTCAGAATTTCTGCCTTTCGTGGCATCGCTTTTTTAACGAGTCTGCGCTTCAGTTCGGTGAATTGTTTTGATTTGGTGATGAAACCACCGCGTAATAAAGCTTCACCACGTTCCTTTTCCGCGTGCAAACGCCAGCGACGATGTAAAAAAACAACGTTGAAAACTACTTGCGTGTTCTTCTTGAAGTAGAAGAACCGATCGGGTGCTTCTTGTCCCGTCTTCTGCGTCAGATCAACGTCTTTGAAAAATAGCAAAATATAATAGAAGCAATCGTAATGGCAAAGAATTGCCAGGATTAGTGCTACGATCCAAACCCGCTGACGAATTTCTTCAAGCGTTTCCAGCAAACCTCAAAAACGCTGTCCCGTCGATTATTCTCCATTTTAATTTCGGTAAATAAAATCCGTTTATTAAACAATTTTAGCAGCACAATTTTACAATTGAGAGAATATTTTCTTCGTTTTTTGGCGATGAAGCACATTTAATTTGAATCGTCGAATTTATTTCTTATTTTAGATATTATAATCTCTATGCTTTGACTTTATATGAGCTTTTGTTTATGTTGTCTGGGTTTATGGTAATATGGGCGTTTGAGTATTGGGAATAGTCTTTGCATTGTAGATGCAGATGATTATTGACCTACCACGTTGAATCAGTGTTAAAATGAAAGACCTGAAGGCTTTGGTTGATCGGCAGACTCTGACTCTCCTTATTTTGGTGACTATCTTTTATACTACTTTACAATCATATTTTGTCACTTAGTTCCCTACTACAGAATTGGAAGAATTTGATAAGGATGGTCCCATGGTGAGTCTGGAATTCATCGGAGTATAATTTGTGGACTTAGCTTTTTGCGAATCTGAACATATTCTTGCGAAGGGCTCAATGCCGACGTAAGTCGAGATTAATCTTACACACTTAGTGTCTTTCCATAAAACATTGCTGATGCAGACACCAAGAGGTGAGCCCACACACTCAGCTGAAAATCCTCTTGATTCGCGTTTGATAGAATTTTCCGTTGGAAGTTTGCAGTTCGGAACTCGATTCGATTCCTATTGCCGGTTAGAGCGTTAAATCACCACTTAAATACTAAAGGAAATTAGTCACAGCAATTTGCAGTAAAATTAAGGTCAAATTAAATTTTTCAATATGAATTTTTAAATTCTCAACGTAAAAAACACACCGAACGAATTTTGTTGCTGTCAAAATTAGAAATAGCCCGACAACAAGATTGCAACATTGCAATTTTTTGATTGCTTTTTGTTTTCTGTGGGGAAAACTGTCAACCGAGAAAAATGAGAGCGGATGAAGCCTTATTTGTAGCAATTTTAAAAATTACTGTCAACGAGGGTAAATTTCAATTAAAACATGGTTTTGTGCGACGTAATAAAAAAGTATGCACGTTTTGGAGTGAAAAAGATCCACTTATATTCAAAAAAGGAGCTTTGCAGTAAAATAATTGCACTGTTGTACTGGGTAGTAAAATGTTGGGGGGGGGGGGGGGGGGGGGGGGGTTGAGGTTAAGTTTAGTTTTAGTGAAGTAAATAGACTCACCGGTTTGTTGGGAAGAGAGTATAGTGAAGGATGATTTTGATGCTCCTGGGGTGGTAGCGAAGCGATGATGATGTTGGTGAATGTGGTGACGAAACGTTGTGATGATAACTTGATTTGTTGAACTTGAAGATTTTTTCACGAAGCGTGTTACTTGCGGCGTCAAAAGCTAGTGAATGGTTTTTCAAACCGGAAGTCTTCAGTGAGGTAAAAACTGCAAGAAAAACCAAAAACACGGCCATGGGAAGGCCGGGAAAGGGGCAGTGCTGCCAGAGCGAGTGCATTTCCACGGGTGTGGGAAACACACTCGCTCATAGAGGGCGCCAAGGGTTTTGGCGTGAACATGCACAAAGCCACTCTTTAGTACTGTTGGGGTGGGAGAAAAGAAAGAAAGAGGTGTGAGGTTAAGTTGGGAAAAAATAGTGGAAAGAAAACTGCACTCACCGATGATGGATTGATGGGTGTCGAAACGGTTGTGGCGTCGTCTGTCGATTAGGTGATCGAGTTGATGAAGGTGGCAGAGAGTTTCTGCGGTGGCGAGTTGGTGATGATGGCAGAGTTTCTGCGGTGGCGAGTTGATGCTGATGATAATCGATGCTTGATGATGATGGATTTTTTGGTGTTGAAAAAGCGCACGAGCAAAGATGTAAGGTTGATTCAAGATGTCGAAAGTATAACAAGTTGTGTAGGTTGGTGGTTGAAGATGTTGAAAAGATTTTGTGTTGCTGCTCGGACGACCGGGAAAGGGGCAGTGCTGCCAGAGCGAAAAAATTTCCCGGGTGCGGGAAACACATACGCTCCTAGAGGGCGCCAGGGGTTTGGCGTGAACAAGTACTAAAACACGAATACATCACTATGGAATCTATTTGCGAGATTGCTGTCAAAAAGATTGCAATGTAACATAGCAACAAATAAAAAATTGTTGAGAGTAAAAATATTCCAATTTGTAGCAATCAAAAAATTGCAATGTAACATGTAACTTTATAAAATTCAACTCAGTTGAATTTCAGTTCTTCTGCACTTAACAATAACAATTAGAAACTTTCGACTGCTCTTTCGCTCTTGGAAGCCTTTCGAAGAAAAAGTATGAGGGCGTGTTAATGAAAAGGAAAAACATTGTGGTTGTGTGCGCCACTCAGTTACCCAGCGGGAAGAAACACTCCAAAAGGCCTTTTTGAGCATCCCCAATTCAGCAGAAAGCGCTGACGTCCCTAATGACACTCCATTGTACTTTAAACATTGCATGTCATTGCAAGTCAGTACTCCTTTTGTGTTCTAAAGTAAGGCTGGTCAGCAGCTCTTACCACGTGAATCCCACCCACCCTCCATCAAATTTAAATTTAAAAATTACTTTTAAAATTCATTGAATAGTGTTAATGAAATGTATTACTATGAAATGTAACGGTAGAACTGTTAATCGATTAATTGATGTTCACATTGTTGCCTAATGTTTTTCTGTACAATCTGTCTTTGAAGGTCCGAAACCCCGCTTCATAGTAGCTTCGCACTCGCTGTAGCCGAAAGTGTCCGTTTTTGCTGCATTTTAAGAATCGCTTATGTTATTTTGACTACTTGCAAATTGGCTAATTTTGCTTACTGGGAACATGTTTACTAAACAGTTTTGAATTTTTAATTGGAAGTTTGCTATGAACTCCATCCCAGTTTTTTTCCAGAATTGTAGAGACTTTTCGACGATGCCAGATCCAAATATGTGGCGTATATATTTTTTTCTGCATACTAATTTAAACATACATCAAAAAGTTGAGACTTTGAACGCACCAACTCATTTTTTCCAAAACTGTCTGTAGTTTTTCTTCGAATTCGCTTTTTCTTTTATTGGGAAAAACTGTAGCCTCGGCGTCTGCGGGAACGCGACTGCACACAGCTTCTCAAAAAAAAGTATTTTGAGCCACACTTGCTGAAATTTTCCACAGCTCTGCCTTCATAAGCTTGTTATCAATATCTTAAAAGTAATAACTGTAATAATAATAATGACTGAATGTTTTCAATTAACTTTACGTGCAAAGTATTCGTAATTTGTAGTTACTTACCGAACTGAATTAGCTTTCTTTTAAAAAAACTTATGTCCGCCATTTCATTTGTAGCCTCAAACATCGAAACATTCGCATAATTTGGACTAATTTTCACTACTTTGTACGAAACAAAGTGCGCTACTGAATATAGATTCAAACATCCCTCAAATAATGTTTTTGTAAATTTCATTGTGGTCGAACTTCGATTATTTTTTGATTCACCGGTGACCAAGAATCTGAATGTTACGGCCAACTGCTCTTTTGGGCTAATTCTCTTCCGGAAGTTAGTGTCTTTTTTAACAATATCTTCCTTACTTAAATTGAACACAATGTCAAATTCTTCGTCCGACATTCTCAAATACTTTTTGTAAGAAGAAATATCTTCGACTACCAATTGGCGAAGGAATCCAAAAGAGCCATTCTGGATTCTGCTTAAACGCCACGATTTCACTCGGCATGACCTATTTTTACTTATGGCCAGAAATATTATTTTGGGAAACTTGCGCACAATACTACGAGTTTCGTTATTCCAAAACGTCACACTATTTACGTAATTTACCGCCAAAGCTCTCAATTTATTAACAGAATTTACTGTATCCATAATACTGGTAGCAAGTCAAGTATTACGAGAGACGATCGCAATTGAAAACTGAGTGGTAACGCAGTAAAAATTCTCGAGACTCTGACTCCTCAGTGTGACCTAGCAGTTGAGAGTCAACATGAATACGCATGCAAAATTAAGTGACTTCCGTTAAATCTCCTTGGTGTGAATTCCGCCAAACTGGCTGAAATATTATAAATTTTTCTAATACATGATTTTTTTTGAGGGCATACGCCTCTTTTCGCGCTGCACAGTCTTTCTGAGTCGGAGGATGTTGTCCTTGGCAGTTTTTGCACCTGATCGGAAGACAAATACCTTCGTTGTCGTGAACTTGAAAACATTGCCGGCAGAGATCAAATTTCTGCTTGCATTGCATCGCGTGATGATTACACCTAAACACTATGAAAAGGGAATGTATGGTTTAACATAAATTTTAATATGATCAAAAAGTATAACTTGCTTTGGAATTCTTAGGGGGTCATTCCGGGAGGCGTTCGCAAGCACTAAGCAGCGCTGTTTTCTGTTCTCCTTTTGCTCTCTTCGTTGTTATTTTGTGTATTTGACGCCAGCGTCAATGGTTTCCAAAGAAACTGCGCCTGCAGAGCGCCCGACTGAGGGCAGGCGTACGGTTTGAAAATTTGTTGGTAGTTTATGTGCTTTCCAGGCGCTTACAGCTGTTTTGGCGTACAGATTTCTGACGGTAACAAAAAATTGTAGTGTAGAACAAACAGAAAATAATAGACGCACAAAAATCGAAGGAAATGTCAAACTGAGCAGAGCCTTGCCAACGCCTACTGCGTGTACGCTAAAATACGAGCGCCTCCCGGAATGACCCCTTAGACTTTTAAAGGTTAATTTCACCCTTTTGGTCGGAAGCCCAGATACCTTATCTTTCCTCACAAACCAATATAATCAATCTATTTATTTTTTTTAAAAATTATTATTTTTTTTTTTTATTTTTCTTGATTTCTCGAATATCCAGTAAATGCAATGGAAACTCTTCTTTTATGATAAATGTGAATTAGTATTTTTATTTTCCCTCACAAACCTGTACACATTGAGTACAGCAATGGGCGAATTTATATTTTTAAGAATTTCATCGTCAGACATGTCTATTGGTATGTCGTAAATTATGCCAGTTTTCGACATGAAGTACACCTACTTAATTTTCTTTTACTTAACTACTTATAAGTAGTGGTTGAATTCTGAATTCAACTTGACAAGTAAAATACTTTCCAATGTTACGCGATTTTTCCTCGGAAAATAGCAACGTCACGAGGAAAAGGCTCTTCCGATTGCAACCTAGAACAGAGTCTATTTTTATTTCGACTGTAGACTTCTTCATTAAAACGTATGCATAGTGGGTGTTATTCTTCTGTTTTTAATTAATAAATGGACATGTACCTGTATTGGTAGATTACCAACGTAAATGTTGGTAAGACTGTTGTTGTGTTCGCGAGGGGGAGCCACAAAATTAAACACCACGGACACTTGCTTTAGTTTCATTTCTTACTTTCTTATTGTCTTTTAAATGGCTTAAAAAGTTCTCCACGATTTCAGGGTTGATCATCCGGAAATCTTTTAACAATCTGTATCTTTAACAATCTATAAACGTAGTAAACGCTTCTTCTGTTCCACGATCGATCTAGCTTTTAATCGATCGGCTTTTTATTTGCGGATGCAGCTTCGTTAACCCTTTCACTACCAATTTTTTTTTTCCAAATAACTGTGATAAGTAAATGCAGACCGGTCTAAAAGTTATAAAAAAAAAACAAAAAATCTTTTTTCCAATTGGAAGTATTTTTTTTATTCAAAAATATCCTGGGATATTATGTCCCAATGGAACTATTACGTGGGATAATTGATCCCAACGGTATACTTCTGCATATTAAATTAGTTACACAGTTTGTAAAAATAGAAAATTTCTTAACTATTTATTTAACTGAAATCTTTTATTTATGTAAAATAATAATAATAATAACAAAATGGAATATTCAAATACTAACTAATAATTATTAGGAATGATAGGGTTTGAAACAAGGCGTGCATAGTGGAATTTCACAAGAAGCACAGATAAAATATGTCCTTTTTTCTTTTTGTTGCTCTGTGCATCGCACACAACGCCTTCTTGATGCAATCTGCACAGGAAGATGGTCGCCTATATTAAGCATTCTTTTCGACCTTTTTGATATCCTTCCAGGACCTGTAGATCTCCGCACAACTTTAGCCTTTTCTCTCCCAATAGATACAAGTTGCTCTGCCAAAGGAGCTAAAAATTTCATCAGAGGGGTTTTTTTGCCATGCAAATCTTGATGGATTATGTGTGCGTTAACTGCTGCACTCATTATTAGCTTAAAAAAAACTTTTTTCCACCATTTGGTAGATTTCCTATTGAAATCATAAGTTCCAACTTTTTGATCGTGGGAGTCAACTCCTCCCATGATGATGTTGTAGCACTTAATAGCTTCTGGGCAACACACTTCAATTTTTGAACCGTCTTTTTGCTTGCGACTTACAGCAGAGATGTTTGGCAAATGACAGTTACTCAAAACAATAACTTCCTTTGAGTCCATCCACCTGGCTGCTATTATGCCCGAGCAGTTAATCTTTATTTCAGCTTCGCTTCGATTTAATTTTTTCTCAAACATTGGCAAATGTTTCCTATTTTTGTTCACCGTGCCAACAGAAGCATACCCGACGTTTTGCATTAACTTTAGTGATGTGAAAAAGCGATCAAATGCTAGCATAACGCCTGGTGATCTGATGCCTTCAGTTAGTTTCAGGACAACTCTTTCACCCAAGGTTCCTTCTTCTGCACCAGATTCTCTCCCAGCGTAAACGTTGAAATCATATACGTATCCAGTAGTGGAATCACAGCGCTGCCATGTTTTTATTCCCCTTTTTGTTGGCTTCAGTGGAAGATATTGCTTCAAAGCTGATCGGCCTTTGAATTTTGTCATCGATTCGTCTATGCTCTGAAATGTACTTTCGCTTCGAATTTTTGGAAATGTCGTCTTGAAACAGTTTACCAACTCTTCTATGTAGTATAACTTAGTACAATTCTTTCGTTTCGCAGGATCATTGAAATACATCTTTGATAGAAGTGTTTGGAAGCGGTTGCGTGACAAAGAGCTTTTTATGAAGTCGTTTCCCAAAGATTTGTTGCAAGACCAATAATCGCTCATATTCGGCAGTTTATTGTAGCACATTACAAAAGTTACTCCCAAAACCAAACTAATTTCCCACTCGTCTGTTGCAGGAATAGATTTGTTTTTTTTTTCTATTTTCAATGCCAATCCGTTTGTTGGTGCATTCAGCGATAAAAATAAATAAGGACTTTGGAAACAACTTTTTAAATATTTCTAATTCACTGGAATCTGTGTTCAGATTTGCTAAAACAGAGACACTCTTAGGAGTTTGCATTTCAAATTTTGGTTTGAAAAATGCTGTTGGAATTCCCCAAATTATGGATTCATTGTCTGAATTTTCATTCAAATTTGGCTCAAATGCTGGAATTGGTCCATTGTCATCACTGGCATCATCAAATTCCTCTTCTGAATTTTCCCCATGATTTGAGTATTCTGATCCAGAGTCCTCAAAATCAGTGGAACTTGCGGAACTACTATGCACATCGTCATCTTCGCTTACAAGTTCAAGCATCAATTGCTCTATTTCGTCTTCTCTAAGCCTACGTTTCATTCTGAAATAGAATTATTTTATTACCACAGGGACATTATATCCCAAGAAAATTACCATTGGGACAAATGATCCCAATAGTAATTTTTTTTTCAAATTTTATTTAAAAACCATACTTACGTCAAAATAATGATCTTATTAGTACTCAAATTTTAAAATGCACTTATTTCTTATAATGCAGACCGTTCACTATAACAGTAAATTAAATTTTTGCGCAGAAATCTCAAAAAGCGTTCATTCACGTCGAAGCTTTGTAGACGACTAAGGTCATTATTATGATTCTACAAAACTACACGTGATAGGATAACGGTATATTATTTTTTCAGCGCAACGAGAAATGTGAAAAGAACCACTGGGATATTTTTCCGAAGCAATAGCATGTAGGAATAATTTTGCAGAATTTTTTAAAGTTGCTGTGGGATGCATTATCCCCAGGGTAGTGAAAGGGTTAAGTCTCGTCAAAGAGTATTTATTGGGTATTGTGCAAAAAATACCCGTCTCGTGTTTTGTGGCTGGAATAGCGATTGTACAGTGAACAGAGGCGAATAGCGATAAATATATTCATATATATTGAACTATTTTACTATTTACCATTTATATTTCCCTACAAAAATTTGTGTAGTACGTGACTGACGTCCATGTCTTGATCCTTTAGCTTTTAAGATGTCCTAAAGTCTTTGCTTTCTGTTTGTTCAATCCTGCTTCTGCCTTTCTGCGACTTCCGATTCTTCTACAACATCTTCTCCTTCGACTTCCATCTCGGCAGGATTCGAATCCACACACTCCTCCTGCTCCTTCCAGTGGACGTGACTAAAGGTTCCCTTCGCGTCGTGGGGCGAGTAATACTCCATCAACTGCCTGCCCCAGCGAATCTCCATTTCCCGGCGCGTGGTTATTGGGATAGCGTCGCTGTTGTACCTGCCGAAGTATACCTGAAATCTCAAACAGAGCCCACATCATCGCAGTGTTTTACTTACCGCTCCGACGAACCCAAAAGCTTCTTCTCCTTCGTCTTCGCTGTCTTCTCGTCAAGCTTCGCTGGCATCATGAAGCTGCTGTTCACCGTCGGCAGCTTGGCTATTTTAGGGAAGTTCGGAGTTTCCCGGAAAACATCTGCAAGGGAGTTAAATTCGTCAGAATTTCTGCCTTTCGTGGCATCGCTTTTTTAACGAGTCTGCGCTTCAGTTCGGTGAATTGTTTTGATTTGGTGATGAAACCACCGCGTAATAAAGCTTCACCACGTTCCTTTTCCGCGTGCAAACGCCAGCGACGATGTAAAAAAACAACGTTGAAAACTACTTGCGTGTTCTTCTTGAAGTAGAAGAACCGATCGGGTGCTTCTTGTCCCGTCTTCTGCGTCAGATCAACGTCTTTGAAAAATAGCAAAATATAATAGAAGCAATCGTAATGGCAAAGAATCGCCAGGACTAGTGCTACGATCCAAAACCCGCTGACGAATTTCTTCAAGCGTTTCCAGCGAACCTCAAAAACGCTGTCCCGTCGATTATTCTCCATTTTATTTTCAGTAAATAAAATCCGTTTATTAAACAATTTTAGCAGCACAATTTTACAATTGAGAGAATATTTTCTTCGTTTTTTGGCGACGAAGCACATTTAATTTGAATCGTCGAATTTATTTCTTATTTTAGATATTATAATCTCTATGCTTTGACTTTATATGAGCTTTTGTTTATGTTGTCTGGGTTTATGGTAATATGGGCGTTTGAGTATTGGGAATAGTCTTTGCATTGTAGATGCAGATGATTATTGACCTACCACGTTGAATCAGTGTTAAAATGAAAGACCTGAAGGCTTTGGCTGATCGTCAGAATCTGACTCTCCTTATTTTGGTGACTATCTTTTATACTACTTTACAATCATATTTTGTCACTTAGTTCCCTACTACAGAATTGGAAGAATTTGATAAGGATGGTCCCATGGTGAGTCTGGAATTCATCGGAGTAAAATTTGTGGACTTAGCTTAGCTTTTTGCGAATCTGAACATATTCTTGCGAAGGGCTCAATGCCGACGTAAGTCGAGATTAATCTTACACACTTAGTGTCTTTCCATAAAACATTGCTGATGCAGACACCAAGAGGTGAGCCCACACACTCAGCTGAAAATCCTCTTGATTCGCGTTTGATAGAATTTTCCGTTGGAAGTTTGCAGTTCGGAACTCGATTCGATTCCTATTGCCGGTTAGAGCGTTAAATCACCACACAAATACTAAAGGAAATTAGTCACAGCAATTTGCAGTAAAATTAAGGTCAAACTAAATTTTTCAATATGAATTTTTAAATTCTCAACGTAAAAAAACACACCGAACGAATTTTGTTGCTGTCAAAATTAGAAATAGCCCGACAACAAGATTGCAACATTGCAATTTTTCGATTGCTTTTTTTTCTGTGGGGAAAACTGTCAACCGAGAAAAATGAGAGCGGATGAAGCCTTATTTGTAGCAATTTTAAAAATTGCTGTCAACGAGGGTAAATTTCAATTAAAACAGGGTTTTGTGCGACGTAATAAAAAAGTATGCACGTTTTGGAGTGAAAAAGATCCACTTATATTCAAAAAAGGAGCTTTGCAGTAAAATAATTGCACAAAGCCACTCTTTAGTACTGTTGGGGTGGAAGAAAAGAAAGAAAGAGGTGTGAGGTTAAGTTGGGAAAAAATAGTGGAAAGAAAACTGCACTCACCGATGATGGATTGATGGGTGTCGAAACGGTTGTGGCGTCGTCTGTCGATTAGGTGATCGAGTTGATGAAGGTGGCAGAGAGTTTCTGCGGTGGCGAGTTGGTGATGATGGCAGAGAGTTTCTGCTTTGGCGAGTTGATGATAATGGCAGAGTTTCTGCGGTGGCGAGTTGATGCTGATGATAATCGATGCTTGATGATGATGGATTTTTTGGTGCTGAAAAAGCGCACGAGCAAAGATGTAAGGTTGATTGAAGATGTCGAAAGTATAACAAGTTGTGTAGGTTGGTGGTTGAAAATGTTGAAAAGATTTTGTGTTGCTGCTCGGACGGCCGGGAAAGGGGCAGTGCTGCCAGAGCGAATGAATTTCCTCGGGTGCGGGAAACACATTCGCTCCTAGAGGGCGGCAGGGGTTTGGCGTGAACAAGTACTAAAACACGAATACATCACTATGGAAACTATTTGCGAGATTGCTGTCAAAAAGATTGCAATGTAACATAGCAACAAATAAAAAATTGTTGAGAGTAAAAATATTCCAATTTGTAGCAATCAAAAAATTGCAATGTAACATGTAACTTTATAAAATTCAACTCAGTTGAATTTCAGTTCTTCTGCACTTAACAATAACAATTAGAAACTTTCGACTGCTCTTTCGCTCTTGGAAGCCTTTCGAAGAAAAAGTATGAGGGCGTGTTAATGAAAAGGAAAAACATTGTGGTTGTGTGCGCCACTGAGTTACCCAGCGGGAAAAAACACTCCAAAAGGCCTTTTTGAGCATCCCCAATTCAGCAGAAAGCGCTGACGTCCCTAATGACACTCCATTGTACTTTAAACATTGCATGTCATTGCAAGTCAGTACTCCTTTTTTTGTGTTCTAAAGTAAGGCTGGTCAGCAGCTCTTACCACGTGAATCCCACCCACCCTCCATCAAATTTAAATTTAAAAATGACTTTTAAAATTCATTGAATAGTGTTAATGAAATGTATTACTATGAAATGTAACGGTAGAACTGTTAATCGATTAATTGATGTTCACATTGTTGCCTAATGTTTTTCTGTACAATCTGTCTTTGAAGGTCCGAAACCCCGCTTCATAGTAGCTTCGCACTCGCTGTAGCCGAAAGTGTCCGTTTTTGCTGCATTTTAAGAATCGCTTATGTTATTTTGAATACTTGCAAATTGGCTAATTTTGCTTACTGGGAACATGTTTACTAAACAGTTTTGAATTTTTAATTGGAAGTTTGCTATGAACTCCATCCCAGTTTTTTCCAGAAGAAAGCTTTCAGCAAAGAAGTATTGTAGAGACTTTTCGACGATGCCAGATCCAAATATGTGGCGTATATATTTTTTTCTGCATACTAATTTAAACATACATCAAAAAGTTGAGACTTTGAACGCACCAACTCATTTTTCCAAAACTGTCTGTAGTTTTTCTTCGAATTCGCTTTTTCTTTTATTGGGAAAAACTGTAGCCTCGGCGTACGCGGGAACGCGACTGCACACAGCTTCTAAAAAAAAAAGTATTTTGAGCCACACTTGCTGAAATTTTCCACAGCTCTGCCTTCATAAGCTTGTTATCAATATCTTAAAAGTAATAACTGTAATAATAATAATGACTGAATGTTTTCAATTAACTTTACGTGCAAAGTATTCGTAATTCGTAGTTACTTACCGAACTGAATTAGCTTTCTTTTAAAAAAACTTATGTCCGCCATTTCATTTGTAGCCTCAAACATCGAAACATTCGCTTAATTTGGACTAATTTTCAGTACTTTGTACGAAACAAAGTGCGCTACTGAATATAGATTCAAACATCCCTGAAATAATGTTTTTGTAAATTTCATTGTGGTCGAACTTCGATTATTTTTTGATTCACCGGTGACCAAGAATCTGAATGTTACGGCCAACTGCTCTTTTGGGCTAATTCTCTTCCGGAAGTTAGTGTCTTTTTTAACAATATCTTCCTTACTTAAATTGAACACAATGTCAAATTCTTCGTCCGACATTCTCAAATAATTTTTGTAAGAAGAAATATCTTCGACTACCAATTGGCGAAGGAATCCAAAAGAGCCATTCTGGATTCTACTTAAACGCCACGATTTCACCCGGCATGACCTATTTTTGCCATTACTTATGGCCAGAAATATTATTTTGGGAAACTTGCGCACAATACTACGAGTTTCGTTATTCCAAAACGTCACACTATTTACGTAATTTACCGCCAAAGCTATCAATTTATTAACAGAATTTACTGTATCCATAATACTGGTACCAAGTCAAGTATTACGAGAGACGATCGCAATTGAAAACTGAGTGGTAACGCAGTAAAAATTCTCGAGACTCTGACTCCTCGGTCTGACCTAGCAGTTGAGAGTCAACATGAATACGCATGCAAAATTAAGTGACTTCCGTTAAATCTCCTTGGTGTGAATTCCGCCAAACTGGCTGAAATATTATAAAATTTTCTAATACATGATTTTTTTTGAGGGCATACGCCTCTTTTCGCGCTACACAGTCTTTCTGAGTCGGAGGATGTTGTCCTTGGCAGTTTTTGCACCTGATCGGAAGACAAATACCTTCGTTGTCGTGAACTTGAAAACATTGCCGGCAGAGATCAAATTTCTGCTTGCATTGCATCGCGTGATGATTACACCTAAACACTATGAAAAGGGAATGTATGGTTTAACATAAATTTTAATATGATCAAAAAGTATAACTTGCTTTGGAATTCTTAGGGGGTCATTCCGGGAGGCGTTCGCAAGCACTAAGCAGCGCTGTTTTCTGTTCTCCTTTTGCTCTCTTCGTTGTTATTTTGTGTATTTGACGCCAGCGTCAATGGTTTCCAAAGAAACTGCGCCTGCAGAGCGCCCGACTGAGGGCAGGCGTACGGTTTGAAAATTTGTTGGTAGTTTATGTGCTTTCCAGGCGCTTACAGCTGTTTTGGCGTACAGATTTCTGACGGTAACAAAAAGTTGTAGTGTAGAACAAACAGAAAATAATAGACGCACAAAAATCGAAGGAAATGTCAAACTGAGCAGAGCCTTGACAACGCCTACTGCGTGTACGCTAAAATACGAGCGCCTCCCGGAATGACCCCTTATACTTTTAAAGGTTAATTTCACCCTTTTGGTCGGAAGCCCAGATACCTTATCTTTCCTCACAAACCAATATAATCAATCTATTTATTTTTTTTAAAAATTATTATTTTTTTTTTTTATTTTTCTTGATTTCTCGAATATCCAGTAAATGCAATGGAAACTCTTCTTTTATGATAAATGTGAATTAGTATTTTTATTTTCCCTCACAAACCTGTACACATTGAGTACAGCAATGGGCGAATTTATATTTTTAAGAATTTCATCGTCAGACATGTCTATTGGTATGTCGTAAATTATGCCAGTTTTCGACATGAAGTACACCTACTTAATTTTCTTTTACTTAACTACTTATAAGTAGTGGTTGAATTCTGAATTCAACTTGACAAGTAAAATACTTTCCAATGTTACGCGATTTTTCCTCGGAAAATAGCAACGTCACGAGGAAAAGGCTCTTCCGATTGCAACCTAGAACAGTCTATTTTTATTTCGACTGTAGACTTCTTCATTAAAACGTATGCATAGTGGGTGTTATTCTTCTGTTTTTAATTAATAAATGGACATGTATCTGTATTGGTAGATTACCAACGTAAATGTTGGTAAGACTGTTGTTGTGTTCGCGAGGGGGAGCCACAAAATTAAACACCACGCACACTTTTCACTTACTTTTATTTATATATCTGTACTTGACCGAGCACCGGTCTTTACAATAACTTCTTATCAACTGACTTAAAATTAATCATTAGCTTTTACATTAACTTTGGCGTCGACAGGTGACGCCGCTGAAGTAGGTCAGTTATTTGTATGACGCAATCTCAAAACTTCTTAATTCGCGAAATTAATATTTTAGTGATATTAATTTCGCAATCGGATGTTCTACATTTCCTAAGTAGAACTTTTATGTTCCGCATTGCATTTTTGCTTTAGTTTCATTTCTTACTTTCTTATTGTCTTTTAAATGGCTTAAAAAGTTCTCCACGATTTCAGGGTTGATCATCAGGAAATCTTTTAACTATCTGTATCTTTAACAATCTATAAACGTAGTAAACGCTTCTTCTGCTCCACGATCGATCGAGCTTTTAATCGATCGGCTTTTTATTTGCGGATGCAGCTTCGTTAAGTCTCGTACAAGAGTATTTATTGGGTATTGTGCAAAAAATACCCGTCTCGTGTTTTGTGGCTGGAATAGCGATTGTACAGTGAACAGAGGCGAATAGCGATGGATATATTCATATATATTGAACTATTTTACTATTTACCATTTATATTTCCCTACAAAAATTTGTGTAGTACGTGACTGACGTCCATGTCTTGATCCTTTAGCTTTTAAGATGTCCTAAAGTCTTTGCTTTCTGTTTGTTCAATCCTGCTTCTGCCTTTCTGCGACTTCCGATTCTTCTACAACATCTTCTCCTTCGACTTCCATCTCGGCAGGATTCGAATCCACACACTCCTCCTGCTCCTTCCAGTGGACGTGACTAAAGGTTCCCTTGGCGTCGTGGGGCGAGTAACACTCTGTGGTGCTAACGAATGTATTTAATTAGCTACACACTGCATTAATAAAACTCGATAAATTAATGCTAAGATATTGAAATTTTATTTACTAAATTTAAGTAATATTCACATAAAAATATTTTTAACCGCTGAGGTCGTGAGGTATGCGTCTGATCCCGGAGCGAATATTTCAACGATTGATTCCATAAACTTGGAATAAAGTTCCAAAAGCTTTGCCAAAGCAAAGCGCCGAGTAAGTATTTTAATACGGCGTACGCGGACACCACTAATACGCTTGCACCGATCACGTATCGCAACATAATTGCTTCATAATGAAGCGCTGCGGCGAAGCTTATTTATATACCTCTAATTTGTTGCCAGCGCCGGCAGCAAGCGGGCGGCGGCACTTTGCATCGTCAACAGCTCTGTTGGTTAGCTACTCCAACGGGCACTGCTACGTAAACAAATTCACACGCTGAGTCGAATCGTATCGACTTTCGCTACATTGTTGAGTTAATGTACCGATTGGAATTTTGAGAATCCGGTACGGCGACGAGTCGGCGCGTAAGACGACCACCGGGATCGGATCGCACTTACAAAGTTTCAATTCTCATAAATTAATACAATGACCCAATCGTATAATTGGGACGCCACAACTCCATCAACTGCCTGCCCCAGCGAATCTCCATTTCCCGGCGCGTGGTTATTGGGATAGCGTCGCTGTTGTACCTGCCGAAGTATACCTGAAATCTCAAACAGAGCCCACATCATCGCAGTGTTTTACTTACCGCTCCGACGAACCCAAAAGCTTCTTCTCCTTCGTCTTCGCTGTCTTCTCGTCAAGCTTCGCTGGCATCATGAAGCTGCTGTTCACCGTCGGCAGCTTGGCTATTTTAGGGAAGTTCGGAGTTTCCCGGAAAACATCTGCAAGGGAGTTAAATTCGTCAGAATTTCTGCCTTTCGTGGCATCGCTTTTTTAACGAGTCTGCGCTTCAGTTCGGTGAATTGTTTTGATTTGGTGATGAAACCACCGCGTAATAAAGCTTCACCACGTTCCTTTTCCGCGTGCAAACGCCAGCGACGATGTGAAAAAACAACGTTGAAAACTACTTGCGTGTTCTTCTTGAAGTAGAAGAACCGATCGGGTGCTTCTTGTCCCGTCTTCTGCGTCAGATCAACGTCTTTGAAAAATAGCAAAATATAATAGAAGCAATCGTAATGGCAAAGAATTGCCAGGACTAGTGCTACGATCCAAACGCGCTGACGAATTTCTTCAAGCGTTTCCAGCAAACCTCAAAAACGCTGTCCCGTCGATTATTCTCCATTTTATTTTCGGTAAATAAAATCCGTTTATTAAACAATTTGAGCAGCACAATTTTACAATTGAGAGAATATTTTCTTCGTTTTTTGGCGATGAAGCACATTTAATTTGAATCGTCGAATTTATTTCTTATTTTAGATATTATAATCTCTATGCTTTGACTTTATATGAGCTTTTGTTTATGTTGTCTGGGTTTATTGTAATATGGGCGTTTGAGTATTGGGAATAGTCTTTGCATTGTAGATGCAGATGATTATTGACCTACCACGTTGAATCAGTGTTAAAATGAAAGACCTGAAGGCTTTGGCTGATCGTCAGACTCTGACTCTCCTTATTTTGGTGACTATCTTTTATACTACTTTACAATCATATTTTGTCACCAATTTATCGCAATATAATCAATCTATTTATTTTTTTTAAAAATTATTATTTTTTTTTTTTATTTTTCTTGATTTCTCGAATATCCAGTAAATGCAATGGAAACTCTTCTTTTATGATAAATGTGAATTAGTATTTTTATTTTCCCTCACAAACCTGTACACATTGAGTACAGCAATGGGCGAATTTATATTTTTAAGAATTTCATCGTCAGACATGTCTATTGGTATGTTGTAAATTATGCCAGTTTTCGACATGAAGTACACCTACTTAATTTTCTTTTACTTAACTACTTATATAAGTAGTGGTTGAATTCTGAATTCAACTTGACAAGTAAAATACTTTCCAATGTTACGCGATTTTTTCTCGGAAAATAGCAACGTCACGAGGAAAAGGCTCTTCCGATTGCAACCTAGAACAGAGTCTATTTTTATTTCGACTGTAGACTTCTTCATTAAAACGTATGCGTAGTGGGTGTTATTCTTCTGTTTTTAATTAATAAATGGACATGTACCTGTATTGGTAGATTACCAACGTAAATGTTGGTAAGACTGTTGTTGTGTTCGCGAGGGGGAGCCACAAAATTAAACACCACGGACACTTGCTTTAGTTTCATTTCTTACTTTCTTATTGTCTTTTAAATGGCTTAAAAAGTTCTCCACGATTTCAGGGTTGATCATCAGGAAATCTTTTAACAATCTGTATCTTTAACAATCTATAAACGTAGTAAACGCTTCTTCTGCTCCACGATCGATCGAGCTTTTAATCGATCGGCTTTTTATTTGCGGATGCAGCTTCGTTAAGTCTCGTCAAAGAGTATTTATTGGGTATTGTGCAAAAAATTCCCGTCTCATGTTTTGTGGCTGGAATAGCGATTGTACAGTGAACAGAGGCGAATAGCGATGGATATATTCATATATATTGAACTATTTTACTATTTACCATTTATATTTCCCTACAAAAATTTGTGTAGTACGTGACTGACGTCCATGTCTTGATCCTTTAGCTTTTAAGATGTCCTAAAGTCTTTGCTTTCTGTTTGTTCAATCCTGCTTCTGCCTTTCTGCGACTTCCGATTCTTCTACAACATCTTCTCCTTCGACTTCCATCTCGGCAGGATTCGAATCCACACACTCCTCCTGCTCCTTCCAGTGGACGTGACTAAAGGTTCCCTTGGCGTCGTGGGGCGAGTAACACTCCATCAACTGCCTGCCCCAGCGAATCTCCATTTCCCGGCGCGTGGTTATTGGGATAGCGTCGCTGTTGTACCTGCCGAAGTATACCTGAAATGAACCTGACGAACCCAAAAGCTTCTTCTCCTTCGTCTTCGCTGTCTTCTCGTCAAGCTTCGCTGGCATCATGAAGCTGCTGTTCACCGTCGGCAGCTTGGCTATTTTAGGGAAGTTCGGAGTTTCCCGGAAAACATCTGCAAGGGAGTTAAATTCGTCAGAATTTCTGCCTTTCGTGGCATCGCTTTTTTAACGAGTCTGCGCTTCAGTTCGGTGAATTGTTTTGATTTGGTGATGAAACCACCGCGTAATAAAGCTTCACCACGTTCATTTTCCGCGTGCAAACGCCAGCGACGATGTAAAAAAACAACGTTGAAAACTACTTGCGTGTTCTTCTTGAAGTAGAAGAACCGATCGGGTGCTTCTTGTCCCGTCTTCTGCGTCAGATCAACGTCTTTGAAAAATAGCAAAATATAATAGAAGCAATCGTAATGGCAAAGAATTGCCAGCACTAGTGCTACGATCCGAACCCGCTGACGAATTTCTTCAAGCGTTTCCAGCAAACCTCAAAAACGCTGTCCCGTCGATTATTCTCCATTTTATTTTCGGTAAATAAAATCCGTTTATTAAACAATTTTAGCAGCACAATTTTACAATTGAGAGAATATTTTCTTCGTTTTTTGGCGATGAAGCACATTTAATTTGAATCGTCGAATTTATTTCTTATTTTAGATATTATAATCTCTATGCTTTGACTTTATATGAGCTTTTGTTTATGTTGTCTGGGTTTATGGTAATATGGGCGTTTGAGTATTGGGAATAGTCTTTGCATTGTAGATGCAGATGATTATTGACCTACCACGTTGAATCAGTGTTAAAATGAAAGACCTGAAGGCTTTGGCTGATCGTCAGACTCTGACTCTCCTTATTTTGGTGACTATCTTTTATACTACTTTACAATCATATTTTGTCACTTAGTTCCCTACTACAGAATTGGAAGAATTTGATAAGGATGGTCCCATGGTGAGTCTGGAATTCATCGGAGTATAATTTGTGGACTTAGCTTTTTGCGAATCTGAACATATTCTTGCGAAGGGCTCAATGCCGACGTAAGTCGAGATTAATCTTACACACTTAGTGTCTTTCCATAAAACATTGCTGATGCAGACACCAAGAGGTGAGCCCACACACTCAGCTGAAAATCCTCTTGATTCGCGTTTGATAGAATTTTCCGTTGGAAGTTTGCAGTTCGGAACTCGATTCGATTCCTATTGCCGGTTAGAGCGTTAAATCACCACTTAAATCCTAAAGGAAAATAGTCACAGCAATTTGCAGTAAAATTAAGGTCAAATTAAATTTTTCAATATGAATTTTTAAATTCTCAACGTAAAAAAACACACCGAACGAATTTTGTTGCTGTCAAAATTAGAAATAGCCCGACAACAAGATTGCAACATTGCAATTTTTCGATTGCTTTTTGTTTTCTGTGGGGAAAACTGTCAACCGAGAAAAATGAGAGCGGATGAAGCCTTATTTGTAGCAATTTTAAAAACTGCTGTCAACGAGGGTAAATTTCAATTAAAACAGGGTTTTGTGCGACGTAATAAAAAAGTATGCACGTTTTGGAGTGAAAAAGATCCACTTATATTCAAAAAAGGAGCTTTGCAGTAAAATAATTGCACAAAGCCACTCTTTAGTGTAACGAACTTCGGTTAGCCGAGATAATCTCAGCGGATGTCCAGGGTTCGAATTACAAGACCTGAGGTTCTATGGTACAAGGATTCGTTTATTTGAACTTGTTTCGCTTATTTTCGTATTTACAATATATTGATATTTAAAATTACAATGCGTGTTTTACTGTTAAGTACTGGTAATATTAATAGTAATAGTAATGATGTAGTGTCTTCGTGGTCGTTCGGGCTCCGCTGGTGGGCGTACGCGCAACAGACGCAGCGGAGTTTGGTCGTTAGTTGGTAACAGCGACTTATTGAAGGGCTTTCGCTCGCAAATCAATAAGTTTCGATGCTGATCGCTGATGGGCTTACGCACAACAGATGCAGCGATGCGAAGTATAGTTGTCTAAAACACTTTATTGAAGGGCTTACGCACGCAAATCAATAAATGTTGGTGCTGATCGCTGATGGGCTTACGCACAACAGATGCAGCGATACGAAGTGTAGTTGTCTAAAACACTTTATTGAAGGGCTTACGCACGCAAATCAATAAATGTTGGTGCTGATCGCTGATGGGCTTACGCACAACAGATGCAGCGATACGAAGTGTAATCGTCAAAGGCACTTTATTGAAGGGCTTACGCACGCAAATCAATAAATGTTGGTGTTGATCGCTGATGGGCTTACGCACAACAGATGCAGCGATACGAAGTGTAATCGTCAAAGGCACTTTATTGAAGGGCTTACGCACGCAAATCAATAAGTTTTGTATATGTATTGTAGGTCTTCCTTGTGACTGTCTTTTATGAGAATTCTCTGCTCACTATTCACTGTTTTAAAGTATACTCTGGTTCTCTGCTGGGATTTAACTCTGCACTTCACGAAGTCTTGGCTCAAACTCAACTGAATCCTGTTGCTTGGTTGTTCGTTCTTTTATAGACCACTTTTCCTTACTTCCGTTATACATTTTCCGCTATGATCTGGCGTTGTCTCGTTTGTTCGAAAACAAGTTCCCGTTCTCCGCTATGTGCGATTATTTAGTTCGTCAACACGTTTATGTTGTTCCTGTCTGTCCTGTCCGTGTTTTCGTGTGACCTTGTATGCTCTCGTGTTGTTCACCTTTTCTGTTTCTTCTGCTTTGACCTTGTTTCGTGTCACTCAACTTCGCGGTCACCGTTGCTTGTTTGCTTCAAACCTTTATTTCTTATGTTAGTCCGTTATGTTAATTGTTATCGAACTATTCTTAATTACTGTTAATGACTTATACAGAGTGATTATCATTCGCAATATTAACATTAATTAACTAATTAATAATAAATTGTTAATAAAATAGTCATAATGTATTTCAACAAGTTTATTGTTCCAATTCATTCTATATTACTAGTTACTAGTTACTAGTTTTCTCACTTTGTTTAATATATATATACATGTCTATCATTTTTGTGATTAAACTCACTCCGTGTTGTGCGATAATTTCCCTGCTGCGGGAAATAATCGTCACATTAGTACTGTTGGGGTGAGAGAAAAGAAAGAAAGAGGTGTGAGGTTAAGTTGGGAAAAAATAGTGGAAAGAAAACTGCACTCACCGATGATGGGTGTCGAAACGGTTGTGGCGTCGTCTGTCGATTAGGTGATCGAGTTGATGAAGGTGGCAGAGAGTTTCTGCGGTGGCGAGTTGGTGATGATGGCAGAGAGTTTCTGCGGTGGCGAGTTGATGATAATGGCAGAGTTTCTGCGGTGGCGAGTTGATGCTGATGATAATCGATGCTTGATGATGATGGATTTTTGGTGTTGAAAAAGCGCACGAGCAAAGATGCAAGGTTGATTCAAGATGTCGAAAGTATAACAAGTTGTGTAGGTTGGTGGTTGAAGATGTTGAAAAGATTTTGTGTTGCTGCTCGGACGGCCGGGAAAGGGGCAGTGCTGCCAGAGCGAATGAATTTCCTCGGGTGCGGGAAACACATTCGCTCCTAGAGGGCGGCAGGGGTTTGGCGTGAACAAGTACTAAAACACGAATACATCACTATGGAAACTATTTGCGAGATTGCTGTCAAAAAGATTGCAATGTAACATAGCAACAAATAAAAAATTGTTGAGAGTAAAAATATTCCAATTTGTAGCAATCAAAAAATTGCAATGTAACATGTAACTTTATAAAATTCAACTCAGTTGAATTTCAGTTCTTCTGCACTTAACAATAACAATTAGAAACTTTCGACTGCTCTTTCGCTCTTGGAAGCCTTTCGAAGAAAAAGTATGAGGGTGTGTTAATGAAAAGGAAAAACATTGTGGTTGTGTGCGCCACTCAGTTAACCAGCGGGAAAAAACACTCCAAAAGGCCTTTTTGAGCATCCCTAATTCAGCAGAAAGCGCTGACGTCCCTAATGACACTCCATTGTACTTTAAACATTGCATGTCATTGCAAGTCAGTACTCCTTTTGTGTTCTAAAGTAAGGCTGGTCAGCAGCTCTTACCACGTGAATCCCACCCACCCCCCATCAAATTTAAATTTAAAAATGACTTTTAAAATTCATTGAATAGTGTTAATGAAATGTATTACTATGAAATGTAACGGTAGAACTGTTAATCGATTAATTGATGTTCACATTGTTGCCTAATGTTTTTCTGTACAATCTGTCTTTGAAGGTCCGAAACCCCGCTTCATAGTAGCTTCGCACTCGCTGTAGCCGAAAGTGTCCGTTTTTGCTGCATTTTAAGAATCGCTTATGTTATTTTGAATACTTGCAAATTGGCTAATTTTGCTTACTGGGAACATGTTTACTAAACAGTTTTGAATTTTTAATTGGAAGTTTGCTATGAACTCCATCCCATTTTTTTTCCAGAAGAAAGCTTTCAGCAAAGAAGTATTGTAGAGACTTTTCGACGATGCCAGATCCAAATATGTGGCGTATATATTTTTTCTGCATACTAATTTAAACATACATCAAAAAGTTGAGACTTTGAACGCACCAACTCCTTTTTTCCAAAACTGTCTGTAGTTTTTCTTCGAATTCGCTTTTTCTTTTATTGGGAAAAACTGTAGCCTCGTCGTCTGCGGGAACGCGACTGCACACAGCTGTTAAATTGAACACAATGTCAAATTCTTCATCCGACATTCTCAAATAATTTTTGTAAGAAGAAATATCTTCGACTACCAATTGGCGAAGGAATCCAAAAGAGCCATTCTGGATTCTACTTAAACGCCACGATTTCACCCGGCATGACCTATTTTTGCCATTACTTATGGCCAGAAATATTATTTTGCAAAACTTGCGCACAATACTACGAGTTTCGTTATTCCAAAACGTCACACTATTTACGTAATTTACCGCCAAAGCTATCAATTTATTAAAAGAATTTACTGTATCCATAATACTGGTACCAAGTCAAGTATTACGAGAGACGATCGCAATTGAAAACTGAGTGGTAACGCAGTAAAAATTCTCGAGACTCTGACTCCTCGGTGTGACCTAGCAGTTGAGAGTCAACATGAATACGCATGCAAAATTAAGTGACTTCCGTTAAATCTCCTTGGTGTGAATTCCGCCAAACTGGCTGAAATATTATAAATTTTTCTAATACATGATTTTTTTTGAGGGCATACGCCTCTTTTCGCGCTACACAGTCTTTCTGAGTCGGAGGATGTTGTCCTTGGCAGTTTTTGCACCTGATCGGAAGACAAATACCTTCGTTGTCGTGAACTTGAAAACATTGCCGGCAGAGATCAAATTTCTGCTTGCATTGCATCGCGTGATGATTACACCTAAACACTATGAAAAGGGAATGTATGGTTTAACATAAATTTTAATATGATCAAAAAGTATAACTTGCTTTGGAATTCTTAGGGGGTCATTCCGGGAGGCGTTCGCAAGCACTAAGCAGCGCTGTTTTCTGTTCTCCTTTTGCTCTTTTCGTTGTTATTTTGTGTATTTGACGCCAGCGTCAATGGTTTCCAAAGAAACTGCGCCGGCAGAGCGCCCGACTGAGGGCAGGCGTACGGTTTGAAAATTTCATTTCATTTCATTTCATTTATTTATTTCCTATTCATTATACTCCAAGACTAAGAGTCTTATAAGCTGTATAATACAATTACATGGAATGAAGAATATTACTTATGCATTATAGTTAAATTAAATTAAATTAGTTTAGTTTAAATTCAGTTTGATATTTCATTATACACATTATAATAAGCTGAAAAATAAGGTGAATAAGTAGAATAATAGTAGAAAGTAAAAGAAGTCCAGACAGAAACATCAGAAACTCAAAAAAATAACAGTTGTAAGAAAATCATAGAAAAGAAGAAATCATGGAAGAGAAAGAAAAATAGAAAAATAACTAGAAAAAATAGCTATCTGTGAGATTGTGCAGGAGTAGAAGAAAAATACTGCAAAATAAGCCTCCTGAACTGCGGCATGCTGGTTAGTTTTCGTAGATGAACAGGCAAGGTGTTCCAAAGCCGAACAGAATAAATAAAAAATTGACGCTCTGAGGCCAGACAGGAATACCGAAATGGCACAATATTAAAAATTCGGTTAGACTGGGTAAAAGTTAACCTTCGATACAAGTAGGATGGCACACCAGACTTAACCAACTTATTGAAAAATATTAAAACACGGTAAGCAAGTAAGTCATTGAAAGAAACACCATATACAGTTTTGCTATGCGTAGATACACTGTCTGTCCGTTTTAACCCAAATATGTATCTCACAATACTATTAAACATCACATTGAGTTTCCGCCTACAAAGTGAATCACAGTTCGCAAATAATTCACAGCCATACAACAGCGACGGCATCAAATACACTTTGGCAAGGAGAAGCCGAATCTTGTACGGTGTATAAAAATGTGCACACCAAAGCACCCGTAGTTTTCGCAATATTTCTATTTATATGATCATTCCACGAAAGCACATTATTAAAGAGTACACCCAAATTATTGGCCTTCTTAACATATTCCAAAGAGCTTCCATTTAGACTTAATGTAGGCAGTGAAGTCAAATCAAATCAAGCATTTACTCTTTTTAGGATTAAGGCACAAACCATTTTTAAGCGCCCACAGGTTAACTTTATCCAACTCTCTATTTAAATTATGTATACACGAGTGAACAGAGTCAATAGAGGACGAAATGATTAATTGTACATCGTCAGCGTACATGTGAACTTTACAACAAGAAAGTACACTCGGTAAGTCATTGATGTATAAAGTGAAAAGCAGAGGACCCAAGACTGAACCTTGAGGAACACCTCGAGCCAAGGTTAACGGTAGTGATATAGCCCCTTTATTACATACCTTTTGCTTACGACTTGAAAGATATGATTTTATAAGGTTCGTAGCAGACAGGGAAAACCCAAATATATTCGACAACTTCGATGCAAGAATTTCATGATCAACCGAGTCGAAAGCCTTGGAGTGATCAAGTAACACTAGAAATGTTAGACGACATTCATCAACATTAACTCTAACTTGCTCCACAACATCACACAAAGCAGTTATGCAGCCATGTCCAGCCCTAAAACCTGATTGGAATTCAGAAATTAATCTGTTTTCCTTACAAAAATCCGAAATTTGAGCACACAAAACACCTTCAAAGGCCTTAGACAAAAATGGAAGTATCGATATTGGTCTGAAATCATTATCTGATTTAGGTATTGGTATAACCTTAGCAGTTTTCCATGCATTATGAAAAACAGAAGTGGTAATAATGGTATTATAAATGTGCGTTATAAATTGTAGCAACCGTGGTAGCAACAGTTTCAAAAAAACTGGATTTATGCCATCAAGTCCGACTGCGTTGGATTTAACTTTCAGTAAACTTTTTAGAACTTCATAACGGTCCACGCATTTGAAATAAAAACTAGCAGTATGAAGGGGACAATTATTTTCGTTTAAATAGCTGTTGGTGTTAACCCGCGCTATACCAATGTTAACAAAGCGGTTATTAAGCTCATCGCAATCAAAGTCCATACCATTAGATGGCAATGCAACATTTTTTATTAAACCAAATGAACGTAATTGCCTCCATGTCTGCTTAGTTTCAGTTGCTGAGGTGAACAAATTAGTATAATACCGACATTTAGCTATTCTAACAGCTTTGATAACTTCTCTCTTGAGCTTAACAAAAACAAAGAAAAACTCGGCAAGTCTGAAACGCTTCCACCGCTTAAACGCAGTGTCACGGCATTTCATCAATTTTTTGATGTTGTTAGTAAACCAAGGCTTATTAGGTTTATACAAGGTCTTCACTTTTTCAGGTACATGCCGATTAAAAAGTGAAACAACATCACTATTAAAAAACTCCAATTGATCATTCACCTCAGCCATCCTATAAATAACATTCCAGTCAACTTTCTCAACGTCCGCCAAAAGAGCAGCATAGTCAATATTTTTAAAACTGCGATAAGTAAAACTCTGAGTACAATACATCAGAGGAAAATTAAAAGTTAGAAACAGCAAGTCATGGTAAGAAAACTGGGGCGCAGAAATCTGGTTGTAAAATAGTATTTTACTTCTTTCATTTACAAAAAATACATCAAGTAAAGTTTTACTAGTAGTGGTGAAATGGGTTGGCATCGTAACATTGACTGGATATAAGGCAACACTTGACATAAGTTCTATAAGGCTATGGTTAATTAATAAATCACAATTTAAATCACCGACTACTATTACATTTTGATAAGCTATTGCCACACTGTCGATAGTTTCAACAAGAAGGTCAATGTTCACCCGATTATTAGGTCGATATGCACAGCCCAACAACAACTTTCCAACTTCAGATGAGATCTCAACAAAAATAAATTCCATATTCGCATCAGGAGGCGATCTGATCCTTAATTTACAACATATGTCTTCCCTTACATAAATCGCTACTCCACCTGCATGCCTCAATCTATCCGCCCTAAATAACTGATAACCATGCAATCGCAGCAATTCATCTGGTTGTGCCACAAAGAACCAAGTTTCAGAGACGCAAATTATATCCATACCTGAAAGTTCAAAGATTAGTCTAAATTCATCAATTTTATTTGTTAAGCTTTGGGCATTGATATGACAAATCTTCAAGCCATTGGCCTGCTTGCCAAAAATACGCACCATAGGGTATACCGAGTTCTCAGAGCTAGAGTTACCGGACATCACTGACAGTAGCTAAGTCACCACGCCTGATAAAAAACACCTCCATGTACCACAGTTTAAGGATGCATACGCATTCAACAATAACATAAGCAACAAGCCACACAAAACTCACAGATAGATAAGCCATAAGGCTAGAATAAAAGCATGAAATGAAAAAATATAGAAAGGTAAGTAGAAGATTGTAGAAACTTATCATAGAAACACTGTTAATTAAAGTACAATATTTCAACAAGTATATAATTACTTTAAATAGCGAGAACATTGGTCTAATAATTTTATTAAAATTATCAAGCACAAATTAAAAACAAGAGAAAGTTTCAATAATAATCATTACATCCTGGCCTCCTGTGCTATAGACTGCAGGGCTTCTAACTCACGTACCACATTCCAGCTACTGTCTTTTTTAGTTTTAATGGCCACATATCCATACCTCGTCAAAACCGCACACAGCGTTCCACAATGCTTTAATTTAACAGCACTGTGCAGAATTTGACGGCACTTGGTTGTCAAACTTTCATTTAAGTGAATTGTACTATTGGATTCCATGCCAACATCCGCTAGACAAAGTTGTCGCTTCTCCCTTCTGCAAAAATCACCCACTGAACGTAATAATTCATTCCTCATAGGAACAGAACAGAATTTAATAATTATATTCACATTCACATTATTAGTTTTGCTCCTGGGACGAAAAATTGAAGTAAGCTCCAGGGGTCGACAACCAACAGTATGGCATAATTTGTTGTAAATTTCATTGAGTTTTTCATCCTTAAGCAGAGAAACACCTTTAAGTACAGCATCCGTAGCAATCTCACGTCGCTCAAACATGTCACATCGATATCGCAGACCATCCAAATCTTTTTTAATATTGGAATCATTGATATTGAAATCCTCGAAAGGTTTTTGCCGCAATTCAACATCTACAATCCGCTTCTGCAAATCATTAAGAGATTTGTCAAGATCATTAAGACGCTGGGAAACACTAGTTTCAATCTTTGTAATTTTTTCAGTAATCTCTCCACGAAAAACTCGCAATTCAGCTGATAATGAACTCATAAGCAGGTCAGCATATTTGGTTAGGTGCTCATCAAGAACTTGTACAGTGAGCAGTTTATCATTATTATTATTATTACTATTATTTGCACCCTTTTTCTTCCCCGCATGTTTTGTGTTAACTAGCCACTGGGAGAGCACAAAGTAAATCAGAAGGCACAGAAGATTGAGTTCTTGTAAAACGCCTATACACAACCGCACTCTCAGGCGAAGAAGTACCGCTATCCATGGCTCAGCAGTGTAATTATTTGTACATAAGAGATGATCAAGGTCACTAGCACAGCAAAAATAATATGTATATAGAAACGGGTTAGCGTTTATATTACAGCATCCGTATATAGCTCAATACAAAAACTAATAACTTTTCAATTTATTTAAAATAAAAACACTAAGCGATAAAACCCGCAGCAGCTCAAGACGACCAGAAAAACACGTCCGCTTACTCTCGCATCTCACTCTAAACTCTGAAAGTTTGAAAATTTCTTGGTAGTTTATGTGCTTTCCAGGCGCTTACAGCTGTTTTGGCGTACAGATTTCTGACGGTAACAAAAAGTTGTAGTGTAGAACAAACAGAAAATAATAGACGCACAAAAATCGAAGGAAATGTCAAACTGAGCAGAGCCTTGCCAACGCCGACTGCGTGTACGCTAAAATACGAGCGCCTCCCGGAATGACCCCTTAGACTTTTAAAGGTTAATTTCACACTTTTGGTCGGAAGCCCAGATACCTTATCTTTCCTCACAAACCTGTACACATTGAGTACAGCAATGGGCGAATTTATATTTTTAAGAATTTCATCGTCAGACATGTCTATTGGTATGTCGTAAATTATGCCAGTTTTCGACATGAAGTACACCTACTTAATTTTTTTTTACTTAACTACTAATAAGTAGTGGTTGAATTCTGAATTCAACTTGACAAGTAAAATACTTTCCAATGTTACGCGATTTTTCCTCGGAAAATAGCAACGTCACGAGGAAAAGGCTCTTCCGATTGCAACCTAGAACAGAGTCTATTTTTATTTCGACTGTAGATTTCTTCATTAAAACGTATGCATAGTGGGTGTTATTCTTCTGTTTTTAATTAATAAATGGACATGTACCTGTATTGGTAGATTACCAACGTAAATGTTGGTAAGACTGTTGTTGTGTTCGCGAGGGGGAGCCACAAAATTAAACACCACGGACACTTTTCATTTACTTTTATTTATATATCTGTACTTGACCGAGCACCGGTCTTTACAATAACTTCTTATCAACTGACTTAAAATTAATCATTAGCTTTTACATTAACTTTGGCGTCGACAGGTGACGCCGCTGAAGTAGGTCAGTTATTTGTATGACGCAATCTCAAAACTTCTTAATTCGCGAAATTAATATTTTAGTGATATTAATTTCGCAATCGGATGATCTACATTTCCTAAGTAGAACTTTTATGTTCCGCATTGCATTTTTGCTTTAGTTTCATTTCTTACTTTCTTATTGTCTTTTAAATGGCTTAAAAAGTTCTCCACGATTTCAGGGTTGATCATCAGGAAATCTTTTAACTATCTGTATCTTTAACAATCTATAAACGTAGTAAACGCTTCTTCTGCTCCACGATCGATCGAGCTTTTAATCGATCGGCTTTTAATTTGCGGATGCAGCTTCGTTAAGTCTCGTCAAAGAGTATGTATTGGGTATTGTGCAAAAAATACCCGTATCGTGTTTTGTGGCTGGAATAGCGATTGTACAGTGAACAGAGGCGAATAGCGATGGATATATTCATATATATTGAACTATTTTACTATTTACCATTTATATTTCCCTACAAAAATTTGTGTAGTACGTGACTGACGTCCATGTCTTGATCCTTTAGCTTTTAAGATGTCCTAAAGTCTTTGCTTTCTGTTTGTTCAATCCTGCTTCTGCCTTTCTGCGACTTCCGATTCTTCTACAACATCTTCTCCTTCGACTTCCATCTCGGCAGGATTCGAATCCACACACTCCTCCTGCTCCTTCCAGTGGACGTGACTAAAGGTTCCCTTGGCGTCGTGGGGCGAGTAACACTCCATCAACTGCCTGCCCCAGCGAATCTCCATTTCCCGGCGAGTGGTTATTGGGATAGCGTCGCTGTTGTACATGCCGAAGTATACCTGAAATGAACCTGACATACCCAAAAGCTTCTTCTCCTTCGTCTTCGCTGTCTTCTCGTCAAGCTTCGCTGGCATCATGAAGCTGCTGTTCACCGTCGGCAGCTTGGCTATTTTAGGGAAGTTCGGAGTTTCCCGGAAAACATCTGCAAGGGAGTTAAATTCGTCAGAATTTCTGCCTTTCGTGGCATCGCTTTTTTAACGAGTCTGCGCTTCAGTTCGGTGAATTGTTTTGATTTGGTGATGAAACCACCGCGTAATAAAGCTTCACCACGTTCCTTTTCCGCGTGCAAACGCCAGCGACGATGTAAAAAAACAACGTTGAAAACTACTTGCGTGTTCTTCTTGAAGTAGAAGAACCGATCGGGTGCTTCTTGTCCCGTCTTCTGCGTCAGATCAACGTCTTTGAAAAATAGCAAAATATAATAGAAGCAATTGTAATGGCAAAGAATTGCCAGACCCGCTGACGAATTTCTTCAAGCGTTTCCAGCAAACCTCAAAAACGCTGTCCCGTCGATTATTCTCCATTTTATTTTCGGTAAATAAAATCCGTTTATTAAACAATTTTAGCAGCACAATTTTACAATTGAGAGAATATTTTCTTCGTTTTTTGGCGATGAAGCACATTTAATTTGAATCGTCGAATTTATTTCTTATTTTAGATATTATAATCTCTATGCTTTGACTTTATATGAGCTTTTGTTTATGTTGTCTGGGTTTATGGTAATATGGGCGTTTGAGTATTGGGAATAGTCTTTGCATTGTAGATGCAGATGATTATTGACCTACCACGTTGAATCAGTGTTAAAATGAAAGACCTGAAGGCTTTGGCTGATCGTCAGACTCTGACTCTCCTTATTTTGGTGACTATCTTTTATACTACTTTACAATCATATTTTGTCACTTAGTTCCCTACTACAGAATTGGAAGAATTTGATAAGGATGGTCCCATGGTGAGTCTGGAATTCATCGGAGTATAATTTGTGGACTTAGCTTTTTGCGAATCTGAACATATTCTTGCGAAGGGCTCAATGCCGACGTAAGTCGAGATTAATCTTACACACTTAGTGTCTTTGCATAAAACATTGCTGATGCAGACACCAAGAGGTGAGCCCACACACTCAGCTGAAAATCCTCTTGATTCGCGTTTGATAGAATTTTCCGTTGGAAGTTTGCAGTTCGGAACTCGATTCGATTCCTATTGCCGGTTAGAGCGTTAAATCACCACTTAAATACTAAAGGAAATTAGTCACAGCCATTTGCAGTAAAATTAAGGTCAAATTAAATTTTTCAATATGAATTTTTAAATTCTCAACGTAAAAAAACACACCGAACGAATTTTGTTGCTGTCAAAATTAGAAATAGCCCGACAACAAGATTGCAACATTGCAATTTTTCGATTGCTTTTTGTTTTCTGTGGGGAAAACTGTCAACCGAGAAAAATGAGAGCGGATGAAGCCTTATTTGTAGCAATTTTAAAAATTGCTGTCAACGAGGGTAAATTTCAATTAAAACAGGGTTTTGTGCGACGTAATAAAAAAGTATGCACGTTTTGGAGTGAAAAAGATCCACTTATATTCAAAAAAGGAGCTTTGCAGTAAAATAATTGCACAAAGCCACTCTTTAGTACTGTTGGGGTGGGAGAAAAGAAAGAAAGAGGTGTGAGGTTAAGTTGGGAAAAAATAGTGGAAAGAAAACTGCACTCACCGATGATGGATTGATGGGTGTCGAAACGGTTGTGGCGTCGTCTGTCGATTAGGTGATCGAGTTGATGAAGGTGGCAGAGAGTTTCTGCGGTGGCGAGTTGGTGATGATGGCAGAGAGTTTCTGCGGTGGCGAGTTGATGATAATGGCAGAGTTTCTGCGGTGGCGAGTTGATGCTGATGATAATCGATGCTTGATGATGATGGATTTTTTGGTGTTGAAAAAGCGCACGAGCAAAGATGTAAGGTTGATTCAAGATGTCGAAAGTATAACAAGTTGTGTAGGTTGGTGGTTGAAGATGTTGAAAAGATTTTGTATTGCTGCTCGGACGTCCGGGAAAGGGGCAGTGCTGCCAGAGCGAATGAATTTCCTCGGGTGCGGGAAACACATTCGCTCCTAGAGGGCGGCAGGGGTTTGGCGTGAACAAGTACTAAAACACGAATACATCACTATGGAAACTATTTGCGAGATTGCTGTCAAAAAGATTGCAATGTAACATAGCAACAAATAAAAAATTGTTGAGAGTAAAAATATTCCAATTTGTAGCAATCAAAAAATTGCAATGTAACATGTAACATGTAACTTTATAAAATTCAACTCAGTTGAATTTCAGTTCTTCTGCACTTAACAATAACAATTAGAAACTTTCGACTGCTCTTTCGCTCTTGGAAGCCTTTCGAAGAAAAAGTATGAGGGTGTGTTAATGAAAAGGAAAAACATTGTGGTTGTGTGCGCCACTCAGTTACCCAGCGGAAAAAACACTCCAAAAGGCCTTTTTGAGCATCCCCAATTCAGCAGAAAGCGCTGACGTCCCTAATGACACTCCATTGTACTTTAAACATTGCATGTCATTGCAAGTCAGTACTCCTTTTTTGTTCTAAAGTAGGGCTGGTCAGCAGCTCTTACCACGTGAATCCCACCCACCCCCCATCAAATTTAAATTTAAAAATGACTTTTAAAATTCATTGAATAGTGTTAATGAAATGTATTACCATGAAATGTAACGGTAGAACTGTTAATCGATTAATTGATGTTCACATTGTTGCCTGATGTTTTTCTGTACAATCTGTCTTTGAAGGTCCGAAACCCCGCTTCATAGTAGCTTCGCACTCGCTGTAGCCGAAAGTGTCCGTTTTTGCTGCATTTTAAGAATCGCTTATGTTATTTTGAATACTTGCAAATTGGCTAATTTTGCTTACTGGGAACATGTTTACTAAACAGTTTTGAATTTTTAATTGGAAGTTTGCTATGAACTCCATCCCAGTTTTTTTCCAGAAGAAAGCTTTCAGCAAAGAAGTATTGTAGAGACTTTTCGACGATGCCAGATCCAAATATGTGGCGTATATATTTTTTCTGCATACTAATTTAAACATACATCAAAAAGTTGAGACTTTGAACGCACCAACTCATTTTTTCCAAAACTGTCTGTAGTTTTCTTCGAATTCGCTTTTTCTTTTATTGGGAAAAACTGTAGCCTCGGCGTCTGCGGGAACGCGACTGCACACAGCTTCTAAAAAAAAAAGTATTTTGAGCCACACTTGCTGAAATTTTCCACAGCTCTGCCTTCATAAGCTTGTTATCAATATCTTAAAAGTAATAACTGTAATAATAATAATGACTGAATGTTTTCAATTAACTTTACGTGCAAAGTATTCGTAATTCGTAGTTACTTACCGAACTGAATTAGCTTTCTTTTAAAAAAACTTATGTCCGCCATTTCATTTGTAGCCTCAAACATCGAAACATTCGCATAATTTGGACTACTTTTTACTACTTTGTACGAAACAAAGTGCGCTACTGAATATAGATTCAAACATCCCTGAAATAATGTTTTTTGTAAATTTCATTGTGGTCGAACTTCGATTATTTTTTGATTCACCGGTGACCAAGAATCTGAATGTTACGGCCAACTGCTCTTTTGGGCTAATTCTCTTCCGGAAGTTAGTGTCTTTTTTAACAATATCTTCCTTACTTAAATTGAACACAATGTCAAATTCTTCGTCCGACATTCTCAAATAATTTTTGTAAGAAGAAATATCTTCGACTACCAATTGGCGAAGGAATCCAAAAGAGCCATTCTGGATTCTGCTTAAACGCCACGATTTCACCCAGCATGACCTATTTTTGCCATTACTTATGGCCAGAAATATTATTTTGCAAAACTTGCGCACAATACTACGAGTTTCTTTATTCCAAAACGTCACACTATTTACGTAATTTACCGCCAAAGCTATCAATTTATTAACAGAATTTACTGTATCCATAATACTGGTACCAAGTCAAGTATTACGAGAGACGATCGCAATTGAAAACTGAGTGGTAACGCAGTAAAAATTCTCGAGACTCTGACTCCTCAATGTGACCTAGCAGTTGAGAGTCAACATGAATACGCATGCAAAATTAAGTGACTTCCGTTAAATCTCCTTGGTGTGAATTCCGCCAAACTGGCTGAAATATTATAAATTTTTCTAATACATGATTTTTTTTGAGGGCATACGCCTCTTTTCGCGCTGCACAGTCTTTCTGAGTCGGAGGATGTTGTCCTTGGCCTTGAAAACATTGCCGGCAGAGATCAAATTTCTGCTTGCATTGTATCGCCTGATGATTACACCTAAACACTATGAAAAGGGAATGTATGGTTTAACATAAATTTTAATATGATCAAAAAGTGTAACTTGCTTTGGAATTCTTAGGGGGTCATTCCGGGAGGCGCTCGCAAGCACTAAGCAGCGCTGTTTTCTGTTCTCCTTTTGCTCTCTTCGTTGTTATTTTGTGTATTTGACGCCAGCGTCAATGGTTTCCAAAGAAACTGCGCCGGCAGAGCGCCCGCCGAGGGCAGGCGTACGGTTTGAAAATTTGTTGGTAGTTTATGTGCTTTCCAGGCGCTTACAGCTGTTTTGGCGTACAGATTTCTGACGGTAACAAAAAGTTGTAGTGTAGAACAAACAGAAAATAATAGACGCACAAAAATCGAAGGAAATGCCAAACTGAGCAGAGCCTTGCCAACGCCGACTGCGTGTACGCTAAAATACGAGCGCCTCCCGGAATGACCCCTTAGACTTTTAAAGGTTAATTTCACCCTTTTGGTCGGAAGCAGATACCTTATCTTTCCTCACAAACCAATATAATCAATCTATTTATTTTTTTAAAAATTATTATTTTTTTTTTTTATTTTTCTTGATTTCTCGAATATCCAGTAAATGCAATGGAAACTCTTCTTTTATGATAAATGTGAATTAGTATTTTTATTTTCCCTCACAAACCTGTACACATTGAGTACAGCAATGGGCGAATTTATATTTTTAAGAATTTCATCGTCAGACATGTCTATTGGTATGTCGTAAATTATGCCAGTTTTCGACATGAAGTACACCTACTTAATTTTCTTTTACTTAACTACTTATAAGTAGTGGTTGAATTCTGAATTCAACTTGACAAGTAAAATACTTTCCAATGTTACGCGATTTTTCCTCGGAAAATAGCAACGTCACGAGGAAAAGGCTCTTCCGATTGCAACCTAGAACAGAGTCTATTTTTATTTCGACTGTAGATTTCTTCATTAAAACGTATGCATAGTGGGTGTTATTCTTCTGTTTTTAATTAATAAATGGACATGTACCTGTATTGGTAGATTACCAACGTAAATGTTGGTAAGACTGTTGTTGTGTTCGCGAGGGGGAGCCACAAAATTAAACACCACGGACACTTTTCATTTACTTTTATTTATATATCTGTACTTGACCGAGCACCGGTCTTTACAATAACTTCTTATCAACTGACTTAAAATTAATCATTAGCTTTTACATTAACTTTGGCGTCGACAGGTGACGCCGCTGAAGTAGGTCAGTTATTTGTATGACGCAATCTCAAAACTTCTTAATTCGCGAAATTAATATTTTAGTGATATTAATTTCGCAATCGGATGATCTACATTTCCTAAGTAGAACTTTTATGTTCCGCATTGCATTTTTGCTTTAGTTTCATTTCTTACTTTCTTATTGTCTTTTAAATGGCTTAAAAAGTTCTCCACGATTTCAGGGTTGATCATCAGGAAATCTTTTAACTATCTGTATCTTTAACAATCTATAAACGTAGTAAACGCTTCTTCTGCTCCACGATCGATCGAGCTTTTAATCGATCGGCTTTTAATTTGCGGATGCAGCTTCGTTAAGTCTCGTCAAAGAGTATGTATTGGGTATTGTGCAAAAAATACCCGTATCGTGTTTTGTGGCTGGAATAGCGATTGTACAGTGAACAGAGGCGAATAACGATGGATATATTCATATATATTGAACTATTTTTTATTATTATTATTATTGTATTGGAGTGGTGCACTGCGACCTATAGATCTATTGTGCCTCCTGCTCGAGCTCACAGTTCCTGTAGTAGCCCTATCCGTTCTAGAAAACTGATAATTTTCCTCAGTTTTACGGATCTAATGGGCTGCTCACTCATGTAGACTTTTTCAAATATGGCCAGTCTTGAAGACATAAGCGCAGCACACGAAGTTAGTATATGTATTGGGGTTTCTTTGTCTCCCATACAGAATCTACACGGCTGGTCATCAATCATCCGTATAGTATGTAGGTGTTTCCTTAGCCTACAGTGACCCGTAAGAAACCCAGTAACTATTCGTAACTGGTTTCTTGGTAATTTCATGCATTCTCTAAATCGCACTAGGTTATATGCTCCTAACGCTTTTTTGGAATGCTCCAGACCTGTCTGATTGTTCCAGTATTCCCTTCTGAGTTCGTCCTCTTCGATTCTCAGCTTTTGATACACTATGTTGGGCGCAATTCCACAACATGGTTCAGGACCTACTAGTGAGGTATTGGCTCCCTCTCTAGCCAGGCGATCTGCTTCTTCGTTGCCCTTAATACCTACATGCCCTGGTAGCCATAGTAGGTGTAATTTGTTTTTTGCTCCGAGCAGATTCAGTTTTTCAAGGCATTCCCATACAACCTTGGAGTTTATATGGTATGAACTTAATGCCTTGATTGCAGCTTGACTATCGGTTAAGATGGCAATGCTTTTTTTCTCGAAATTCCTGTCTAGATTGAATTTCGCACACCTATCAATTGCGATTATTTCAGCTTGAAAGATGCTTGCATACACACCCATCGGCTCCGAGTATTTTGTTCTGGGACCGTAGACACCAGCCCCGGCGCCGCAACTCATTAAGGACCCGTCCGTATACCACGTTATCATAGATTTATCCATGGTATACGTATCCGTCAGTCCTTTCCATTCTTTCTTATTGCTTAGTTCAGTCTTAAAGGATTTTGTAAAGCTGAATCTAGGCTGCATTTTATCCTGTGGTAGGAGATGCTCCGGGAAGTTTTGAGTGAACTTTCGGCTTCCCCTACCGGATCTCGGAATAGTATCGCCCGTACCCGAATGTACCCTATAGTACGCCCTCTTAGCCTGCATTTGAATATGCAGGTGCAGTGGTGTAAGTTCCAATAGGACTTCCATCGGTAGTGTGGGGCAGGTACGCATAGATCCGGTTAGACATATGCAAGCCAGTCTGGCTGCCCAGACTATAGCTCCATATGTGATGATCGGCCTTATTATCACTACATAAATCCATCGCATAATTGACGGTGTACAGCCCCATCTTTTCCCTGCGATGGATCTGCAGGTCATCAAAGCTCTTGTTGCCCGGTTGACTGTTGCATCAACGTGCGTAATGTCACCAGTAATGGTGACAGTACCCCTCCCTGTGGGCATCCTCTCGTAGTGCTCACCTGTACCTGTTTGTTTCCTACATCAGTAGTTACTTTCCTTGTCCTTAGCATTTCAGCTATCCATGATGCAAGGGTATTGTTAACCCCTTTGTGATTAAGAGCCTCTTTAACCGCAACATGTGATGTATTGTCAAAAGCTCCTTCTATGTCTAAAAAGGCACAGAGGGCAGTTTCCTTGTTATCTATACAGTTTTCTATTTCCACTGTCAGTTGGTACAGAGCGGTTTCCGTTGACTTCCCTGCTCTGTATGCATGCTGACGCGGATGAAGCTGAAGCTTGCTTCCTTCATCATTCCGTAGAAAATTATCAATTATCTTTTCCAGGGTTTTCAACATAAAGGAGGTCAAACAGATTGGACGAAAGGATTTTGGAAAGAAGGGATCCTTCTTTCCTACTTTCGGTAAAAACACAACCTTTGCTTGCCTCCAGGCTGCTGGTATGTATCCCAGAGCTAGGCTAATTTTTAAAATTGTAGCCATTTTTGTTATGATAATATCCCCTCCCTTCTGCAGAAGTATTGGGTATATATTATCATAGCCTGGCGACTTATATGGTTTAAACGTCCCAATCGCCCACCTTACTCTATCTTGGGAGCACAGTTTCCCTGCAAGTAGCCATTCCCCTCTTGTAGGCCTGTGCTGACGGATAGTCTCCACCTCCTTTTCTATGACTGAGCCAGGAAAGTGAGTTTTTAGTAGGAGTTCAGCCCTCTCCTCCTCACTTTCGGTAAAGTCTCCAGACTCTTTTTTGAGAGATATGGATATACTGGCGCTCTTTGACAGAATTTTGTGCAGTCTAGAGGCCTCAGCTGTTTCCGTAATATTTTCGCAGAATTCACGGAAATTTGCCCGTTTTGCTGCTCTAATTTCTTTATTGTAGTTAGTGAGTGCCGTAGTGTATTCTGCCCACTCCCCGGTATTTTTGGCCCTGTTGAACAGCCTACGAACCTCTTTCCTCAAATTTGTTAATTTTGAGTTCCACCAAGGTACCTCCTTCTCCAGTTTAATTTCCCTACTTCGGCAGCTGGACTCATATCAGGTAGTAATTGCTTGTTGGAACCCTCTCACCGCCGTTTCAAGTTCTGCCACCGTTTTGATTTTCCTATTGAACTCAAGACGTGCCAGATTATCTCTTAAGTATTCATTGAATGTCTCCCAGTTCGTTCGCCTAGGATTCAGAATAGTCTTTCTCTTAATGGGAAAGGGTTTAATTTAAAACCTTATTATCCTTAGGAAGGACTTAGGTGTCCTTTCAGGTTTTCTTACGGGACACTGTGGCCTAAGATACCACCTGAAAAAAATCGGCATGTCTGAAACGGACATTTGCAGATTTTGCGATGAAGCTAAGGAAACCGCTGAGCATGTTCTCTGCGATTGTCCTGCTCTTAGCAATCGGAGGCGGTTAAGCTATGGTGATTCAATTATGCCTCACTCTAAGATTTGGATCACTAACCCAGGAATGGTGCTGAATTTTATAAAGAGCTTAGATCTGGGTTAGGTAAGGGCAAGCACAATAGATCCAAGAGGTCGCGGTGCACCAGTGCCTATAATAATAATAATAATAATAATAATCCTATGATCAGATAATGATGGTTCGTTAGAAACAATCCAATTTTGTACCGTTTGTTCCGTAAGTCTGTTACCTAACGTAATATCTAGTACCTCCAGCCTTACTCTAGTTACAAACGTTGGTATGCTCTCCACATTATGTACATATAACTAAATTTTCTTGCATAATATATTCAAGTAAATGCTCACTTCTCACATTGTTGTTGGTGCTTCCCCACGCTTCACTGTGCGCATTGCAGTCGCACCCTAGTATTAGTGGGATCTTCCTGCGCCAGCAGTATTCCACTAGACTGACCACGGTTTCTCCAGGTACCCGTGGCTCGTCTCCCGGCATGTATCCGGAGGCAACGACGACAGTTTTTGTTCTCATCCCAGTCTTCACTGGCAGCTCAATGGCCACTAAGTCCCTGGTTAGGAATTCTGAAAGACAAATATAATTAGTACTTTTCTTAAGCAGTATCGCCGCACGTGGGACAGCGATGCGGTTATCATATATTACCTGCGTGTAGTTACCCGACAGTCCCAGAATTTTCCCCTTGTAGGCCCAGGGCTCCTGTAGCAGCACCATGTCAAGTTGCTCCTTGACCATTACCCTTGCGATATTAGCCGAGGCGGCTCTCGCATGGTGGAGGTTCACCTGGGCAATTTTGGTGCTGTTCATCCCTGCCTCTATAGATCACCTCCTGTTAGAGTAGAGTCACTATCCTCTAACAGGGCTTCTTCATCAATCTCCATTGTGGCAAGGTCATGATCAATACCCTCACTTTCGTGAGGTAGTAGATCTACCTCTGCCACTGATTGGCTTTCTGCAATTTCTACTGCTACTTGTGTAGCAACATCAGCTGGTATTTCTGCCGTGTTGGCCCCGGCTGATGTATCCGTTGCGGGTTTTTCGTCCCTCGCCTTATGGAAGTGGATCGACACGCAACCAAACCTGTACCGAATGGTGCAGTTGTTGGCCTTGATTGCATCTGCCGACCCTTTATCCATTCCTATGGTCATTAATTTCCCATGACCCTCGTCCTTGGATTTGAAGACTCTCCAGAGCTTAGTCTGGAGGCCTTCATTCTGGGCTACAATAAGCTGCAGCAATGATGCGGTCTCCTTACCCGCCGCTTTCGGTAGAAAAGCCGTAGCCAATTGTATGCATGGTATTTCGTCACCCGTGCATGTGGTCAGCTCCACACCGTCCCAACCAGGCAACTTAGGTATCGTGGATTGTAGCCACTCCCTAGTGCCCTCTCCCGCACAATCGACCAGTATGAATCCTGGACGAAAGTGAATACCGTCGAATTGGATTTTGGTTCTCCAACCCTTTACCATTTCAGACACTAGCGCCTCCTCAATCGTTCCGAGTTCCTCACGAGTGAGTATTTTCTCCGGAAACGACTTCGGTAGTATCGCCATTTTGATGCCCTTAATGGCCCCGGCATAAGATATGGTTCTCTTAGCCGGCGGTACAGCGGGAGCCTTCTTGCTGCTCACCTTTGGTCGTTTAACCTCCGCCTCCACAGGAGGGGAGATCTCCGACGGTCCTCTCTTATGAGTTGCGGGAGCAGCCTTAGGTCTACACTTGACCTTTTCAACGGCTTCGTCGCCCGCCCCACTGAAGCCAGTTGATTTTCTTGCCTCCTTAAGCCCAAATTTTCCCTGAGTATTGGTTTCCTCAGTTTTAGGTTTGGGATTGGTGGCTTTCTTAAGTTGTCCACTGGTCGCGGGCCCCTGACTTCCGCCGCCAACCAGTAGCCTACTTCCTAGAGGAGTAGTTCTCCTCCCAGTAAGGAAGGGCCTCCTCGTTGACTTACTGTCCGAAGTGGACGCCTGGTAACCAGTATTGTCAGCCTGATTCACCAGTGTAGGTGCGTTTGAGTCCCGCAAGATTTGTTTTGTTTTTTTTTTGTTATTTTTTCCTCCATATGATTCCCACGAGTGTGGGGGAGAGGAGGTCCGCCATGCCATAGCCCCCATTAGCATGGTAAGGCCATAATTACTCATCGAGGCGGCCAGGTATCGATGAGGCTCCGTTAGAACACAGCCGGTATTACCCCCTGGCTGCGAACCAAACACAGGCACGGGTCGCATGACACCTTGCTTTAAGGGGGAGTTTTATCGACATCCACGTCTAGATCCGCAGTATTCTGTACAAACAGTGCACCTCGAGCAGGGTGTGGCTCCTCACCACGTACTGCGATCCTGATGAGTTAGAGGCTGGCGGTCCCTTAGGGACTGTATTCGCATAATCTCACCCTACATCTTTTACCAATGCTTACCACCTTGAACTATTTTACTATTTACCATTTATATTTCCCTACAAAAATTTGTGTAGTACGTGACTGACGTCCATGTCTTGATCCTTTAGCTTTTAAGATGTCCTAAAGTCTTTGCTTTCTGTTTGTTCAATCCTGCTTCTGCCTCTCGTGGCATCGCTTTTTTAACGAGTCTGCGCTTCAGTTCGGTGAATTGTTTTGATTTGGTGATGAAACCACCGCGTAATAAAGCTTCACCACGTTCCTTTTCCGCGTGCAAACGCCAGCGACAATGTAAAAAAACAACGTTGAAAACTACTTGCGTGTTCTTCTTGAAGTAGAAGAACCGATCGGGTGCTTCTTGTCCCGTCTTCTGCGTCAGATCAACGTCTTTGAAAAATAGCAAAATATAATAGAAGCAATCGTAATGGCAAAGAATTGCCAGGACTAGCGCTACGATCCAAACCCGCTGACGAATTTCTTCAAGCGTTTCCAGCAAACCTCAAAAACGCTGTCCCGTCGATTATTCTCCATTTTATTTTCGGTAAATAAAATCCGTTTATTAAACAATTTTAGCAGCACAATTTTACAATTGAGAGAATATTTTCTTCGTTTTTTGGCGATGAAGCACATTTAATTTGAATCGTCGAATTTATTTCTTATTTTAGATATTATAATCTCTATGCTTTGACTTTATATGAGCTTTTGTTTATGTTGTCTGGGTTTATGGTAATATGGGCGTTTGAGTATTGGGAATAGTCTTTGCATTGTAGATGCAGATGATTATTGACCTACCACGTTGAATCAGTGTTAAAATGAAAGACCTGAAGGCTTTGGCTGATCGTCAGACTCTGACTCTCCTTATTTTGGTGACTATCTTTTATACTACTTTACAATCATATTTTGTCACTTAGTTCCCTACTACAGAATTGGAAGAATTTGATAAGGATGGTCCCATGGTGAGTCTGGAATTCATCGGAGTATAATTTGTGGACTTAGCTTTTTGCGAATGTGAACATATTCTTGCGAAGGGCTCAATGCCGACGTAAGTCGAGATTAATCTTACACACTTAGTGTCTTTCCATAAAACATTGCTGATGCAGACACCAAGAGGTGAGCCCACACACTCAGCTGAAAATCCTCTTGATTCGCGTTTGATAGAATTTTCCGTTGGAAGTTTGCAGTTCGGAAATCGATTCGATTCCTATTGCCGGTTAGAGCGTTAAATCACCACTTAAATACTAAAGGAAATTAGTCACAGCAATTTGCAGTAAAATTAAGGTCAAATTAAATTTTTCAATATGAATTTTTAAATTCTCAACGTAAAAAAACACACCCAACGAATTTTGTTGCTGTCAAAATTAGAAATAGCCCGACAAGATTGCAACATTGCAATTTTTTGATTGCTTTTTGTTTTCTGTGGGAAAACTGTCAACCGAGAAAAATGAGAGCGGATGAAGCCTTATTTGTAGCAATTTTAAAAATTGCTGTCAACGAGGGTAAATTTCAATTAAAACAGGGTTTTGTGCGACGTAATAAAAAAGTATGCACGTTTTGGAGTGAAAAAGATCCACTTATATTCAAAAAAGGAGCTTTGCAGTAAAATAATTGCACAAAGCCACTCTTTAGTACTGTTGGGGTGGGAGAAAAGAAAGAAAGAGGTGTGAGGTTAAGTTGGGAAAAAATAGTGGAAAGAAAACTGCACTCATCGATGATGGATTGATGGGTGTCGAAACGGTTGTGGCGTCGTCTGTCGATTAGGTGATCGAGTTGATGAAGGTGGCAGAGAGTTTCTGCGGTGGCGAGTTGATGATAATGGCAGAGTTTCTGCGGTGGCGAGTTGATGCTGATGATAATCGATGCTTGATGATGATGGATTTTTTGGTGTTGAAAAAGCGCACGAGCAAAGATGTAAGGTTGATTCAAGATGTCGAAAGTATAACAAGTTGTGTAGGTTGGTGGTTGAAGATGTTGAAAAGATTTTGTATTGCTGCTCGGACGTCCGGGAAAGGGGCAGTGCTGCCAGAGCGAATGAATTTCCTCGGGTGCGGGAAACACATTCGCTCCTAGAGGGCGGCAGGGGTTTGGCGTGAACAAGTACTAAAACACGAATACATCACTATGGAATCTATTTGCGAGATTGCTGTTGTAGTGCTAACGAATGTATTTAATTAGCTACACACTGCATTAATAAAACTCGATAAATTAATGCTAAGATATTGAAATTTTATTTACAAAATTTAAGTAATATTCACATACAAATATTTTTAACCGCGGAGGTCGTGAGGTATGCGTCTGATCCCGGAATATTTCAACGATTAATTCCAAAAACTTGGAATAAAGTTCCAAAAGCTTTGCCAAAGCAAAGCGCCGAGTAAGTATTTTAATACGGCGTACGCGGACACCACTAATACGCTTGCACCGATCACGTATCGCAACATAATTGCTTCATAATGAAGCGCTGCGGCGAAACTTATTTATATACCTCTAATTTGTTGCCAGCGCCGGCAGCGAGCGGGCGGCGGCACTTTGCATCGTCAACAGCTCTGTTGGTTAGCTACTCCAACGGGCACTGCTACGTAAACAAATTCACACGCTGAGTCGAATCGTATCGACTTTCGCTACATTGTTGAGTTAATGTACCGATTGGAATTTTGAGAATCCGGTACGGCGACGAGTCGGCGCGTAAGACGACCACCGAGATCGGATCGCACTTACAAAGTTTCAATTCTCATAAATTAATACAATGACCCAATCGTATAATTGGGACGCCACACTGTCAAAAAGATTGCAATGTAACATAGCAACAAATAAAAAATTGTTGAGAGTAAAAATGTTCCAATTTGTAGCAATCAAAAAATTGCAATGTAACATGTAACTTTATAAAATTCAACTCAGTTGAATTTCAGTTCTTCTGCACTTAACAATAACAATTAGAAACTTTCGACTGCTCTTTCGCTCTTGGAAGCCTTTCGAAGAAAAAGTATGAGGGTGTGTTAATGAAAAGGAAAAACATTGTGGTTGTGTGCGCCACTCAGTTACCCAGCGGGAAAAAACACTCCAATGACACTCTGACTCCTCAGTGTGACCTAGCAGTTGAGAGTCAACATGAATACGCATGCAAAATTAAGTGACTTCCGTTAAATCTCCTTGGTGTGAATTCCGCCAAACTGGCTGAAATATTATAAATTTTTCTAATACATGATTTTTTTTGAGTGCATACGCCTCTTTTCGCGCTGCACAGTCTTTCTGAGTCGGAGGATGTTGTCCTTGGCAGTTTTTGCACCTGATCGGAAGACAAATACCTTCGTTGTCGTGAACTTGAAAACATTGCCGGCAGAGATCAAATTTCTGCTTGCATTGCATCGCGTGATGATTACACCTAAACACTATGAAAAGGGAATGTATGGTTTAACATAAATTTTAATATGATCAAAAAGTATAACTTGCTTTGGAATTCTTAGGGGGTCATTCCGGGAGGCGTTTGCAAGCACTAATAGCTTAAACACATCCATGTCGTATGGCAGCTGGCATCCGACGTATGTGTCAATTTTACATTGGCTCTTATGGAGGTTGAGAAAAAAGTTACATTTCCAGTTTACGCCACGCTATTGCCACGCCGCCGGCTGCCGCAGTCGATCTATTTCTAATTTTTCTCTGGAAGCCGACGTATTCTTGTTCTTCTCTTCTCTTTGTTTCAACGATTTGTCTGAGTTTTGACAGTCAAATCAGTTAAATTGAAGCGGGAAAAAACATATGGTGAGCATTTTGATTTTTTAGATGAAATTGTTTATTTAAATTTATTTCCACAGCAAAATGGACATAGATTAATAATTGCTACAAAAACTTATTATAATTAAGTTCCTGAAATTTATTGTTTATGTTGTTTGTTATTTGAATTAAAATTTTTGTTTCTTTGTTAATTAAGCCACTGAAATATACACTTATTAAATTACTAAATGAAAAATATTAAATAATGTATATTATTTTATTTGGTAGTAAAATGTTTTACATCGTTGTTTTACATTGTTGTTTTCAAAAGTTTTCAAAGAGATAATCTTTGAGAATATTTCGCAAATTAATAGCTTCGGATGTTGAACGGTTGGAGAGGGGTAAATGAACTGAGCGAAGGGCAAACGTATCATCTTCGCCCTCTTGGTTTTCGTAGTAGCTGTCGTGTATCAGCATCATAAAATTATGCAACACAACCGTAGCTAGCACGATCTTGTCGACGTTTTCGGGGTTTGCATGTATGGGCGAGCGAAGCACTTGCCAACGACTGGACAAAATGCCAAATGCATTCTCAATATGCACTCGTGCTCCGGATAGCGTTTTGTTGAAGAGCTCTCTGTCTGACGACAAATTATGTCCGGGAAAAGGCCGCATTATGTTCGGTCGCAAAGGAAAAGCACTGTCGGCTACAAAGTAATGCGGGTGAGTTTCTGATGTACCTGGCAGCAGCCGGTCCTGCGGAACAGCAAGCGTACCGTTAAGTATTTTTTGTCCGAAAATACTTCGCACGAACACTCCTCCATCGCTCTGACTCCCGAAGGCTCCAATGTCAACATACGTGAAGCAGTAATTAGCATCGCAAGTAGCTAATAGTACAATGCTAAAATGCCTTTTGTAGTTGAAGTACAGCGACCCACTTTTTTTTGGTCGCAAAATATCGATGTGTTTTCCGTCGATGGCACCCAAACAATTTGGCATTCCAGATTTCAGGTAAAAGTTATCGGCAATTCTTTTAAACTCGGAAACATTCGGCGGCGCTAGATATATAGGGTGCAATTCCTCCCATATGGCATCGCATGTGTCGTATATGATTTTCCTAACTGTGGAAAATCCCAACTTATGTGCCCATGCCAGCACCTGGATGTTGCAACCTTGTGCCAAATACCTGATGTGTGAAGCATCAATGCAGCTTTTTCAATAATTGTACTAATATACATACTTACAGAAGAGTGAGTGATAACCTTATTGCTGGCGATATTGGCTTTCGGTGTGAGTGTCGCTCCAGTTTCTGCTTCAATAGCTCCAGTAGGCAATTAAAATTGGCCCCATTCATCCTCGTAGCCTTGAAGAAGTGTTCTTGATCGGACGTTTGAAGTTGCAGTGTACAAACTTGGTAAAAACCAAGTTCGTCCCGCGTGAGATTCACAGGGCGAACCCACCACCTCCGCCGCCTTTGTTGCTGTACTTGCATATAACTTTCAACAGCTGCACAAGCAGTGCCCGCTATTTGAAATAAAAATGTGAAGTAATCCATTGCAAGTTGCTCCATTATATTGTATTTTAGTTGTATTGTATTATTTTAACCTTTGCAGTTACTCTCTGCTAACTTCCCTTTTTCAAATTAATTTAATTAAATGTTATTTTACTGTTTATACGTATTTCTACGACTATCCACCGTAAATTTTCTGTTTTAGTTGCAATATTTCGATTTTGTTTTAATGTTTCACGGAACCAAATTCTTTTGATGGCTTTTTGTGACACTTTGACACTTTACGTCAGCTGCCATACGCTATTGTTAGAATTAATCACTGGAACTTTGCGGCTTTTCCAGGTCACGCCAGCTGCCATACGACATGGATGTGTTTAAAGCTTAAGCAGCGCTGTTTTCTGTTCTCCTTTTGCTCTCTTCGTTGTTATTTTGTGTATTTGACGCCAGCGTCAATGGTTTCCAAAGAAACTGCGCCGGCAGAGTGCCCGACTGAGGGCAGGCGTACGGTTTGAAAATTTGTTGGTAGTTTATGTGCTTTCCAGGCGCTTACAGCTGTTCGGAATGACCCCTTAGACTTTTAAAGGTTAATTTCACACTTTTGGTCGGAAGCCCAGATACCTTATCTTTCCTCACAAACCTGTACACATTGAGTACAGCAATGGGCGAATTTATATTTTTAAGAATTTCATCGTCAGACATGTCTATTGGTATGTCGTAAATTATGCCAGTTTTCGACATGAAGTACACCTACTTAATTTTTTTTTACTTAACTACTAATAAGTAGTGGTTGAATTCTGAATTCAACTTGACAAGTAAAATACTTTCCAATGTTACGCGATTTTTCCTCGGAAAATAGCAACGTCACGAGGAAAAGGCTCTTCCGATTGCAACCTAGAACAGAGTCTATTTTTATTTCGACTGTAAACTTCTTCATTAAAACGTATGCATAGTGGGTGTTATTCTTCTGTTTTTAATTAATAAATGGACATGTACCTGTATTGGTAGATTACCAACGTAAATGTTGGTAAGACTGTTGTTGTGTTCGCGAGGGGGAGCCACAAAATTAAACACCACGCACACTTTTCACTTACTTTTATTTATATATCTGTACTTGACCGAGCACCGGTCTTTACAATAACTTCTTCTTATCAACTGACTTAAAATTAATCATTAGCTTTTACATTACCTTTGGCGTCGACAGGTGACGCCGCTGAAGTAGGTCAGTTATTTGTATGACGCAATCTCAAAACTTCTTAATTCGCGAAATTAATATTTTAGTGATATTAATTTCGCAATCGGATGTTCTATATTTCCTAAGTAGAACTTTTATGTTCCGCATTGCATTTTTGCTTTAGTTTCATTTCTTACTTTCTTATTGTCTTTTAAATGGCTTACAAAGTTCTCCACGATTTCAGGGTTGATCATCAGGAAATCTTTTAACAATCTGTATCTTTAACAATCTATAAACGTAGTAAACGCTTCTTCTGCTCCACGATCGATCGAGCTTTTAATCGATCGGCTTTTTATTTGCGGATGCAGCTTCGTTAAGTCTCGTCCAGGAGTATTTATTGGGTATTGTGCAAAAAATACCCGTCTCGTGTTTTGTGGCTGGAATAGCGATTGTACAGTGAACAGAGGCGAATAACGATGGATATATTCATATATATTGAACTATTTTACTATTTACCATTTATATTTCCCTACAAAAATTTGTGTAGTACGTGACTGACGTCCATGTCTTGATCCTTTAGCTTTTAAGATGTCCTAAAGTCTTTGCTTTCTGTTTGTTCAATCCTGCTTCTGTCTTTCGTGGCATCGCTTTTTTAACGAGTCTGCGCTTCAGCTCGGTGAATTGTTTTGATTTGGTGATGAAACCACCGCGTAATAAAGCTTCACCACGTTCCTTTTCCGCGTGCAAACGCCAGCGACGATATAAAAAACAACGTTGAAAACTACTTGCGTGTTCTTCTTGAAGTAGAAGAACCGATCGGGTGCTTCTTGTCCCGTCTTCTGCGTCAGATCAACGTCTTTGAAAAATAGCAAAATATAATAGAAGCAATCGTAATGGCAAAGAATTGCCAGGACTAGCGCTACGATCCAAACCCGCTGACGAATTTCTTCAAGCGTTTCAAGCCAACCTCAAAAACGCTGTCCCGTCGATTATTCTCCATTTCATTTTCGGTAAATAAAATCCGAGACTTGGGCGGTGACGGAAGGTTTTGTCGAGGTGTCTGCCTCCCTTTCCGACCCGAGTTTCTCGATTGTGAATTCGCGGCGGTTGAGGGTCTGCTTTGATTCGAATCAATATGCAGAAGCGTATGGTGTCTCGATTGACACGTCGAGCTGCTGAACGCACTGGGGCATTTGTTCACAGAGTGGGACGGCGCGAGACAATTTAGGCACAGATGCAGTTTCCGGACCTGATCTAGTCCGCAAAATATGTTGGCGGAACATAATGAGCACGATGTTGACGCGACGTTTAATTGAAACGTATTTACTTTTTTCGAAGAGGCGCCTTGCTGCTGAGCAGGTGCCTGGCGTGCTCTGTTCGAGGAAGTGCCTTTCTGGGCCCCACAGTCGCATGCAGAGGTCTCGCTTGTAACAGGCATAATTAATGCCATGTTACAATTCCTTTTATTATACATAGCTCTCTGATCTACCACATAAAAATCCCAACACGAGGGAAGCCGGTTCAAAACCGAACAGCGGCAATCAATTTCTTTATAGTTTTTTTTTTATTATTTAACTATGTTTTCTATTTTTTTTTTATTAAAGCAGATTATTAGAAGTAAATTATAAACAAATAAAAACATAAAAAAAGCATCAAATTAAACAAACGGCGAAATCCGCCAAGTACGGGTTTCGAAGGTACAGTGGGTGGCCAAATTATTAGAGCCATAGTGAAAAATAAATAAAATTTTAGCTTCTGCTCATCGAATATAATTGGGTGGCCAAATTAATATAGAATAAAATAAAAAATTATCAAGAATCTGGTTACTAATTTATTTTATAAGATTCTATCAATTGTAGAGCTTATAAAATTTACAAATAACTAATATTTTGTCACCCCACCCTTTGCTGCTATTACGGCCATTACAAGTTGTGGCATACTTTCAACGCATTTCAAACAATTTATTTTTATTTGCCCGTCATGATGCCATACTTCAATTAATTTCTCAATTAATTGGCGTTTGTTGGTTATGAATTGTGCTCCAATTTTTCTTTTTAGGAGTTCCCAGAGATTTTCAATTGGGTTCATGTCGGGTAAGTTACCTGGCCACTCTAGCACTCATCTGGTTTTCCAGTAAGAATTGCGTTACTTTTTTTGCTTTGTGGCATGGCGCTGAATCATGCATAAATGTAAAACCGCCATCTGGAAACCATTCAGTGACTTGTGGAAGAAGTTTCGTCTGCAGAACCTTGATGTACTGGTCCTTCCTTATTGTGTTTTCCACAATAAAAAGACGCCCGGTCCCCTTGCTGCTTATCACCGACCATACCATTATGCCCAATGGATGCTTGACTTTTCTAACCAAACAGTCTTGGCTGTACTTTTCTCCTGTTCTCCGTCTAACGAACTCTGCTTTGTCGGATAAAATAGACATCGTTGATTCATCGGAAAAACAGACCTATAGAAAAATAGATAAAAACTGATTACGGACAACAGTATATTTTTGTATTTATTGTGAAAAAAATAATTAAAAAGGTTTCTAAATAAAGTAGTAATAGCAACTCACTCTTTTCCAGTCATCAACGGTCCAGTTTTGGTGTGCTTTAGCCCATTTTAACCGTTTTTCTATCATTGCAGGTTTAAGCAGTGGCTTTTTGGCTGGACGCCGACAAGAAAAGCCGAGTTCCTTAACTCTGCGGCGTGTTGTCCGATCGGATATTTATATTCCAGCATCATTGATCAATTTAGAAATTAGTTTTATAGGGGCTTTCCGGTTTTCTACACAAATATCTCGAATTTTTCTCTCATCACGAGGTGTAGTTGCTTTTTTCCTGCCACATTTGTTTAAACGTTTAGGGGTTCGATCGGTGTTGGTATCTAATTTTTTCTTTATCCGATCAAACGTTGCTCTCGAAACTTTTACTATATCTGCAATTTTCCTCTGAGAATGTGTTGTATGCTTCAAGAGTGTCTCAATTTCCCGAATTTTCGAAGGGGAAATGTCCTTCGCCCTCCTCATTATAAAATATTTAACAATAGTTATAAAAAACATTTTGTTCACTTGGAAACACTTTTAATGGAAAGACAGAGCCTTTGTATAAGCGCACAAGCTCTCACAATTGCAAGTAACACTTCAACGGACTTTAAAATTAAAACACGTGGAAAACATAACGTACGCAATGTTAACGTTTTCAAATTGGACATTCGTTTAAGCTACCGTTACTCCGAGAAAGATTAGATTAGATTAAAATACTATAAAATAATATAATATAACCTAAAACAGGCAGAAATGGCACTTCAATAAAGAATTACTGGAGTAAAACTACAACTTTTGTTTCTTTTTTGCTATGGCTCTAATAATTTGGCCAGCCACTGTATAACATACGTTGTTGTGAGCTAAGTTAGGGTGACGTGGCACGGTGGCTACGGCTAGGCTCGCCGGCAATATGGGGTGGTTTCTTGCCACCCTACCCACAACAGAAAAACAAAAATATCGTGCCATATTTTTTTTTAAAAGAAGAGGAGCAGATAGGGGAATGATATTGAAGGAATTAAAACAAAACACTAGTCACAAACACCCATGATTCCTAATGGGTCATCTCAAGCTAATCCTTTTACCCTCACAACCCCCTAATCACAAAAAACTATCATACGACCACACAGTCTCACCCACCACTATTCACCTAAACAAACAGATTACATTCAACCTATAACCCACCAGGAAGCTCAAACACCCTAGCACAACACAACCTAAGTCATCGTCCGTCTACGAGCCGCCCACCCCGTCTATACCTGTTTCCAGTTACAGCCATGAACCGCACTTGGCTCAAAGTGCAACGCGGTTCCCATGTTTCATAGATCTGTCCTTGTAACTGTTAGTCCGTCTGTCTATTCCATTACGTTCGTGCTGTCTGTCTATTCCATTACGTTCGTGCTGTCTGTCCGTATGCCACGCCCACCAGTGCGGTGACCTCCCCTTAGGTCCACCAGCACATCAGCCTAAATAATAGTGCTTAACAACACATCGTATTGTTACAATTACAACTAAAATATTTAATTCCTTTAAAATAATTAAGAGAAACAAATATCCTCACTTTAATTTCCACTTCATTACTTTTATTTTTTTTTTTTTTCTTATTCATACAAACTTTCCTTGTTATTACTCTTAACTTATTCTTTATAATTTTCTAGATATGTATAAATCAATTTTCGTTGCTTTATTTCTTTCTGTTTTCCTTTTTTTTAGTTACAAATATTATTTTTTTTTCTAGTACTTTTATTCTTTAATTCTCTTATTTTTATATATCTACATATATAAATTCTTATTATCTCATCTAGCTATGCTAGCTTTTCACTAATATTTTCTAATTCTTTTTTTTTTTGTTTTTTATATGTATTTATATGTGCATAAATTGTAATGAAATTTGCACATTATTTTTATTAAGGCTTACTTGGATCCAGCTGACGATGGCGTCACCTTGTAGCTCAAGACCTGTAACGAATGTACTTTATGTATTTCTAATATTTTGATTTTTTTTTTTTTTTTTTTTTTTGTAAATTATCTAATATAATAGATATATAGAATGATATTATAATATAACAATATAAAATATCACAATAAAAAGAAATAATAGTTATAAGCAGTAACCATCAATATGGCAAATTTTTATCTATAAGGAACCTTTATTCATCTAAAGCTGAAAAAAAAAACTTGACGGCAACTCTAGGTTCCTTGCTGCTGTCTAATATTGTTGTCTTATGTGGTGTTGTAGTTGTTTGTTCCTATGTTTTAATGTTGTTGTTGTTATAGTGAATATTAATCTTCTTTCCATACTCGATGTTTCTTTTATTATGTGTTCTATATGTTTGTTTGTTGTTTTTGTGACTGCCTCGAGATTTTATGTTAAGTGCAATGTCACTGTTATTGAAAGTAATTGATGCTACTGTTGTGGTTGTTGCAAATTTTTGTTCACTCTGTGTTTGGTTGTGGGTGGTTTTGTTGATTCATGTATAAAATTTTTGGCGAATAATAGCTCTTGTTGTACATTTAATGTAGTTGTATATAAAAAAAAATGTGTTTTTAATCAACTTGTACTTTTCTTGCCAGGAGAAATTTTGGCGTAACCATCCAGAAACTTTCCCGCCTTTTATGTTCTACGGCCCAAATCTTTGATGCTATGTTTTTTTTTTTATATTTGCATCATTAGAATGTTCACTTTGGTTTAGTTTGGCCAACTTTTATGATGACATTTTATGTTCTTTAATACACATTTTTTTATATCTTTTTGCATTGTTTTCCCTTCTTTAATTTATTTTTAAGATCACAATCTTTCTACACATCAACTATCCACCATTAACCTTCTTTTCTTCTCCCTTCCTCCCGTTTGGATTCCCATCCTTCCAATCTTTTCCAATAATTCCCCCTTCCATTTACAATTCCCACTTTCCCTAATTCCCTGTTCAATCACACTTCTATTCACACCTTCCACAATCACCTTTCCACACAAATCATTCAACCAGGAGACTTAGGGTCTTTCTGTGAGGGGAAATCTTTAGTTTATTCTCTACAAAACAAACATATGGCACACGCAACAATTAAACAAAACAGTAACATCTACTAACACTAAACACAAAGCTTACTATTAATAAAATTGCTCCTCTGGTTTTGGAGATATGTGGACACGGTCTGCCACTACAGGCTCGAAACCGTCGATGCTGTTTACAGCATGGAACGTGTTCGTAAAAAAAAATGTAGGCCGTGTCCACTTGTCTCCACTCAACGTGTGGCTTCGACCCACTTCTCATGCTCTACGAATTTGAGCTTGCCGGGCCTTAATTAAACGCGTAACCAAAGGAGTTCGTCCGGATTTTCTTACTTAATCTATATTGTACTACACTACTCTAAAATTATAATTACACAGTAAATATCACACTTGTTATCACTAAACTTTAACTAATATTGCGTTAAGTAAAATCTACTATTGCACTACTAACTACAACTAATAGTAAAAGAAAATATCACAGAAAGGAAATTAAATAAATAAATAATAAAAGTGATATTGAACAATAAACTTTTAAGTAAGAACGACTGTACACGATGCTGGCTCTTGTTCAACTTAACTTTATTCTTATTCCATGATCTTGTTTGACATCGTTTGTATAATGTACATTAACTGTATAAACCCGAAATCTGACCTTGATGAACAATTTGTATTAAACATGAGTTTAAAGAGAAACGAAAATAATGCGAATAGCGTGATGAAGTAAATGCAGCTCTCGCTCTCTTTGCACGCTACACAAAGAGAAGTGCGTGTTTAGTTCTTCATCAAAAGTCAAGTCGAAAATATACAAAACCGAGTGGACTTAAAACTTAAGCAAAATAAACGGAAAAATAACTACTAGCTTATAATAAAGAAATAATTGTCCAATCTAAAATCTACAACGGCCACTACACAAAACATACCTTACGACACAAACAAATCTTTAGCGTGGTATACCGCTAACTTTTTACCACCAAGTGTGCCGAGCTCGTACAAAGAGTTGCCAACTTTTTTTAAAATTGTACATTTAATATTGGCTGGCCCCAGCTTGGCGTTGTAAACGTCAACAAGGTTACTTTGCTTGAAGTTTCGGCGGTATACTACGCGTGTTATATGCCTTGGCGCTTTTCTCGTGTGCCACCTTCTGAAATTTTGCTGGGGATCAAACTCAGTTTGTCCGCTTGGCTCATGACTGCCAAATCTTCTCCTTTTACGGAGCTCACACGACGCATTATCTCATATGAGCTTGCGTGTTGCATCATCTGAGCCCCAAACACGGCGTAGTAGGGTGCTAAACCGATAGAACGGTGGACAACAGTTCTCAGTGCAAATGCTGCGTCACTTATATGCAGGTCCCAGTTTCGTTGGTTCTCTCCTACAAACGAACGCACAATTTGCAAAACTGAACGGTTTACCCTTTCAGCTGCGTTCGCTTGAGGAGAGTAAAAACCTGTTCTGACATGTTTAACTCCATACTTTTCTACAAACTCCTTAAACATGCCAGAAACGAACTGTTTTCCATTGTCAGAATGGACGAATTCAGGGACACCAAAAACATGAAACACACTACTTTCTAAAAACCTAACTACATTAGCAGAGGTGGCACTTCGCATTGGTTGAAGGAAAACGAACTTCGAAAAGTGGTCCAGACATACGAAGATGAAGGAATTACCGTTCTTTGACCTTGGGTAGGGGCCCATAAAATCGATGTATAGACGCTGGAAGGGTCGTTCGGTTATGTATTGTTTGCCCATCAGTGGACGGTGCATTGTTTTGGACCTTTTGCTGGCCTTGCATACTTCACAGTTCTTAACACTATATTGCACGTCGCTAACCATTGCAGGCCAATAATATTTCTGTCTTAACCGAGCCAGCGTCTTGTGAATTCCCCCATGTCCAGCTGAAGGTGAGCTATGACAAGCCTCTAGTAACCTAGAACGCAGTTCAGACGGCACCCAGAGCTGCCAAGCGTGATCCTCTTGAATGACATCACCCGTCGTAAAACCCGTACGTCTGTACAGAAACCCGTCCGAAATTACTAAATCTGGTAGTTCGTCTTTGTTTTCAGTCACTGTCTTCCTCAATTCCTCATATTCTTCTACATGCGAGAAAGAGCATCTGGCACCACATTTTAGGAACCTTTTCGGTGTTCAATATTAAAATTGTAAGCTTGAAGTTTTAAACTCCATCTGGCTAATCTTCCAGATAAGTCTTTTTGGTTCATCAACCACTTCAAGCTCAGGTGATCCGTAATTATGGTAAAAGGTAAACCTTCCACATAAGGACGGAACTTCTTCACGCTTAATACCGCAGCGTAACACTCAAGCTCAGTGACACTATAATTTTTCTGAGCCTTATTGAGTTTCGCTGACATAAATGCTATCGGACGCTCATTCTCTTCATCATCCATCTGAAAGAGAACTCCTCCCACCCCTTGCGTAGATGCGTCACATTGGATATAAAAATGTCTGTTGAAGTCCGGATTTCTAAGCACTGGTGCCGAAGAAAGACTGCGCTTCATCTCTTCAAAAGGTGTGCTTAGCTTTGTTAGTTAGCGCAAATTTCTTCATTTTGTCTTTCTTGAGACAGTCATGCATCGGAGCTGCTATGGTCGAATAGTCCCTAATGATTCTGCGGTACCAGCCTGACATCCCTAGAAACCGTCTTAACTGTTTTGGTGTTCTAGGTTCCGGAAACTCGTCAATCGCAGCCACCTTCTTGCTATCTGTCTTGATGCTCCCGTCCCCGACAACATAACCCAAATACCTCACTTCTTTATAGCAAAATTTGCTCTTCTCTACATTTATGGTCAGTTTGGCATACCGCAGACATTCAGCCACCCGATTCAGCAGCGCAAGATGTGACTCGAAACTGGCAGAACACACCAGAAGATCATCGAGGTAGACAAAGACACGTTCCCTAAGTTCAGCGGGTATGACTTTGTCCATCAGCCTACACATACGCTGCGCGGCATTACACAGTCCGAACGGCATTGAAGTAAACTGATATAATGGCCTTCCTGGAACTGTGAATGCCGTCTTACCTCTCGACTTCTCTTCCAATGGTATCTGCCAGAACGCATCGTTCAAATCGATCGCGCTGATGAAGCGAGTGTCCTGAAGTCTGGCAAGGATGCCCTCAATGTGAGGTAACGGGTATGTGTCTTTAATCGTTCGTTCGTTCAGTTTCCTAGCATCAAGGCATAGTCGGTTTTTCGTTCCTTTTCTTACCAAAGACATTGGAGAGCTCCAGCTGCTGTTGCTGACCTCGATCACACCGAGACTCAGCATTCGGTCAAGCTCTGCAAAGATCAGCTGCTGAATCACAGGTGAAATGGGGTAGTGGCGTTGTTTTACTGGAAGATGCTCATCTACCACTTCTATCACGTGCTCTTCCATGTCCGTTCGTCCGAGACAAAGTATAGCACAGGACGGGAATCGTGCTTTATCTCTCTCCAGTGCTACTTCTTGCTCTTTGGTAAGAATGTGTAGGTCCGTATCGAAGGTCAGATCTGAGGACGTCTGTTTAAGTTCACTTACAGACGCTGAGCTGGTTGCGTCATCCCCTACACGTGTATACTTACTAATTACTGACAACCCAAAGGTTCGCCAGAAGTCAACCCCAAAATAAAATTCTTGTTGTAAAGCGGGAACTATGAGAAACTCCATATCCCTTGTCAAACCCTCCCAGACAACCGGAAGTGAAATAGCACCTATCACAGCGGTTTCACCTCCGTTTGCAGTCCTGACTTTCTGCCCCTGTATCGGAATGACTTGTCTGTTTCGTGTTTTAATAAATTCTAAAGCACCATTTCCGGTACAGTTAGCAGAAGCACCTGAATCCAACAATGCAACCACATCTTCACCGTCCACCTTAGTTTTAGCGAAAAATCTATTATCGCCTTCCAGCGTCACAATGGCAGAGACTAAAACTTTCTTAATTTTCTTCATAATTTGTCTCTTCGCCCTCATCTTCGCTATCTTATCGAAGTTCCGTTTTTTTCTGCCGATTACAACCTCACTTAAAAAGATTTTCTCCCTCACAGCTTCGTACTCGACCTTGCGCTGGTGTAACGTTTTAATTGGACGACCTATTGGGCTATGGCTGCGGATCACTGGATCCTTCCTCTGTAGAATCCTTACAGGTTGGCCGGGGACTCCTCCTTTAGTGCAGAGATCCCCGGATTCCCTGCAGGATTCACGTTTACCGGACGAAACTCACAATACGAAATATCACTATGACAAACAAAGCACGTCATGTTGTGGAATGCCGAGTTACACTTCGCGTCAAGTTGGTTTTTCTTGAAGTGGTCCCCAGGCATTCCGCAACTAAAACATAAAGAACATAATTAACATGAAACAAACTTGTTCGCATCCGCTTTACTGTTCAAACCTGACAAAGTCCTGGACTTCAAAGTTTGCTTCAGTGTCAACTTCCAGGTTCAAAATGGGAAAAGCATCTTTATGTAGTGCCAATTAAAGCAGGATCGAAATGCTCGCCGCAGATATATAAGTTTTTATTTTTTGTTTTTATATTGCACGCTTCAATCCAAGCTCTACGCTGGACATCGGAACGTGGAAATGAGTATATAGTGCGCCTCCTTGAGTCGCTTGGGCAACCCGTAATGGAACATTTTCTTTGATTCTTTATAGTCTCCGGAAGTGGCAAGAAAATATCATCAGCGTGACCTTATTTTAAAAAATATTTTGTCATTACAAAGCTTGTTCGCTTCTCGTTGGAGAAATAACTAACTTAATAGTAACTTAATAACTTAAATGCTATGCTTGGGCACATTTTATGAATAAACAATAATACAATACTTTCGAATGTTAAGAGAATACAACTTTTTTCAAGTCTTTTAAATTTAAATACTTAAATACAACAAATAAATTGAAACCAAATATTTATGTAAAATATGATGTATATTCAATATTACCGAGAGCTAGACTAGGAACAGACCCAAATTTTATTTTTTGCTTCCATGGCAAGACGGGTCAAAATGAGCTCCGCAAATTCTTGACTTAGAGTTTAACCGCGAGGAATCTATTTTTAAATTATCACACCACATTTTTAATAGCGTTACATTTTTTGGAAAAGCGTGAAAATGGATATTTTCAGAAATTTCGCTTTTGCAACCGCTCACAAAACAATTATATTGGCTACTCATGTTTTCACTTTCACGTAAATTTGCAAAGTGAATATCAAATATATGTATGAACTCAAGAGAAACGAAACATTTTTTAATTTTTGCATAGTTATTAAATACTGTTATTCCTACTAAAATTCATACTTACATGTGTATTGATTTACTTATTGCAGAAGGGCGCCGCACTACTTGTTGCACTAGCTGGGGTTACTTTTCGTAGAGTAAATATATATTGTATAGTTTTATACTGCAGTTAAATCTATACGATTTTTTATGCTTTTTTTAAACAATTTTTAGACAAATTGCCGGTATTGACAGTTTCAAAGAGTTTGATATATAATATAATTAATAATGATTAATATAATTATAGAATATTTAGTGGGGTTAGAAGTCCTCTTTGCACTGAAATATAGTCAGTAAATATTCAACCTTAGCTGACGGACAGCCTGCATATATTTTGTTAGTGCAATCGACGAAAACAAAGTAGAATTCTTGTAATTCACATAATCTTCCTATTCCTTCCCACTCATTACCAATCTAATAGCTCATATTTGTGTATCCTTCACTCATTAAGTGAGAATACAATTCTGCTTTGCTGTGATTGTCGTTTTGTACCTACACACGAACACATAGTTTCTGCCATAAGTTCCTTTCCGACTTTGTTATTTTATTAAATATGTTTATGTATATTGGTGCTTTATTAATTGAATGTAATAACCAGCAACATTATAATATTGAAGGCAGAGCTGTTCATTTTCGTACTCAGTACCAGTACCAGTCCTTCCAGTACTCCAGTAACAGTTCTTTTTCCCGTACAAAGGACTTGAAATGTACTTGAGGGAATGTACTGAAGTACGAAAAGTACTGAACATATTACAGTTCTGATTGAAGTTTACATAAAAGTTCTCATTTGTCCTTTAAACTTATTTAAATTATTTGATCTATTCACATTATTTGAATAGTTACAAAATAATAAGAACAAGTGTCAACAAATTCTCAAAACGACCTCGCTAAAAGAAATGAAAACAAAAATTGAAAACTACGAAAGTTCTTCCATAAATCTAACATCAAAACAAAGCTGAGCTGATTCATGAATTGTTATTGCTAAAGAACAAGACGAAGAAGAGAAATTGCTTTATTGCCTCTCAACACCCGCTGAAATCCACAAATCGAACATGGTGTCGACGATTTCGTCAGTTGTGCGAGACAACAACAACACGCTAGTAGTCATAAAACCATACAGTTTCAGCTTCCTCGCATACTTCGTTTCTCGTCGTACAGACTTGATTTTTCTTATTATTCGCCAGAAGAAACAACTTCAAACATATTTCAAACTTGTATGTTTTCGGTCTTGAAGCATATTTCAAACTTGTATGTGTTGCGTCTTGATAGCCACACATCTAATTTTGTACTAAAAAAACATCCCGTTCACGTGAAATCTCTTTATGAATATATACACTTTGCTTCCATTCACACCTTCCACAATCATCTTTCCACACAAATCATTCAACCAGGAGACTTAGGGTCTTTCTGTGAGGGGAAATCTTGAGTTTATTCTCTACAAAACAAACATATGGCACACGCAACAATTAAACAAAACAGTAACATCTGCTAACACTAAACACAAAGCTTACTATTAATAAAATTGCTCCTCTGGTTTTGGAGATATGTGGACACGGTCTGCCACTACAACGTCACACAAGCAAAGACATTTTATTCGCTGTACACACGTACATGGCGCTTTGAAGGATTTTAGTTGCCAGAGGGAAGGTTTCTTTGCTATCCTCCGCCAGCTGAAGGAGCGTGCGAATTGCTAAAAATGGGGCGCAGTTGACGCTAAAAGTAACTGTCTTTAACTAATAGTCCTGAATCTGTGCGTCACTGGGGTCGCGATAGAGTATTCTCTGGTAGGGGGTATGCTCGGAGTCGACCAAGATTTGACGGTACATCTTCTGGATGTCACCGCCAAAAACATACCGGTGAAAGCGCCAACGTAACATTAGAAATGTTAGGTCTGCTTGTAAAATCGGCTGAAAACCCTTCCAGCTCTTTCGGCTTTGGCCTCAGTCACAGAACTAACAGTGGCTTTCGACTTCGGTCTCCGTTGTGCAAAACGGATCTATTGTGTGCTGGACCCCTGTATTCGCCAGTGAGGTGACAATGGTCTGCCACTCTGTCAGCACCCAATTCCTTATTGCAAATATGACAGTTTTTGCTTTCGAGTTGTTGCTTTAGCTGCCGAGGATTAAAAATGCCATTGGTGTCGTTTGCTTAAATACTTATTATATGTAACTAAAATGTCTTTAATTAAGAATTCTATTAATTTCTTGGGAGCATCCTCCCCTGAATAAATAACAAATTTACTTAGGCTATCATTAAAATTGCAATGGATATTGTAACTAAAGGCTACCGGAATATGATTACATACAAACTTGTTATTAACTAAGCCCGAACTACTTAATACGCATTCAAAATCTGCGTATACAAAAGGAACATCTAAGCTCCGTTCAAAATTCTTAAAACTAATTACCGCCTTTTCCCTCGACGGCATCTCCGTTATTATATTCCCGCACTCTTCCTTATATTTTTGTAGACTACTCTCGCTGTGGGAGTACTGGAGGCAGCTATTACACAAATATAGTCTAGTGCGATGAGCAGTCTGTTGTTGTTTTATTAATCTAAAAAGCCAAAAGAAAGTAATATAATGAACTTTTTAGAACGTTCTCGATAGCGTCAATGTGTGGTTGTGTTGTAGTAGTTCGGTGTGTTGCTGAAGACGATGGTACCTGTACTACTGTTGAAGACGATGATGGTCCTTGTGCTGCTGCTGCTGTTGCATTTAAAGATGATAATGGTGCTGATGATGGTGATGAAGTTGTAGATAATGATGATGGCTGCTGTGCTGATGATGATGACGATGGCTTTCGGTGAAGTCATTTCTGATGCCTGAGCATATTATCCATGCGGTTAAAATTTTCCCCACAGTCTTCGCATCGGAGTTGTGGGTGGCCGTGCGTTGCTTTTGCATGCCTTTTAAGGCTACGCATCGCAGTGAAAATCTGTCCGCAAATGTCGCAAATAAATCCCTTCATTTTATTTGTTCTGTTTTTCTTTGATGTTGTAGTTTTTTTTCTCTGTTCTGTATTCTAATAGGAGCTGACCTATTAACTGCAAATATTGATTGAATTAAGTACTCACAGAGTTTGCAGTTATTTTACCGTTATTTGGACCGTTAGTTCTTGAAATCCGCTGGCAAATTCCCGGAATTGGTCGCCGTATTAGATTTGTGGGCGTGTCAAGGTCTAACATTAAAAGGTCAATAACTCCGGAATTATTCAACCTATATACTAGGTTACTCAGAAAGTTTTGAAAGCGACATCTATAGAGCAGTAGAAGAACCAAAATTTTTACGCCATTTTAATATTTCATCTGTTATATAAACATACCCAAAGTTTCATTCCACTCTGTCAATTCATTCTTTGTTTACAAGCCATTTGAAGTTGACGTGTCACGGTATTTTTTTACAATGGAAAAACACGCATATCGTGCAGTGATAAAATTCTTTGTTTTGGAAGGTTTATCAGAAACGGAAATTCATACAAAAATTGTGAAAGTGTTAAAGGAATCTGCTCCTTCATTTTCAACTGAATCGATGGGTTTTAGAGTTAAGACGTGGTCGAAAAAGCATTGAAGACGATCCACGCTCAGGACGTCCAAAAAGTGCATAAACACCCGCACTCATGGCAAAAGTACAGGATATGGTTTTGGAAAATCGTCGAGTGACCGAGAGAGATTTAGCACAGGCCCTAGACATCTCAGTAGGCTTTGTGAGTCATATTTTAAATGAAGTTTTGGGTTTCAAAAAGCTCTGTGCACAATGGGTGCCGCATTCGCTCACAATGGAAAAAAGACACGTTCGGATGCGACTTTCTGAGCAATATTTGGAGCGTTTTCGAAAAGATAAAAATGATTTTTTTCGCGTCGATTCATTACTATGGATGAGACTTGGGTCTACCATCACGACCCTGAATCAAAACAAGAGGCTAAAAAATGGTTGCAACCAAGTACTTCGGCGCCGAAGCGAGTTCGTGTCCAGAAATCGGCGAAGAAGGTGTTAGCGTCAGTTTTTTGGGATGCAAAAGGGATTTTGTTGGTGGATTATCTCCAAACTGGCAAAACAATAAATTCTGAATATTATTGTAACCTTTTGGACCAATTGGATGAAAAAATTCGTGAAAAAATACCCGGTTTGCAGAAGAAAAAAAATCATTTTCCATCAAGACAATGCATCCCCTCACACAGCTCAAAACCATCACTAAAATAAACGAATTAAAGTACGAATTGTTGCAGCATCCCCCTTATTCACCTGATTTAGCTCCCTCTGACTTCTGGCTGTTTCCGCACCTCAAGAAATTCCTTCGTGGGAAGCGTTTTTCATCAAACGAAGAAGTTATAGCCGTCGTAGAAGAGTATTTTGCAGGCCTTGCAAAAAGTCACTTCCATGATGGGATAAACAAGTTGGAAGACCGTTGGACCAAGTGCATTGATCTTATGGGAGATTATACTGAGCAATGAAAGTGATTCCACCAACAAAAACAAGTATCTTCATTTCCGCTTGCAAAACTTTCTGAAGTAGTCGTAAAATGGTTGTAAAAGCTTAAAAGTTATTGGCAATTAATTTGTCTTCTGAGTAAACAGAAGCCGTTTTCTTGGAAATTGGCTTTGCAAGGTATAATGGTAAATGTAAAATTCGGTAAGAGCGTTCTTTTACCTTTGCAATGATGTATAATATGTTATACGTCTTGTGTTAACTTTTCCAGATATACTCTGAAATAAGTAGGAAGTCTACTCATTCAGCATAAAAAGTAGGCATTGATACATGTATTTCCAGAAGCAAGAACAACTTTTTAGAAACAACAACAAAAATAGCGCCGCAGGTGAAAAATTTTTAGAAACAATAATTGGAATTTATAAAAAGCAGGAAAAGAAAACAAAAAACACCGGTAATGCTGTTTCCGTTATGTTTATTTACATATATATACATAAATGTACACATAAGTTATTTTATATACAGTTTTAAATACTATACTTAATATTAACTTCAAATAAGCTTAAACTATACATTTTTACATATTTAATATTAACTTAATCTAAGTTGAAACTACTCTGTCAATGGTAATTTCGTAGTCGTCGTCGCGTCATCTTCGTCATTGTTACCGTTCGTCTGGGGAGGAATGGTTGGGTTATATAACTGCCCAGCCATCTGTAGAAACTGGGTCAGTGGGTACCTGTCGGCATCGTCCTTGAGGTGCTGCATTATCATAAATTTCGCCATGTAGCTTTCAAAATGAGCCTTTTTCTTATAATACTTGGGCATGGAGCATTTTGCATGCCTTCAGCGGTCCTCTTGTGTATTGGTGTGTGCACCACTTCCTGGGTCCTTAAAAATGATGCTGTGGTTTACGGTTAAATGAGTAAAACAATGGTGTTCCAAGCAATCATACGCCCAACAGTCAGAAATTATCGTCGTTCATAGAAGAATCCATTTCTTGATGATCGGTAACAAGGTTTCCGTGTTACGCCAAATTACCGGTACTAGGAAACATTTCAGACTCCAACGTTAAGTGCCTCCAAATACCCATTGCCCTTCCACTCTGGTACCCCGAGAGTATTTTCGCCTGCCAAATAGGCTTCCGTTGATCTTAACGATAGTATCGGGGCCACCAATTCGCTGCTTCCGGCACAGCATAGCATCCACAGCGACATCACGGCAGAAGCTGGACCAATTCACGGCTGTCACTTTGGATATGTCCATCTTATGCGTGATGTCCTGGAGGTCGTAGTTGCGAAGCCACATGTAGGCGAATGAGACTATTTGAAAGCCACTCAAGTGAGACCTTTCCAGGAACGTACTAGTTCTTAACGACACCTTGTACCCACAGATGCCGCTTCTAGTTTTCTCCTTGCAACGATAAATTGAATTCAAATTTATATTAGTGACATGTGATTAAAATTAATTAACTTTACATAAAAACATAAGAAGACATCATTTACTTACCGCCAAATAAATCCATCAATGCGAGAGATATCTACAACGAAGGTCATAAAGTGACCCTTGTACAACCAAGGTCAGTGACTCTTGGGGCACCGATACTCCTTTTCTTGGGGAATAAGCCTCCACTCTCGTAGCGCTGCTACGGAGGCTTCATTTAATTTATTACTCCCGTTGTTAAATAATTTGTACATGGCAAGCATATTCATATTTAAGCTACATATAATCTGTTAAGCGTCCAATCTGTTTAAGAACTTTTATTAAAAAATTTTACATATTTAATATTAACTTAATCTAAGTTGAAACTACTCTGTCAAGGGTAATTTCGTAGTCGTCGTCGCGTCATCTTCGTCATTGTTACCGTTCGTCTGGGGAGGAATGGTTGGGTTATATAACTGCCCAGCCACCTGTAGAAACTGGGTCAGTGGGTACCTGTCGGCATCGTCCTTGAGGTGCTGCATTATCATAAATTTCGCCATGTAGCTTTCAAAATGAGCCTTTTTCTTATAATATTTGGGCATGGAGCATTTTGCATGCCTTTAGCTTTCCTCTTGTGTATTGGTGTGTGCACCACTTCCTGGGTCCTTAAAAATGATGCTGTGGTTTACGGTTAAATGAGTAAAACCATGGTGTCCCAAGCAATCATACGCCCAACAGTCAGAAATTATCGTCGTTCATAGAAGAATCCATTTCTTGATGATCGGTAACAAGGTTTCCGTGTTACGCCAAATTACCGGTACTAGGAAACATTTCAGACTCCCACGTTAAGTGCCTCCAAATACCCATTGCCCTTCCACTCTGGTACCCCGAGAGTATTTTCGCCTGCCAAATAGGCTTCCGTTGATCTTAACGATAGTATCGGGGCCACCAATTCGCTGCTTCCGGCACAGCATAGCATCCACAGCGACATCACGGCAGAAGCTGGACCAATTCACGGCTGTCACTTTGGATATGTCCATCTCATGCGTGATGTCCTGGAGGTCGTAGTTGCGAAGCCACATGTAGGCGAATGAGACTATTTGAAAGCCACTCAAGTGAGACCTTTCCAGGAACGTACTAGTTCTTAACGACACCTTGTACCCACAGATGCCGCTTCTAGTTTTCTCCTTGCAACTATAAATTGAATTCAAATTTATATTAGTGACATGTGATTAAAATTAATTAACTTTACATAAAAACATAAGAAGAAATCATTTAATAACCGCCAAATAAATCCATCAATGCGAGAGATATCTACAACGAAGGTCATAAAGTGACCCTTGTACAACCAAGGTCAGTGATCCTTGGGGCACCGATACTCCTTTTCTTGGGGAATAAGCCTCCACTCTCGTAGCGCTGCTACGGAGGCTTCATTTAATTTATTACTCCCGTTGTTAAATAATTTGTACATGGCAAGCATATTCATATTTAAGCTACATATAATCTGTTAAGCGTCCAATCTGTTTGAGAACTTTTATTAAAAAATTTTACATATTTAATATTAACTTAATCTAAGTTGAAACTACTCTGTCAAGGGTAATTTCGTAGTCGTCGTCGCGTCATCTTCGTCATTGTTACCGTTCGTCTGGGGAGGAATGGTTGGGTTATATAACTGCCCAGCCATCTGTAGAAACTGGGTCATTGGGTACCTGTCGGCATCGTCCTTGAGGTGATGCATTATCATAAATTTCGCCATGTAGCTTTCATAATGAGCCTTTTTCTTATAATACTTGGGCATGGAGCATTTTGCATGCCTTCAGCGGTCCTCTTGTGTATTGGTGTGTGCACCACTTCCTGGGTCCTTAAAAATGATGCTGTGGTTTACGGTTAAATGAGTAAAACCATGGTGTCCCAAGCAATCATACGCCCAACAGTCAGAAATTATCGTCGTTCATAGAAGAATCCATTTCTTGATGATCGGTAACAAGGTTTCCGTGTTACGCCAAATTACCGGTACTAGGAAACATTTCAGACTCCCACGTTAAGTGCCTCCAAATACCCATTGCCCTTCCACTCTGGTACCCCGAGAGTATTTTCGCCTGCCAAATAGGCTTCCGTTGATCTTAAAGATAGTATCGGGGCCACCAATTCGCTGCTTCCGGCACAGCATAGCATCCACAGCGACATCACGGCAGAAGCTGGACCAATTCACGGCTGTCACTTTGGATATGTCCATCTCATGCGTGATGTTCTGGAGGTCGTAGTTGCGAAGCCACATGTAGGCGAATGAGACTATTTGAAAGCCACTCAAGTGAGACCTTTCCAGGAACGTACTAGTTCTTAACGACACCTTGTACCCACAGATGCCGCTTCTAGTTTTCTCCTTGCAACTATAAATTGAATTCAAATTTATATTAGTGACATGTGATTAAAATTAATTAACTTTACATAAAAACATAAGAAGAAATCATTTACTTACCGCCAAATAAATCCATCAATGCGAGAGATATCTACAACGAAGGTCATAAAGTGACCCTTGTACAACCAAGGTCAGTGACCCTTGGGGCACCGATACTCCTTTTCTTGGGGAATAAGCCTCCACTCTCGTAGCGCTGCTACTTAGGCTTCATTTAATTTATTATTCCCGTTGTTAAATAATTTGTACATGGCAAGCATATTCATATTTAAGCTACATACATATAATCTGTTAAGCGTCCAATCTGTTTAAGAACTTTTATTAAAAAATTTTACATATTTAATATTAACTTAATCTAAGTTGAAACTACTCTGTCAAGGGTAATTTCGTAGTCGTCGTCGCGTCATCTTCGTCATTGTTACCGTTCGTCTGGGGAGGAATGGTTGGGTTATATAACTGCCCAGCCATCTGTAGAAACTGCTTCAGTGGGTACCTGTCGGCATCGTCCTTGAGGTGCTGCATTATCATAAATTTCGCCATGTAGCTTTCAAAATGAGCCTTTTTCTTGTAATACTTGGGCATGGAGCATTTTGCATGCCTTTAGCTTTCCTCTTGTGTATTGGTGTGTGCACCACTTCCTGGGTCCTTAAAAATGATGCTGTGGTTTACGGTTAAATGAGTAAAACCATGGTGTCCCAAGCAATCATACGCCCAACAGTCAGAAATTATCGTCGTTCATAGAAGAATCCATTTCTTGATGATCGGTAACAAGGTTTCCGTGTTACGCCAAATTACCGGTACTAGGAAACATTTCAGACTCCCACGTTAAGTGCCTTCAAACACCCATTGCCCTTCCACTCTGGTACCCCGAGAGTATTTTCGCCTGCCAAATAGGCTTCCGTTGATCTTAACGATAGTATCGGGGCCACCAATTCGCTGCTTCCGGCACAGCATAGCATCCACAGCGACATCACGGCAGAAGCTGGACCAATTCACGGCTGTCACTTTAGATATGTCCATCTTATGCGTGATGTGCTGGAGGTCGTAGTTGCGAAGCCACATGTAGGCGAATGAGACTATTTGAAAGCCACTCAAGTGAGACCTTTCCAGGAACGTACTAGTTTTTAACGACACCTTGTACCCACAGATGCCGCTTCTAGTTTTCTCCTTGCAACTATAAATTGAATTCAAATTTATATTAGTGACATGTGATTAAAATTAATTAACTTTACATAAAAACATAAGAAGAAATCATTTACTTACCGCCAAATAAATCCATCAATGCGAGAGATATCTACAACGAAGGTCATAAAGTGACCCTTGTACAACCAAGGTCAGTGACTCTTGGGGCACCGATACTCCTTTTCTTGGGGAATAAGCCTCCACTCTCGTAGCGCTGCTACGGAGGCTTCATTTAATTTATTACTCCCGTTGTTAAATAATTTGTACATGGCAAGCATATTCATATTTAAGCTACATATAATCTGTTAAGCGTCCAATCTGTTTAAGAACTTTTATTAAAAAATTTTACATATTTAATATTAACTTAATCTAAGTTGAAACTACTCTGTCAAGGGTAATTTCGTAGTCGTCGTCGCGTCATCGTCGTCATTGTTACCGTTCGTCTGGGGAGGAATGGTTGGGTTATATAACTGCCCAGCCACCTGTAGAAACTGGGTCAGTGGGTACCTGTCGGCATCGTCCTTGAGGTGCTGCATTATCATAAATTTCGCCATGTAGCTTTCAAAATGAGCCTTTTTCTTATAATACTTGGGCATGGAGCATTTTGCATGCCTTTAGCTTTCCTCTTGTGTATTGGTGTGTGCACCACTTCCTGGGTCCTTAAAAATGATGCTGTGGTTTACGGTTAAATGAGTAAAACCATGGTGTCCCAAGCAATCATACGCCCAACAGTCAGAAATTATCGTCGTTCATAGAAGAATCCATTTCTTGATGATCGGTAACAAGGTTTCCGTGTTACGCCAAATTACCGGTACTAGGAAACATTTCAGACTCCCACGTTAAGTGCCTCCAAATACCCATTGCCCTTCCACTCTGGTACCCCGAGAGTATTTTCGCCTGCCAAATAGGCTTCCGTTGATCTTAACGATAGTATCGGGGCCACCAATTCGCTGCTTCCGGCACAGCATAGCATCCACAGCGACATCACGGCAGAAGCTGGACCAATTCACGGCTGTCACTTTGGATATGTCCATCTCATGCGTGATGTCCTGGAGGTCGTAGTTGCGAAGCCACATGTAGGCGAATGAGACTATTTGAAAGCCACTCAAGTGAGACCTTTCCAGGAACGTACTAGTTCTTAACGACACCTTGTACCCACAGATGCCGCTTCTAGTTTTCTCCTTGCAACTATAAATTCAATTCAAATTTATATTAGTGACATGTGATTAAAATTAATTAACTTTACATAAAAACATAAGAAGAAATCATTTACTTATCGCCAAATAAATCCATCAATGCGAGAGATATCTACAACGAAGGTCATAAAGTGACCCTTGTACAACCAAGGTCAGTGACCCTTGGGGCACCGATACTCCTTTTCTTGGGGAATAAGCCTCCACTCTCGTAGCGCTGCTACTTAGGCTTCATTTAATTTATTATTCCCGTTGTTAAATAATTTGTACATGGCAAGCATATTCATATTTAAGCTACATACATATAATCTGTTAAGCGTCCAATCTGTTTAAGAACTTTTATTAAAAAATTTTACATATTTAATATTAACTTAATCTAAGTTGAAACTACTCTGTCAAAGGTAATTTCGTAGTCGTCGTCGCGTCATCTTCGTCATTGTTACCGTTCGTCTGGGGAGGAATGGTTGGGTTATATAACTGCCCAGCCATCTGTAGAAACTGCTTCAGTGGGTACCTGTCGGCATCGTCCTTGAGGTGCTGCATTATCATAAATTTCGCCATGTAGCTTTCAAAATGAGCCTTTTTCTTGTAATACTTGGGCATGGAGCATTTTGCATGCCTTTAGCTTTCCTCTTGTGTATTGGTGTGTGCACCACTTCCTGGGTCCTTAAAAATGATGCTGTGGTTTACGGTTAAATGAGTAAAACCATGGTGTCCCAAGCAATCATACGCCCAACAGTCAGAAATTATCGTCGTTCATAGAAGAATCCATTTCTTGATGATCGGTAACAAGGTTTCCGTGTTACGCCAAATTACCGGTACTAGGAAACATTTCAGACTCCCACGTTAAGTGCCTTCAAACACCCATTGCCCTTCCACTCTGGTACCCCGAGAGTATTTTCGCCTGCCAAATAGGCTTCCGTTGATCTTAACGATAGTATCGGGGCCACCAATTCGCTGCTTCCGGCACAGCATAGCATCCACAGCGACATCACGGCAGAAGCTGGACCAATTCACGGCTGTCACTTTAGATATGTCCATCTCATGCGTGATGTCCTGGAGGTCGTAGTTGCGAAGCCACATGTAGGCGAATGAGACTATTTGAAAGCCACTCAAGTGAGACCTTTCCAGGAACGTACTAGTTCTTAACGACACCTTGTACCCACAGATGCCGCTTCTAGTTTTCTCCTTGCAACTATAAATTGAATTCAAATTTATATTAGTGACATGTGATTAAAATTAATTAACTTTACATAAAAACATAAGAAGAAATCATTTAATAACCGCCAAATAAATCCATCAATGCGAGAGATATCTACAACGAAGGTCATAAAGTGACCCTTGTACAACCAAGGTCAGTGACTCTTGGGGCACCGATACTCCTTTTCTTGGGGAATAAGCCTCCACTCTCGTAGCGCTGCTACGGAGGCTTCATTTAATTTATTACTCCCGTTGTTAAATAATTTGTACATGGCAAGCATATTCATATTTAAGCTACATATAATCTGTTAAGCGTCCAATCTGTTTAAGAACTTTTATTAAAAAATTTTACATATTTAATATTAACTTAATCTAAGTTGAAACTACTCTGTCAAGGGTTATTTCGTAGTCGTCGTCGCGTCATCTTCGTCATTGTTACCGTTCGTCTGGGGAGGAATGGTTGGGTTATATAACTGCCCAGCCATCTGTAGAAACTGGGTCAGTGGGTACCTGTCGGCATCGTCCTTGAGGTGCTGCATTATCATAAATTTCGCCATGTAGCTTTCAAAATGAGCCTTTTTCTTATAATACTTGGGCATGGAGCATTTTGCATGCCTTCAGCGGTCCTCTTGTGTATTGGTGTGTGCACCACTTCCTGGGTCCTTAAAAATGATGCTGTGGTTTACGGTTAAATGAGTAAAACCATGGTGTCCCAAGCAATCATACGCCCAACAGTCAGAAATTATCGTCGTTCATAGAAGAATCCATTTCTTGATGATCGGTAACAAGGTTTCCGTGTTACGCCAAATTACCGGTACTAGGAAACATTTCAGACTCCCACGTTAAGTTCCTCCAAATACCCATTGCCCTTCCACTCTGGTACCCCGAGAGTATTTTCGCCTGCCAAATAGGCTTCCGTTGATCTTAACGATAGTATCGGGGCCACCAATTCGCTGCTTCCGGCACAGCATAGCATCCACAGCGACATCACGGCAGAAGCTGGATCAATTCACGGCTGTCACTTTGGATATGTCCATCTCATGCGTGATGTGCTGGAGGTCGTAGTTGCGAAGCCACATGTAGGCGAATGAGACTATTTGAAAGCCACTCAAGTGAGACCTTTCCAGGAACGTACTAGTTTTTAACGACACCTTGTACCCACAGATGCCGCTTCTAGTTTTCTCCTTGCAACTATAAATTGAATTCAAATTTATATTAGTGACATGTGATTAAAATTAATTAACTTTACATAAAAACATAAGAAGAAATCATTTACTTACCGCCAAATAAATCCATCAATGCGAGAGATATCTACAACGAAGGTCATAAAGTGACCCTTGTACAACCAAGGTCAGTGACTCTTGGGGCACCGATACTCCTTTTCTTGGGGAATAAGCCTCCACTCTCGTAGCGCTGCTACGGAGGCTTCATTTAATTTATTACTCCCGTTGTTAAATAATTTGTACATGGCAAGCATATTCATATTTAAGCTACATATAATCTGTTAAGCGTCCAATCTGTTTAAGAACTTTTATTAAAAAATTTTACATATTTAATATTAACTTAATCTAAGTTGAAACTACTCTGTCAAGGGTAATTTCGTAGTCGTCGTCGCGTCATCTTCGTCATTGTTACCGTTCGTCTGGGGAGGAATGGTTGGGTTATATAACTGCCCAGCCACCTGTAGAAACTGGGTCAGTGGGTACCTGTCGGCATCGTCCTTGAGGTGCTGCATTATCATAAATTTCGCCATGTAGCTTTCAAAATGAGCCTTTTTCTTATAATATTTGGGCATGGAGCATTTTGCATGCCTTTAGCTTTCCTCTTGTGTATTGGTGTGTGCACCACTTCCTGGGTCCTTAAAAATGATGCTGTGGTTTACGGTTAAATGAGTAAAACCATGGTGTCCCAAGCAATCATACGCCCAACAGTCAGAAATTATCGTCGTTCATAGAAGAATCCATTTCTTGATGATCGGTAACAAGGTTTCCGTGTTACGCCAAATTACCGGTACTAGGAAACATTTCAGACTCCCACGTTAAGTTCCTCCAAATACCCATTGCCCTTCCACTCTGGTACCCCGAGAGTATTTTCGCCTGCCAAATAGGCTTCCGTTGATCTTAACGATAGTATCGGGGCCACCAATTCGCTGCTTCCGGCACAGCATAGCATCCACAGCGACATCACGGCAGAAGCTGGATCAATTCACGGCTGTCACTTTGGATATGTCCATCTCATGCGTGATGTGCTGGAGGTCGTAGTTGCGAAGCCACATGTAGGCGAATGAGACTATTTGAAAGCCACTCAAGTGAGACCTTTCCAGGAACGTACTAGTTCTTAACGACACCTTGTACCCACAGATGCCGCTTCTAGTTTTCTCCTTGCAACTATAAATTGAATTCAAATTTATATTAGTGACATGTGATTAAAATTAATTAACTTTACATAAAAACATAAGAAGAAATCATTTACTTACCGCCAAATAAATCCATCAATGCGAGAGATATCTACAACGAAGGTCATAAAGTGACCCTTGTACAACCAAGGTCAGTGACGGAGGCTTCATTTAATTTATTATTCCCGTTGTTAAATAATTTGTACATGGCAAGCATATTCATATTTAAGCTACATATAATCTGTTAAGCGTCCAATCTGTTTAAGAACTTTTAACTGAATAATTCTATTCCGCAGAATTTATGGCGATATTTTTGAACAAAATGCAACGTTATTGCATGGAACCAGAAGCAAATGAAATCAAACGAGGCAATTTAAAAAAAAAGAATTGCATTTGAATGTGAGGTCCACAAAGTTGCATGTAAATTACCTTCAAAAATATCATTATTGGACACAATGGGCGATTTTTTTTAACAAAATTTAACGTTATTTTTCTGGAACCAGTAGCAAATGAAATGAAGCGAGCCAATTTAAGAAAGGGAATCGCGCTTGAATATGAATATTACATGTAACTTACCTTCATAGTTATCATTAATTATAATATCATTATTGCAAAATATTAACAACGCACCGATATAACAACAACACATAGAAATAACAAAAATGCACCGAAACACCAACGCATTGTAGAAATAATAACAACAACAACAACTCCGAAATAACAACAAACAACATACTGAAATAACAATAACGCATAGAAATATCAACAAAAACAGCTGAGAGCAAAGAAAACGGAGTTTTGAAGTAACTTGAGCTTAAACTGAATTATCTCCGAAATTCATTCTGAAAATGAAAAATTGTTAACAAAAATCGCGCGATTTTTATTGTTGTTTCTGAAAAGTTGTTCTTGCTTTTGGAAATACATGTATCAATATCTACTTTTTATGCTGAATGAGTAGACTTCCTACTTATGGCATCATTTTCTACCAACGAACGTTTCGGTTCTCCTTGTGTTGCTTTGTACTTTTCATAACACAGCTGTTCAAAATGTGTACTCAACGAACGGCGAGCCATTGTTTACATTGAGAAACGTAGATCGTTTGTTTTTCCAAATTCACAACAACACTTTCCATACTATTTGTGCGTTCCAGGTCAAATGTAGCATTTTGTATCGTTATCAACCGAACGAACCCCGGGTTCGTTTGTGCTATCAAACGTACACAAAAAAGCAAACGTTTGCATATGTAGGGTACGGTTTTGCTTGCTGCAAATTGAGAAGGAAAGAGTTAAGCGAGTATACATGAAAAGACAAATCTATAGTATGTATACAGACAGTACTGGCAGCCAAACGTTTGGTCGGGAAGTGCTGGAAAAGTTGAACGAAAGCAAGGTCGCTGAACGTACGGTAGACTGGAAGATACAAAATTGTGTTTTAAGAACCACCGTGATAGAAACAACCGTAAACGTTCGGTGGTAGAAAATGATGCCATTATTTTACACTATATCTCGAAAAGTTAACACAAGACGTATAACATATTATACTTCATTGCAAAGGTAAAATAACGCTCTTACCGAATTTAACATTTACCATTATACCTTGCAAAGCCAATTTCCAAGAAAACGGCTTCTGTTTATTCAGAAAATCAATAATTTGCCAATAACTTCTAAGCTTTAACAATTACAGCTTTGGCATGTTTAGCGTAAATAAAGCCATTAAAAATACCCAGATCGACTATGTAGGTTGAATAATTCCGCACTTGTTGACCTTTCAATGTTAGACCTTGACACGACCATAAATTCAATATGGCGATCAATTCCGGGAATTTGCAAGCGGATTCCAAGAGCTAATAGTTTAAATACCGCTAAAATAACTGCAAATTTGGCGAAAAATTACGCCCCTAAACTTAACCTGTTCCGATTTTTCCGCGATCTTGTAGTAAGCGCATTAATGCGGAACATGTTCGAAATGAGGAAGTCTTTACCCGAAAGTAACCGACTACCTTCAACCAACCATGAGCGCCGGCCCCTAACTCGGGACGACTCTTTCAAGGTCTTCCCATTAGACTTGGGCGTTATAGTTCACTAAAGTGATCGATAAATTTAGTTCAATCAGCTGAAGTGAACTAGTTCATTCATATAGTTCATTTGATCATTTAGTTCAGTGTTTGAATGGGATATTGTTTAAATGTTCATTTCGTTCACTGCTTCTACATAGTTTGATTGCTTAGCGTAGTATAGGACCAATAAGCAGTATTTATTGCTTTATGTTTCTAAACAACAAGCAGTTTTATTAATTTTTTTAAAAAAAATTTTGGTTCCGTTGAAGAGGCTTAAGGTGGCATCAAACTGTAATAAATTTTTCTAAAGAAAGTTGAGAAATCTGAAGCCTAATATTGTAATGATATAAATAATATTTATATTACTAAATCAATGGTTGCATTGTTAGCGAAGTAAATAAACAACGGGTACAAGAAAACAAAAAACCATTAATTTATTTCACTTACAACCAACTTATTTATAATTTTTAACTTCTACCAACTTAATTACTAATATAATATATAATCTAAGTATGCATTTCAACTAAATTTTTTATAAATAATCAATTTAAACATTAAAATTAACATTTAAAATTAATAATCTTTAAAAAGCTTTTTAAAAAGAAATTTTATGTAATTAGGGCATACTGTTACACTACTCTTTTAAAATAGTGTTTTCCGCGATTAATAATATTCATTACAATATTAGACTTCAGGTTACTCCACTTTCTTTAGAAAAATATATTACAGTTTCATGCCACCTAAGTCCTTCTTCAACGGAAACAAACGTTTTTTTTAAAGCAATTTATTACATCTGCCTTTTGTTTAGAAACAAAGCAATAAATACTGTTTATTTTTGCCATACTACACTATTATAATAGTATTTTTCTTGACTTGTTCCATTCTGCAACGATACAAAAAACAACGCTGCACTCGAAGCACATATCCATATGTAATATATCGTTGCTAGAAGAGCAACTGAAAAAGTAATATAAACTTTGAATTATAAGACCCAGAGAACCAGAAGAGCAACTGAGACAGAAGTACGACCTGTGAGCTAAAAGAACTGCATGAGAAATTGAACTAGAAAAAGTGAACGATTGAACTATGTTGAATCGAACAATTGAACTATATGTTGGATTGTAGTATAAAAAGCAGTGGAAGAATGAGATGTTGGAACGAACAATTGAACTATATGTTGGATTGTAGTATTAAAATGTGAACTAAGTGAACGATTGAACTATGTTGAATCGAACAATTGAACTAAAAGAACTATATGTTGGATTGTAATATAAGAAGCAGCGAAGAAAATAGCTGTTGGATCGAACAATTGAACTAAATGAACGATTGAACGAAAAGAACTGTGAGTTGTGAACTATGTCTTATAGTTCAGTGAAGTGAATAGTTCAATTGAACTAGGTCGTTCATGAACTACACAAGTCTACTTCCCATCCACTGACTCATGGAGCAAACTCGACCATATGCCTTCCACCAAAGCCCTAGTGTTATTGTCAAGGCGACCGTTAACCTTTGTTGCGTAACCTGCAATTCAGTTTGGAGGAACGCACAATCTGTATTGTCGGCAACGTAGGTCTCAAGCCTCCTTCTTCTGAGCATGGGCATAAGCCATCTGATTGAAGGAACCGAAAGACCACCGTCAACTGTAGGGGCATGCACGTACACATTGACCATATTATTAGGTAGGTTCAACCACTTCTCGAACGCACCTCGAACCTTGCAATCTATTCGCTTTAGTTTGCTTAGAATTGTGAACCCCAGAGTGAGTACTTGGTACAGACTCGGGAGAAGCACAGCTGTAAGAGCAAAAAGCCGTTGTTGCGGTTTTAAAGACGCCTTGGTTAACCGTACCAAGGAGTCATGCAGCTTTGTTTCCTCGTTGCCGCATGCTCGGCCCTCAGGAGTGAATAGGATGCCAAGGTATTTCCACTCGTTAGATCTCTTGAGTGATGGTAATGTACGTCCATCGCAGCTAAGTGTACTTTGCTATTGACTATAGACTTCTTGACGTGAGGTACATTCCTGATGGCTACAGTGAATGATTTGGACGAGTTGATCTTCAGACCGCACGAGTTCAGGTAGGTAGTCGAAATGTCCAGAATTTTCTGAAGGCCAGTTTTTGTCGTTACCATCATAACTAAATCATCGTCAAAGGCCAACGCGCTGAATGTTCGTTCACCTACCCTAACTAAAACCTCCTGTGGCAGTCTCCTTAGGAGACCATTCATTGTTAGGTTAAACAAGAACGCCGAAAGACGATCGCCCTGTTTAACTCCGCAGGTAGGTCGTATCACCATCAGACGTGTAGAACTCACATCATACAAGCCCTGAATATATCGCATCATTAGAGATGGGACTCTGGCTTCCGCCAGGCTATTAAAAATAGCCGCGTGAGTGACAGAGTTAAAAGCTTTTGCGACATCCATCGATGCGATATACACATTCGAACCGCTTAACCGTGCCTCATGTCGAGCACGGAGAGAGAGCGCTCTTCCTCTGACCATACGGCCTTTACTATGCGAACTTGGGCAAGCTCTTGGTTACGCCAATCACCATGCGCTCTCTTTTCGTGGACTCCTCGTCCAATTTTGGACGTAAAGGAGCGATCACATCCAGAGAGGCGATATGTGAACATATATGGAATTAAGTCAATGCCAGTGGGCGCAATAAGATTTGAAGGTGATCTACGCACTCGGGATCGGTGCGCTGGTAAGCCATCAGATCTCAGATTGGTTCCATAGAGCCTGAGGGCTCTGCAAGATACACTACCGGCCAAAAGTATTTACCCACCCCATAAATAACACAAAAACGAATGAAATAATCAACAAAAAAATTTTTTTTTTATTTTATATTTTTATTTGAAACATATTTATTTAAAAACAGTTATACGTTATTACAAGAATAAGTTATTTTTACAAAAAATTTTTAAATTTTGGTTTCGTCGATATTTCCACCACGCGCTTTAATGACTGCTTGGCATAGTTTTGGCATCCTGTTCAGCAATTTTGTTAGGGTAATGGGTGCTATTCTAGACCAGGCACCTTGTAGTTGCTGCCAAAGGGTTTGTGAAGACGTTGGGGCCACATTTCGTACTTCTCGGTCCAGTTCTTTTCACAAAAGCGCTATGGGATTCAGGTCGGGGCTTTGGGGTGGCCAGGTCATTATAATTTTTTTTTTTTTTTGTTTTTGCAACTCTTCCAAATAAGCACGGCATATTTTTGAGGTGTGTTTGGGGACGTTGTCCTGTTGAAAGATGAAGTTTTCTCCAATTAATCGCGTTCCAGATGGGAGAGCATTATTTTCCAGGATGTCTCTGTAACTTTCCGCCTACAGATGTGCTTCCAAAACAACCCCAAACCATAATCGATCCTCCTCCGTGCTTCACCGTGGGTACTATGCACGATTCAAGGGCTCTTTCTCCTGCTGATCTTCGGACAAATTTTCTCCGCTTTGTGCCGAATATCTCAAACTTGGGCTCGTCAGTCCAGAGAACTTTTTTCCAGTCGTCCAACGTTCAGTCCTTATGCAATCTCGCCCAAGCTAACCGCTTGATTTTATTTTGCTTGCGTAGAAGTGGTTTTCGCATAGCAATCCGACCATGTAAACCTGCTTTTCTTAAGTGCCTTTTGACTGTTGTCAAGCTTATGGGCTCAGGGCGAGCTGCATTTATTTCAGCTGTAATTCCGGTGCCGTTTTCGTTCTGCTACGTTTACTAATCACTGCGATTGCCCGATCTTCTGCTGGTGTGGTTTTTTTTGGCCGCCCTGGTCGCTTTCTGGTGCTTAAACTGCCAGTAGCTTCATATTTTTTAATGTTGTAGGCCACGGTTCTTCGGTTCAAATTCAAAAGCTTAGCTATTTCGTTCACCGGTGCTATGGTGGGACACTATTAGTGCACGCGTTTCAATAGATAACTCTTTCTTATCTGACATTTTTTTGTTTTTTAATTTTTTGAATATTTAAGAAAACACTTGATATTTTTAAAAAATCAACTCTTCACTCAACTAGTGTTAAAAATAGAATTAAATGCAGATTGAAATTTGAGAAGAATAAGATGACTCTAACTGCCTGCATCCATATTTTATAATGACCTTTGGAAAAAATGTAAAAAAATTATTTGCACCAATTAATTAAAAGTCGAGGGGGCCGGTAACCCCCAAGACCCGACATAGCCACTCGGCTATTAGCCAGCTTTACCTGTTACTATCGGAAACCACGTAGAACCACGTAGAGGTTGACGATTTGGCACTTCTATGACTCTCTTAAACAATGCAGAGCCGAAGCCTAAAAACTCCACAAACTGCGGACTAGACGGTAGCCCTACGTAACATGCCTATAGCACAAAAAGTACACATTGCAGGGCACGAATGGTCCTACTACGTTATGTAAAGTTACATAAATGCACCCGTCATCCATGAGCTTCAGTTGGCCCGGATATGGAAGTCCGTAGCGCAACCTACAACATAGTGACCATATAAGTGGTGTTCGAAGAACAAATAACGAAACGTTCCTTGCCATGCTAGCAGGCTGGTGGCGCGTCAATCAGGTGATGTTTAATCCCCCCAATTTGCTCCCTTCTAAGACTTACCTGTAGTTGTTCTGTGAATCGACTATTTGCTGTAGTTAGCCATCTATTTGAAGGAACCCTGCAACGCCATTTCTCACGGCAGCTATCAGCTCGTCCAACTTTTCCAATTGTTAACCCATTTCTCATACAAGTTTCTTATTGGAACAAGTTTATCTCTACGATTCCTAGCCGAGGTTTCCAATCTTCGTTGCAGCCTATAATCAAAGGCAAGAAAACGGGCAATATCTTTGTAACGTTGTAAGGACATCACTGCACGAAAAATTGGTCTGCTGTGATCCTCGTTCCACAAATTTTCGAAGTTTTCGTGCTGGGAACGATTTTTTTGGTTTTTGTTATAACGTAATTTTTGTTAAAACATCAGTGAGTTTTTAAAAAATCGCTTAACCAAAGGTGGTTAATTTTCCGATTTTTGCTAGTTCTGATCCGTTCGGATGATGTATACACAAGATGTTTGTGAATTATACTCGCAATCAAGCTGTTTATACATATCCAGTTTTGCTCCAAGTTGGAGTCGACAAACGGATTCAGTGGAAGGCTAAATCTCCATAATGAGTGGAGCGGAAGAGTTATTTTCTGGCAGACGAATCATGTTCTACTTTTCCACATGAGTGAGAGCATGTAATGTGTAAATTATATAATTGCATTATGTGAAATTATTAACTATTTACTGGTGAATTATATGTTGCTGGAGAAAACACTTAACATAACACAATATAAATATAATCAAAATATGAAAATATATAAAAATATACAAAATTATGAAAAGTATATAAAAAAATAAAAAAATATGTAACCCGTATACACTTAACCTCGTAAAATGCTTAGATTAGATTTTTTTAGATTAGATTAGATTTTATTTAAAATTTCGATAAAATATATACAATCTGGTTTATAAATTAATCTTAAAACTAGCGAAATAAATTAAGGAGGGCACTAAAGGGGCCTCTCTTTTGGAGTGAATTTACATTACAATTATCACTCCATAGTGAAATTGTTATTGAAAATTATATGAATAAAATTTTTGTTAAAAAAACTATAGTATTGTGGTTATAATAAAAATACAAATTAACTAATGACTATCCACGGTGATGGTTTCCACATCGCTGCTCGTAGAATGTTTCGTCGAAGGCCGGATTGGCGATGAATGATGACTGGATGTATCGAGAAGAGGCATCAGCGTTGTTGAACAAGTTCCTGATGTAGTTGTCGTCGTGAAGCTGCAGTCTTTCAAAGAAGCGAGTCGCCAAGTCCTTCAAAGCTGAATCCAATGGCAACATTTTCGCTGCGTTGTATAGATACTCGTTGCTGTAGAATTTTAAGGAGTTCGGCTTTCTCCAAACACCTGTGCAGTATCGCAGAATTCTTCTTTCAAGCAGCTTGGCTTTGTTCATAGCAGTTGGCGAGGCAGTGAACCATATGGGGAAGCCATATGTGATGACCGGTCGTATGAGCTGCTTGTATATCAGCAGATTCGTAGAAACCGGCAGCCCGCAGCTTCTCCTTAGAAGTGGATTGACGAGATGGAGCGCAAAGTTGGCCTTCCTAATGATCTCGTACAAATGCGCATTGAACTTGAAGAGCTCTGTGAAGTGAACGCCCAGATATTTGGCCGTCTCCATTGTTCTGGCTGTTGATCTATCGGCGAGCGTGAGCTGGAGGTTTCTGCATTTGCGCGCAATTCCCGCATTGCTGCTGAGTGTGGAAGGAATGCGGAAGCAAATCACCTCCGTTTTGCTTGCGTTGATCTTGAGGCCCCATTTATTGTAGTAGCTCCAGAGGCGTTTCAGGTTTTCTTCCACTCTTCTCGCAGCAATGTTTATGGAGATTGAACTGGCGTACGTCAAACAGTCGTCAGCGTAAAGCAGCGTCTTCGTTCCAGGGTAATTTGTTGGAATGTCCGAGGTGAAGATGTTGAAGAGAAGCGGTGCCAACTTCGATCCTTGAGGAACGCCTGCAGAGATTGCTCTTGTGGTGGACTTCCTGTCGAAGATTTGAACGTGCAGCGAGCGGCCCTTGAGGTAGCTGCAGATCAGCTTGAGCAAGCTGGAATTAAGCCCCAAATTGTGTAGCTTAAATAGCAATCCATTTATCCAAACACTGTCGAATGCTTTTTCAATGTCAAGAAGACATGCGACGGTGCACTCCTTTTTATTCAGGCTGGTGGTGACTTCGTTGCGCATGCTGAGCAGCGGATGGAGGGTTGATCTGCCTTCACGGAAGCCAAACTGCATGTCTGGCAGAATGTTTCCATCTATGCAGTGTTTCGCCAGCTTTTTGAGTATCAGCGACTCGAAGATTTTGCTCGTACAACTCAGCAGCGAGATCGGTCTGTATCCTTTCGTGGTTGAGCGATTCGTCTTCTTTGGAACAGGAACGATTTTTGCTTCTTTCCATGTTTGCTGGAAGTAGCAGCTGTTGAAGCAATTATTAATAATCACCACCAGCAACCATATCGCCAGGGACGGCGGTTTCTTTATAATAAAATTAGAGATGTTATCTCTGCCCGATGACCTCGTAAAATGTCCCTAAACGCGTGGCTTATGTGCAGATGATTTACGAACTTTTCAAGTGTTGTTACGGTGTTATTCAGAGCAGTTGAAAAAGTTAAAGGTAGTGTCACACCCCATAATGTGCACCGCCATGTGAGAACATGAACCACCAGCACGAAAATCCACTCACAGGAGTACTTGGGCGTAAGAGGACGGAGCTTTTTTGTTCCGCCTCACTGAGAAGACTCACAACGCAAACACAACTTTTCACTTACAGAAACATTTACGAAAGATGCCAAAAGATGGGGTCTTTAGTATGAAAAATGAGAATCGCGTAGGGCAGCTCTTTACGACCTTTTCAGTTTCATTAACTGCTCATCTCGTGTTCCAAGAAGAGATGGCTCTAAATGAGGGATTTTCCGAAAACAAAAATTAGAAATTCAGAACCAGACACAGTTAAACGTTTTTTCGTCGCTGATCTATAACAAGGAAATCATTTTGAAATTTTTTTTATATATTATTAATAAAAACGAAGCGTGGCAGAATACGTCTGTCCTATCTCTGCTTTCCAATTGTGGTTTTTAGAGTTTTTCCATTTTTTTAAAGGACTAGCTGAAAATGTTTCATATATAGTTTCGTCACTTGCCCACTATGTCCCTTTCTGTGTCCACCTTATTGTGAGCACTTAAAATACAAGCACTAAAACACAAATTTTTCGCGCAGGAGCACTTTTTCGAAAGATGCCAGAAGATGGAGTCTTTAGTATGAAAAATGAGAATCGCGTAGGGCAGCTCTTTACGACCTTTTCAGTTTCATTAACTGCTCATCTCGTGTTCCACGAAGAGATGGCTCTAAATGAGGGATTTTCCGAAAACAAAAATTAGAAATTCAGAACCAGACACAGTTAAACGTTTTTTCGTCGCTGATCTATAACAAGGTAATCATTTTGAATTTTTTTTTATATATTATTAATAAAAAGGAAGCGTGGCAGAATACGTCTGTCCTATCTCTGCTTTCCAATTGTGGTTTTTAGAGTTTTTCCATTTTTTTAAAAGACTAGCTGAAAATGTTTCATATATAGTTTCGTCACTTGCCCACTATGTCTCTTTCTGTGTCCACCTTATTGTGAGCACTTAAAATACAAGCACTAAAACACAAATTTTTCGCGCAGGAGCACTTTTTCGAAAGATGCCAGAAGATGGAGTCTTTGATATGAAAAATGAGAATCGCGTATAGCAGAGCAGCTCTTTTCGAGCTTTTCAGCTTGTTAACAGCTTAGCTCGTGCTCCTGAGGAAGTGACTCCAAGTGGAGAGAACACACCAAAATTAAGCATGTGACGAAAAACGGAAAGAAGAAAGGAAAAAAGCATGAAAGAAACACAGAAATTAGAAGTTAAGCACGTGAAGAAAAGGAAAAAATTTTCCAGAGTTTTAAGCACGAAAAAGCCCGTTGAGCCCCACGAAATGTTTCCCAGTTAAAATGTATTTAGAGTCTAAGCTGATCAACTTTGTTATTCGGGGGACTGGGAGAATGATACTAAATAAAGTAAAGTTTGGAGGAAAAACCAGTTAAAAATAGAGTTACTAGGGGTTTTTTTATCATTCTTTTGTCGATGTGTTTAGAGATTTTTTGGAATTAAAAATAGGAATAAAAATAAAAAATAAAAATAATAAAACTAAAAACGAAAATAAGAATCAACAAAGTGAAAATAAAAATAAAATAGAATAGAAATAGAATAAAAGTAAAGTAGAAAATACAAATAAAATAAAAATGAAAATAAAAATAATGAAATTAAAATGAAATTAAAATGAAATTAAATTGTAGTCAGAAATTAAGTACTTTTTAGGTCAAGATCCAGAAACAATTTTGGAAATCGATTAAACAATTATTCGAAATTAAAATTAGAAACAACGTTAAAAATAAAAATAAAATAAAATATAAAATGATATTTTAATTTGAACATTAAAGAGTTCAAATAAAATACATGTATCCTAAAAATTTTTTTACTTTTTAGGAATTAAAAATCAACTTAACTTAGGTTTTCTATTTCAAAAAATCAATTACTGAGATTGAAATTGACTCCATCGTTCATTTCAAACTGTTTGAATCCATATTTTATATTTCTAGTTTATATAGTTTTTTTCGATTGGCTAGGGTGAGGCACTTTGTGGAAATGGTGGTGGGATCTTACTTGGTTCTCTTTAAGGGGTTTTCTTTACGTTTCGATTTTGTAGGAGAACGGTGGTAACGAACAGTAGGACTGAACGAAATATGCTATCCGGTCCTTATACAAATTGATCTGTATTTTATGTTTACATTAGTAACAATAACTGCGTTAACAGTTATTTGTTAATGAGCATTGAAACTCGATTGATAGTGGGAGATTACGAGTATTTTATCGTGATGATATCATTTGTGAGGACATTGTAGTTGATGATTATATTGATTGGATGGGGACTTGTTGTTGTCATAGGGGCATTGTTAGTTTGATGTTTTTACTTTAAATTTTTATAACATTAAATTAGGGGATTGCGGAGATTAATCATAAATTAAAAATTGAAAAAATCAATTAAAATCAAAATTGAAAATTAAAATCAAAAACCAGAAAAATTGATGGAAAGTAAATAAAATTTAAGACAATTATATTGCTTTATAAATAAAAGTTAATATTTCTATTGATGGCAACCCTCTTTTTAATATGCTGCAGTATTCCAACAGCACTTGCTGTTCTAATCCTTTTCTTTCGCATTCAAAGTTAATTTTTCACTACACATCTACATCTTTGACTGAAAAGAATACCAAAATTAACTACGTTAGTAGGCCATCCCAGAAACATTTTCGCCCTCGGCCTAAAACGAGGACTCAAATACTCGCGTGTATTTGTTTAAATAATTTTCATGTTAGTTATTCACATTGGCGTCTACAATTCTTGTATAAGTTAAATAATCGCCACGTTGATTATTTGTAATACTTGGTGTTCATAACTATTACTATAAAAACAAAATAATTCTTAAAAATTTAATAAATAACAAATATAAAGATTTATAGGGTCTTTTCGTCTTTTAAATAAATTTTAGTTTTTTACTACAAAATAAAATTCTATATTTTATAAATGAAACAGTTAATACCTCGTCCAACCGATCATACAAGCCTTCAATTAAAATAATAACTATTATGCTACCATTGCACAGTCAGAATACTGCGGCCATTAAATTTTCATTGGGCAAGTTAAACCTTAAATTAAATGCAGGACATGTTTTTGTTAAACAGGCGGGCATTAAATTGCCGAGTTCCTTATTTACATTTTTCTCTTGCAAGTACATATAAATACAAAAATATATATTAATTTTATCATAATACCTAATTAAATAAAAATACCCTAAATATGCAAAATATTTCTCTGACTTACCATTGCAGTTTTTCTGTCATGTTCTACTGTCCAGTAGGTAAGGTCTGAATAATATCCATTTTCATTATTCAATGTGAAGCGCCTCTGTGTAAGTCAGACTAATCGCCATGTTGATTGTTCTATTAATGCGTTGTCTTAATAAAAGTCTGCTACTGAATATTCTTTTATACCATATAATCCAAAATCTATATATACTTGATAATAAAATAAACCTAAAGTAATAAACTTACATGAAAATCCCGACAGAAAAACACATACAGGGACGCGAACACCGAATGCAAACACGACTATAATGGCTTTGCAATTCACAAGTTGACCGCATTTTCACACGCTGACTAGGATGAAAATGACCCAGAGCATTTCTCAACAATACACTGCACTTTTATTGCAATATAACTACAAAAACCTAAGAAGATTCATTATTTTATTTTCCCAGTGGCAACATTTTAACCAACTCCAAAAAGAATCCAGTAGCAACCACGAAAACACGACTAACACCTGATGAAATGCTTTGGTTCAACTACCAAAAACCACAAAAGATTATTAGTTTATTATTTTATTTTCAACGGTAGCAGCATTTTTACAAACTACAAAAGAATTCACAGTAACCCCCACGAAACAAGACTAACAACTTGTGAAAAGCTTTGATTAAGCTACAAAAACCCACCGAAGATTAGTGGTTTATTATTTATCTTATTTTCCGGTAGCAGCATTTTTTACGAACTACAAAAGAAAAAGAAAAAACCAATAATAACCACGAAAAATGAAAACCAAAAAACGAAAGCATGAAAACACGACAATTTGCAATTTTCGTAGCTTTATTTTATTGTCCTCATCTGAAGTTGGAAAACATTATGGTAATGAAAAAAAAATTTTTGAAATTTGAAAAAAATTAATTTTTCTCAGTCACTTGCTGATAAAAGAGCCTTCGTGCACATAACGCATAGTTAACGCAATGTAGCTTCTCCTTAAATAATTGTCCGTCCAAATATTTGAAGTCAGTCCAAAGCCAGAATTTGCATTTGCATTGCATTAATTTCGCTCTTGACTTTTCCAAATATCGCATAGTACAAATTATCGGCATTTCGAGATATATTGGTATGGTGTGGAATCGCGCTGGCGATATCTCCATTTTCTCCATAGGTTGTTCCAATATAGTATACGAAATATTTGGCTACACCTTGAAACCCAAAGTCCTCAATGATTTTGAACGGTCTGCAACTTAGATTTGCAAGCAATATACAAATGTAATCGATAGAATAAATATGAAATGGGGGGAAGAATCTTTGACGTCTTCTTTAACGTCTTCTTCGGGTTCTTCTTTGAGGTCTTTTTTAATATATCTTGGGACTCTAAATGTTGCATATGATTCTAGAACATTTAAGAAAATATATGTAAGCAAACTTTATACTGAAAACATACAAGTTCTTACCTTTCAAGTATTTTGAAAGATTTAACAAGTCGAATTGAATTAAAAGACTTATCAGCTGCTCCTAATCGCTTTCTGAACTCTCTCCTATGTTTCCTAGTTCCAATATGGAAAATTCGCCCTCACAATCACTTACCTTACTTATTACTTACTTACCTTACTTATTATACTTTTTCTCAACCTAATCACGCAAAGAAGTGAAACACGCGCTTTTTACCGTTTCAAATTTCCCAATATCAAGCAAGAATGTTTCCAAGTTAATGTAACGACGAAATGCAAATACGATTTTCAGAAGGGCATTTGCATTATGTAAAAGTACTTTTTTCTTATTCTACTTCTTTGTATTTTAACATAAAATCAAAATCCTTAAACGGCATTGCAGACTACAAAGCAAAAGTTTATTGTAGTTCGTACGAAAAGCCACAATTTTTTGCATTTAAAATAACCAAGGCGCAACTGTAATTTAAATATGCCTATTGACATTTTTAATTATTTTCTATTTAAATCAACACTGAGCAACTTCAATTCGAATATGGGCATGTTAAATTGCACAATATGGAATCAACATTTTTGTTTTGACTTTTAAATTTCAATATTTCCCTCAGTGTATAGTTAACCACTTTGGAAGGCTACGGTGATACTTGGATATTGGATCTTAAAGTCAGTTGATATCTTTCAAAAATCCATATGCAAGTATTCAAATTGTGCAAATTTTGAGATATGTAAATTTTGGTTATATACCCGTAAAAAATTTAACTTTTCAGTTTGAGAAAGTGCGAAAAAAGTCGCGCAGTACAGCTTGGTTTCGTTAAATCATTGTTTTCAACAAGGTTGTTAGTAGTAGCTGCACTATAAACACCGATTATAGTACATTTTGGCACTTTTAAAATATCATTGAAATTTAACTTTAGACCTACTGATTTATTGGGTTTATCGGTAGTCTGCGCCCTTTTACGGAATGTTAATATAAAATAGAGATGGTAACTTGTGGTTGTCTTCGTATAACCACTTATTGAAATTTAATTTCATGGTTTCTTGATGATGGTGACGAAACATTGGTTTAAGTTTTTTCGGCGAGGATGGCAACGAAGCATCGTTGACTGAAGTGTCCTCTCAGGTGTCCCTCATCTCCTCCCGTGGAAATTTACTTTTAAAGAAAATCTAATACGTATTTAGGCAAGGCAAAAAAGTGACACAAAAGTGACTCTCCTTAATGCAATAAGTAATCGTAGTATATCCACTTACGCCGACAAAATTTGCAGTGAATTGAAGAGACACTACCAAATAATGTAGCCACTGTAGAATAAAATCACTAATATATAGCATACTGTTTAATAATTAAATAATTCTACAACACTAAAAGACCGAAAAAAAGATTTTCTTCAATAATCATGTTTGAGTTTAAAGTTTTTATTATATTTTTAACAGATTCACTTGTGTAATTATACAGAAATATGATAAAGAATAATACTTAAAAACTTATTATTATTAGGAACATTATTATTATATATTCTTGTTGGTTTTTCAATTTGTGCAACAATTGTTAGCGGGATCATTGTAAGTTTTTTCGAATTTTCATTTTTCGAAAAATTATTACTTCAATCAATTCGGTCTTGACCTTCAATGCCAGCACAGGTTAAAATGGTCTGTGATCCTTATGTCTCTATAGAACAAACAGACTTAATTAATTGTCAGTTGAGAATTTATCTGAATCGTAATCGAAAGATTATGCGAAGCACGCTTTTAATAAAAGTTTATTGAAATTCATGATCTGATGTCACGACTTCTGAATTAGTTCCACTTTTATCAAAAATGTCGTACGAAATGAGAAAGACAATGAACACATAACATGTATTTGAATATATTCTTTTGTTAATTTATTATTATTATGGAATACTTTAGAAAATAACTACAAAACTATGTAACTATATGTGATGCATTACGAACAAATTCCAGAGTTCAATTTATTAAATTGTGCATCGAATTGTGAACTTTGTATTTAAATCTTATTCCAATTTTTACTCTGTTCAATAATAATTAAAGATTATTATTAGTTATACTCATGAAAAACACAGGAAGAATTTTTGAAAGATAAGGAATCTGTTTTTATATTAGTGTAAGAAAAACAAAAATATGTGATTGCATACGAAGTTGAAATTTAATTATTTGTTTTCTACAAGTTTTTGTTAGTTTTTCCTAATTTTAATGAATTATTATTTGGATTTTAATAAAGCAATAAATAATGAAAAATCAAAAATTAAACCATTGCATGCTAATATTTTGCGTATTTTGATTTATAAAGATTTGATTTATATTTGTCATACATGCGAAAATCGTCGTGATGTAGACACAAAAAAGGGGCTCGTTTTCGTTCGTTGGCCTCGAATGCAGCAACAACAAGAACAACACGACTTAAACGATCTTGCTGAAGCTACACCCAATTCTACACACATACATATGCACATGTTAAGTGGCGGTGGTGAGTATATGTGCGTTTGTTACTTCTCAGCGCGACCAAACATCAGCAGCATCGAGTTTTCGACAGCAGCATCGAGTTTTATATGCAATCGTTTTTGCAATTCGCTTGCAAAACGAACATACATAATTCATAGCAATTCCTAAATTTAGTGCTAATCAGTTTATAGCTGACACGAAGTAAAAGGGAATGAAATGCTGATGCCAGGCTTTCTTTGAGAACACTTTAGGAGCACTTGCATATTACTATTCTAAAAATGGTAAGTTTGGTATAATCTTTCGCTCCGTCGCACTATCGATGACATAAAAATCATTGATAGGACTGCCACGTTGACGCCATTGGTTCCAAACATCATTTGGATTGAAGAAAATTCCAACTTAATAATAAATTTTACATTTAAATTTAACAACTAATGAAGAAGTTCCAGTGATAGTTTCAAATGGAGTCGATTGCTGAATTTGAAGAGGTTCTCATGACACTGGTTCGACTTCATCATATGTACGCGAAATCTTCTTTTCTTTTTCTACGTTATAAACTGCAAAAGCAAACAAACTTTAGGGAAAACAATTCTTTATTTAATGCTGTGTCAGCTTGGCAGAATGACACAAGAAGAGAGTGAACTGCTGACGCCAGCCTTACTGCGAAGCACATTAGGAGCAGTCCGAGCACTGCTTACGTCGCCCTCGCTCTGGAGCACAAAAGGAGTGCTGACTCGCAATGACATGCAAGGGACACGCAATACAATGGAGTCTGCTGACTTTGAAATGCTCCGAAAGGCCTTTTGGAGTGCTCTGTTGCTCTATTTAATAAAAATTAATGCATCAAATAAACGACAATAAACGGTATTTTTACACTAATTTCAAAGGGGGACATTTCAATTAACGATGCGTTCCTGATTGCTGCATATCTTTTTAATTTGAAATTAAACTCAAGTTGAAAGTTTATTAATTCTGCGTTTGTTATTTTTATCGTAGCTGAGATCGTAGACGGTCGTAGGATATCGTTAATGGTTTGTATATTGTGCAGTGTTGGCTTCTTCGCTGCAGGTGCTTATTTATTTTTATGGAATCGTAAACATTTTTACGATACATACAACATATCAGGTTTGAACGAAGAGGAAAAAGCCTAGCCATGAAACAGTGAGCAGAAATAGCAGTCAGTTCGCTACAACCACAAGCAGAGAAGCAAATAAAAGAGCAAAGAAAAACTTGTGCAAATAACTAGCATAACACATCGACAGAAGTTACCTGAAAACTGGTGAAGAGGGGCCCGGCCTGTGTGTTGGCCTCTGGCGAGCAACCGGCTATAAATTGCAGACGTTGGCAGCACCGCCTGCGCGCCGCAACACCAAAGCCCACACGGAGTTGCAGATTGATCCAGTAGCAAGCAGTTAGTTGGCTGTGGATGCTGTTGCCGTTTCTATTTTAGGTCTAACTTCAGGTTGTTGGTGTCGAACTCTGGTAGCCTTAAATGTCTTCTCTACATATTGTTGCAAGAATAAACTGTAGCAATCAAAAGAACAGCAACAAGAACGCGCCATCAGCAATGAAAGGGAAATTATGGCTGCTTGATCTATCGCAGGCGGCCGATGCGAATGTGAACGCGAAGAAGCTGTCCGGGAAAAAGTTGTACCTGAGTAGTTCAGCAATTGCAATAGGTTGATTGCAGTTCCTTTCGCTTGTTCTTGCTGCAAGAGGTTATCGTAGCAGTTAACAAGCTGCTATAAATAAAATGCGAAGCAACACGGAGTACGAAGAAGCTACCATTGCTTACATGTGATTAATTAAATGGAACTTCTGAACAGATCTAATAATAGTTTGCAAATTTCCATGTAAGGCAAATTAAAAAAAATGTATTATACGTACATGTGTATGTATGTGTTATTAATGCTTATATGTTTATTATTGCTCATTAAATAATTAACCATCACAAATTCATGGCCCATCCAAATAAATGGCCACTCTAAATAATTTCATTCTTTTATAAATAACCTTTTCGTGAGTTTGTGTTTCTTTATATGATTTTCATAAGCTTCTAATGCAAACATACACCAAATGTTGGCATTCGTATGCAGATATAGTACGTAGTATTTACGCTATGTGTATATAATATAAATTCCTTGAAATTTTATGTTCTAAGCATCTGTTTTTGCGAAACACTTATGTACACAGTAAGCAACGAAGGATGGCATTCAAACCAAACAATCAAATTAAGCAGAAAAATCTAGCCATGATTTACGAGGGTTGCTTGCTTCTACTATATGTTGCAAAAAATATCTATGAATATGCTATATTTTCATGTACATACATATGTATGTCCATATAGGTACGAGCATGTTTAGGTAGGCTTTAGGTTGCGTTTGCGAAAATATCCGTTACAACATGTTACTTCAATAGGTGGCTGTTTGAAAACGAGCCTTTGTAGTTACACAGCTCGACTTTAAGCCACAAAACTGCAAGGCGACAAATATCGACGCAATCTCTGTCCGCCACACGGATGCTTTTTCAAAAATATGATTATAGAGATTAAGTACCGATTTGGTGCGTGATGGTGCACCTTCTACGAGGATTTTGAATTTGTATTCAAGTCTAATACGATCGCAGTTAAACCTCTCCGATGATAACGTTACACCCATCAATTCAATGTTTTTTCCCCACTCCTGATTTATGTGATATAGTCATTAAAAATTGGAAATATTTCCCTTTCATTTGCTTCAATCATAGGCCACAAACTACTATAATAGCTTAACTCGCTTTTTCATACTTTTTTGAGAGTTATTTAACGTATTAATTTAATCTTAAAGATCAATCAATAGCTATCTTACAACCCAATATTTTTAGTTATAAGTAATTCATAATTGTAATATTTACATTTTTCTCTTGTGGTTGTAAAGTAATGAATTGCTGCTAAAACAATGACTACTTAAGCGGTTATTCCTTGTGACCTCAAATAATTGTTCGGGCGGCAACACTTTATATTATTTAAATAATGTCTACTTTATTTTTGTACACATTAGGCTCCAACTCAAATGTTAAAATTTAGTAGGACAAATAATAAATTCTACTTTATTTGATTAAAAATATCGAAATAAATTCACAAACATTTTAATGCAAATGTGTCCAAGTTGCATCACTGATAGCTTTGTTCACGACTTCCAGCCAGACGAATCAGGGATTAACAGAGCTTTCCATAAAACAGCAAAAGTTTCTTCCGAAAATGAATCGTCAATGAAATAATTTTGCTGCTTTATAATAGGTTTGAGATATTTCGTTATATTTACGTATTCTTATGTTGTGAACAGAACAACATTTGGAGAACCACAAATACGAACTGCCAAATATATGCTGCATTCGAGCAAAATTTTATACTTCGCCGAAAATTCACAACTAATTAAAAAGGCCTTTGTATGTACATACATATGTATATGATGTATGAAAATCAGAACAAATGACAGTTGGTTGAACTAAATACAATAAAAATAAAAAACATTTTCGAGTTTTGTCGTGCGACGAACGGGAGCAGCGCCTACAGTTGATTTTCTTCTCGATTCCCATGAGAGCTTGTGTAATTTGACAGTTCGTGCGCGTAGTTGTCGTTCTCCAAATGGTGTTCTCTTTGCACGAGAATGGGGACATTCATGAGTCCAAGTGGTACCACTGAAGGTAAGTGTAATATATTATTTCAGTATAATATGTGGCAGCACTCGGCTTTATAACAGTAGTAGTACACTTGTAGTGTTATAATGGTATAACAATATAGTGGTATATTGGCACTAGTTGTATAATATAAACAAATAACAGCAATCAGTTGCTTTTTCAACGTCAGACGAATTGCGTGGGATCTGGGAGCGTCTTTTGATTTTGCGTTTGTTTTTGGCGCGCACATCCATTAATTATTTGTGTCACTAAAGTTACTGACTCTTAACAAAACATAACATGAACATTGTTACAAATACGACGCTCATTTTGCAATAAAACGATTTTAGCGCATTGTCTGCTTAAATTTTAAGAATAATCAGGACTTTAAATAAATTTGGCAAAGTAAAGTGAAGGTTCGCTTAGAACCAAAAAAAAGACTTGTTATCGAAATTTCGAATATTGGATCATCATTTGTAAAATAATTTCCTACCTTCAAAAATTTTTAAAAGAAGAAGAGCAAGCAAAATAGAAAAATTTGCGAAAAAACTGTTGCGCCGTTCTTGAGTGCCATCGCTAAGCAATTGAAATAGTGTTTGGTTTTTCTTTTTGCGCGAGCGGAAGAAAATCTACTGTAGTGGTGCCCACCTGATTAATGAATTAATTGCTCTTGTGTTCAGTTCGGTTTTGTTATTGTTGCCAAATTTTAATTCGTTTTCATTTTGATATTCAACGAAACTTTCTTACAAATTTGCACAAATAAAATATAACTAAAACAACAAGTTAATTGCTCGGATCAAAGAAATTGTCGAAAAAGGCAAGTAAAAGGTGATGGTTTTATATGTATGCAGTTTGCAATTTATTATTTAATTCCATTCTTTTCAAATATCACAGTTTTTATTAGTTAAAGCAAAACAGTTTCTTTTAATAACTCAAATCAAATTATGCTAAAGTTTAGAACTTTGAAATGAATTATGGACATTAATAAGATTTGTTAAGTATTTCCTAAAGCATCCAAACACTATTAAAAACATTAAAATTCTTCGAAGCGCTTTTACTGATGTCCTCAGTTACATCAAAAGTGATATCAATTTTTTGTGGTTTTATGATTAAAATGTAAAGTGACCTTCAAAGAAGTAGAACTCAGAAGCTGACAGTAATAATTGCAATAAAATTTCACTAATTGTCAACAAAAATGTTTAAAATGTTTGTAGCCTAAATTCAAGAATACTCTATTCCGCATTTGAGTTAATTTTAATATAATTAATTGTCCAGATCAACGTTGAAGGCAGTTTTTCTTTGTCGAAATATGAAAAATCTAAAAGCATATTTTCTTATTTAAGTAATTACCGTTTAATGTGCATAAATAATATGTTATAAATAAGTATATACGCAGAGTTTTAGTTTATAGTAGTTAAAATAAATTCGCATTTGTATTTATTGTATTCCTGATATTATAATTATGCATATACTATGTATATATTTTTGAAGCAGTTGGATCACCCTTCGAAAACTAGGTACCAAATCGTATAGCTACCTACCTCGCCATATTCAGTACCGAGCAACCTATGATGAGAAATATCTCATTTCATGGCGATACCTTCATTCGTTCTCCTGTAGTCGCGATTACCCCAGCAGACAGACGGACAGACATGACTAAAACGGCTCAAGAAGTGACCCTGTTCAAGGATTTATATACTTTGCCATACCTACTGCGCCTCCTTTAATAATAATACCATTGCTTAGGGTGGAGGGTATAGAAACACAACAGCGCGAAAGATGTTCCTTTGTGCTCGTTTCTCCGTATTTCAGTCCATGCGACCTCATTAATACAGCGACTATTGTTATTATGTCATGACTGGGCTTGGCTTTCGGAGGACACGTCTGCTAAAACAGTAGAAAAACACGTTCCATTACAAATAAATCAACACTGCATATTGTAAAATATATCATTATCAGTTCACAAAACAAATGAAGAGCTGGTATGATTCATAACTCAAGGAATATCACCTTTAATATAGGCAATTGACATATTGAAGGCATTCACAGATGTCAAAGGTTATTGAACTGTGGTCCTATGGGTTTCCCACTTAATACATGTTCACTAGACGATATTTCGCAGAAGTCGGTCCCAGTCGTGTTCGGGAACCTTTTAAATATCCTATCAACTTGGCACTATTCGACATTCACGGACCCCAATCATCGTTTCATCTTAAGAATAGAATTCCATTATATATTTAGCTTAAGTAATATGGAATTTTAATTTTAACTGCTTATAATGAAAAGTAAATTAAATTTAATTTCCAAAAATGTTAAGTAAAAGAGTGACAACAGTTTTTTTTTTTTGCTACTTTTCTTATTACTATTGTTATCATTTTATTGTTACTACGATGATTGTTGCTTAATGCTCGGCGATAAAAACATTACGCAACTCACTCTATACCGACTACTATATAGTATTATTTGTATAAAGCAAAATAAAAGCAGAGCGTACGATAAGAATATTTGTTCAACGTATGATGCGGAAATGTGAATGAAATTGTAAAAATTGGAAAATCTAAAATTATCAGCAAAGTCAAGGCGAAGTTTCCTAAATGGCTGAGTAATCATTCAGCAGAGAAAATTTAACACACGTCATTAAATTTGTCTTTCTTATTTTGTTCTAATTTCAGATTTTGCTAAGGAATGTCTAAAACAGAAAAGACGGGAATATACAGAATAAAAAGTAAGTGACACAAAAGCAAAAACCAAAAATAAAATTAGAATAAATTAAGAAAAAAGCAAACGAATAGAAAAACAAAACTAATTTGCAGTGAATAATAATAATAACATAATAATAAGAAATTGGCGTAAGAAAACTTTTAACATGTGTTGTCTCGATGTAATAATAAAAAAATAGATCGTAATAATAAGATCGTAAAGTAGGTGAAATGTGATGATTTTAGATACTTTGGTGACTACCTGCAATAAACTAGCGAAATTTAATGAGAAGTGACGATAAATATCAACAAAAGAATACCTTCTAAATGACTGCGAACCACGAATAGAGATTCTTTTTATAGAGACGAACAGCGGCGCCAACGCAATGAGCCAAAACACTGACGAGCCTCTTTTTCAAATATTTACATGTAGCGGGAATTAACGCAAAACGTGCACGAAACGCGTTGAGCACAGTCGCAACCAAACATGATATCAACCGACAGGTGAACAGACTGATCGATTGAGGGACTGACATAATGACAAACTTGTCAGCTTCATCAGTAGAGCAGCAGAGTTGCAACTTTACCCACAGAGAACTCAAACGACAGCTTGAGCAATTTATTGCAAACAGGGAAAAACCTAGAATTAATCAGGTGTGGATTAGCGTAGTTATGCAGTGTAGAAAGCGTAGAAAGAACCGACGCATTAGTAGAATTGCCTATTTAAAAAGCCTCAGAAACCAAAACAGAACGACTTGAATTGTGGAAGTCGGATTGTGCAGTGTTGAGAAATGATTGCGTGGTAGAAAGGGTGTTTCAGAGGAGTCCCATGGAGCGTGTAGAGGAAGGAAATTGGCACAAAATTAACTGAACAAGGAGGGATTAACACAGGATATAATGAATCGAATGTTAGATCAGAGTTTCGCCGGAAGGAGCAAACAAAAAGGTACTCGAATCGGAGCTCACAAATTCGCAGACAGATAATCCAAAAGTTAGAACGAGTTTGGTCTTGGCCAAGGTATGGACAGTGCTGATAATGAAGGACCTCAAGTATCCATTTTAGTGAGTAAAAAATAATGACAAAATAAGCAAGAGGCTCAATCACAAACTTAACCTGCACCTTTGTTGGCTGCACCTCACTTTAATTGATTAAATATGATTGATAATATCGACAGACAGAAGGGAACGAATACTCATTAGAGTCTGGACTGATTAAAAAATATGATTGATTACAATTCCAGGTTGATGCTGGCGATTGTTCGCATTTATTAAATATTGATGCAGTCACATAATAAAATTTGCCCCTTTATTAATACACGATTGAAGAATAACAAATAAAAGTTGGACGTTGTTCTCCTTTTGCTTTAATACTTTAACAAATTCCCTTGAAGATTGAGTTTGGTTTAAACCAGAAACATTCGCGTTACTTGAAAGCTACTTTCCTTTGCTCTATGACTTCATTTTCTAAAAGGACAGCGAAACAATTTTCCTATTAAAATCCTTACGAACAAAAATATGTTTAATTTAAAAAAAAGAAGAATTGCTCAAACGGGAATCAATCCAAAGTTTTTTTAATATAAATTTAATAATGGAATTAAATTTATTATAATTGGAAATAAATTATTAAAATAATGATCGTCAGAATGCGTCAATATTAAAAGTCGATAAACTTATCTGGATTCTGTACTTTTTACATATTTCTAACGACGATATAATATAAAATTTATGTCTATAATCGCTGTCGATGTACATGACCTGTTCTAATCTCCGATCCGAACGCTTTAAAGGCAAGGCAACGTCTTTAACTTCACCGGTTCGTCTCTTGATTAAAGTTAATCTTTATTTAATGTAATCAATGGGTGCATATCAAAACGGAATTTATAATTTATTACGGCTCTCAGACAGACCCCTCCCACGATTTGTTTAATGTCAATAAAATAATATAACATTTGAGTTGAGTTTTTGCAATTAGCGCTTATCGCAATAAGTTAATCGGCGGCAATAAAAGCTTTTCCATGGATATCATTGCTTATTTATCTGCTTAAATGCGGTTTTTGTGATCCAATTCGTGTTTAATAAAAGCGATCTGCCGACGTTCGTGGGAACAATAAAAACAACCACAATTCCAAAAAAAAAATACTCGTTGCTTATCAGACAGACGCAGACTGTCAACACTGATTACACGACTGATAGACAGTCTTCGATGGACTCCTCTGGGAAGGCAAATATCTTCTACTTATCCAACAAAACGCATTTTAATTGCTTTCAGAATTTGCTATTTTATTTGTCGGTTTTATTGACGCCAATTCAATTAATGTAAACATGAATGTATTAAATCGAAAATAGATTTATTATTGGCAAGAATTAAATTAAATTCCCTATTTAATTTTAAATTTGAAAAATTCCCATAAAAAGCGAACGATGATGATTAATGGCTTTTATGGAGCGTCAATAATCTCATATCCATGTTTGTCTACAGTCTAGATTCTATACTAAGGTGGATATTCTCCAATTTGCTCATCTTCAACTGTCGCGTTTCGTTTTAAATACTTGCTTCCGTGTCACTGTTCAGTTCGAGAGATCCAAGCAAATAATAAACAATTAATAATGGCAGAAACGAGGCTGCATTGAACGAGATTGACGGCGATGGTGACTAACAGCAACTGCTGCAGACGCAGACAAAGGATCTTCATGTGATTATTTAACTATGATAAAGGGCACAATTAATTCCAATAATTTGTTAACGATGGGATTATCAAAGACCATCAACAGTAAACAAATGACGCTTTTCGCGTTCAATGAATCGCTTCGTCGCTGCTCAACTGTGTCGAATTTTACTTGCAAATTCGATACATAATGAATTAATATGCACATGATTTAACCTCTGCTGTATGATAGAAACCTATGACAATTTGTGGACAACGTAGGTGGGGCTTCTTCTCGCTTCTAGTCTCCACCTCATCATTTGCATCGATGAGCACAGAAGAGAGACAAATACTTTCTCATCATTTTCATGAAACTAGTTACATTTCTAGTTCCATAGTTGGTTCCACTGAAAACCGAAATCTTTCTCTGTGAGTTTCCAAATTTGCCTACGATGACTAAATTCGTTTGCTCTTCTTTTTTTTACACTTGAATTCGAAACGACAAAAGTCGCTGTTTTCTACTTTCTGGTTGACAGCCGCCGAATGTTTTAATTAGTTTATTTGTTAGTTTAATTTCTTACTTCCGTTTTTCATGAATTTAATATTTTTGTAGAAGAAGTTTAAATCCGCGGATTTCATAAAGTCACAACTTGTAAATGTAAAAAACTAAAACTTCTATTAAAAGTTCAGTTTTAAAAACGATGAGCGATTTAATTATTTTAATAATTGAACCGTTTTAGTTTTTGAAGTGGTCCGTTCCTGGATTACATTACCATTGACTGAACCCATTACTATGTAACTAGTTACATGTGGAGCAGGCGGAGAACTAGAAACATGGAGTCAATTGATCCATGATTCAATTGATTATTTGTAGGGATTTCTTGAATATGAGTCAAGAAGTTTTGGGTCCGAATTGCAGTACGCTTGGGTGTCGTGGTCCTCTCTTGCTGTCTCCTTTTTTCGCTTCCTTTCCAGTCGATGGCCAGTGATTTACTTGCTAGATTAATACAAATATCATAACAATATCCGATTGTTTGTACATTATAAATCAGTATTTTCTGTTATCGCAAATTCCTGGAAACACACTTTAATTAACTCAGGCAGTTAGTTAATTTTTAGACAGTTGAATGATACGACGATAAAATTAGACAGAGAAACTTATTAGAAATTTGAACAGGCACCTTCTGAAATTCCCAACTATTTTTAGTTATTCTTATCATCAAGTGGACAAATTAAATCTTTGGGCGATTCCAATTTCACGTTGTTTGAGTTCATTTTGCAATGAATCGGGGATTTCCGCTTTATTTTATCGGTGAATATCATCGAATCAGTTTTTAACATACGTCAAAATGAAAATTTAATGGAATTTTATAGAACTCGAAGGTGATTATGGAGCTGAAGGAAGGCTATCCACTTAATTCATTCTCTGTTTGGCATAGACACAATTATATCAACAAGAATCACTTTCTTCTCATCGGGAACTAATCGAAAGTAAACGTCTTCGTCCCGTTCACGCGTTTATTCATTCATCGATTTTCGTATCGTTTCCTCAGTCAAAGCGTCCTCGTCCAGACGCGAGCGGGGCACTTGCATTCGTCAATGGACCCCATTCGTCGCCGTTCTGATTCCCGGAATTGAATTCCCTTCGCCGCGTTGGACGATGTGCCAGTTTCGCTGCTGTGGAAAATTTCCAGCGTCTTTAAATCGCCGATGTCGATATTATGAGGCATTGGCGTCAATCACGCCGCCCCGTCGTTAGTTCGTCATAGTTGTTATCTTTGAAAGTGTTTTCCGCACAAAACATGCTATTAATAGCGAGAAACTGTTGCGAATGCGAATGCGAATGCGTTGCGTTGCGTTGCGTCGCTTTGTTGGCTGGCTTTTGTTAGCTAATCACTCCGCCGTTGCACTCGTACTAAACACTCACACTTTCGACCGACACTTCCTATGAATTTCGTCGGGCACACACAAACACGTCGTCTAAAAATATCCGCAATGGTCAAAAGTGTTGCCTCGCTTAATAAGGGGCTCGTCTCGCCATTTACCACGCAGACCCATTAAAATTGACTGCTGGCGGAACTGTGCCACAGTGACTGCAATGTTGGGCGTTCGGTTGACTTTGTCCCCGGCGACTTGCGTGACTTAAGATGCTTGCAACCTCTTTGTTGTTGTGCGTCTACTAATTGCAGACACCAGCGCCAATCGCTTCTGTGAAGCAGTAAAATGTAATGGAATATTTTCAGCTGATTAAATCGAAATTTCCCCGATTGAAGAATGATCTAGTCGCCGATGCAAAGGGGCATGCATTGCATTATTAGCTAGTGCTTATCGGCCGCATGACAACGGGTCAAAGTCATTCGCGCCGAAGTCTAGAATTGAAATTTACATCTGAATGGATGCTGACAATAAATATTGGTGATAATTGATACTATACGAATGGAATTTGTGCATTGTGTACAATTCGTGTGAAAATAGATTGGAAATTATGAAATGCATTTAAACGCAACACTTGACGCAATTGCATCGATGAATGAAGCAACACTGTTGAAGTTTTCGAATAAAAGACTGAGACTAAGAACTGGAAATGAACTGAACACGTGAAGGCTTTCTTCTTTTGCTGTGAATAGCATTCATATGCACATTGATTGAAATTTGTAGAAACCAGTTTAATCCAATTCAATATTAAAACTTATTCCATTGTTTGCAATAAATTGCAGCAACAATTTCACTGATGGGCGCCTTGAACATTGATCGCGATCACTTAAAGCCGCCTTTTCCAACTCGAGGCGCACAATGGCAAAAGCTGGCTTTAATTGAATACCAAATCAAGTCGTTTGTTGCATTCAGCCGGCTCCGGGCGAGGTTAGTTCCGTCTACGATCCAAATCCGAAAAGATTCGAGACAAAGTCGATATCAGGAAACGAAGCGAAACAATTGAAACATTCTCGTTTCAATCTTTTAGACATATCGTAATCAAGTATTAGCATATTCAGCTTTTCATAGACTTGCTCAAATGGAATACTCATGGAGCAAACTTAATTCGAGCTTCGTTGTGATTAATTATTTCCGTTTGCTTGATTTATATTATAATCATGATTTATTTGCTTTGGAGTTGTTCTGCTGAAAAAGTAAACAGAACTTGTTTATGTCGATTTTATCTGCTTCAGCATCGTAGTAAAATCACATAACGATTATTTTTTACAGATCTCTTCGAGTCGTTTCCTTTGTGAATGTGCCATAAATTAGCAGATATCACAGCAAATCTTATTCAAACACAAAAACAGCAATAAAACCATAAATCAATGAATCAGAATCGTTGCTCTGGACACTTAAATTGAGCTTAAATACTTGCTGGAACGTCTAGAGTTGGCTGTGCCTTTTAACTCCTACTTGAAATGAGCTCGTTCATGAAAATTTGCGACTCATTGATTTGCTTCCTCGCCTCGAACCTAATCAATGTGCATTTGTAAGACGTATTCGGAAAATATTTAAATTGAAGATTATTAAAAAGGCACGGAATATCGTGAAAAATCTAGAAGGAAAAGCAATTAAAATTCTAATTTTACGCGAAACACGAAAAGTCATTTCAATCGCAAATTGAATATTAAAAAGTTCACCCTTTGCTGTCATTGAATGTCACCCATTTTTTATTATATATTTAGTTAGTTTCTTTATGGATATTAAATTCCATGTTGTTATTCTGTAGGATTTCTGATCTTTTCTTCGTATTCAGGGTGCAGATTTACGTTCGAAACTTCTTCGGAATAGACACAAAGTTTCTTCTGGTTCTTTAACTATTATTTTCATTTAATTTTTGCTGTTTTTATTTTATTTTATGTCGATTTGAAGCGTCTTTCAAGACTTTTGTTTCATGTTCAACATTCGATTTGAATTTTAAAGCCTTTGTTTTCCTTCATCTTCTTATTATTCCGTACCGTGAGCCTTGAATTCGTTCGTTTTAGCGGTGATTCTGACTGGAACGAAGTCAGCATCCTTTCATTGGAAGCAGACGAAATTTGTTTGTTTTGAAGTTTAATCGAGAATGACTTCAGCTATACAAAGTTCAAGTGTGGAAATGAGTCATCGAAATCAGCTGCTTTATTGGAGATTTCGTCATTATTTGAAGCTGTTGTTTCCACCAAAAAATCTGTTGCTTGTTTCTGTCTGTCGTTTTTAGAGTAATTCTTGTTATGAATTCGTTAGACGCAGAAAGGCGAGGAATATCGTCAGTGTTCCTCGTTTGCTGATAACTCGATCTCTGTTGTTTACCTGAAGCCACTTTCAATATAATCTGCGAATTCTTAATTCCCAGCTTACGACTTACGACGACTTTTCTTGCGTGTTTACATCTGCTATGCAAATTTGCTGGGGAATATGTAATTTATTAGCAATTCATCAGGAAATATGTAAGTGTGCGTCGGATGCGGCGTGTTCGGTTCAATGGCCTTGAGGAAGAGTGGCAACCGAGTGGCAATTCTGTTGCGTCGCCGTGACTGGTCAGTATTCAGAGGAACGATGCCGTGATAATGTCGTCAGCTATTTATGACCCGGAGAGACTTTTGGCTCTCAAATCGAGTAATAAAATGATAACTACATTTTTTCTGTTCTTTATAGCGAATAAAATTTAGTTTATGGGTCTCTGTTGCCACATGAATTCTGCTTTGAATGCTTTGGCCTTTATATAACCTCTTTTTTCCTTTGTTTTGTTATGCTTACTGTAAAATATGCAAGTTTCGCAGAAACTTTAGATGAAAACACCTTGTAATTTGGTGTCACGTGTAATTTACTGACTCATAATGACGTCATATTGTTTAATTGCTATTTTATTAATTACGTTCCTCCCGCTTTCCATTCGCAGATTTATTGTCATGTCGCCAAATCCTAAATCTGCTCACAATACTCGGCTTTATGCTGAACTACGCCTTGCGAGTCAACCTCACGATCGCCATTGTGGCCATGGTTAGACCCGAGGCGAATGAGTCTTTGGCAGAGCACAACCCGAACGCCTCCTCCGCGGTTGACATTTCGACGATTGCCACAGCAACATCGGCGCCTGCAGATAATTCAACAACCAGCGACGACTTCGAGGACTTCGATGAGCGCTTTCCATGGAATTCCTATCAAACGAACTTCGTTCTGGGCTGCTTCTTCTGGGGCTACATCCTCACGGAGCTGCCCGGCGGCCGGCTGGCTGAGCTGATCGGCGGACGGCGCGTCTTCGGCCATTCCATGCTCTGGGCCAGCCTGCTCACGCTGGTCACTCCGCTGTCGGCGCATCTGCATTACGTGGCGTTGATAATTGTGCGCGTGGTGCTGGGCTTCATGCTGGGCGCCTCCTGGCCAGCCATTCATCCGGTGGCTGCGGTCTGGATACCGCCCATGGACCGCTCCAAGTTCATGTCGAACATGATGGGTGAGTGTTTGTCAATGGAATCAATAGCATAACCGTGTTAAATGCTGATTAACTTATTAATAATGCAGCTTCGTCGTTGGGAGCTGCCATTACGATGCCCGTGTGCGGTTACCTGATTTCGGTGGCCGGTTGGGAAAGTGTTTTCTATGCAACGGGTGAGTAAAGCACTGAAGAAATGAATGAGAACTTGTGCGATGATTAAGGTTCTACCTATCAGCGTAGGGGCGACAGATTGCCTCTAATTGCTTTTAATCGTTTGTTTGGTGGGATTTTTTATAGAAATAATAGCAAAAAACCTGATTGTAGTGGTGCTAAGGTTGCTTGGACAATCATTTCATACCGAAGAACCAAGCGTATGTTTAGGTAATTGGCACATAATGAAAATGTGAGCGGAAAATTCAAGTTAATCGCTTTGAACTCCTTCGTCTGGTTCCATGTAATTTGGCAAAAACTTCTAATTACTCCCCGTACCCAATACAGAATTTAAGCTAGCTAAAAGTTGATTTAATTGAGAACAACAACAACAGCCGTTGATTGATTTCATGATGGAAAATAACAAATGTTTTTAGGCGATTAGTTCGCGAAGCTGTTTTTCAATCTTCTGAACACGTTTTTAATTTCGACGGCAGTTTGCAGATTTAAACGAAAGCTGTGTTCTGTTGAAATGTACTGAAGTAATGATGACTTTTATTAGTTTTTCGAAATAATTGCCTATCACTAGATCATTTAAAAATGATAATAACACAGAAAGAAACATCAACAACATCTGTCCATGCGAGGAAACAGCTTTTTAGGTCTTCTTGCTTCTAAGAAACGAAAATCCATTAAAAAACCGATGTCGAATCTCGTATTTAATGAATTAATCTGCGCTCCTGCATTAAAAATACTTGTGCAATAGAAATTCGTGCAATTATAAATCGATTATAGTCGATTATACTTACAAATATTCGCTTTTTTGCTATGCGATTGAATTATTTATTAATTTAACAGCTTTAATAAGCATTAATATTCACTGACTTTACCATTGCTTGTCGTGGCTTAAACGAGTATTTAAATAGTAATTCCAATTGCCGTTTTGCTTAATTTGTTTTGTAGGTGGGGTCGGCCTGCTCTGGTCCATTTGTTGGTTCGCTTTCGTCTTTGAAACGCCGGCCACACATCCGCGCATCTCAGCCGAGGAACGGCGGGAAATCGAGGAAGCCATCGGCACGTCGACCTCGAAGAAACGACCCAGCTACGTTCCGTGGGCTGAACTCTTCTGTTCGCCGGCGGTCTGGGCCATCATTATAACGCACGGACTGTCAGTGTTCGGTTTCTTTACTGTGATAAATCAATTGCCAACGTACATGCATCAGATATTAGGTTTCAACATTAAAAAGGTGTGTGTTCGACCCATTGTCCTCTTCCTCCTTCAAGTCATCCTCTCTTCCACTCTCCTTAGAATGGACTTTTCTCTTCGCTGCCATATCTCGGTAAATACATAATGGCGTTCAGCTCCTCTTACTTCGCCGATTACCTGCGCCAAAAAGGAACTCTGACGACAACAGCAACGCGTAAGGTTTTCACTACGTTCGGTAAGAGCTCAACGATCGATTTGAAAGCTTTGAATGTGATGAATTTGGTTTCGTAATTGATGTTAATGTTTCAGCTTTGGTCTCACCTGGCTGTTTGATGATAGCCCAGGTTTTTCTGGGCCGCGAGGCTGCCTGGTCCGTGACCATTTTCACTTTGGCCTTATTTACACACGGCGCGGTGACGGCAGGGTACTTGGGCAACGGGCTCGACATTGCTCCCAACTTCAGCGGCACCATATTTGGCTTGGCCAACACCCTCTCCTCTTTCGGCGGCTTCTTGTCCACCTGGATGGTGGGCGCCCTCACCTATGAAGACGTAGGTTCCTGTAATATTTCGTATACCTTCTCTAATATTTCCTATTCTCGTTCCTGCAGAAATCCTATCATCAGTGGCAGATTGTTTTCTGGGTGTTGGCGGCCACTTACATTTCCGGGGCACTCGTCTATATTGCTTTGGGTACCGGCGAGCTTCAGCCATGGAATAACCCACCGGAAAAAATAAAGTCTTCGGAAGTTCGGAGCACAGAAGAGGGTCTGCCTCTGAAGAATACGATGACAAACTAACGACAGCGCGAGCCACGAATGTCCAGTTGAGGTTTAGAATTTAATGGTGCTTCTGCGGCAAATAGAGATGTGAAGCGATAAATGCATATGTAAGCGAGGAGTGAATTTGCAACAAATAAGAGCGAGGAGAGGAGAACTTGTCAAAGTCGAGAGAACTTATATCAAAGTATTTGCTAATGCATTAGCATTTCACATTCAGAAAATATTGAAGAATACAATACGCACATTTGGTAATTTCTAAACATAACAATTCTTTAAAATTTAAAAGTACGCACAAACTTATGGCTTAGTATTGTACATTAAAATAAGTTTTGCTTATTGTCAAATATGTTAATCTTAGAACTTATTAAAAGACATTCAAAACTTTATACAATATACATATATACATAAATTAATTTAGATTACAATTGAATTATCCATGTAAGAGATACCATATTTCAAAATATGTTTTATTTTTCATAATTTAATTGAAAATCTTTTTTGTGAATTAGCGATTCGCTTTATGTCATCATTCACTTTCATCACATCACACAAAAGGAAAAGTTATGTCAACAATAAATGAAAAGTTTTAAAACAATTCCCAGAATGCACTGAAACGTAGTGTTGATAGCCAATTATTAATGTATATTTAATAATTTTCTTATATAAACGTCTCGCGTACTATTACAGAAATCAGCTACTAAATTTAATAAAATATATCAAGTATAAATTTCCATGTTTAGTCTATTTATATTGCAAATATTTAATTTAAATTATACACCATTTAAATAAGTTCAATATGTAAATTCCACATCAATTTCTTTACGATCAGGGGTTTTTTTAATATGATGCCAATTTAGAATCAAGGGAGGAAGACCGATAGATTTTGTAAGAAACGTCTTAAACGGGTTTTTTCATAATTCGCACCGGAGAATGGGTCACGGAAATTGTTTGAGTGGCGAACTTTCAGCTGAATATAGCCAATATATAATTCAGTATAAAATAAGGAACTTGTTTATAAAATAACTTAAAATTTTATATGTTAACCGCTAAAAATCTGTTATAATTGTGGCCCTGTTATAATTGATAACAATTGTGGGTCCCACTGTCCTATCACCTTGTGACTTTTGTGGTACTTTCACTTCCCGAACATTGATTCATCTATGACAACGACTCGCTCAGGTCCAGCAATCATTGGTGAAAATTTGATTTAATTTATTTATTTATTTATCATACTTACAAAGTACACGATACTTCTTATGGACTACCGACTAGCAAATGAAATACAAAATTCGCTTATAATTTAAAAAGCCAAATATGAAATTAAAAAGCAATTTACACACAACATTTACTGAAAAACTATCCTAAGTTGATTAACGAAATGTATTCTATTTAATTGAAAATTTAAATCTCTTTTGTAACCTATTGAGTTAAACAGTATTTTATATGTGTTAAAAGGAACATGAAGTACATCACGTGCAGTTTACGGCAGGGTATACAAAAACCTATAAGGTTTAATAGTTCAGTACAGTTAACTTTAAAACAAACGATATCTCTAACAAAGGAAACACAATAGATATTCCGGCGTGTTTGGAGAGACTGTAAACCGAACAAGATACTCATACCTGAACAATCATACTCCAATTTAAGACAGAAATAGACCTTTGAATGCTCTCTATTCTAGAGGAGTAAAATTCATAGGATAAGTCGCATATAATGCAACAACATTCTAACTTTGGTCAAACTAGAGTTGTATATAAAGCTTTCAAAGTATGCTGAGTGTAACTTCCTGGTATAGACCGATTTTGGTGCCCCGAGTAATTTTACCCATACACAAAATTACTGGACGCCAGGATCCAGTTTTATTCAATAAACTTCATTCACCTATTAATGATAAGGTTTATTGTTTTGATTATTACAGATATTTATGCCTGAAGTTTCGAAAATTTTTTAAATCTTTTCCTGGCTTTGGAATAGCTGTGAGTAAGTTGTGTTGTCTAAGCAAAATCGGTATTACGGTTTACAACTTTGCTGAAAATTGTCAAGCTGGTTGTCTTTCGAAGTTGTCTAACCAAAAATGATGTCTATTCTGGTTCACAACACAACCCAAGTTGTGTTGTCTTATGTGTCAAAATCAGACAACACCTAAAGTGCTGTTGTTTTTAACGTGTTGAACGATAAGGTGCTGTGCTCTCGCAAGAAATGGAAAAAAAATTGTAATTATTGTAGTTTGCTACTATTTATGATTATACTATTAGTTCGCTAATAAATATTATTGTATTTGTTTTCAGGAATTTCAAAGTAAGCAACAAAAAACAGCTGGAGGAGTTGGTGGCTCTTATGGAGCAGCATCCAGATGTTGCGAGAGGTACAGCACGTTTTGGGACCAACAGAAGCGAACTAAAGGCTTTGTGGGAGAAATTCGCTAACCACATTAATAGTTTTGGGCCACCGATAAGAACAGCGTGTGAATGGCAGAGAGTTTGGACTAATTACAAAGCCAATTTAAAACACAAGTTGTCCCACAATAAAAAGAACTTAATGCAAACTGGAGGCGATCCTTCTCACGAGATAAGTCTGAGTCCGCTAGAAGAAAGTGTCATTGGACTCATAAGCCTCCAAAACATATAAATGTAGTTGGAGAAACATTTGGAGATAATGACAACTTGAAAATTGACGCCAATCAGCAAAATAAGCGCCAGATCTCTACACCTGTAGATGAGACCATCGCAGATCTCCATTGCGAAAATATTTGCAGTGATACTGATGTGATGGTAGCGAGTACTCCGAAACCAAAAAAAAAGAAACGTTGAAGAGGAGCGTTTGGATGCTCTACATGAGCAAATTAAAATTCAACGCTTGATCATCACGACGTTGAAAAAATTGGAAAGTACGGCGAACAAAAACTATCAAATAAATAAGAAGGCATATGAAGTCAAAAAGGAAATATTAGATAGATTAGATATAGATTTTGATAAGAACTTTCGCCAATTTTCAAGAATTTATACAATCGCCTCAGACTTTTTGAAAATCTTCAAAAGTTTTTGAAAAGCTTTACTGAATAACGCTTTTAACATTTGATATGTCACTTGGTCAATACCACCAGCAGAGGATTTTGCATTTAAGACCTCCTCAAATTCATTAAGCCCACCTTAGGGTTTATCAATGCCTTCAACCTAAACCCCAACTAAGTTCGTGGTTTAAATTTAACAAAGAGTAAATAGGTCAAATTCTTACCTCATCCCATCGTTGCCTTGTGCTTGTTTGAAGCGAGTTTTTACATCCCCTGATAAAAGAGAAGAATTTTATTATGCTGCAGTTTGTGCAAGCTTCTTTATTGGCCATATCATTCCACCAGCCGCTTGGACCTTTTTCTTGATCCACATTCCTTGTACAATTTTAATTTTGCTTTTGAAAAACTGTTCTAACTCAGCAGTAGAATTCGAAAGCTGTACTGTCTTAAGACAGAGATAATCTCTGTTTGAAGGTCTTCAAAAAGGAGGCGCTTGGAGAGGAAACCTTTAGGTACAATAGTGGAGCAAGAGACGGATATCTTAATGGGATAATGGTGCCTTCTCCCTAGAAACATTTGCAGAACTTTTTACGATGTGGGCACAAAGGAATTTGTAAAACATAAATCTAATCCCGATCCTTTTGATGCTAGAGAAACCTTTTAAAGGTGTATTACCCAGTATTTATGATTCTAAACGTTGACTTGTTGATGATATAACAAAGTTTTCTTCTTCTAACAGAGTGAAAGACATCCCCAAATTTCGTTGATCTGGCATTAAAAGAAGGCATTTACCTTAGAGTCCAAAGAGCATAGAAGTTTTTATCATAGATTATTAGATGTGACACTCGCTATTCGGCGCTTCAAAAAATCGGTTTGACATTTGACTGTTTGGTATGTTGAACTCACGTATACAATCCGTGAGAAGTGCCACATTATTGTTCTTGTTTCTTAATCAATCAATGTGTACGATTTCTTAACAGTGCAACCGGAGGTGCTAAAGGGTTTTAGAGCCCCAACTAGGCCAATAACGTATAATTTCCAACTATTTTGTAACAATTTGTATTCAGTTTCATTTATAATATTCTGCTAACATCATTCTAAAATACTTTCGCAATTAGGCGCATAATTGTGTATTTATAACAAAAAAGTTTTGATTACTGACTGCATTTATAGGAAATATAACGAATCAAATTATGAAATGCTGTGTAAATTGTGATAGAATGTATTTATAAGCATTAAAACCATGTTTTATACATGTTTATCAAGAATAAAAACATAATATTTATAATTATTTATGTATTTTGACGTTTCAATAAACAAACCCCTTAAAATAAATTTTCCATCAGTGCTTGCTACAAAATTTTTGCGGCGAGGCTACATTATTTTACGGCGAGGCTACACTTTTTTACGGCGAGGCTACACTTTTTTTGCAGCGAATCAAAGTTTTCTTTCATTGTATCAGTGCAATTCCAGCAAAAATGCATTAGTGTATAAGGGACATTTTCGAGTGTCTCATCTACTAATCTATGGTAAAAAGAAGAAGAACTGCTACAATTCATAAGAATAAGAAGAGAAAACTGCTACAATTCATGCAAATTTTTCAAGAAATTACAGAAGATAGACTTTTAACTGGATTAAGTTGGCTATAATGTGAGCTTTTAATATTGTTTTCTAATAGTTTCTAATAGTCTAATAATTTTCTAAATAGTTCTGATTTCATTATAAACTTTGTCGCAGTCAGTTATGGCTGGAGTAATAAAGTGCAAAAAATACCCTAAGGATTATTAAGGATTATCAACAAGACAGGCAAAGGTAGATTTTGTGATATTCACGGGACTATAACAAATTAAATCGGAGCAGTTATTCCTGGTTTAGTGCCAAACTATTTATAAGTGGAATCAGGGATATCATCATCAGGGATATGTACATCAAATTTAGTACGGGACAAATGTTATCATTCCTTAAATACTCCTGTAATATGCCGCGATATATCGGCGAAGACATGTGTCGATGGCGAGTGGAAGAAAAGGAAAACTGACTTACTGAATGGACTACAAAAAGTTGCAGACCGTACGAAATCATTGAGGTCTCTGGGTTCCAAGATGCAGCAAACTATTCCGTACATATTGGAGCAACCTATTGAGAAAATGTAGATTTTGCCGCGCGATTCCACATCCTATGACTATATCTGGAAATGTTGCTAATATGTGCGATGTGATATTTGGAAAAGGCAAGAGCGAAATTAATGCAATGCAAATGCATTCAGGCTTTGCATTGACCGCAGATATTCGGACGGACAATTATTTAAGGAGAAGCTACATTGCATTAACTATGGGTTATGTGCACGAAGGCTCTTTTATCAGCAGATTGTTAGGATTGCAGTCAATGGACGGGGTAAAATAAATTTTTTTCAAATTTCCAAAAAATGTTTTTCATTGCCATAATGATTTCCAATTTCCAAATAACAACAACAAACTGGGACGATATTACACAGATACTTCAGGAAATTGACCTGTATCGTATCAACAACATCAGTTAAACTTAGCTGAAAGATATTATAAAAGTATTGCAACAGTTTGAGGAATCGCTGAAAATATATGAAGGACAGAAGCTATCACTGCTTCTGTGCGATAGCTTCGAGAGATGCGACAATCGTTCCAGCCAGTGATCGGGTCGGCATTCGGGTTCCAAAAGCTTTGTAGTATTCTTAAAAAACCTGGAATTTTTATGGTACTGTTGGTGAAAAAATTCAAGAGACACCGGATGAAGTGCGGCAGCGTGAAGAAAAGGACCCAATAGACCGCGATGAAGTGTTGGAATCGAGAAGATAGGTCACCAACTCACCTTAAAATTTTACAAACACAACTTTGTTTACATGAATTTACATTTGTCAGAACTTTATTTTGAGATTTCAATACAATTCTGGTCGCCGGAAAATAATATTTTAACATGTTATGCATATGAAAAACTTTCAATACACTTCTTACTTCTTTGTTTACGTAGTAAAGTAATAGCGAAAAATTTCGATATTGAAATTTTGATGGTAACACACAATTTGACCATCTCCGAGTCCATTTCGACTAGTTTGGTCGTAACGTGTGTACGTATCCTCAATAACTAAAAAACGGAGAGACGAAAAAAATTGAAATTTCGTATTTGAGACTCTTATAAGACGTAGTTGTGCACCTCCTTTTTTGGAAGCAATCGTTTGCGCCAAAAGGACACTCACCAAACACCGCCAGAAAGTAGACATTCGGTATTTAGGGCTTCTATAACATCCAAATATAATCTACATTTTAGTTAGATCGAAGGCGCGAAAAGGACTCTTATCTCGAAGGATTCTATAATATAGAATGTGTAAAGTTTTTCTTATGAAAACTTTTGAAAATAATTTTATACATACACTAATTAATATACATTAACTAATTCCAGATGTACATTAACTGTACATAAGCTGCCCTTAGGGATCTTTAAGACATTCTGGTCTGCAACTTCAGGAGAGAATATGTTCATTAATTTATTAAAGTGCATCAATGAAAAATGCAATGCTCTCCTTGCAAAATTTTCAGCGTTTCCTGAAACTGTTGTAATACTTTTACAATATCTTTCAGCTTAATTTCAATTAAACTGATGTTTTTGATAAGATGTAGCTCATTCTTTTCCTGTAGTATCTATGTATGTTCGGGCCCAGTTTTGCTCTATTGAATTAAGTAGGTAATACATCATTTGGTGTTCCACCGAGTTGGACAATAGCCTTTAGAGTAGAAGTGATCGATTAATACCCCTGCAAAACTTCGTTACCGGAGTCGCACATTCTATCGGAATAATTTTACTCCTAACTAACGCAGCAGGATTAGGCTTCTATCTTCCGAAAAAACATACGCTTTATGTATGTTACCAGATTTCTTTAGGATATTTGGCGAGATATATGGGGGCATTTGATAAGTTTCATGGTCTGCTTCTTCTGCGTGCTTGTGTTGAGGAGTTTGGGCCATTAGAAAAATTCTCAGCTTAAAAATTTGAAAATCATAAGCAGTTCCTCAAAAAACTTGTTCGGAAACCCAACAAAATATTACAGGAAATAGTTCTCCGGCTTCGAGAAAGGGAGGGTTTGATTCCATCGGGTCCGTCTTAAATAGTTTTACTTCATGTAGATCCTAGGAAGGAAAAAGATTCGTTTTGTTATAGTCATACAAAGTGGCCAATAAAAATGACTAGCAGGTCGTCTGTAGGAACCGAGAAGAGTTTAATTGCATGCAGATTTAGGGATATTGATTATTCGAGGAATTATTTAGCTCAGGTCCAAGTTTAGACATGTTGTTGGCTAGTAATTTAGAGGATGAAAGCGTTAGAATTTTGAAATCGGATATTCAATATATATACTTTTGTATACTAACCGAAAACCAATTTATTTTAGTTCCACTTTTGCATCACCTCTTCCACGAATTTTTTATTTGGGATCTGCTTCCCATACATCTCTTAAAATGACGCCTAGCAAGATGACTTCACTGAAGAGAAAATTTGACGATCCCGAACTATGAGGAATTTGCGTCAACTGTGGTATTTCATTACTAATCGAATTTATCTAGTCATTTGTTTAATTTTGTAATTCCGCTTATTCTTATTCTCTTACTTTGGAAAACTCACGTTTAATTGCATGCAGATTTAGGGATATTGATTATTCGAGGAATTATTTAGCTCAGGTCCAAGTTTAGACATGTTGTTGGCTAGTAATTTAGAGGATGAAAGCGTTAGAATTTTGAAATCGGATATTCAATATATATACTTTTGTATACTAACCGAAAACCAATTTATTTTAGTTCCACTTTTGCATCACCTCTTCCACGAATTTTTTATTTGGGATCTGCTTCCCATACATCTCTTAAAATGACGCCTAGCAAGATGACTTCACTGAAGAGAAAATTTGACGATCCCGAACTATGAGGAATTTGCGTCAACTGTGGTATTTCATTACTAATCGAATTTATCTAGTCATTTGTTTAATTTTGTAATTCCGCTTATTCTTATTCTCTTACTTTGGAAAACTCACGTTTGCAGCGCCAAGGGCTCCAATGGCACGCTGAATTTTGTGCTAAGGCAGCTCATGGCAAACGAGTTGCCTTTCCTATCACAAAAGGTCTCTAAGACCTTAGACTTTTTCTGCTATTGTGTATGGTAATAAGCTAATATACTTATTTGTGATTGAGTAACTGTTTTGCTTCTTTTTATTCTAAACGTTTTGAGTGTAGCATAAAGAAGGCAGTATGCATGCAAACTGACGGATAAAACTTACACACGTGACTATCGTTTTATTCAGCCCAAAGAGGCAGATTTAGAACCTAATTTTATAATTAACACTTACTGGTAATATCAAAAAACCATTATACTAATTTTATAAAGACTTTTGTACATACACATTAAAGTGTTCTTTATTTTTTGAATATTTTCAACAACTTACTATTTACAAGGATAACATATTTATAAGAAATGTACTATGTACTTAAAAATGTTTATGTTCATATTTTTATAAACACAAATTTTAAATAATACTGTTTTAAACACCAAAATGTTCCCTTTTTATATTTAGTGAATAAATTAAACAAAAATAATTATGTCTGTTTCGCAACTTTATCATCAAGGAGTTTAACTTTGTTTATGGGCAAAGGTCTATGAACAAATTCTGTAATCTGTGTTTGGTTGGGCTGCACGTAACGTGATCGAGGATGTGGTAAAGGCGCATCTGTTGATGATGTCATACCCGATGTTTCTCCAATTAATATCGTGTGTCTTGATGTTAATCGAATCTGATTAATTATAGAAACAACAATAGATTACACATAAAATTTTCTTGGAAAGGAATACATTAAGGAGTGGCTTTCGGCCTGCCGGTCTACGGCCGCACTTTTAAAAAAAAGTCGAAGTATATACAACTCCAGCTGCGCAACAGAATAGTATTTTGAGATTTATATTGTCATTCAAACGCCCATTTCTGGTACATATATGCTTTCTTTTTGACATTTTATTTTTATACCTTACACCTTAAGGTTGAGGGTATATTTACTTTCTACCGGAGTGTGTAACGCATAGAACTAGACAAGATAGGTATGGAAAAGTATATATATTCTTGATCAGCATCACCACCGAAGTTGAAATAACGATGTCTGTCCGTCTGTCTGTCTGTCTGTCTGTCCGTTGAAATCACGATCACAGGAAAACGGATTAAGATTTCAAAATGAAATTTGGCAAAAATATTTGTTGCTATGTTGGGGTGTTTCGTATTGAAAATGGGCCAAATCGCCCAAGGACCATGCCTACTTTTTATATCGAGAGTGCAGGTACCTCTATTTGCCTATTAAAAAAGGCCATATCAGCATCACTTTTTGAGAGAAGACAAGAAAATTGTATATGTAGGTTTAGGCTAATGCTTCCAGTTAATATGCCAAATATGGGCTTGATCCGCCCACTTTTAGTTTACATAGGCCATGGAGGGTTTTACATGGATTGTATTGAAAAGTATATAAGTTTCCTGAATAATGGTGTACATAATATTGTAGTTTGAGAACCAATAATATTTTGTTGGGAAGAAAACGGGCGGCCCACGCCTCCTTTTTACCCATCCACCCAGTATTGCAGTATATTTTTATACCCTACACCTAAATTTTGAGAGTAAACGCATTTCGTACCGGTGTTTGTAACGCACAGAAATAGTTAAGCAGCTATAATTATAGTTTATCTTCCGAATTTGGGCGTGCTGAGTATATTATATCGCACCACTTCTAAATATATATACGAGTATATATGCAGCTTTAAGGTGTAGGGTATTTCGGCTACAGCCCGCTGTAGACAACACCTTTACTAGTTTATTTATTCACTTCGAATTTGCTCTCTTAAAAATGCGAGTTTTTATTGTGATATGTTTCACTTATAACGGATTTTATATTCACAAATTTAGTTTTATAATATATAAATAAAGTTTTAGCACAAATTTAATATTTTCATTTAGAATATACGCTCTTAAAAGTGCGATTTGTGTTTCTAATTACTATTCACTATTGAATTATGTTAACAATTTGAAGATTAAAATTGAAAACTAATTGAATAGATTTTTGCTAATTGAATAGAATTTAACATTACGAAGAATGTTTTCAAAGAATTCTTCGTTATTGTAACGAATAACGGTACTCTTTCGTCAGGTCATGTTTTACACATTGCGTGTTTTTAAAAAGTATATATGCACACATAATTTATTTTTAAAATTTTGTAAGTTAAGTGTAAGATTATGAACATCTGCATAAACTAAAAATGTGTTAAGTTATTTAAAAATTATTTACACAAAAGTTTATTTATATAAAATTTAATTTGTGAAAATCTTACAAACGAAATATGTATATCAAAATCATAACTCCCACTCTTAAGATCTACTAAAATTTAAATATATAAAACCTCAGCAGTTCTATTAAAAAAATGTTTCAAAATGTCTCAAGGCAGTGGCGACCTCTTTTGAGAAGATAAAATAATTTTAACCGCAACTATATTGGCTATAAACTACAATATTTTTTGCTAATCTTTATTCTTTACTAAATAAAAACATTTAACATATATTCACAATATTTATTTAGTATATTTCTCAGTACAAACTTAGCCATATTCATATTTAATACGTACTAATGCTTATAATTGTTACATGGAAACTGGGTTTACGCAAGACATCGCTAACAAGATCATAGTTGTCGTGTATAAATAAAACTTGGTGAATGGTCAACGGGTGAAGGTTTGACCTTTTCGCCGTTACACGCGAACCTGCGCTTGAAAATGCCTCTTCCGAGGAGGCGCTTGTAGGCAGGATTAGTAAAATTTTCGACGCAAGGGCAGCAATTCTGGGGAAACTCTGGAAATTGAAAAAATCATGTTAAATAATTAATAAATGACGTTAATTTTAATATTAAATGTCGCAATTATTAAATCTCAATTATCTCCTGATTTTTTTCCCACAAGCTAAAGGTGTCCTCGGCTTCAACCCTTTTCTTCAAATTTTGATTTTTTTACCGATTCCTCGAAATCGTTTATTATTTTTTCAAAGTAAATTATTTTAAGGTTAATTGTAGAGTACTTTCTACCCTGCAGGTATTTCGTTGCATTTTCAAATATTGCAAAAAATAAGGTGTTTAGATAATATTCGCCTTTGTCCAAATCGCTTAATAGCAAATTTATAATGTTTTTATTTTGCAGGAAACTTCTATACATAACGCAGAGTGTGTTCCAGCGAGTATCGTTTAAATTTTTTAGTGTTCCAATTTTGGAGGTTCGAAATTTTATAGGTTCATTAATATCTTCGTCGGTACCTAATTGGAAATTTTCACCCTTATAAATTTCTTCGTTTATTTTAATGGCTTCAGAAAGCATATTGAAAATATCAGACTCTTCAAAGATTTTTTGAATGGATTGGACACTTTCAGTGGAATAAGAAAGTATTTTAAAAATTTCCTTCAACTTTTGTGTAGTTGCGCTTAAAATTGCGAAGTTGTCATTTTTTAATATATCATGCGTAATAAGTCTATGAAAATTTTTCTAATAAGTCTATGTTTTTTCTCTAAATTGAAAAATTTGAGTGTATCCTTAATTTTATTGGAAATCGAAAATTTATTGTGTGGGTGGGGGAAATATTCCGTTTTTAGAGACACAAATATTGGCTTGAATTTTTTAGAATGATGTATTCTGAAATTAATGTAACTAAGGCGTTTATATGCATCTGTCCACATGTCTAGTACCAAAGCCATATCATCAGGACTATCCTGCAATATTGATTTCACTGTATTTACGTAAAGCGTGTAAACATCGTTTAATGCTGCACGCGAAAGCGTGGAAGCTCTCGGTAATTCTAATCCCGGGCCTTATGCGTATTTTTTTCACAAAAATCACAATTTTTTGTCTGTACGGCAATTCCGTGAAATATTCGGAGGTGGCTGATTAAATTAGCCGTCGCAGTTGACTTTGCAAACCTAAAATGTTTCATTTATTAACACATAGTTTCTAACGATATTGAATTACTGGTAATCTGGTTGTTCAAATATAAAAACCGACCAAATTCTTAAGTTTTGTTGATCTGTTTGTTATATTAATTATTATATGGAAAATCGATCCGTAATGCTTCAGGTCCCGGCCATCACGGATAATCGAGGCCAGACTGGATGCCAAAAATATGATTTATTGTTCTTAGTAAAAACAAGATATTAAGTACACTGATTCACTTATACCGAATTAATAAAACTATTATTTTTGCAAAACCTTTTTCTTTTAACAAATCATTTGAAATTCAAATGAATACTCCTTTCATTTCAATCCTGGCACTTCAAATAATTGGCAATGAAAGTATGGTACATATATTGATTTGCACTTACCATTTTAAAGACGGTGGTGCTCCATCGAAGCAATGCCGGCAAATATTCATACTACTGAACAAGGCTTTCCTCCCGCACATCAAGGCCCCAAATGTTTCCAAACTTGTGAGCCCGAAGCACTCTTTCGGGGATGGACTATACTGCATTTACTTCTTAATTCATCTTTTCGGCGGAGCATTTCTTGAAATTTTAAAGTGTCTCCTTGACACTCATCCAGTAAACTTTCCGGCTCTGAATCGGGATCGGTTTCAACCCTAGTGGAGTCCGATGTTTTAGTGAAAAATGATCTTATTTTTGTAATTTTATTGTCACTCATTTTATATTTTTTATTTTATTTTATATTTCCGTTTTAACAATTCGACCAACAAGCGTTTAACACCAAACCAATTTAACACGCGGTAGTGAAAATAACGGATTTTGAGCAACGATGCATATGCAATCATGAGATTTTACTCGTTTTTTTTAAAACGTAAGCCATCAAACGTAAGGCAATGTTTATTAAAAACAACGACCAGAATCTCATGTAATCTCTTTATGTATATATGCTCGTTGTGTTGATTCAACATTGAAGGAGGCGTGGCAGGTATGGAAAAGTATATATTCCTGATCACGGAAATCACGATTACAGGAGAACGAATGAAGATTGTTTGTCATCCGAATCCTCCTACCGTTGCCATATGGCAACTCAAATTATATGTTCAAAGATGAGCTTCCTAATATGCTTTAACTTTCTTGAAGTGAATAAATAAAGCTTTTAATTTAGAGCTTTCAATATCAAACTTAGTGCTGCCGAATCTTAAAAACAGCTGTAAATTTTTAGTCCGAAAAATTGTCACATGGAGGCGAGACCAAAGTAATTATTATCATTAATTATAATACTGATTACGAACTAATGTTTATTTTATGACATTTATGCACTTTTTATGTCGCTTAATCGAAAAATAATATTATTTCTTACAAAAAATCATGCTGCAGTGTATTTTTTTCAATATACATTTTGCCGTTGCCATTTGGAATTCGTCATGTTGCCATTTGGCAACGTTAAGCGTAGCCAATGTGTTCTTTTAAAAGAGTGTATTGAAATAGATTTTTGGACGTATTTGTTAATACATATATATATGCATAATTGATTTGCCTCCATTAGGAAAACACTTTCACTTAAAGAAATTATGGATTGCTTGGAATGGACCTTTGATTGTCCGGATGAAAATAATAAACTAGATGTTTCGGCCATTTTTGTTCAACCACCAGAAGACGAAGGTGATTTGAGTGGCGAGGACGACTTAGAAGGCGATGGTGCGGGCATTCCTGATAATGTGTGTGCGGGACAGCTGAAAGCGCCTTGTGAAGTGTTATTCAAGAATGGCGAAAGATGGGACGATAATGAACACACTCCATCGCAAGCTCCACCAATGAAGTTGCTCAAAGTAGAGTCGCATGTCTCCAATATTGAGTTACCACCTAAGAATAATAACAAGTCTTTCAAATGGTCCTTAAATCCATCATCATCTATGTTTCCAATTTTTCCATCAGCAAACTATGAGGATTGCCAAAAACTTAGTCCGCATGAGCAATTTGAAAAGTTCATTGACGATGAACTTCTAAAACATATATGAAATTGCTCTGGCTTGTACGCTATCTATTGTAACAGATCTAATCCTAACGTTACTGTAGAAGGTAAGCTCTAACTTAATTTATCGCTCATCATTACAAAATTTTAAAAATGGTAAGTGTATCCTTTTCCAGAAATGCGTGTGGTTATAGGCATACTCCTAGTTAATGGTTATTGTGCCTCAAATTCCTGGAATCGGTTTGAAAATAATTTTAAACAATCTCCACTTTGAACCTAATCTTTGTCCACCAGGAAACTCCACCGATAAGCTCTGGAAGTTGAGACCTATAACAGATCATATCAAAGCAGAAATGTTAGAGCATTCCATCCAGAGCAAAGTCTTGCTTACGATGGAAAACCATTACGCTTTGGATTTAAAGTATGGTCGCTTTGCACGCCAAAGGTATATCTATTGAATTATGAAATTTACCAGGGCAAAAATCCACGGTCACATTCGCAATACGAAAATTGCTTGGGCAAATGTGCCGCGCCACTAATTTCTGTGATTGACGACTTCAAAGATGACGTAAAAGCGCTGCCATTTTCATTTTTTTGTGACAACATATTTACTAGCATTCCCTTGTTGACATATCTGCAAGAACGTGGATACAATGTTACTGGAACCATTCGTGAAAATCGGCTTCCACAGTCTTGTCCGATTCAACTAAAAAAAGAATTTAAAAAACATTCACTGGGTCACTACGAAACAGCTAGAATAGAGGGAACTAGCATTCGTGTAACAAAATGGAACGACAACTCAGTTGTGACTGTTGCATCAAGTGTCTTTGGAGCCGCTCCAAAATCAACAGCAGTTCGTTATAGCAAAGATATGTATAAGAAAATTGGCGTACCACGTCCGTGTGCAGTTGCAGAATATAACAAATATATGGGTGGTGTCGATCGTTTTGACCAGAATGTGGCAGCATATCGAATTGGCTATCGTGGAAAAATATGGTGGAGTTGTATATTCACTTGGCTCATTGATGCATGTGTGCAAAATGCTTGGAATTTACATCGCCAAGAACAACCAGGATTATCTAAGCTTGATTTTACCAGAGATATTGCACGATTCTATTGCAAGCATTATGGAACAACTCCAAAAGGACCTGGTCGAATCCCAAGTAAAAATTGTCGCACAGAGCCAGGACCGCTCTATGACAATCTTCGATTCGATCGAATGGATCATCTCGTCATTGCAATCGAGGAAAAATGTCGTTGCGCGGGAGATAAATGCAAGTCCATTATCCGAACTGCATGCTCGAAATGCGATGTTGGCCTTTGTTTACACTGCTTTAAAACATACCATACCACACCTTAATATTTTGTATTAATTTTTTTAATAAAAGCATAATTACGTAAATACAGCAGTTTTCTTTTTGTATAGGTAGAACTAACGAATCCATGCCTAGCGCTAATGGCAAGGTAAGCATTTGTTAATACTAAGTAACTACTTTAGTGTCCAGCGTTGCTATATGGCAACAACCTCAAAACAGTTATCCTTGCAGTCTAAGGACACCGATTTTAAAAAAAAGAGCTGCTATCGTCTTGAAAAGCCCCAAGGAATATTTTCTGTCCTTTTTTTTAAAAAATTACACGAAAAATTAAATCAGGAGGATTCGGGTGTTATTAAAAATGGGATATATCGGGGCAGCGCCACGCCTTCTTTTTACAACAAATAACAATTCTTTCTGTTAATATCGTATTTTTCAGATTGTCAGCTGAAATTTCTCAAAAGATCGTATCAAGTATTTCTCAAAAGATCGCAAAAAAGGGCGTAGTCCGCCCTCTTTTGATATAAACGGTCATTACAGTGAAAGGACTATTAGTATATTTTTGAAATTTTTACTGAATATTCTCTGCCACCACAGGTTGTATTATAGTGAAGACGTTTGTAATCGGCCCAAAGACATGCCCACTTTTTATGGTAAATCTGAATTAATTAGGGTTTAGAGCTCAGTTATTTACTTTGTGGAATGAGTTTGAAGTTGAAATTGTATTCCTGAGTCTACCAACACAAAATAATTTAAAATGTAATGATAATAAAAAATAAATAATAATAAAAAAATTGAGAAACTCGGACTATTTAAATAAATTGGACATATGGTATATAAGATTCGGCCATGCCGAAGTTACCTATACTAGTTATAAATTACTATTGTGAAATTTTTAACAGTTCATCTCGATCTTCTTTATTTTAGACCATCTATTTCGGTCTGTTTAAAAATAGAGAAAAATACAGCAAAATATATCTGAATTTTCAAAGATATACTAAAGTTTAAAAGCATTGTCGGTTTCTATACCACGACATTCCACAGAAGCGTGGAGAGAAGTCCCTCTGGTGGTCAGTCTCTGGTAGTGAGTACACTCGTGTGTACTACATGTAGATTAGCGCGTCTATTTCTCCTCGCTTCAAGGATCCGATACAGTCCCATGGGCGATGTTGTTAAAAACTCCTTCAATATCAAATCAATTCACAGATTACAGTCTCTTTCTTCTACTTGGTTGCCTCGATGTCTCCTGTCAACAGATACCGAGTAGAGTCCGTTGACCTTTCCTTTCTGTAAGTATGAGATAGGTAAAGCTGTTTCCTTATATGTTTACCGACGAGTCTATCCAAAGATTTGAGCGAAGATTTTGAGTCCAATCGTTAGTCAGGTACGTTGAGTTTTGGGTATAAATTGTATTATTGCTCTCCTCCACCGAATCGGGATATATCACAATGCTATCAGGATATATCACTAGACTGCTTCTAATTATTCTATGCTGGTTAGGCAGGAGCTCCAGCTTTCCTTTTTGTAAAAGGACTGGAAGGATTCCGTTTACATCTGGTGATTTAAATGGAGCAAATAAAGCTACTGCCTATTTACCTCTGTGCCTCAAGCAGATTCTAGAGGCTGCTCACCAGTCTTCTGTTGTACTTTTTCTAGTTGCATCTACTTCAGTTCGACTGTGGACTGCTTTTGCATCAGGGAAGTGAGTTTCAGCAACGTAGTGCGCCTCATTGTGAGTTATAGACATCTAGCAAAAACGGGAAGTCACGATCGGACTTGTATTTTACCAAGTGAGTTGGTTCCCATTTTTCCGTCCGCAAGGCAAATACATGTATTAGAATTAGTTAGCGTTAATTGGGGTCTCTGGATATATCCCCGTATCGAGTTTCCCCTCAAGAAAAACCATCGAGCCGAGTCTACGTTAGCTGCGAAATCAAACTCGTTACACTGTATAGGCCTGGGCTCCGCAACAATGTTTGGGGTATTCACCTTAATTTGCCCAAACCTTTATTCGATGGCGTATCCACTTGTTTTTATTACCTCGGAGAAGACATCGTGAACATCATCAGTCGTCCTGTCCCTTCTCTTTTGGAGATTAGCATCTTTCACAACTTAGTTGAACACCGAGTTATGGGCCTGGACGAGGGCAATGAGTTTATTTTTGTCCAGGAAAGTAACGACATTGAAAATATACTTTCAGGTCGCTGTATAGCTTCCTATCGCCATCGCCTTTCCCGACGTTGTGGGAATCTCTGTGGTAGTATTCATCGCACTTGGTCTGTCGGCTCTTCTTAGCCTTGCATAGTTGGGCGGGAGAGACTAGGAATGACCTCTTTGCCTAATCTTTTACACAACACAGGATCGGTGTTCGACGCCGTTGTGCTGCTACAATCTTACCTCTGCCCACTCAGTCTATTTTCTAGTGGATCCTCCCGGAATCCTGGCTTCCCAAGAGATGGGAGATCCCTTTCATTCGGTCCAGCAATTGAGTGTCTAGGATTTGCAACCTTCGGCGCGACTCTACCCTCTTCCTTGCTGCCAGTATTGATAGGGGGTGGGAGAAATGGATCTAGTCGATTGCATCCAACCACAGCTGTCGTCCTGGCCAGAAGTTTCGTGGCTCCGTAGCCGCCGGAGGTATCTTTAATCGTTTTAGCAAGGCATTCTGTTAGCAATTGCCGGTACGTCAAGGATGGGTTCACTGCGGCGAAAGGCTGGTCCATCTGTACAGAGGTTTGCTGTAAACAGATAAGCCTTTATAGTCCGGAGGGCGCCAGGTAAGTGGACAATCCGTTAGCGATTAGTCGTCAGCCTGATAGCTGGCTAGGTTGCCTGCATCCACTTTAGACGAACCCCAGCAACAGAAGCAAGTCTCAGGAACAGAATACGATTTTAATCATCGACCAATTTTACCTTAGCTACATATATTCACTATTTGCTATATAAATTAGTGTAAGTACAGTACTACGACGTTACCGTGAAAAAACCGATTAAGTTTTTGCGCATTGCACTTCTAATGACTTCAATAAAATAAATGTTTATGTTTATGTCTGTATTCTTCTTTCATTCGTCGTCAACATCGTTTTTCAGAGATGAGTCTTACTTTTCAATTTTTTAGAAAGCTTTCTCGAACTCATTAAGAAAACTTATTTTTAGCGATGATGGTGCAGAAGCGATTGAAAGATGGATGGACAGTACGAAGAAGAAATTGATTACTTTTAAAGCCATCGAAACATTAGAAAAAAACGAAAAATTTACTTAAAAAAAAAAATTTACGAAAATTTGCATACTTCGTAGAAGAGCTGGAAGATGTTTAGCATGAAAGCTTTTTAAAAGCACAACGTAACGGTGCGAAGGAAACGCGATCCACTAATGGATCCACTCCACTAAATTTCCATCGTGGGTGAGTCTCTCATTGTCAGTCTTCCCTGCTTCGTTATCTCATCATCATTTGTCTTTGCAAAGCTCAAGTTTTAAATGCACACAGTGAAATACAGCGAGATAAGGGAAAAAAACCCCGATCAAATTGAAACAAAATGCAAAATTACATTCAATTAATTTAAAGTTATGCGGTTGGGTACAACAACAACGACGACGAAACCATTTCAACAATTGTGAAAACAGAAAACGAGTAAGTAACCGAGCTATCAGGAAACGATTGTGGAGAGACAGCGAATGAGAGGGCGAGAGAAAATCGTCTAATGGAAGTGTGTCGGCGACCGTCAACGCGAAGTGCAGAGTTTAATTTTATAGCCGTTATTTCGTTGCGATTCAAAGTGCGCTTCTGTTGGTTACGTTGTTGTTGCTGTTGCTTTCAATTACGCATCAACGTAGACGATTAGGAAAAGACGTAAATTTTCAGTGAAATCCGCGAATTGCTGTTTTTGTTTATTGTTAATTGCAAAACAAAGAAGCTCCTAAAAGATAGTTAAAAAATAATTATATTCTGCACCTTAAGGTTGAGGGTATATTCACTTTCTAGCGGAGTGTGTAACGCATAGAACTAGACAAGATAGGTATGGAAAAGTATATATATTCTTGATCAGCATCACCACCAAAATTTAAATAACGATGTCTGTCCGTCTGTCTGTCTGTCTGTCCGTTGAAATCACGATCACAGGAGAACGGATTAAGATTTCAAAATGAAATTTGGCAAAAATATTCGTTGCTATGTTGGGGTGTTTCGTATTGAAAATGGGCCAAATCGCCCAAGGACCACGCCTACTTTTTATATCGAGAGTGCAGGTACCTCTATTTGCCTATTAAAAAAGGCCATATCAGCATCACTCTTTGAGAGAAGACAAGAAAATTTTATTTGTAGGTTTAGAGTAATGCTTCCAGTTAATATGCAAAATATGGGCGTGATCTGCCTACTTTTAGTTTACATAGGCCATGGAGGGTTTTACATGGATTGTATTGAAAAGTATATAAGTTTCCGGAATAATGGTGTACATAATATTGTAGTTTGTGAACCAATAATATTTTGTTGGGAAAAAAACGGGCGGCCCACGCCTCCTTTTTACCCATCCACCCAGTATTGCAATATATTTTTATACCCTACACTTAAATTTTGAGAGTAAACGCTTTTCGTACCGGTGTTTGTAAGCACCTATAATTATAGTTTACCACTTCTAAATATATATACGAGTATATATGCAGCTTTAAGGTGTAGGGTATTTCGGCTACAGCCCGTCTGTAGACAACACCTTTACTAGTTTTCCTTTAGTTTTTAGAAAGCGTGTCTTAATTTTTTTAGGTTCTTTCTCCGGATGTCGGCGCTCACTTAAATTAATTTTAAATTTCATGGCCTTCCGATTGAATTTGTTTGACTACGTATGAGTAAATATATTATTATCTGTCCCTTTCAGGCATCTTGTACAGAGTAGAAAATATAAAACGCAGCACCGGAAAGTAAAACAACATTAAAAGCTGCTGCTACTTAATCCTAGTACATGCATGATTTATTACTGACGAGTGCAAGTAACGTTTTATGACGGGATATTTCAATGAGGTAACAACAACTACGACAGCCTTAAGGTGCCCATAGACGAGACGCATGCACCTCGCGTATTTCCAAGAACTGCTTGTCGCCCTGAAAACTTCTCAAGTGGGGCGAATGCATTTTCGTTGTCTGTGAAGCGGCGCGCGTTCAGCAATGAAAAAACAATAAAAAGTATCATTCTGCTCGAATCGCCCACGACTGCACATCGGCGGAAAAATGTATGTTCAATTTTATAACGGAAGAATATACATTGTGGTATTTAAAAGTGATCATTACAAAAACATGTGGGAAAAAACAAATCTTGGCACAGGTTCTTCAATTGTCTAACGAATTTGAGCCAAAAAGAACAATTGAAATTTTTCGATGCTTCCATTCGTGGAAAATGTTAAAATATTGCTTCCTTTTTCTCTTTGCGGCAACCACTTATTCATCAATATTGTTATTCGTTTATTGTCTTTTGCAATCGTGAACGTATCATCAGCTTTTCGAATGTAGATGCTTTTACATTGGCGACGAAAACTCAAATGAGCCCCGCAAGTTAACACAAGGTCAACACAAAGGACCCTGACAACGCCCATCGACCCTAAGTGTCTTCGAGCTGCCAGAAGCGGATTCAGCATGAAATGTAGATTGCAACAATAACAGCAGCCACATTCATCTGGTCGATACGGACGATCCGGTTCCAAATGTAGAATAAAATATATTTTTTTAGTCAAAAGTCAAACGTGAACACGCAGTTCTAGGAAATACGCGATGTGCATGCTTCTCGTCCATGGGCACCTTTATTTAGCGGTTCTATTTTCCTGAGAGAAGGGCAAGGAGCACACACAAGTCACACAAAATGAAAGCAAGAGTTTTTTAGAATAGGTTAAAGTAGAATTGAGCCGAGTTACGCATTTGTTATAGCATAAAGGGGTTTGTTGGAGAGGAGTCCGTTTTTTTTAGGCTGATGCGACGACGAACGAATCTTCTTCACAGTCGTGCGATCGTCATGTTTCAAGCCGCGTGCGAGTCGTAGTCGAGTAATCGGCTTTAAGTTGCCGCTGTCGTCGTCGTCGTTTGTGACAGCGTTGCGTTGTTGTTGTTGTACCAATATTGGTTTTTTTTCGGAAGAAGCCGTCAGACAAAACGCCATCTATCTACGCCGGGCGGAGATTATTGTCGCGTTCTGTCTGACCGTACCTTTATTGTCTATATAATTTTGTTTCGTTGTTGTTGTCGTATTACGGTAAAAAAATAGTATAGCTTTTTAAATTAAATCTAGGTCTATAAAGAATAAAAGCAGCTTGAACAGAAGAAGAGGATTAATTGCAATTAATGAAATAAGTAAGCATAATAAATAATGAAATAATAATTATAAATAAGTAATTATAAATTGGCAATACTGAAGGCGCGGTTCCTTATCAAGGCAATATTTGTATCATCAAAATCTAGAAAGAAGAAGATAGAAGTATGTATGTATAACCTCTTAAATTCAATTTTCAATAAGAAAAACAAATTATAATTAACCAAGGAAATTTCCACTTTTCAAAGGAATTCCATACCATTTTCAATCGCTTCTTCTTCTCCTTTTTCTTTTCCTGTTTTTTTTTATTGATTGCGGCTTCTTTATAAAAATTCTTTCGCTGCGTGCCTCAACGAAAAAAAACATAACAGGGTATTTTTTTAAATTTAAGATCCTTTCATATTTTGAATAAATTCCTTCTTTGTCCCCGCTGCTGCAACAAAAACCACAACAACAACAGCGAAAACCACAAAATTGTCTTCATCTTCTTCTTCTTCTTCGTTTTCTTGTAGTCTGCTTTCCTGAGCACAAATGCTTTTGACACTCTGTTTTCTCATAATTTTTATGTTTCAATTATTTCATAAAATTGCTTTAACCCACACAAAAATAGATAAAAAGATAGGGAAAGAGAGTGGGAGAGAGAGAGAGAGAGAGAGAGAGAGAGAGAGAGAGAGAGAGAGAAAGAGATAGTGCGTGAGAGAGAGAGACAGAGGAGTTCTGGTTCAGCATCATTGGGAATTTCGAGCACGCATTTGAAACCAATGGCATCAAACGCCGTCGTTTTTTTTTCTCATTTTCTCCCGTTTTAAATTCAGGCAACTGTAACAACAACAACAACGACGTTAATAACAAAAATAATAACAAAAGAAACGGTTATTGAAACTGTGGACGCAGCTGTCGAAACATGTGCAATTGAAGATGTCACATTTCGCAAATGACGTGTTCACGTCACGCACACGGACGAATAATTCGGCCATCGTCCTTCTCTGATCCTTGCTCATTCGAAGTTTAACAAATTTTCATTTACTTTCTGTGATTTGTTGCATTATTGCCGAAGGAGTTCGATTGCTAGGAGCAAAACGTCCTCCGTCCTTCACATTTTTCAGTTTATGAAAGGTTTTTGCATGTGAGCCAAGCTGAATCCTTTCCGACGGTGGCCCAGTCGTTAGTCTTCCGCTCTTTCCTAAATCAACTGCAAATTTAATCTAATTCTGTTGCAGTGGGAGTTTAAAAGCTTCGCCCAATAAAAGCCAGCTGACGTTGATGATAATTCGAAGCTTTAGCTTTGGATGGAAATAGTCGAAAAGCAATTTGAAGTCTTCCCGAATCGCAGTCTCATAAAAAATGCACTTTATGCGGAAAATATTTGCGCTGAAGTCCAATGCAACGAAAGCAATAAAATGACAGCACGCACACGACGAAAAACTATCAACAAACACATACGAACGCTCTGACAGTCCGCCCGACAGACAGACGAACTGGGAATGTGTAATCACGATGTCCTTGAGTGGAATTGCTTATTTCATTCGCCCGAGTGTCTGCTGCAGCTGCGAGTGTTGTCAAGGAAGTCCTCCGAAAAGCCCTCAAAAAGAACAGCAGCGCCATGAGGACGACGACAAGGATGGAGAAGAAGCAGAAAGGGCAAAGAGAAGAAATACCAAAGAAATAAATCTTCGTTGTTGTGCTTGTTTTCGTCTTCATGAAAAGATATCAACTTGAATCCGTGTCAAAATGAACACGAACTGAACCGAAATTTAAAACTAAAGCCACCAACGACGAATTGAAGTGATTCAATGATAAATTATATCGTCATAAATTAAATATGGGACGAGAATTCATTCGCATTCTGACAAGGAAACGCTGATGATGTTTATTAACCTCCGCACGCAAATGCAATTTGCTTGAAGAAGTCGACGATGGAGCGCGTTCGTTATTAATAGCAGCACCACATCGTAAATCAGAAATCAATATTTATTGTATTCATGTCGGCTCCAATGTCAAATGAGTGATGCTTCTCAACTCCCGGCCGCGTCCTGTTCGATCCGGCTGCATCAACCTGTTCGACAAAATGTCACCGTTGCCTTGACACCAAATGCACCACACACAGGAACGAACACACACACACACACACACACACACTCAACAAGCTTGCGACAAGAAGCGGAAGTTTGCTATTTGGCTTGAAAAGCAGACCTTTTATCCGTATTTATTTATGTACAATGTTTGTGCAGTCTGCTGGCTGACATCATGACGCTCGATGTGACAGGGGCCAACGCCTCTCGCAGCAGCACGACGGAGAAGCTGCCAAGAACGAGAGCAACCAAATTCCCTCTCTTCGGCACTCTTCAGTTGCTCTTCAATGACATGAACCACAACCACATTGTTAAAAAACCGCAAAAACAAAAATACAAAAAATCAAACAACTTCATTCTGTGTCGTCGTGTGTTGTTGTTGTTGTTGCAGTTTGTATTGAAGTGGTCAGCAATGGAAAATCTAAAAATGGACTGAATATTTTCTGGTTAAACAAATGTAAAAAAATCAAGGAAACTGAATAAACTGAAGCTTGAAGTTGAATTGCAATGGAAGAATTAAAATTGTGAACACGTGAGAAAATCACATTTTCTAAGAATAGAATAACTTCAAACCGCAACAGGCGAATTTGCAATTAATCATGGATGAAAAGGTAGATTTGGAAGAAGTATGGATTCTTGCATTCATCGGCTGTTATTTTGAACACTAGAAGCGACAAAAGCCTCACAACGTTTTCCATTTCATTTCCGTTCCACAAAGGATTTCGTTCCTTTATTCGCAACGTGGGTGAAAAACTTTATTTTCGCCACATGTCGCACGTCGTGAATTTATGAAGACCGCGCTGCGCCACACGCATTCAATTATTATGCAGCAGAACAAAGAAAGTCCAAAATGTGTCCTTCAACAACAGTTTCACTGCATAGAAAAACAATGTTCAGTTTCCCATCATCGTGGTCCTCGCTTGTATTGTGTTTTTGCGTGCTTTTGTTTTCTTCTCTCCGGACCGCAAAACTCTTCAACAAGCAACACTCACATCATTTAAAAATCTCATAAAGCGAACGCAACGGGCTCTCTCGCTCTCCTTCAGTGCAAAGCCAACTGCGCCGCTATTGTGAATGCTGACTTTGTTATCATTGCATCTCTTCAACGTTTTTTGTTATATTTCCGTCGCTTTTCGCGTTCCTCATCTCGTTGCTGCTAAAATAATGCAGCTGCAAACATACATAAATAAGGCAACAACTTTAGGCGATGTTGTCAGTAATTCATTCAATTACATTCACCCTCTCGTCCGCTCTCTTCCTTTGTTCGACAATTGAATGCACAGTGAAGTTGTGCACACACACACTCATTCGTGGCGTAGTTGCGGATGTAGTTTCAGTTGCAGTTGGGGCTGTTGTCGAGTTGATGTGTTTCAAATGCTGACGGCGGACTGCAGCGCGCTCCGTCTACCGCATCCACTTCTTTTCTTTTATAATGCAGTTGTTATGTAGGCGCTGCCAACATTCAGAGCTTATAATTAGCTTTTCGAAAGGTCAAAGGCGGATGTGGCAGCAGTGGCTGTTGTCTGAATGCCAAATGCTGAAGTTGTGGTTGCAGTTGTAAGAGACCGCCGAGGGTTCGTCCGTTTTCAAACTTACAAGCCTTTGATTAAATTCAAGATAAGGAGAAATGTGAAAAAATGAAGCTCTTTAATGTAATCCTTTCAGCAGAAGATCTCCGCCGACCTTCAGACGCGGTTTTTAATCAATCTCAATTCTCTCCACCTTCTGCTTTATATCCGCTTTTACTACTGTCTTGCTGCTTCTTCTGATCCTGCTTCATTAAACGCAGAACCGTTTCGAAGCAGCAAAGGACAAAAGTTGCCACGTTCACTTTCATCAGGGGCAATTAAATCCTCATCGACCCTGAAATAAGCGCCTTATAACAATAGCAAATTATTACATTAGCTCCTCTTCCTTTTCCCCCTCCGACGACCTTCCATCATCCCACACACCGCGAGTCTTTTGCCAAAGTGGAAATCCATCAAACTGAGGGAAAAGTAAATCACGCCAAAATTGCAATAATTCATTACAAGTTTAGGTCCAATCGCCGGGAATCAAAATCTGAAAACGAACCGAATGAAAGACAACTGAAGATAACCTCGAACAAGAAGACGAAGACGACGAACGCACGTCGCACAGTGGAACGACTCCGTGCAGTGCAAAGCCAAAAATAATAAGAGTCTTGTTACACCCAGAAAAATGTTGGCTATGCTTAAGTACAAATGTAAGTGACTAATGATGAAATTCTTTCTTATTGTGGGTTGATATAATCCATGAAATTGTTGTACGAATTGTGGAGAAAACTTCTTTACAAGAGTAGAATTTTTTAAGGTTTAACTTGAATTCAAATACTTTAATATCGTGAACATTTTTAATAAGTATTTTATATATGTAGTTCCAAATGACTTCTTAGAGCTTTAATATTCGCTTATTATTATTCGCTTATTATTATTCACTTATTAATATTATTATATATCATTATTATCCACTTATTTTCGGTTAATTTCGTATTCAATCTGAGGTTGGTATTGACAATATTTTGATATTTTTTTATTATTTAAAAATTGTAAACTTCGCTTAAGTAAACTATTTTTTTGATTAACTAAAATTAAGATTAATAAGAATAGGAATTAAATAATTATTTTAGGTTTTTATTTTAATATTTATGACTTTTATGTAGAAAAGAAACTACAAAACGTGACAAAGCGCTATTAAAATATGAAATAAATCACATCAGTCACACGAAATTCTTGGCGTTCTCTTGAATACTGAAAATACTTACAATACGCAAATCATGTTCCTCACGTGTAAATAAATTATTAATTAAATAATAATAATAATAAATAAAACTAAATGCAATTTAGTATCAAGCCACGGACAGTTTATTTTCTCAAATGAAGTTATGATCTTAAATGATTTAGCCAAGTTTTACTTTTTTGTAGAGTTATTAGCTTAAAGATCTAGTTTCTTTTCTCCTCCAATTCCTTACCAAAGATTTTCGCAATCGACTGCTTCAGACGGTTGAAGACATTTGTTGGCAGTTCGCTGTATCTTGCGGCGAAGCAAAATAAATGTTACAGAATCGCACTTTGGTCGGAACTGAAAAAGTTAAATTATTCAGAAAGTGCAGGAGATTTCAGCTAAAACTTTCTTGCATGAATTTACTTACTTTTTGAGACTTTGAATAATGAAAGAAGTGATCTCAGGTTTTAAAACTCCGTCAAAGTTTCTCTACACGAACTAATTAATTTATTAATTTCAGCGTTTTTCAACAAATGTTGAAGCTTCATCTAAAATTTTACATTATAATTTTGCAAGGGTAAAACTAAACTTTAAATAGTTGCAACGCTTTAACAATTCTTTCACAATTTATTTTATTATTTTAGAAGCAGAACCAAAGCTTCAATTTTATTTTTGAAATCGAAAATTTAATTCATTTTAGTATATAAATTGAAATTTTTCCATTACATAAAAAATTAAACAAAGTTAATAATTTAATAAAGTGAGGAATTTCATAATTAATAATTTATTTATTTTTTAGTTTTCAGAGTTTTCAAATTTTGTATTTCATAATATTTTTCAAAAAATCTTTCAATACGAATTTCAATTTAATGCTGAATTTCTTAATTTGGATTTTGGTCCATGTTCGTTCCACTGTACGTCGTCGCCGTCGACGTTTCCTTTAATAAGCTTCGTCAAGAAAGTAAACAAAAAAGATGAAGCATTCATCATGTCGACGTGATACAAATTCATTTCAGCGCATCGAAAGAGAGGAAAGAGTGAACGGGAGCGACTTAAAAATCGCCCGCCAGCGGCTCCATGGATTTAAATATGAAGCAAGCAACACGAAACAGCGGCGAATCAGGGTTGTTTTTCGGTCTCTTCTCCCTTTGAGGTACTCGGGAGCATTTAAGTATTACAAATAACGGCATCGCTTCTTCGTTGTTATCATTTTTATGGTCCATTTAAAGCGTCGTAAAAAAACTCGTCTGCGTTTCGTTAGATTTTGAACCAAAAACGGGATTAATAACGTTATAAGCATTTTTATAAGAGTTGCTGAGTTGCGGGGGAAACATAAAAGCTGCTAAAACTCTACTCAACGTTGCAGGAATCACCAAAAATATTTGTTAGAAAGTGGGTGCATTTTAAGGACCTACTGAGGGGAAAAAGGGGGAAAAAGAGGGTTAAAGAAAGCTTAATAATGTCCATGCGAGAGAAGACATGCGATAAATGAGCCTGGATTCTTATCGCCCATCAAAACAAACATCAAGGAGCTCCTCAAGGACACGCAGCGGGGAAAGGGAGCGAAGGACGACGCTGCTTGGGCCAGCTTCGGAGACGACAGCCACCAACGACACACGAACTGAATTCGTTCCACTCGAATTCGCCGCGGCGCACGCAGTCGTCAGGAGCGAAGGAATTTAATTGCCTGCAACGGCAAGAACGACTTCAAAATGATAGATGGCGCCACTTGCAGTCGCTTGAATGTCGCTTTTATTGCGCACATCCATGAAAATTACCAAGCAACGGTTTGCCTGCTCCTTCGCATCGCTTCTTCGCTCCGTTGTTGTGCTGCTTCCCCTTCGCTCCTCCTCCTTCAGCACGCAATCACCGCAATAACACTTCGCATCCACGCCGAGGAGCAATTCTCGAATGAATTGATTGATGAGGATTCAGCAATCGACTTTAAATCCGTTCCCTTGAGGTGCGCAATGAATTCTGTGCGACTTCCGGCTCCTCGCACCGCGGCACACTTCATTAAAGCCGTCTGTGGCAAGTGTTGACAGTGTTGAGCCGCTCAAATGCGCCCATTTAAATGCGCACGACGTCCGGCTTCCGAGCCGCCGGCCGATCGCTCGATGCTTCGCTTGTCTCTGCTCGTCAAGCGATAAATTCGATTGCAGGCCGACTGAGGATGTCACGTAGCAGCCTTCAATCCTTCAGTCGCGCTTCCTTCCTTCCGTCGTCGGTGCTGCTGTTATTGCGGCTGCATTGATGACGGAGGCAGGTGCACGTCGTCCTTCGTCGTCCTGGTAGCCTGAGCTTCCCCGTTCCCCTTTCCACGTTCCTCCTTTCTTCCTGTTGTTGCTATTCTTCAAGTTTTTTTATTTCGAGGCGAGGATTTTCCTTTTACTTTCCTATTTTTCTCACTTATCGCTCGTGCTGACTTTTTTTCCCTTTAACATTTCTTGTTCTTCTTCGTTTTTAGGTTTTTCTGTTGCATTTCTGTTCGTCTTTCGAAATCTTTTGCTGCGTGCGTCACGCAAAGTTTACATTAGAAAGTGCTTCTTCTCTTCCTCCTCCTCCTTCTTCTTCTTCCCTAAAGCAGGATGTAAATCCTTTCCATCAGCCATTCGTGCTCCTGTGAAGTCTTTCGAATCTTATCAAAATCTTTTTAATGTTATTAAAATTTATGTTGTTGAATGTTGTTGCCGAAAAGCCGAACGATTTTCGGAATAATTAGAGTCCTATACAGTTCCTTGCTCGTCCCCTTCTCCTTTCATTCCCCTTCTCTTCCCCTTTTCAACCTTTTCTAACACTTCGTTTATGTTTCAAAATTAATTGGACTTGAAGAGAATTGAAATGTTTACACTTGAATTGCTTTTCTTTGACACTCCAGCACCTTCCCGCCCCGCCATCCGCTTTCCCTTGTCCTACTACCATTTAAGGAATGCAACCCTGCGGCTTGGAATTTCACGCGACTTGAAATTGAAACGAGGTGTAAAAATGGCGCAAATCGCGAACGGGAATCCGTTTTCAGTGGCTGAGCATTGAAACAGGCAGGCAACAAGCTGCAGTCGTTCATTTCGTCATTCCTTCATTCATTCATTCCACCAAAAATTAAGGTATTGAGTTTTACAGTTGTTAGTTGAAAGGATTCTGCAGGAAATGAAGGCGAAAGCAGAAAGAAGAGGTTAAGGAAAGGACAACTTAATAAGAAGTTTATTAAATGTCGTCCAAAAGCACATTTCTTAAATGGAAACTGAAAAATCAGCTGAACAAAAGTCATTTACATTTCAAAATAACTTCAAAGAGCTTGAAGCTATTTTTGTATTTAATAATTAACATTTTATAACCAAATTAAATGCAATTTTCTCTAAAGGGAAATCTTAAAATAGATGTAAATTAAATTAAATTAAAAGTTAATAAGTTTATTGCATTATTTTGCTATTAATTTACAACAATTCAGTTCATTTTATAAGTTTTTAGACACATGAATTTTTAAAAAACATGACTTAAAAACGTTCGCTGCTGAAATCCATCGCTCTCGAAGGATTTCATCTCTGGAAATCCTTTTTCTGGGTCATCTGCTGTTTCTCTTTTGCATGCTGCTCTCAGTTCGCTTTATAAATATTTAGAAAGTTTTAATTGCTCGGTGAAAGGCGCCAGCAGCAGTCGATTTTGGGGAACGAAAACCCAAACCAACGACGCAAATGCATTCATGTGAATCACGGAGAACACGACTCCATTAAAATCCACAAAAATCGGCTAATGTTTGTTTTTGTTTTGGCAGCATCAAAAAACAATCCATCAGCTGTTGTTGTTGTTGTTGCTGTTGTTGTTGAAGCATTACAACATCAAGGAAACTTTTAAAGGTTGTTGATTTTATGAAAATGTGAATGTTTATGATTAATGAACTGTTGACCTCATCAAAGGCCAGACTTGGAAATATTTTCGAGTAATTACATTAAAAATATGAAAGCTAAAGCCAACTAAAGTCAATTAAAAGCTGGCAATTATTTGTCTGTTTTGTACTTTAATAAGTTTCGGGCGACTACATGAGAATTTAAGAGAATTTTTGTGTGGAAAAATTAAATTCTCTCAATTAAATTCATAAACTGAGGAAATTCTAATCAATAAATGGAAGTGAAAATTTTTAGCGACATCGACAGGCAAATGTAAAGCAACTTTAATTAAAAGCTTCTCTTGAAAGGAAAAACATGAACCAAAAGGGGAAGAAGAAGAAGAAGAAGCCGTGTAGGCGAAGGCGGAAGAAGATGAAGCATTTTTCTATACTGTTAAACATCATCAACATCAACTTGTGACATCCTTTTGAACAAAGAAAATCAGCTACGTGATGTTGGATTTTTATGGATGTTGTTGCTATAAGAAGGAGGAGGAGAAGAAGAAGAAGCATGTGGAGTGTGTGTACAATTTTTGTACCTTAAGTAAACAACTCGAACAACACCAAAAGCTTTATAAACGACAGAAAAAAGACAAACAGAAGAAAAAGAGCCAAACAGAAACACTTTATTTTCGCTGTTGTTCATCGCTGACTTCTAATTCAAACCCTTCCACGCCCACTAGCCGCACCTTCTGCCCACCTTCGTCCCCCCGCCCTTCTTCGGTCATCACTCAATTCTTCACTTGAACCGTTTCGAAGCTTTTCCGTTGGTGAAATCCTTCTGTTTGACATCAACTCATTGACAGAAGAGTCGCTTGAACTCGAGTACAAAACACACACATCCTTTTGTGGGATGTGCTTCATTTACCGTTATTCGAGTGGCGATTTGCAAAGCATTTCCCCGTTGTTGTTGTTGTGTTTGCTGCCGTTGTTGACAGAAGCCGGTAAGCAAAGAAAGCGTGTGTAAACGATAGAATTAATCTTTAGATGGGTTTCGATGGCGGAAAACAAACAAACGGAGCTGCGATTCGTCAAGCCAACATCGAGCGGCTGCGAAGGATTTCGTCCTTCTACGTTGGCAGCAGTTGGCAGATCGCCATCGCTGGCGAAGGAAGTGAAGTTCGATTCATGGCATCGTCACGTCTGTCGATCACGTTCGAGCGAGCGGCGACATCGCGTTCCACATCCGTGTCCACGCGCATCGCAACCATCAGCACAGCTCATCGACTTTCGATCTACGTTCCAACTTTCTTCCTGCCCACAACAAAGGATCCACAAAAGGTGAGTGCTGCTGATTGACTTCCACTTCTCTGTGAAGTTCCACCGATCACTGGATCCACAAGGATTACCAAAGAGTTCCCAAATTGGGGAAATGGACAGAGTAACTCCCAGGCAAGGTTGCCAGATTGGCTAGAAATTCCCAAAGAGGGAATATTTAAAATTGAACGAAATGAAACATATATTACACCGGAAAAATGTATATAAATACAATGCATTTACAGTGAATTGAGATTACAATGAATTTCAAATATAGTCGTGGGGAAAAGGGATTTTCACTACGTGGCAACTCTGCTTCAATGCAATGTTTCGCGCTCTCAATTTCTCGCCCTCTTACATTCTCGCTCTCCAAGCAGCCACTGAAACAAGCGCTGATCCAGTAGGACTTGTGGCACTTACACATGCGATGAAGGGTTACATACCAAGTAGCACCGAGTACTCGGAACTTCGACCACCAGCCTCCATTACTTTCTTTAAGAAATGGCCGCTCATTCCTCGATGAGATCTTCGCACAACAAGATGTGTTGAAAGTAAGCCGGAGGGATTTTTGTAGTGTGTATCCACTTCTTGCTTACAAAGGAGCGGGAAGTAAGTAGTAGGGAACTATAATTTACTGAGTAGCGTTGTTTAGTGAAAACCGCATATATAATGAACGCATATGATGTGAGTAACAACACATTGTAAATGGTATTTTTTTTACACACCTTCCCCTATGAACGAAAAGACTATTTCAATTTAAACTTGAATGATGATAGACGATTTTAATATAATGATCTTTCATTTCTTCTTCGCGTCATAGGTACGCCTGTGGTATCTATTTTTCTCCAACTTAAACGCCATACGCAGATTCGTTGCAAAATCTTTTTCTGTAAAGCCTTCTATTTTACTGCTTCTGGAAATAAAGAAATACATTTAAATTAAAACCTCTAATTGAATTTTGAATCATTATTACAATTTCAATACACGACTGAATATTCAAAATTTGATTCTCCACTAGCAATAAGCATACAAACATTTTTCAGGGAATATAGGAAATTTTTTAGTGAAACTGAATATACAAATGTCACTTACAAAGTGTGTTCAGTGTAAGGCGTACTTACTATGAAGTAGAGAGCTGCTCAAGACGTCTTGAATATCATACGACAACGTGTCGCAGTAGTGCAATGTAATGTCGTGTCGTTCCAAAATGAACGCTTTCAGTCAAAATTGTTGAACGATTCAAGACATCTGCCGAACAAGACATTATGACGCATTGTCGTCTACTCAAACCAATCAAATCGTTCGTTCGTTCAAGACGTCACCACTTCACAATATTGTTGAACGCTTTAGGCTCGAAGGCAATAGTGTCGCTGTATGTCGCACTATGTCACACTATGACACACTATGACATAGTGCGACACTATGACATGGAATTCATTTTATAACCGCAAACTGCTGGTTTTGTGTAAATCATTATTTTGTTTCGAGGTATGGCGACGCTGATGTTTACAATAAAAACAAAAAAAAAAAAACACAAAAGCACAAACTCCGCTTGTGCGTAAACTGTGTCGTCCGCCATTTTTGAAGTCATTTGTTATCATTCTTTCAATCAAGCCTTTCTGTTCAAGATCGCAATGGGTTGAAGCAAATATTATTATCGTGTCGTGTCGTGTCATCGGGAGACTTCCTGTAGTGTGGTGTCGGTTATTAAGCTGGCAGACGACAGCCAATGTCTTGATTTGATTTTAACAGAGACACTGCACTGCACGGCTTGAAATTTTTTGGTATGTCATGAAAGTCCGTTCAAGACGTCTTGTGCAGCTCTTTACTATGAACACACAATGTGTACTGCATTATTAGAGGTATATTTAGAGGTATATTTTTTGAAATCTTAATTGCCATTTTCTGTTTACAAAGTGACATAAAATATGCGATGGATCACTGGACTGGGGAACACTTTTCTTTTGTATTTTTATAATTTTTTTCCATGTTTTATGTAAATTAATTTGCATTCAGGAATAGAATTATGAAACTATGAAATCTTTATGAATAGAAATGTATGAAACTATATTTTGAATCCTTGTAAAATGCAAAACTCAGTAGTATTGTACCGAAAGTAGGGTGCAGAACTTTGAGCAAGGAAATTCTTTAACAGCTGACTTCTCCGTTATCTGAAGAGAATCCTCATGTTTTTGCTTGCAGTAATTTTAGTAGCTTGGGTAACTAAACGAGAGAATAATTTTCCAAGTTGTTGGGAAAAATTCCAGAGATCCACAAAGCAATACAATTTTAACGAGCGTTGGCAGCTCTTAGGGAGCTCTCCCATTTATGGAGAATTTTCCTACTGATGAGGAATCGAGGAATGCACTTCTTTAGGAGCAGAATTTAGAATACACAAACATGTCTGTCGGTTCGGGCATATTTCTTATATAATTAACGCATAACTATTTTTTCATGACTGAATAAGAAGCATTCAAGAACTTTGCTTGTATGTATAGCCTGCATATAATTAATAATTAGCATTTCGAAAAATGCTTTTTTCTATGAAAAGTTTTATAATAAAGTCGAATTTAAATCAATGAGTTAAAAAACGGCTGCGTTAAATTTTATGCAGGAACGTTAACCGAAATTAAAGCTTTTCTAATTTTTCTAGAAGACATTTCCACAATTGTTCCATAAACATAAGCAAAATCATACAACAAATAATGTTCATATCAAGTAGAATTAATTTTATTTCGTGTTTTTTTTTGAGAAAAGTCTTTTTAGTTTAGAATTATATTAAAAATGGGGGAAAATGGACTTGGCAACTCTGCTGCCAACGCTGCAGAAACACGTTCCAACTGAGATTCGAGACTCTTCGTGAAAGTGCGAGCGAGTTTGAATAGCTAAACATCTGAGGCGATTAACGCTGCTAATAAATGCGTTTCAAGCAGCAGATTAGAACCACTTCCCATACAAATTTCCGCAGACTTCAGCATGTTTCGGGTTTTGGCTTAGGAATGAAATTACTGTATTATTATAGTTAGTATGTTTGCATTCAAATTGGAAATGGGAATTAATTGTGAACATTCTAAGAACGTGCAAGTCTCTTTCTTTCACGGAGGAAGCTTTCCGTGAAGAACGGAGATAATAATGACTGACTTTGGAACGCAGATGTTATCAACGTAATAATGAGCGCCGAAACAGTTTATTGATTAGATTAAAGGACGAAAGTGATTTCAAGCAAACTAGGGATTAATTCTTGATGGCTTTTTAATTTCAATTGATAGAAACAAATTTTCTTATTATAAATTTAAATGAATTTAAAGCGATTTAACACAATAAAAGGTAAAATTCAAAATATGGTATAAAAATATATACTTTATGTTAATTTTGATATTTATTTAGAGTAAGAAATACAAAAGGAAATGTCTTAAAAAGCACCTGTAAATAAAAAATGTACATACAACATACAAACAAAAAAAGCGGCTTCGTTCTTCGCAGCTACGTCACAGAGTCTCTGATGTCTCCGTTTTCTTCCATTCTTCCACGAAATCCTCCGCTGAAAACCACGCGTCGACGTCATTTTCAACGCGTTTGCAATGGAAGAAGATAACGGACCTGCGCACGCCCGAATCTTGCTTCGTATCATTCGTCGCCAAGCTGAGCTGCTGTTGCAGATGTCGATGCCGATGTCGATGTTGATGCTGAAGCTGAGGCTTTGCTCAGTCTCGCGTCAGTCGCCGAAACGTCAGCAAGTCGCTCGTCCCGTCGCTCTGCGGCCTCCACGCGACTCTCGAGTGAATCGGAAACGAAAGACATTCGCCAGGATTGAAGGCAAGCGGCTGCTGCTGAGTGCCGCGTTCTGTTTGTGGTTGTGCGTGTTGCTGCAGTTCTGAGCAGCCAAACAAAGACTTTTTGCGCCGCATTTTTCAGGCGATTCAAAGGACTTTTCCAGCAACTCTTGCGTTCATTTGCAGTTGCCTACAAATGTTTTTTGTCCTAATTTCGCCCCGTCGCGGGCGCTGCTTGTGTTTGCTTTAAATATCGAATTAATTGAGCTCGGCTCATCGCACTCCTTTCTGCAGCTGAGTCCTGCTGCGGCGGCTGTCGACTTAATTGCCACCACCAACAACAAATCCAATTGAGCGATTTCGCTCACGTGCTGTTTATCGAATTTCGTGTTCGTTGCTCAGGCGGACGGAGCCAAAGAAACGCTGTGAGAATTGTTTTCGAAATGTAAATGAAGCAAAAGGAAGTCCTTTGATAAACACATCAATTAAAGGATCCGTTTTCAGGAAACCATCAATTTCAATCGTTAATAAACAGAATAAAAATTCAATTTTAAGTTTGAATCTGGAAACAGTCACTTAATGAACGTGAAAGAGAAGAATTGACAAAACTGCGACATTCTTCCAATCTCTAATATTTTTTTACAGTGTGTTGATTGAATTGGAGAAAGCTATAACGCTATAAATCGAAATTGAAGTCTTATAGATCCATTCAAAATCACGAAATAAGTACAATTAATTCAATTAACAAACTGGGAAAATTCAAGACTGCAATTTATAATGCAGAAAACTGAAATATATTAAAGTAACTAACTTTTGGATGACAAAGTAAAATGGAAATTTACAATAACAGGAAAGAAAGTCGCTTTTGCTCCCGAAGCTGACATAAATTCGATGTGCAACTCCTAAAAAAGAAGATGCTTCAAACCAACTATGACCAATTCCCCATTTAATACTAAACATAATCCAAAAACAACAACCAAAAACAAGAAACAAACCTTAAAGACACATTTGAAACTAGACTCTATTGGATTTGGGAATTGATCTTTTGCAAAATTCGTGATTTAAAGACACTTTTGGACCATAAATTGCAGGATCCTCATACAAATACGACGCTTTCGACCAGTTGAAAACCCTCGGCTGGTTGAAAAGATCACGAATGCAGTCGTTTTCATGATTATTAACAAACCTCTTCAAGATGTCAGAAACGTAAAAACCCATCGGGAATACTTTAGCCTCCATATAAAAAAAACAGTTCCAAAAACGCTTTGCAGATGATTCTAAATACTTTTCATTACCATGTCTCAAAACTTTTCGTTCTAAAAAAGTTCCACTGAGCAAACAAAAGTGAATTACGAACTGTTGCAAACTATTCATAAAAGTCATAATTTCTATTTATTTATTTATTAATTATTACAAGTGCTTTTTCTTTTTCAAAATATTTGTTTTTTTCACTTTTAGTTTTTTCATTGTGTTCTCTGAAATGTTTTATGATTTCTTTTTTATTATTTCTTTGCTTGTGGATCCTCGAAACCTAAGAAAAGTAATTAAAATGAGTTGAATTGAAGTACTTTTTCTGCGTCCATAGTCCGTCAAGGATCACATTAGATTAGACAGTAGAAGCGCGTCTTTGAGTCTTTCGATGTTTCATAAGCGTCTGCTTCAAACACTTGCAACACTTCATTCATTAGCGTTTGCACAAGTGCGATGGCTTCAAGTTGCATATAATTGAAGCCATCAACAAAATCGTCGCCATGCATCGTGGAAAGTCATAGAAAAGTCAATAGCAGCATTTAAAAAGCCTTGACAGCGACCGCGTGCTTGTGGATCCACTGACAGCCTCAGCGGAAGGTAAACAGATCCACTCTGCTTACACACACACACACACACACACACACACATACACACACACACACACACACACACTTTCGCAGGCACATACACGATGGCGCTTAAATTTGTACAAGTTCATCTGAAACTTGCTTTACACGTTCCGCTTTTAAGATTCTGTTCAAAATTTTAAATTAACTTCCGCGAAACGAGAGGAAAAAGAGGAAGAAGAAAAGGGGGAAGGGGCCGGGGGGGATAAGAATGAAGAAGAAGTGCGCCATGCGTGGCTGAAGTCACTCAGTCACAGTCAAAGTTGCTCACTCACGACCGCAAAAGAATGAATGATTAAACAGTGGACGCATCTTGCGTGCGATTGTCAAACATATCGTGAACGTGGCGCACGTGGTGACTGCCGTGACTCCCATGGGAAAGAAATTTCCTCTTGAAACTTCACGACGACGAAATGTCAGTTGCCAATGAAAAGCCTCCGCACGGAGTTGTTATTTAATTGCTGTGCCTGAAAGTAGAGTACGGTTTTTTTAAAAACTTTGTTCGTGTGGACGATGAAAAATGAGTGTTTAGCGGATTAGGGCAATGGAAAGGGTCGGGGAGAGGAGAGGCCAAAGTGTCAATGTCATTCAGACGCAAAGTCAGAAGTTCCAAGCATACATTCGGGCGCTTGTTTATCAGCGATGTCGGCAAAGTGCAACTGTAATGAGATGCAGATTTATACATCGCGTGATGCACACACACACACACACACATCACTGAGTTAATCACCTACACTCACACAGTGGCACTTGAGGAATGCACAAACGAATGTTGAGTGGGTTACTTTAAAAACGTGGCTCTCAAAGCACGTTTAACTCAGAATAGAAGCAAATTATAAAAATATCCACTTGTAAAAAATAAACACATTCCTTGACGTTTCTGGAACTGGTTCTTTTCTCTTTCTCTCGGCGGTATTCAAGAGAGTTCAACTTAAACTCTGACATTTCTACACTGGCGACGAATTCCTTTTATTCACGTCTTTCTGCTGTTTCCTTTCTGCTATTCATTTCTTTCCTTGCTACTCCACTGCAAGAGTTTTTCATGCTCTATCGAAGGACGCTGCAAGGATATGCAAATACAGCAGCGCCAGAAACAGCATCTATGAGAATTCCGTCGCTTTCGCTCACTGCAAACAATACAGGACATTTTCAACTTTCCTTGATTCATTGTGTGTCAGAATAACCTGAAAAAAAGCAACCAACGAAGAGAAAAGTGAATTGCAAATTCGCGTCGTTATCGCAATTAACAAAATTCCACTTTAATTCACTAACATAAAGCGATTAAGTGTGTTTTTCACATAATAAATTGTAATCTGTAATATTTACAAAGGTCCTTGCAAATATTTCCACTTATTACTTCGTTAAAAAAGTCTCCATAAATTTCAATTCATTTTCAATTTCATAACGGAAATTGCGACAACTAATCCTATTGCTGCATTGAATTGTAATTGAGCCGTAATGAGTACTCATTCGCTTTCAATAAGTGAAATAAACACAAAAAATACAAATAAAAAATCTGCAAAAATAATACACGCAAATCGCATGCAAATCTGCGTGATTTTCTGTTTTAAAAACATATCCTAAAAGTAGGCAGCGCAACAACCACTCTGTGCTTTACAATACTGTCCCAATATATGCTAATTTTTAAAGCCATTAGAATCTTAGGGAACCATATTAATTGTTGACATAGAAATCTTTAGCTAATTAATTTTTTTTCCCTTTTTAACTATCTCCTAATTATTTATCTTTATTTTAGGACCAAAGGTTTTGAGAGATTCTATTGAAAAGTATTTAGAATCATCTGCAAAGTGTTTTTCGAACCGTTTTCTTTATATGGAGGCTAAAGTATTCCCGATCGGTGTTAACGTTTCTGACATCTTGAAGAGATTTGTAAATAGTCACGAAAACGACTGCATTCGTGATATTTTCAACCAGCCGAGGGTTTTCAACTTGTCGAATGCGTCGTATTGGCCCCCTAGTCGCTTCGTAAATGAAGATCCTGCAGTTTATGGTCTAAAAGTGTCTTTAAATCACGAATTTTTCAAAAGATCAATTCCCGATTCCAATAGAGTCTAGTTTTAAATGTGTCTTTAAGGTTTGTTTCTTGTTTTTGTCCGTTGTTTTTGGATTATGTTTAGTATTAAGTGTGGAATTGGTCATAGTTGGTTTGAAGCATCTTCTTTTTCAGGAGTTGCACATCGAATTTATGTCAGCTTCGGGAGCAAAAGCGACTTTCTTTCCTGTTATTGTAAATTTCCATTTTACTTTGTCATCCAAATCTTTGTTACTTTAATATATTTCAGTTTTCTGCATATTAAATTGCAGTCTCTCATTTTCCCAGTTTGTTAATTGAATGAATTGTATTTATTTCGTTGCTTAAAATGGCTCCATGAAATTTTAATTCCAATTTTTCTACTTTCACGATTTTGTAGCGCGACCCAGAATCAATCTTTCGATGGAACAATTTGATAAAAAGTGAAATAAATCCAAAGAATAATGATTCTTTTATCTCTTTTTGTATTACGGTTATTTTCGTATTTCCCAATAAGTTTTTATTGCTCTCGAAAGTTTTATTTTAATTCATTGATTTGCAATTGTTTTTCCCCTGCATCCTTCGCTCAGCCTTCGTCCTGATCAGTCGAGGGCCATAAAAGTGCTTCCAAGCTGCGATTTAAGGTTTCTGCTGGCGTCTTCTCTGCTCCGTTGTCTTCTATTCACGCCTTTTAATTTTTATTCGTCTGTGCGGATAAATTTCGCAAATAATCACCTTCTTGCGGCGAGTTTTACTTTTAATGGTCCATCAATTTTACGGCCATCCATCAATGGTTTTTTTATGGACTCTGATTGAGTGTTTAGAGGACACTTTGAGCAACGTAAGAAGCAAGAGAAATGCCATAGAAGTGTTGCCAACAGGTGAATGCAACAAATTAATGAAACAACTCATGATTAAATGAATTCATTTCGTTTAAAGGAATTTTTCATTTCTAGTTCCTCTAAAATATAACTTTAATTGCTCGCATCTCTGAAGTCCCTGAATTCTTGACCCATTTCCAGCTCCGCTTCCTTCCTTTCTTGTAAAAATTGTCTCTGCTTTTCTGCGATAAATTATTGAGTCGAGGAAGCCTTAAGGGTCTCTGGAGCCATTCAAGAATTAAGACAATCATCGATGCTTGCCGCATCCAATCTCCGGATCATCGCCAAATCAATTTCGACCCGCAGGCGGCCAGGATTTGAACCAAAAACTATCGCACAGAAGGACGAAAGTTCGGACGAAGGACCGAAAATAAATCCACGCAAAGAAGTAGCATTGAAGTGAGGGGCAAAGAGCAACGAATGGGTTCGTAGATAGGAGCAAGAAGAGGGAAAATCTCTGGCAAAAGCATTTCACAAATTCACACATGCGACTTTTAAACTTCGACAGGCGTTTAAATGACGGCGTTGGCTAACAAAAGACTTTTTTCATAGGTCTCCAGATCTGTTATTTGCCTCTCTTTCTCTTCACGTGTTCATCCTAGTCTCTCCTTGGTTATTTTTGTCCTGCTTCCTTCTCCTTCAGTTGATAATTCCTTCAGCTAAGCTCCTGACGACTGAAGGAATTTCTGACCGGATTCAATCAGAATCAGAATTTAATTCAATTTCTCAAGGTTTCTGCTTTTTCCTTACCTTTCTTTACCCGGTTTTTGATCTTGTTTTGCAGTTATATTTGTTTTAATTTCTCTTTTATCCTCTGTTTTTTTAGTTACGTCAGATTTTCTGTTGTGTACGTTGAAAAAGCAAAGAAGTTAATTGATTATGTAAGCGATTACTTCAGTAATGAGTAAAGAATTGACCACAGACGAGGGTCGAATAAATAAATATCGAATTTTAAATGATTTCTACAAACAAATAAATGAAGAAATATGATAAATAAACTGAAGAAGAGCGAATGGACGAATGACCGAACGAACGAGTAGAAAACGTGTAACGAATGAGTAACAAATGATTAACGAACGAGTCAACGAATTGAAAATGAGTAACTAATGAATACCGAATCAACTAACGAGTAGGAAGTCGATAACGGACGAGTAAAAAACTGACGAATGAAACAGGAAATGAGTTGGTAGCAAATGAGTAGCGAATGAGTAGCGAATGAGTAGCAAATGAGAAGCGAATGAGTTTTTTGTAGCTTTAAAGAACTTGAAACGAATTAAAAAAGTTCTAAAATGGGTCGTCGTGTGTGTGGATAGGCGAATAGCGTGCTTTTGTCCCTTTTCCTCTTGTTTGTGAGTCTGAGTGTGCATTTTTTATTCATTCGAAACCTCGATTTGTGTCAATGATGCTTGAAAATTACACCATCGACAAGCCACCCCCCCCAACCCCCCCCCCCCCCCCCTTCACCTCATCCCCAGCGTAACTTTGTTGTCCTTCACTCCCTTTTTTCGAATTTCTAAAGGCACTCAACGACGCTCGAAATACCGAAATTATTATGCATTTGGCAACCCTCGAAATTACACGACTTTCGATTAGGTTTCCGATGGAATCATGGCACTAAAGCGATGTGTGTGTGTGTGTGTGTCATTTCATCTCAATTATAACGCGACTTTCACTTCGATGGTCTTTCGGAAGGAGACATTAAATTCACTCCTGGCAAATAAATTATTTTCCTTTCGCTGGAAGACGTTTTCCTTTGCCTCAATCAATCTGCTTCACTCACATCACAAATTAAACAGGATTTCCGACTTCTTTTCGACGCTCTCGCCAAACGGTGGCCATAAATTAGAATCAGAATATTTTCGCTTTTGCTGTCGCCGTGCAGCTCCATTATTCGTCAGTGAAGTTGGGGGAAGGCCATGGAATTGAGGCTGCAAATAATGATTAATCGCGAGTTGAAAGAAGAACGCGAAATGCTGCATTTTACGATATTTCGCTTTAAATAAGATTAAAGTCGTCAAGTCAAAAAGGTTTTCCTATCTTCGAATTTTCCTTGTTATAGAAAAAGTGCCCAACATTTGTCATATTTCTGCAAGCAACAACAATTTTCAATGTCGCTTAATAATAAATGTTGTTAGCAACTTATTTACATCCATTTCAAACAACAATTTAAGTGCAATTAATTCAATTTCAATTTCAATTTTAGTGAAATCAACAAACGAATTCTCAGCGCAGCCTAAAAGTAAGCAATTTGCTTCTGGTACAAAATAAAGCGGAGCTGTTGAAATGCTGAACTGCGTTTTCGTTGTCGTTTCCGGGAAATTCGAGGATTTTAGATTTTCGTGGAATTAAAAAGAGATTTTTGGATTTTCTAAGGAATAAACTCACACACACATACACACGCATACATCCCCACCATTTGAGGGATTTCTTATCGCGTCCTAAAATACTTCTTTCGCTTTTATTTCTAATCTTAAACAAATTCTTCTCGTGATTTCGGAGAAATTGTTCCATGCAGAGCCATGTGTAGCAGACACACACACACACATACACACACACCAACACACAGCAATTCAACTGGAATTGGCGTTTAGTAGACTTATTTTTGCTGTTCTTGTTCACGCTCCGTCGACTTGAGCAGATGCTGGGTTCTGCACTGCACGAAAAATCATTATTTAACACGATGTATGTATGTATGTGTTCTGCGTTGGGATACGTGCGTGTGTACTGCGGCGTGTGTGTATTTATTAAACACGACACACAAACAGCGACTGACATCGTTTGTTATTTGCGATGGAATTTTTATGAATGTGTGAATTATGTTGGCAGTTTAATGGTGCTAATGGGCGTGGAGCTGGTGGGCGTGAGCGTACATATATAAAAAGAATTTGGATGAATGTAAAAGAGCGTGTTGAGTGAATAAAAGCGCCGTTTTCCGTTTCCGCTTGAAGACATTGCAAAGAAATGAGTTTTCCTTCCCGTTGATGGAGAAAAGTCTTGCATGATTCTTAGTAACATATTGAATTTTCTTGTGAATGTGTGTGTGTGTGTGTGTGATAGCGAGGAACCCTTTTCCAGCATAATTTGTGTTTGTTCCCAATTACAAATGATTTTTACATGATGAAAAACAACAAAAATAGAAAAAGACGGTAACCAAAGGGGAAGAGAAGTATGAGAAAAGGAAGGAATAATAATGAATGTGTGCAGACAATAAAAATACAACTAATAAAAACAATTATAAATGTTTTAAGTGCTTGAATTTTAATTATTTCAATTTTAACAATATTTCTGTCGTTTATTTACATTTTCGTTGTTTAATTATTATTAAAATTCTAATATATTGCATAACTTCCTTTTGCGGAAAGCGTCAGCAGTTCCTCTTCAGAGGATTTTCATCTCTTTGACTCTGCAATTGTCATAAAACTTCCTCCATTTAGTGAGCTACGATTGCATACATTTAGGCCACCTTTTTAAAAGAACCTCTCGACAACAAAGAGTTTTTAGTTGAGCTTCGTTAAATGTCTCAATTTGTCACAATTTTTATATAATTTCAGTTCCTGTTTCCCACAGAGATTAATTTTTGTGTGCTTATCAATTTTTTCTCAGATGAAGTTATTAATTTCAGCAACATTTACACTCAAATGCAATTTTATTGATAATTATTTACAGTTTATTTTTATTTTTGTTTGATTTTTATTATTTCACGTATTTGAATTCGATGGCTGTTTGCATTTGAACGTGAGTCCGTGAAGTCTTTTGAAGGATTCCTCAATCATCTGCAGGAAGTTTTCTAAATTTGTGTAGTTTCCGTGCTTCCCGTTGTTCAATAATGGATACAGGAACCGATTGCCGAAACATATTTCGAGCGGTTTCGATGAAGTGTCGCTTGTGTTGGGCTGTAATCGATGCCCACATCGAAAATCCCATCAATTTTAATGGCTTCTCGATGATTTTGTTTACTTCCCCCGCTTCATTTGTAATTCGTGTGCTCGAATCTGCTGTTGCGTCTCCTCGTTTCGCCTTCGTGCAGCCACTCGATCCACGACTCCTTCTTCTTAAAGGCTCAGACTTCGGTTAAGCCGCAGGAGGAGGCTGTGAGGAGGGAGGGAGAAATTAAGGCCAATCGAAATGGCAGCAGAACCAAATCGCAACCTTGTTTCGTGTTTGATGGGATTCTGATTTGTTTCATTGCCAGAACGAAATAAAAATCCGGCAAGCAATCAGAGAAATCGGAGAAGGAAGCAGCCAATATTAGCTGCAAACACAGATGAATGGGAATCATCGATGCGTGATGTAAATAGCAAAATCCCAGTAAATCCGAATCAAGTTCAGAGTTTGAAGAGTTCGAAGAGTTGCTCGTGTGTGTGTGAAGGGTGTGCATGTGTGTGTGTGTGTTTTGATTAGCTGTCTTTTTGTTGAAAAAAAAAACTCTCCGAAAAAAGAGAAACTTTTAGGAATTGTTTTAGCTGAAATCTTTTCGCACGTTTCAGAAGCGAAAAACTGAAATTTCTCTGCTGCAATTAAAACTATTTTCCATTTCCTAATTTCAATTTTTCTTAACAAATCGATTGCTGATGCCATTTCAAAGTAAATGCAATTAATTCGAACTGAGATTCACAGGTGAAACTGAAATCAACGACAAAATGTAATTAAATGAAACGTTAAAGATTAAAAATGAAAGGATTTTCATCGGTTTCCGAGTGTTGCATTTAAATGGCGTGCAATAGTGAAAGAACAGCGGAGAATTCTGTGAAAGAAACGTCGCCATTGCGGCCGGGGACAAAGTGAAGAAAGGCTGCCAACGAAGTGAGTAAAAACAGTCGCAAAAGTGTCCAATGTTCAGCAGATAGAGGAGCCTAAAAGCACACAAGAACGCAACACAGCGACGCCGTCATCGTAGTCGTCATCGCAGTCGTCATCGTCGTCATGTTAACCACGCATCACTTGCATCACCTGCACCATCACCGGGGCAGCGCGTCGGTGGAACTGGACAAAATCACCAACTTGAACACGGTAAATAGAAGAGAAACGAAGAAAAGAAAAGAGCAATGACTTAACTGAAGCATTTCTTTTATTAAATGATTCGCGAAAATGATTTTTAAAGTCTTCGTGCGTCATTTTTCTTCATTCAATTGACTGCCTTTGATGCGATTGAATACTTTTCTTGTTTTCTCGTGCTGAATTTTTATTATTTTTGCTTGAAATTAAATCGCAATTGAATTGAATTGCATTGCGCTTGCTTAATGAATACTTAAAGCGACATTTTGCATAAAAAGTCTGATAATAAAACCTGCATTAATTTGCGTAAATAAGTGATGAATATTTTAATGTGAATTCCTTTGAAATGATCCTTTTTTTTTGTACTCAAACGAGAACGAATTCAAAGGATTACGAATCGTAGAAGAAATCAGAAAACGGAGCAAAGGAACATTAAAAGAAATGCCAGCAATTAAAGAAGAAATGATCAAAAGTTTCACTTGAATAAAAAGCGAAATGGAAATTTCGTTTCTATGATTTCAGATGTTGTCATTAAACTAGAACAAGTCATTAAACTAAAGTGAACAGAAAATGGGGCAATGAGAGGGAAAAACATGAAGAAGAAGAAGTGCAGCTAGGGAGAACAGAAAAAAAAGAAGAAGTTAGGAAATGAAAACAAACGAAAACAAAAGAACTTTCGCTTTGATTGCGGTTTTTCTTACTTTTAATATCCTCATAGCAATAATTTTCAAGTGTTGCCCCGCCCCCCCGCCCCGCCGCCCCTCTGCTGGTGTCCACTGGCGAAACTTATCCACCAGACGACGTTTAGAAGTGAGCAACTCAACCCGAAGCAACGATTTATTGCACAATGCTTCCATTTCGTATTCCTTCGGGTTGCATCCGTCTGCCAGGCCCGCCGCCCGCCACCTCCGCTCCCCTCCCCCACCACACTCCACTCGACTTCAATGTGTTTGTTTGCAAATACATTTTTTATGCTCAGTGAACATGGAGCTGCTCTCGGTGCTCCTTGCAGCGGACGCTGCTTCTAATATCCATTTTTGTTCCTTGTTCCTCGTCCGTTGTTGTTGTTGTTCTTGTTCTACTTGGTCACTGAATAAATAAGAAGCTTCTCCATCACAAAAAACACTGCGACAAATGGAAAGCAGAGGAGGAAACTTTGCGATGATGTGGATCGATGGAGCACAATGGAGCTGCGGCCGTCGCCTGCCTGACTTTGTTTAAGATAAATACACAATCGATTGACTGCACGAGCAGAGTTCCAGCGTTCTTCGGAGGTCAGCACCGAAGAAGTGCTTCAAAGACGCCCGAATCAACACGAACAGAACTGCGACGGCTCTGAACTGACGGACTTCGAGTGAAGTTGTGACCCATAGAACGCTTTGACGCTTTGACGTGAGCACTTCAAATCTTAATTGATGTGGCAGCATAAAGAATAATGAACAACAAACTTAAAGATTTGTGTACAGCAACGGTTCCTGCTTGTATTGACTCCATTTCTTGATTTGTTATATTTTATATCGATCATTTCCATATATTTTTATATTTATTTTGATCTTTATTATGAATAACAATTTGTCAATTTATTTAAACAAGGATTAAGGAGATATTTTCCTTAAATTCTCCTACGATATTTGGTTCAGCAGACACAAGCGATTTTCATTAGTTTACGTTAGCGGGAGCAGACTGCATCGAGCTTCAGGTTTCCATATTAATTTCAATTACGGACGTCTGTAAATTTTTATTTGTATTTAAAAGCATTGATATTTTTAACTGCCGATATTTTTATAATTTATTGGCTCCCACACACACACTTGCACGCGGAATTCTCGCAGGATTTTTTTGATTGCATTAAAAAATTTCAAAAATGTGGGCCTCGGAAATGGTTTTCCTTCCTCCGCGGTGACGAGGAGTGGAACGCTGCATTGCGACCGAGTGTTGAATTTGTACACATGTGTGCGTGTGTGTGTCGAACGCGTGTGAGTGTGTGTGCAGGTGTTTCTGCGGGCACTTAACACATTCGCCGAAAACATATCAAAAATTCCATTTCTCCTCATGAACTCAGTTTGTAAAGCTTTTCAATGTGTGTTAACTCTTTCATCTGTGTGTGTGTGTGTGTGTTTGTGTGTGTAATGTCGGTATTATTATGTATTAATTTTTCAACACGGCTTTTAATTAAGTATGCAAAACAATAATAAAAATCCTCCGTTGATTCGTTGCTGTTCAATATTTCATCATTCGAGTGCACTTTTGCTACGAATCCTGTTTTGGTCGAAGTCCTTCGCAGGCTCACACACAGACAGGATGCGAAAATGACGTTTGCGGGATGGACATCATTTGTTACACATGAAAACGTGGCGCTTGAAAATAAATCTTCATCAAATCTGATTCCATTCGGTTTTGATTTGATTTCTCCTGTCGCTCTGCAAGAAGTTCAAATGTCAGGATTTCGTGCTTTACGGATACGAAGACGACGACGAGCAACCGCCCCAAACCGCGCCCCTCCCTCTCCTCAAGGACACAGTCGCTAGGATATAAATAACTTTATTATTCGCTCGGATATCGAAAGCACGTTTATCTGGAAATTAAATCCTGCGGAGTCGCCGTCGTCCAGCAGCAGCAGCTCAACGCCGACCCTCGAGCAGCGAGGACGAAGGACCACATGCGACAATTGCACATTGAGTTATGCGACTGTGTGTGTGTGTGGCTGCTTGTGTGCCCGCGTCGAGTGTATTATTAAAGGAAACACAACTTTAAAGATTATTTTCATGTTTCTTTTTCTACTTGATATTAGCTTTTGTTATTCCTCTTCTTCGGCTTCTTTCTTCACTCTTTGTGACGACAATGCCAATTGTTCCACGTTTTCTATTTAATTTCAGAGAATTATGCTGCAATTCCATTCATTTTTCTACTTTTCAATATCCCCGAATGCGTTGCAAAGGTCGAAACTTGTATGAAACGAGAATAGAGCTCGAGATGTTTCAATAAAGCAGCTTTATTTATCCTGCACGGAGCTTTCCTGATGACAGATGGGCACGCGGCAGCACGAGGTGACCGATTGTTCGATTGGAGGTCATTGATTGTTGCCATACTCCACCGTGTTGCTATACTCCAAGAAGAGTTCCCTACCTCCGATTGGATTAATGGAGGACTACATTAAGTCAACACCAGACACTCTATCGTCAGACTCACATTCTGATGGCAGGTTTTTGGTTATTACATAAACCTGCTCAATCAGAACCTTCAACCTGCTGCTTGAAGCTTGGCAGACTCCATTCAGTCCCACGTCTTTCAAAATTCAAATCAAATTATGCTTACTTAATTACAAGTTACGCTTTCTGAATTACAAGTGACATTTCTGAATTACAAGTAACATTTCTGAATTTAATATTACGCTTTCTGAATTACAATTGAAGCTTTCTGAATTACAAGTAACATTTCTGAACTACAAGTGACGCTTTCTGAATTTAAAATGATAATTTCTGAATTCAGGTGACACTTCTGAATTACAATTGAAGCTTTCTGAATTACAAGTGAAAAAGGTAAAGGAAAAATTAAAGACCTTTCCGAGATGCACTTCAGAAATCAACGTTGCACCTTAGAATAGTCAATTGAAGTTCAGTTCAGTCTGTGCTGAAGTTCAGATCTGAAGTTCAGTCTGTAGTAATGAAGACTTCAGAATAACGACCTTGAGTGGAGAAAATTGTAATTAAATTTTTGAATTCTACTCTAATTTATTCTGAAGAACCTTCAATTAGACTGCAAAATAATCAATTGAAATTCAGATTCCTACAAATGGACTTCAGAATAACTACTTTTGATTCGAGAAATTTATATTAGGAATTTTCATGTGGACTTTTTAAGTAGCTTTTCAGAGCTTCCATTGCTTTAAATGTTTAGTAATTTCGGGAGTTATACAGAAATGCGAATTTCTGAAGTCCAATTCGTTCCTTCGAATTGAATCTGAATTCCAATTGTAATAATAATCTCAAGGTTCTTGTGAAAACGTTGTAGAATTGTCAGAGACTTTATCGACTGTATTGAGACCCAAAAAGAAAGGATCACTACGTCATTTAAAAGGATAAATAACTCAAAAACTGATTTGGAAATGGTAAAAAGAAGTTGAAGTGTTTTGTAATTGGGAAGAGGGGAATGCAGCGATGATTTCTATGATGAAGGAGAACAAAAGCACAAAGGAACGACAGCAAATAAAGAAGATCAACAGAAGGCAGCAGAAATCATGAGGAAGAGTGAAAGAATCCAATGTTAAAGGAGAAAGGGGAAGAATATGTTGGCCTTCCCTCACTACCTTCCCCTCCCCCCTCTCCTCCCTCGTCACCGTTTCTAAGGTCACTTTCGCGATTCGTTTAATTCAACGCAAATAAAGCCAACAAATGCACTGCTTTTCGTTTTATCTGCAATCTTTTGGCCGATTCAGAATTGTTCAAGCGTGAAATTCATCATAAATATTGATTGAAGCGGTGCGTGGGCCCAAAGAATCCCAAGGACATTCAGTCGAGTCCTGCGTTTAGTGAGTGGGAAGAGATTTGAAATGGAAAATGATATTCAGCCTTTCAACGGATGTGGATAATGGATCGCAGACGATGGCCGAAGGGTCCCTGAAGGCGCTCGCAGTTCTTCGAATCAACAAACGACAGAAGCGAATCGCGCTTTAACAAACTCTTTTTTCAGGAAGTGCTGCCAACTTCTTTCGAAAACTGTTCTTCATCTGACTTCGAACTTTCTTCAATGCGAATAAAAATAACTGCCACGTTCTGTTCCCCATTCCTCAGGCATTTCGAAGCGCGGCATGGAAAAGGTTCAAAGTGAAGGTTAATAATAAATATGGGAATGGTCGAGGGGGAGGGGAGCCGCGCCCCACGAACACGTTCCACAATCTGCCGCAAAACGTGTTCCCGGACGAGGAAGCAGCCAATTCGCAGCAGCCGACGAGGATATTTTTAGCTTTTCCTTTCAGGGATTGGGGAAGGCCGATTCCGTTCCCGGTTGACAGCGCAGTCGACTTCAAATTCACTTCCAATATTTGCATATCGACGAACGAACGGAATGCGAAATGAGGCGAGGAGAGTCACTCAAAGCCAATTACGGCAGACGTAGTGACAGCTGAGCAACAACACAATTGAATTCGTTGCTGTTGCTGTTGTTGTTGTTGTTGTTGCTGCCTGCGCACTGTTCACTTAAATTGCGATTAATTGAATATTTGAACGTTCAATTTGCGATTAATTATTAAATACATAACCTCAACTGCATGCATTCGAGTAATCATTGAATCATTGAGTAATTGAATCATTGATTCATTGGCTCCCGAGGCGCTCAGCTTTTTCCAGGCCACAAACGAAAATGAAACCCGCACCGAGCACAATTTTAAAGTCATTTTCAGGTTAACGCAATGACGACAGCATGAATCGCAAATGGCACAAATGTCAAACGCAGACAAAGGTCAAAGGTCGATGATTATTTATGTCCAATTTGAATCTTGGGGACATTCGTCAAGAAAGATGTACAAAAGGAAATGAAAAGCGAAAAATTTGAACTTCATGAAAACCCCAAAAAAACGAGGGAAAAGCAAAAGAATCGACATCGGAAAAAAGGAAGAAAACAACAAAAATAACAGCCAATCAAATGTGAATGAAAATGAAAATCGAAAATGGAACGAAATTCCAAGGAAACTTTTAAATTGGTTTTTTCTAAACTTCTAGTGAATGAGCCAAGAAGTGAATGAATGAGTGAGTGAATGAATGAATGAGTGAGTGAATGAAGAATTGATTGAGCTAGTGAATTAATAAACGAACGAATCAGTGCATGAGCAAGTGAATAAAAGAGTGATTCAACGAGTGTATGAATAGTAAGGAGTAAGTGAATGAATTTGTAGATGAATAAAGGAATTCATGAGTGAATAAATGAATGAGTGAATAAATGAATGAGTGAATGAATGAATGGTTAGTGAAAGAATCAATGAATAATTCAGTGACTCAAAAAGCAAATGAATGACTATGTGAATCAATGAATGAATCATCTAATGAGTGCATAAATGAATGAATCAGTTAACTAATAAATGAATCAGTGAGTAACTCAATAAATAGAATAAATAAATAAATGAATGAATAAGTGAGTGTGTGAATGCGTGTGTGAATGAGTAGGCAAATGAATGGATGAAAAAAGCCATTGGAGGTGAATGAATGAGTGTATGAAACAATGCGCGATTGAATAAGTGAATGAATGAACCAATGAATGAAGAGTGAATGAATGAATAAATGAATGAGGGAATCATCGAGCGAATAAATAAGTAAGGAAACGATTTAATGAGTGAGTGAATCGATAAATGAATAGATGCGAATGACTGAAATGAGTGAGAAAATGCATGAATCACGAAATGAAAGTGTGAATGTTTGAATTTGGAAGAAAACGAACGAACTTCGAGCTACTTCAGAACGAGTGAATTAATTTTCAACTCATTCAGCAAACATCGAAAGTTTGAAGTGAAATGCAGAAACTTCGCATCCTTTGAACACTTTCAAGGTCGAAGGCAATCAGCGAAAGAGTTTCAGTGTTGCAATGTTGCTGTTTGTGAGTGCTGAGGGCGGGAGGAGGGGTCGCTTCAGGGATTCGCTTTTAATGCAACATCATAAAACTCGCCTCCAGCTACAAGCCAATTTTTCGCGATATGCTTTTACTTGGCAACTTCTCATTCATCATCGTCGTTATCATCATCATCATCATCATCATCATCATCATCGTTGAAGTTTTGCTGCAGACTCATTAGGAACTGCATAGAAATGGTTTCGTGGCGTTTTCTGCGGTTCAAAATGCAAACGAGGCTCATTTCAGCTTCGTGCTTTAACGCTACTCGACACACATGATTGCACTCACACACACACAAACACACACACACACCCTTGCGCATTTATGGACACTTGAAAGTGCTCGTTAAGCGTTACATTCATTATTTCGAGTCGAAATTATCGATTGCACTTGTTGCTCAGCCGCTGCGCTGCTCCGCTGTGGTTAACGGTTCGTACGCGTGATTTACCGTTATGTACAGGAAGCATAAGCATTAATTCCCCAATACAATTGCTTAATTATCGCAATGACAGCGATTCAATTGACGAGCTTCCTTCGCATTCCTTGTTTCGGTCATTTAAAAGTCAATCTGCAAGGAAACAAAAAAAAAGTCCTTCTCAAATGAAGTCGAAACTTGTCGATATCTTCGGAAGTAACTAGAAACTGAGTATTGCGAGTATTCAGAACGTTCACTATCGCAATTCGTTGGGTAATTATTTTACTTCACTTCGACATCCGACTTCTCCATCTGCCACAGAAACTCTTCCTCACAGCAACATTTTCTATGAAATTTCAAGGAAACATAATATTCATATGTCCAATAAGAACCAATAAGAAATGTACATGAATCGAGACCCATGTTGGGTACTTTGTGGGCTTGGTATCGCCTCAGGATCGCCTCCATTCTGTGCTCAGCACACTTCTTCAGCTTTATTTCATTTCGCATTTGAAAATAAACAATTTTTGGTTTGCAAACATCGCAAATTGACAGCAGAACTTCTTATTTTTCCATTGGAGCTCTTTAATTTTGTGTTGTTTAGTATTGTGCTTTGTTTTTAAGCCCGATGTGGGACTTATATTCGACTAAAACCTGAAGCGAAGCAAGTGTTTAGGGCTTTAAGCACGTGGAGACGAGTTAAATGCGCAAAATTACCGATTCAAAATGGATTTAAAGTATTTTCCAAGGTGCAAGGGATGAGAGAGGGATTAAAACTGATTCTTATTTATATTAAAACTTCGTTTTGCGATACTTAAATATGTATTTCTGAACTGCAATTTCCGTATTTCTGATCCGTGAACTTATTCGATGGATAATTGATGAAATAACTCCTTGATAATCCTTTGCAATTCCGTGAAAATATGTTGAATATTCAGATTTTAATTTCAATTTAAACGTCAAATAAACTGTCAAATTTGAAAAACGAAATCACAAATGTCACAGAAGGAAATTTCAAATAACAATTGGGAAATGTTAAATGTCAAATTTGAAATGTCCAAAAACAACTGTCAAAGATTAAATGAATTTATCGGATAATCGTCGGCTGTTTAGAAACTGTGGGTGTCTTCGGAGCTCAATTCCTGGTCATGTTGACCGGGTTTTCGACGACTGATGGACGACGAGAAGGTCAGGGATTGCAGAGGTGCAAAGCAGTCGTTTGCTCTTCGCTCCTTTTCCATAAACAACCATCAACAATCGCTTTTCAATGCTGTATTGAACTCGATTTTCCACTGATTTTTGGGGAGAAATCGCATGAGATTTTTTGGACTTTATGCAGACAAAATTGTTCAAAGTTGTGTTTTTCGATGGAAGGAAATCAATTCAAACATTTTCGCTCAATGTATTTAAACGAAATGTTAATTAAACGTTACAAATTTGCAAAGTGTCGCACTGGAGACCGTAAAAAATGGTTGAAAAAAATAGAACCATTTTCGTCAGTATGAAATTAAGCAGAACGAACGCAATTCAAAGCGTGAATTAATGTAGATTTTTGTTCTTATGTAATCTAAAAAAAGAAATACATTATTAATTAAGTGATTTGAATGAATTGTGCGCAACGCAGATGACGTCAGCAGAAAGCGATTGATGGTCATTTAATCGATGACCTCCGCAACTCGCAAAGCGCCAGAAAATCCCTTGCCTTGTCGATTATGATGCGTGAATAGTTAACGGCGACTCCGTTCAATTGCACAATGAATAGTTTAGTGATTTTCCCATTCTCATTGCGTGTGTGTTTCGTCCTCTTTGCACAGCTCATCGTGGAGATCAACAGTCACGTGGCCTTATTCCGGGACATGCTGATACATGTGGGCCAGACGAAGGACTGCCCCGAGCTGCGCGAGAAGATCCGGAAGCTGCGAAGGACCTGCGTCGAGGCCTGCAAGCACACCTCGCAAATAATCCTGCCGCAAGTGAAGAGGTAAGCGAAAGAACGAGTCCCACACACACACAAACACACACACACACACATTTTCACACAATTCACATCATTGATTCCTTAGCATTGATTTCTGAAGTAGAAAAACATCCTCGAAATGCTGATAGCGATGACAACGGGACGAGGGTCGTCGTTTAGTGGATTGAAGGATTTAAAGATGAATGAGGGTTCAGGTAAAAAGCAAGAGCCGCTGCCGAGTGACGAGGATAAACGACGGAATCGAAGCAGCGCCGAAATCAGCAACCGACTTCATTTATTTTACAGAGTTCTCCAATACCCCTCCTCCTCTGCCGCCGCTCGCCGTGAAGCTGAACCGGAAACATAAAATTAACAACTTATTTTAAAAACAGTTCCTAAAAGACTTCTTCGTTTTCTTATTTCGAAGCAAACAAACGATTCGCCGTATAAAATGAAATCAAAATAAATGACGAAATGAGAGGCAGAAAAGTTGAATCAAAGCTAACAGATGAGGGGCGTGACGAGGGGCGGGGGAGTGTCTGACTGATGAACCGTTGAAACTGTCAAATATTTGAATAAATTTGGTGAAAATGAAGGTGAAAGTTGACGCTGAAGACATTCATAAACAGAAATACAGAAAGAATTAAAAAAAGTAGCAACTAAGAAAAATAAAGAAAAGAAAAGCCAACAAACAAGAAACACGGAGATGGCGACAACAACAACAACAAAAAACTACTTGACACGCCGCGTTGCCTCTTCAACGAAACAGAAAAAATAGAATAGAAATTCAAATACCACGCAGTTCAAGCTGTGCCCTTGGACACGAGAAGCCTTCAACCAGCGGCGAATCTCTTCCAGCGAAGGATGATAGCCACCTGAAGAGCCTTATGCTAACGGACTGACTAAGGAACACACTCGAGGAAATTGTAGTTAAACGACTAGAAAAGAAAGAAATAAAAACACTCCCGGCTTCGACAAGCGTCACTGAGGCTTCAGCAGTCGGTGCTCAGGCCACAGAAAGACTCCTGAGAAGGATTCAACCTCGGCATACAGAATGCCTTTGATTCAGCCGAGTGGGGGACCATTCGAGAAGCGCTGCAGACGCTGCTGGTCCCTGGCCGCGAACAATGCAAATTCGCTCTTTGATAATGCCCATGGCACCATGGTCCATACTAACATTTCATAATTCCTTCAAAAAATAACGTTAAATTAACAAAAAAAGTCAAAACTTCAGCGGTAATACCAAATGTACATTTAAAGCCTGAAATTCAAGTAGATTTTACATTTGCAATATAAAATTCAGAGGTAATAATGTGGGTACTATAGTGATAACAGGTTAGGTTAGGATGGGTGTAGTAAAACCTCTAGTTCTACCACAGACAAGGGTGTAATAGGGGACGGTCAGTGATCACATTCAGCCGACCTCAGCCAAAAAGCTGTAGTTGTAGGTAATTTCCTATAATGTATTATAACCCAATGTCGTTAACCTGAAATTACCCACTGCTGGCTGAAAATAAGTAGTCGAAACATGTATTTCCCACAGCGAAATCCTTCGCATTTTGACTCAGTGGTACCGCAAAAGAGGCATTTTCGGGATTTCCGCCCTTCCGAGGCTGTACTTAACGCTACTTTTCCGTGGAACCAACCGGAAATCGAACCTTCAGCGGGTCCAGGACATATCTTCTTTTCGCCCTATGAATAAACTCTTTGTACCGCTTCATTCTGTATTTTTAGACACATTTCAAATGGCAGCAGATGGCCAACTTTCGACTTATTATGAAGTCTATAGCAACATTTCTATAATTCTTGGTTTTGCCCCATGCTTTCCTTCAAATCTCTGATTTGTTAATGAAAAACGTAGCTAGGGATTGAATAAATCAGGGCCAATGTTTGTATTTGCTATATAGAATTACTTTAATTAGGATTTGGAAGAAGGATGACACCGAGCGGTCGTGTTTTAATTGTATATTGGACGGAAATTGAGCGATTCGACTGCGAAAGCTTCCCGGCCCACACTCATAGGCTCATCATCTTCATCTACAGCGGCCTTATCTCCATCTGGGCAACTTTGATGGGGGAACGAGGGCGCCAACCATTCCAGCCGATCTTCTCTCCGAACAAGTTGCCATTCGAGTCGCTAGAATTGGAAATGAAAAAGGAAATTGGCCTGAATAAGCCTGAGAAGGCGATCTGTGCTTAGGAGTACCTGGAGCCGCCCCACCAAGCGCCGCTGCTTCGACTGCCACAATTGAAATCTGCAGGCGAGTCGTTGTCGGGCGTCGTGAACTTCTGACCTGCGATGCCGCGCAGGCCGTCGCCGGCGCTACCCGAGACAGTACCCAGCAGAGTGACAGCGTAGCCAGAGCTTTTGTCGCCAATGGCGAAGGAACTGTATTTGGCCCATCGTGTGTTCTTTTCGGCGTCCTCCAACATGATCCACAGCTCGTGGAGATTGGACTGCGTTATGGCGTGCAGCCGGTCCAGGCCGATGAAGAAGTCACCCTCGACGTTGCCGAAGCCGCGCCGATACTCGTTCCAGTCGCGAGCGAAGTTGGTGCTGCCGTCGCGGCGGCGCAGGATGACAATCCGTGCCGCGTCTCTCGCGTCCGTTGAACTAGAGCAGTACACGAAGAAAGGATCGAGTTCCGAGGTCGGGATGAAGATTCGTTGGGGTCCCGAAGGCTTCCGCGGCGGGCATTTGCTCGGAATCGTCTTGGCCAACACCGCTCGCCGATCGTTCTCCAGCGGGTCGATGACTAACCGGCCACTGTCCGTTGCTGGCATCGCTGATGGCGATGTGCCGTTGCACTGCTGTTTGAGGGTGTTTTGCTGCAGCGCCTCTATCCTTGCCGCCACATCTGCAAACACGTCTATTAAGCTGAAACAATTTCATGTCAGTCTCGAGTCTCGGCATCACTCCCCTCTTACCTCCGTTGCAACTGGCGCACCTTCCCATCCAGCTGCTCGATAGCCGACATCAGCTTGTCGAGTTTTCCATCGTCCCCTCCGCTTTCCACTGGCGGGTCACAGTAAAAGCTAACGTACTTCTGTCAATGATACGAAGTGTCTATATTTAGTGCCACAGCGAAGACAGGCCTCTTACCAGCGGCGGCTTTTCGCGGGCCGCGCTTGACGCGCCCAGCAGCAGCAGCGAAAATATCACGCAGGCAAACATCTTGTCGAAAGCAGTGTTCGAGCGCACTGAAGGCTCGATGCGTTTGCGGGCGGCTTTTAAAAGAACTTCAGCAGCAGAAAGGAAACAAAACGAAATCACTCTGCTTCAAGTCGAGCGACTGCAGAGCAGAACGAATCCGATTCGGTCCGAAGAATTGATTTGTGAAAATTTCTCGGCATTTTCTGCAACGATTTCAATTTATTCCATGCATTTCAAAGGAGTTCGTTACATGGAGACGATGCGCCGTTGAGTTGTGGGCTGAGCGAAGGACCATGAATGGCCACCGAGGCTGGATTCTCGTAATTTCAGCATTTATTTCCACTCTTCTTACGCAGAACTACTATAAAAATATTCCACAAAAAAATCTTCTTGCTAATTATTGGCGACGATACTCATCGCGGTTGCGAACCACGTCGACCACGACCACGAACCTCAGCATCTTCAACGCAATCCTTCCACGTCATCCCATGAATCATCCGGCGGTCAATTCTATGCCCTTTTCCCGGCTCCGGGTTCGCTTCGACCAAGCTATTGGCTTCTCCTGAGCGAGTCATAGAAGCGGCAGCCGAAACAGTCACAGTGACGGCGTTAAATCGGTCCCTTTTTGGTCCGGGTCAGATGCGGCCTCTGCTGCGGTCTCATTTGACCTGGCCGCATGTGTAAGGACCTCAGGACAGTCGTGGGTCTCTCAGGAAATGTCAAAGTGTTGAGACGATGACTGATGCGGCATCGACAGCGTCACCAATCGATTCGACGAGCCACAGAATTGGAAATTGACATTTCAATGCTTAATTAAGAATTTATTATTATTTTTTTGTCTTCTGCATTTGCTCGTAATGAAGGAATAATGAAAGAATAATAATCAATGGAACAATGATAAAGAAGTAAAAATATAAATTCCTTTAACATGGACTTTAATCAGTTCAAATCCATCACCAAACTGAGCATGATTTTTAATTGAAAATCGGAAAAGATGAACGCGTTTTTGGCACATTTCACGATTCCTTCATCAGTCTGAAGCCAGGATTAATGAAAGTAATCAATTCTTTACGTCTGCTTCCTTTCGCATGTGAGCCAGCAAAGTTCAAGCCACATTCCGGCAAAATTAACGAAAATCCTTCAGAAATTCCATCGCAAATTAAAAGAATTCCATTGCTTGGTACAGAAGCACGCAGCGATTGCTGAGAATTGATAAGAATTGATTTGAGAGAAGAAAGAAGACGGAGTTTAAAAGGCAAAGGCAAATAAATGATCAATTGTTTAAGTAATGCGCTGAGAGTCACAAATAAAATGCTTCCTGTGGGTCTCACTTGCGACTGCGAAACACACTCTCACACACACACACACACACACACACACCTCCGTATTTCGCACTTTATTCACTTGTCACATCCTTCGCTTCAATTTGCAGCGCTGTTGGCGACGGAGTCCTCATCGACAATCCGCATCTCGTGCTGCTCTTCTACTTGGCTCAGCTGTTCCTGCGCGAACTGGTGAAGAGCTACCGCCTGATCCAAGTGGTGCCCATGGACATGTCCGGATATTACGGTAAGCGAAGCGTGGCCTGTCGATGCTCGATGGATTGAGGAGGCATGAGTTTGTGTGTTTTGTTTGTGTTTTTTCTTTTAACTCTTTTCTTTTTTAAGTTTCTATTTTCTTTAATTTCCAATTTCACTGTCATTCGAAACAGGCTTCTATGAGTACATGTGTATGTGCGTGTGTGTGTTTGTGTGTAGTAACGATTTCTTCCAATACTTCGCTTGTTTTTACGGGATGTTTGCATATTTGTTTGTGTGCGTTTTAAGCTTTTTATAGCAATTATTTTAAGTGTGCGTGGAGCCAGTGAAGCACCAGTCCAAGCAGTACAATTTTTATTTGTCAGTTAGGATTGCATACTTTTAGGTGTTCTTTTGTTATTGATAGTTAAGAGTTTTGTTCCTACGAGAGGACAAACAAACGACAACTCAAACGAAAATTGAAAGACGGATTCATAAACACAATGAATGACATATAAAAAACATAAATATATATCACTAACTGACATTGTCAAATATATGTTAATTCATCGTTTAGTTAAATTTAAAAATAAAGGAAAGGCGAAAAAAGTCAAGCTAAAAAAAGTTTCAACGGCTTCGCGCTTTTTCTTCTAAATTCAGTTTTTGCTTTTGTAAGTGTTTTTTTTTTGTATTGTCGCTGAGCACGTCCTTTCGTTGTTATTGTGTTATTATCCTTCGCACGTTGCTCTTACAGAAAATCGTGCCGGGCCGTCAAATCTCGGAAATGTCATCAGTCAAATCCTGCTGTGCAAGCAAATTACGCCGGACTTCAATCAGGAGGAATTATGCAGCATCACCAAGGACTCGCAGGACATCGCCATGCTGCTGTCCGACCTGCAGGAGTTCATGCCGCAGCACGAAACGTATCTCGGTGAGTGCCACAACAACAACAACAACAACAACAGCAGCATCGATGCCAAGAATCTAATCGAATTCAATTTGCTATTGTTCCCGCGTTTCCACTTCCACGAAATCCCTATTCATGAGGAAAACTGCATGAAAACAATCAGATTCGCAACAATTCAATTAAGTTCCGGACAGGCACCGACTGAGAGTTTTTTTGTGAATATCGAGTGGACATTCGCACCACGAATCACTAAAAAATAAAATACATAAAAGCCGCATTTTGTTTGATTGACAAAACTTGAAACTGAAATTTATTGAGCCACTTTAAACAACGATTAAAATACAAGTGAAACAATTAATATTCAGGTACAATTCAAGGCTGTAATGTAATGGCTAAAATACACATATGAAGAGGAAAAACAATCTTTTGCATACCGAAATTAAAAGCAATAAATTAAAAGATAATATTTAACATGAATGAGAAACGCTTTTGCTCTTGAAGCTGATATAAATTCGATATGCAACTCCTGAAAAAGAAGATGTTTCAAACCAACTATGACCAATTCCATACTTAATACTAAACATAATCCAAAAACAACAGACAAAAACAAGAAACAAACCTTAAAGCCACTTTCAATACTCGCTCCCATTGAAACCGGGAATTGATCTTTTACAAAATTCGTGATTTAAAGACACTTTTAGACCATAAATTGCAGGATCTTCATTTATGAAGCGACTAGGGGGCGAATACGACGCTTTCGACCAGTTGAAAACCCTCGGCTGGTTGAAAATATCACGAATGCAGTCGTTTTCGTGGCTATTTCTGTTCTCTCTGTCTGGAGCTGTTCTCTGTGTACCAGGACGAGATTTCTCGTAAGATGTGCGACGATGGGACACTTCTAAATTGCTACAATTGTCCACAATTGCAGAAAGGTTCAATAAATTTCAATTTCAAGTTTTGTTAATCAACTGAAAATAGATGTCAGTTTGATTCGCTGAAGTTTTCCCATAGAAGTCTCGCGATTAAAATAAGAATTGAATGGAGATTAAAGTGGCGATAATTGTTAACAAATTTCCGTCTCTTCACAGAGCGAAACGCTGCGCTGGATACGCACGGATCGTGGCCAGTTAAACGTCGCCGCAACTCGATCTACAAGAACATGGGGCTTCTGTGCTGCGTTTCCCGGCCGAATTATCTCTGAAACGAAGCGCAGTGCGAGGCAGCGAAGGAAGATCGCGGCGTCGCGACCGAAGATGAGGATTGCGAGCACGACGCCGATCGATGCAATCCAAGATGAAGCCGCGCCTTCAAAGGCCGACCGTCGACGAGGATCAAGCAGCAGGAACCGTGAAGGACGCAGCCGACACCTACACATCATAGAAGCATCAATTACTGTAGCCACTAAGGGTTTATTCATTAGCAATTAGTCATAAGTCAGTCCAGTGACTCCGCCTTTCGAGGTGAGAAGTCATCATCGGGCATTAAATTCGTCCTGCTTCCGTTGACGATGATTATTATTTCGATGCTATTCACTTGATCGTTTCATTGCATTTCTCGATTGAGCTTCGATTCATGGCACGATGCTGAATTTAGTTTTTTATTATAAAAACGGCGCAATCATTTTTCGGCATAAAATTGTTCAAATTGAAATATTTTCCAATATCTTTTGCGTAGTATTTTTGTGAGTTAATTTTTGGGGGAGATTTTCATTATCACGAAAGCAAAAAACTCATACTTAAGTACCTACGAAATGCATATGATATATAATATATATATATTTACAAACAACACATTCTCACAATACATATGCAACTGTGATAAAACTAATCAAGTATCAGCATCTTTGATCAAAGTTAATCAAAAGCCGAAGCCATGCAAGAAATGATGGCAACGCGCGATCGAACTACGCAACAACAGAGGGCACTGCAGCTCGATGGTTGGTTTTTGAGAATCACGTAGAGTAACATGCGAACAAAGATAATTACTTTGCATAAAGTTATTTACACAGACGAATAATGAAATATTATGAATTATTATTAATAAGAAATAAGATATTATTTGTCTGTGATACTAACATGAGCACAGACATTTAAATACGAACGTGTATTTATTTGAAAATAATGTTTAAACTAATTGAAAATGTTTCATTGTTCTCTAGAGCTCAGAATTATGTGGAAACTAACACAAATTATATACGAGTAGATGTAAATCTTGTTATCAACATTATACGAGTAGATAAGAGAATAATATTAAAATAACAAAATGTATTCACATTCAAAATAAGTAGAAAAAGTAGAGAAAAATTGTTGCATTAACAACAGAAGCAGAAATTTAACACTTTCTTCAAAAAACAATTAAAACTATTAACACACATACATATAACTATATAAAGCATGGTACAAAGTTATATATATATATATATATATTTTTTGCACATTTAGAAAATTCATTCACCACACAATTTTTGACAATTTATCGATATCGAAGTTTCGTAGGTTTCCTTCTCTTCGCCTTTTCAACACATAAATCTATATAGAATATATATATAATTCAGCATAAGTACGTGCATCTCTTAAACTATTTACTTCCATTTAATTACAACTTTTACACGTTGCTGCGAGTGGAAAGGGAGAAGAAAAGGAACAGCACAACCAAAGAATATACAAAAAATAATAAAATTTGGATCCATGGAGGTTGTATATTCTTCGGTGCAGCATTTTTAATGCATTTCTGAGACGTTTATTAGTTCTAAAACAGGAAATAAAGTTTTAATATAGAAATAAGTTACTTTACAGCGGTGAAAATGGAGTCCCGACTTAAATGGACCCAAGAATGGAGCTACAAGTAGTCATCCAATATCATATTCACTAGGAAGCATGATCTAATAATAAGCTATACTCTATACACAATACAAAAGCAAGAGGACCAAATGTATGTAGTTCAGCAGCAGGACACGCAAGGCACCAGCCACGGCGCTCAGATCGCGGATTTGCGGCTCCACTTTCGGCCAATTATGCAAGAGTCGGACCAAGAAAACCAAAGCAGGATTTTGAAATCCGTTAAAAGCTTTCTTTAAGTAGCTCGAGTGGCGAAAGAAGTGTTAGTTAAGTCTTCATATTATCAAAGACAAGTTAGATTTTTGCTAAAATAAATTATAGAAATAAAAATCGTTACAATGAAATGTTGAATCGAAGCGAATTTGATTTCGATTGGAAATGGTTGACACAATTAAGTAGCATGGGATAATTTAAAGGAAATCTTAATCTTATTAGTTTATTTTTTTTGGTTTATTAATGCACATTTTTCCTGATCAGATCAAGTTTTTGAAAATTCGTTCTGGATTCTTCTAGAGCAGCCGAAATACGTCGTAATACTCCAAATCGATCCGTTCGTAGTTTTCGTCATTGCTTCCGATTGAGTTTTCGTAGTCCGGGTCCGCCGATTTTAATAGTAGTCCATGGATGATTACAGGCTGCTTCGCCATCTTCAGGCAACGTAGTTGCGGGCCGAAAATGGGGAGTAGGCGCTTTTTTCCCTGGACAAACACAAGCATTGATTATGAGACTGTATCGTGTGGGTCTTGAGGCACAAACCTGTTTCCTGTCGTATTGGAGAAAGTCGGCCCATCATTCGTCATAGTTGAATAGCGACCCATCAGCTTCCTAAAAGCACATCGATGAAACAAAGCAAAGAAAGTGTTATTCGCATACATATCGCTTTCCGGCCGTCGTTTCTTCATTGCCACGCCACCCATCAACGTGTACCACTCCAAGGAGCCGAAGTTTGTAGTTCCGACTGCCGAATCCCGGAACTCATTCGATTTTGATACACGATTTGACTTCGAAATGCGATATGGGGCGGTGGATAGCAAGGCATGCACCCGAATTTCAATGGGCCACAAGTCGTCCCCTCGAAAGCGCCGCATGCGTTTAGTCGACGGGATGTGATACCCAGCCTTGGGTTGGACCACGCGGCAAGCCGTGTTGTTTCGTGCTGAATCGTGCTGATGCCCCATGAACTCCTCCAATTGCAACGTCATCGGTGGACGAATCGGCTGCACAAAACCAATAGAATCAATGAGGCGTTAATTCAGTCGCCCCTCTCACTCACCACTTTCGCCGGACAGAGACAACCTTCATTCTCCGAACAATATTCGTGGTTTGCAGCGTCCTGCAGGAGCAAAATAGAGATGAAAGGAATTAATGCCCAGCGCGGAATCATATTAACCAAATTCAACAACAATAAATTTCGATTAAACAATAAATTTTGATGCACAATTAAATTTTTTAATATATTGAATATTTTTCAGAATAGATTTTTCATTATTCAGAGCAGTTTGACAGAAATCTACGTAGCTACAAGTGAACTACGATGTTCCTCTGTGTGTTGGCAAGTGTTTTGTGTTTTGAGAAGGAACTAGAAACTGCAGCCAATTTGTCCGATTTAGGAACTCAAGCAATTTCCGAAGGCAACCTGCTCAAACTGACTGAAAAAGAAGCAGTCGAAGGTCGTCGGACACTCGTATAGCAAGCGAAATGTTCCTAAAGCACCAACTAAATTCTATTCACGACCTAAAATTCCACTTCGATGATTCCCACATCGTCATCAGCCGACGTCCTCAACCCGTCGCCGTTCTTCGTATTCCAGAAAAGGCACTGAGCTTTGAGGATGAGGTTCCACGACGAAGAAATGATGCAATGGAACTGTGTGATTTATTATCTAGGACACAGGATTATTAGGTTTATCTAGGAAAACCCAAGCTATAACCTGTTAAAAAAACTTATCTTATATAATATAGTGTGAAGAAGTTTGCTTTTATGCTGGGATATGACTCAGCGTGTCCAAGGTTCGTTATAGCAAAATTTCCGTTATAGAAAACTCCGGAAATCTTCAGTAAAAATATAAATCTTTATTCATTAAATGATATATGTCCTATCGGCGAAAATCATTATTAGACGATGACGATTGATGGCCGAGCACCTATGCTGTTTAATTCATGCGTGTCTCCTGGTCTGTGTTGGGTTTTCGTACTCATTAGCCAATGCGAGCGAGTAAGCGTCGATGTGTACTGTACGCCCTTTGAGTAAGCGTCGATGAGAAGTTCACGCTCTTTGAGTAAGCGTCGCTGTGTAGTTTTTAATAAGGCTCAGGCTGGAGACTGATGCAGTCTATCAAGGTGTAGGAGAGAATAAGGCTTGGGCGGGCGACTGATTCAGACTATTAAGGAATAGGAGAGAGTAAGGTTCAGGCTGGAGACTGATGCAGTCTACCATGGAGTAGGAGAGAGTAAGGTTTAGGGGTGGAGATATTTTGTATGTGGTATTTACCACTTTTCATCTACGTCGTAATACGTTTATTGGAATAAAATGTAATTTCTTTTCAGTAGTCAACAGAATTTTGCAGAAGAAGGTGAGATAAGGTTATCTCTAGTCAGAAGAAACAATGAGTCCGATATATGTAGCTTTGCGATAGGACCTTTAAGATAAATCGCAGCTGTATATCAAGCAAACTTTTGTAGATACTTCGGAGCCGATGGAAACACGATTTCTTCGTATATGTTTCGGTATTTGATGGATATTCAAGAATCCCCCTTCGTGGAGCAAAAGCAGAAAAAGCAACACGGATTGTTTTTGTGACGTTTATTAGAAATTTTATTCATAACTATCATAATTATGTTTCGTTGACTCCATACATACATACATATAAACATGCTTTATATAATTCTATACATGGATGTGGTATGTGCAGCCGATATCAATGCAAAACAATACATGAAATTTATGTGTAAAGAAAAGGACATCGATTGAAATAATTTTGCTGATTCTGTAATACATAATTTTCTTTACAAGCGGATGTAATTTTGAATTACACCCACGCACACCCACACACACATCCATCGCCTTCTAAAAATAATGTATGTATGCGGTCTTAATAAGTACAAAGCACAGCACTAAAAAATGCACTAAAGTCTTTAGTTGTTTCCATTGCAATTGATTGAAAATGATTTGATTTGAAAAGGATAAAAAGACCCGAAATAAAAATGAATTCCGAAGGAAAATTCGAAATTGACGTATACGAAGTTTTCTCTTTTACATCCATTCGACAATGCAATTCAATTGTATTTGATTTGGTTTGGATAGGTTTAATAATAATATACATACAATATATAGTATAGTTTTGTGCCGAGAAATCGTTACTTGATTAGTATTTGATTAATAAATTCAATAGTTTATTGTGTAGCTCGTACACGTAACTCGTTTCCGGTTTCCGTTTCCGTTTCTACCACGTTTTAGTCTTTAATCGGCGCGTGTTTCGAAACTAAATTCCTAAATTACAGTTCAATATGGATAATGATATAATGCTAGAGTTCAATGAAGGCGCATCAGAGGCACGTCTAAGGGGATTCAACGCTTTGCTCTCAAAAACACATACTTTCAAGCCGTGCAGCACTTCATCGCATTCCGCATACAGGCACACGCCCTCGCCCACCGATTCACTCATCTATACAAACAGCCATCAACAGAGACATGGCGCAAAAGGGAAGCTACAAATTTGGATTTTTCGGTCACTTTATATCGCAATTTGAATTGTGTTTTTCTGTCAGGATTTATAACTCTTTTTATAATATTATATTGCATTGAATATAATGAAGTTTTATGTTAAACGAGTTGTTTTAATGCTTGATTTCCTTAGTACGGCTTTTTTATTATTTTTCATTCCTTTGCTGTTGTTGTTGACGTTGTTGTTGTGGTTGTTGTTGACGTTGTTGTTGTGGTTGTTGTTGACATTGTTGGTATTGTTGTTGTTGGTATTGTCGGTGTTGGTATTGCTGTTGTTTTTGTTGGGGTGGTTGCTGCTGAGACTGATGGGAAATGCTGTTGCTGTTGGTTTTGTTGTTGGTGTTGCTGTTGTTGATGCGGATGTCGCTGATGGTGATGGTGATGGTGACGCTGCTGTTGGGAATCATGTGTGAGTGTTGGTCGACAACTCCTCCAAACGTGCGCACAGCTCCTGGGCCAAGCGCAGTTGATTGTTTGCTCCAGCGCAGGACGAATTCGAGTTTGTGGCACCCGTGGTGGCAGCAGCTGCAACGGCAGCAGTGGCGGCGGCGATGGTGGCAGGCTGGGGTATTACCTGAGCCAGAGCTTCGGGGTAACTGGGACAAACACCCTGCCAACGAGCTTTGCCGCAAGCATGAGACTGAAAATGAAAGCATAGAAGCCGAAGTCAGCACACAAACCATTTGCAAAAAGCTTTATTCACGTCCAAATTTACTTGTGCATTCGTTGTGCTTTCGCTAAGCTTCGCCATTAAAGCACAAGTGAACACAAGTGAATTTAGTGGGCGACTGCACTCACCATAGTAAAGTCACGCTTCCATTGGACGCCGCACTGTCCGTCGCACAGGGGACATGGGCGCTCCATGCTGTAGCCGCCGCACTCGCTGCAGTCCAAGGAGACGTGGCAATCGGTCCAGGAGACGCCGCACGTGAAGCAGGAGCCCATCTGCTGGCGCAGCTCCTCGATAGTCAATACGTTGTCCATCCATATTTCCAATGGACTGGCGACCAAATCGGAAACCGACGAAGAAATGCTGATGCTGCTGCGTCTAAAAGGGAGACACGATTCTTAGTACATGTTCCACGGATTTCTGAATATTATCAATTCGAAAGCTTCGAAAATCTGTTCATTCTTCTAATGGACTTGGATCTGAGAGTAGCGAGAGTTAACAAAAGAAAACCCATTCGCTGATAAAAACCACTTCAGTTCCAAAAATATCCACTTTTCGATAAGGTTATCGCGGTCGTGGCTCACAGCTGATAGCGATAATCTACACATCAGCGGCTTTCAAATCGGGGAATACGAAAGGAAACGAAAGCAATACTTGCGAATGTCATTTCAAGAGACATTTGATTGTATTTGGGGACAAATTAGAGCTTTTGGCCGAAAAGAAGAGGCCCAAGAAGTCAGAAAGAGAATGAGATAACCTCATCTCTCTGTCCTTCCTCTCCATTCTCCCTTAAAGAGTTCCCACAACCCAAGAATTTCTACATTTTCTAAAGAAAGGGGGACGGCGGAGTCTCCTCAATGCTTTGTAATGACTGCAATTGAGAAAACGCCTTTAGCAAAGTTTTTATATTCAGCCATTCATTTCGTATTCGTTCGGCATGAAGTGTAAAATGGGCGCCGGTCGGGTTGTCGCCGACGGATGCTTCAATGACAAACAATCCGGATGATGCATCACGCATCAATCCATTTGCTTTCGCTGCCAAGCAACAGCAATTATTTAAGTATAATTTTATTCCGAGACTTACCCTAGAGGACTGCAGATATCGGAGAACTGGGGCCCATGTGCACTGGCAAGAGACATGTTTGATGGAACTGCAATAAATGGAAAGGAAGTAAACATTAAATAAAGCACACACACATCATTAATAATGACAATAATAAGAAGAAAAATAATATATTAATAATGGTAAGAACCTCTTCGGAATGCTTCTGTTGATTTTAATTCTGTTGTTAACTTTTGTGATTCAATTCGTTTAACAAAGCAAAAGATATTAACTTTTATTTCTTAGTATTGATTGTATTAATTATTACATACAATTTAGTGAACTATAAAGTAATGTATATACTTATTTTATATGAATAAATAAATAAATAAATAAATAAATAATTATAACAATAATACTAATAATACTAATAATAATAATAATTATGATACTAATAGCACTGATAATATTAATAAAAATACTAATACCAATAATTCTAATAATAATAACACTTTTACTAATAATAAAAACAGATAATATTAAAATTAACCCAATAATAAACAAGAAATTCCTTGCTATTTTAAATAAATGAGGCAAAAAGCTTCTGCTGATTTTGTTTTTCACGACTTTCGAAAGCGAACGAACGTCTGTAACGTGGCCCATCCGTCAACAGTCCCAAGAACAAAGAATTTTGCAAAGAACTCGACTGATTCCACTAAATTACAGCAGTGAACACTTCGAACATGAGGAGTCTAATAATAATTACAGCGACGTTCTGAAACAAATGATCATTGAACTAAAATTATCCTTCCTCGCTTCCCCTTTAATCCTTGTTAATATTGATCCTCTGTTGATCTTCGTGATCTTTAATTGAATAAAGTCTTCAGACTCTTGAAGAACTTCTTTGATCAATCCCTTTCTTTGAATCATGATTGTTAATCGAACGAGTTCAGATAAATGATAGATGGATCTTTGGGCACATTTTCATTGATACGCTTTGATACAGAAGCCATTCGTTTATTCGCTGAGCAGATATTTTATTTGGGGCTTCTATGAAGGCCTCTGAAGGCACTGATTCTTACACGATTCACAAAGGTGAGCGCTTTGCTTTGGTTTTTCTTTTAACAAGCAATTAACATGGTCAACATTGATTGAGCAACAGCAACGACTTTCGCCTCGTTCAGGAATACATGATAACCTTTAATTACAGCATTTTTATGGATATTCTCTACACACGATACACACTTTATTTGCTCTTGCTTTATACAGTGTTTCATTGCCTTGGAATGTTGGCATTTTCAAGATTTCTCTGCGTTATTAAAGGCAAAAACGACGAAGGCGAAAACGAAGATGAGTTGTGGCCGATGTCACACGCAGCAACTTACACCCTACACAAAAAGTAGGGTGTTCGATCAACCAGCAACATCCCCTCGTCTCACTTTATCCACAGAAACTCGTCTTCGTCGTTCAACAAATTGAACATTGACAGGAAGAGAAGCTTGCTTTTGGATTCCTTTCTGCAACATTTGTTGATAAACAATGTTTCGGAAGTGCAGATATTTTTTGATGCTGGTCAAATTTCGTCTCTGTTTTTTTCTATGCACCAAGGTCGAACGTTTCTTATAAATTGAATAAAGGAAAACAGACGAAGGTGCGATGAATGTATTTTTTGTGTCAAGGTTGTTTCTTTTTTTGTTGTTGTTGCTGCCTTCTTCAATGTTTTAGCAGCGACTACGCCTAAAAGCATGCTTCAGTTTCTTTCTTTATTGGTTCGTATGTGTGTGTGTCGGTTGAAGGCCGTTGAAGTTGTACTACAGCCGCAGCTGTTGTTTCCGTTGATGTTGCTTTTGCTTCTCACTTTCATGAAGTGCGTCTGTCTCTTCATCTGTCAGTCGTCGTTGCTGCAGTCGGTTGCAATTATTTATTACGTTTTCATTTAATTAACAATCGAAGATGCTCGCATGTCATTCACAGATGCGCTTCGAGTAACTCATCGCAACGTGAACGTCAATCAGAGTCGCGAATTGACACGCACGCACAAAGCATCACCAATGAAAGTCAGTGGCTAATGATGCATTCAGTTGGCCTTAACGAGTCGTAACAATGAAAGACACGACACAGACAACAGCAGATGCAAAAGCAATAAAATAACTCATCAAAAAATGCGTTAAAATAATTTCCATTTCATGGCCAAAAATTTATGAATTATGCAAATGCAAACAATAAAATTTCTATTAATAATATTTTAATATAATGTTATTAATATTATTACAACGATTTCTGTTAATTTTCCAAGAAATATGTTTATTTTTTAACCTTTTCTTTAATTCAATTCAATTTATTATTAATATTCCCTTATTAATCCAACGAATATTATTATTCCACCTCAGCAACACGGATTCCCTTTTGAGCGCTTGGCAACATGTGTTGATAAGCAATGTTGCGGAACTAGTTTTTGGATTTGCTTACTGCAACATGTTCACAGTGAGGGACAGAGAGGGTGTGACAGTTAATGGCATGAGCGAAGTTGCAAAGCGAGTCTGCAATCGATCAAGTTTCTCAACTCTACCGCAACATTTTCCTCATACAATCGCACATTGAAACAATCGACGTTCGTGTTGCGAGCCGAACTTTAAATTTGACACTTTCAAGTGGCGTTGCTCCATTGACGCAAAGCTCAAATTTGGCCCAATGAGGGGAGCGACACGAAGGAACGGAAACTACACGCGAGTCAAGCGAAACGCACTCAGCTCCCTTCCACTCCCCGCGCCACATTCCGACGATTCGATTAGATAAAAACTTAACGCCACCGGCAAATTCCGAACACAAACGAGAAATTGGGAATTAACGAAAATAGAAATAGCAGTGTAATGAGGAGTGGCGCGGAGACGGGCAGCGGACGAGATAAAATAAAAATTAAGCGATTCATTGAATTGAATTGAAGCGATTCATAAAATAAAGTGATTCATTAAATGCAAGAAAAAATAATAATGCAAGTGGAAAATAATAAATAAAATAAAGCAAATTTACTCACTTTTTAGCGACTTTTGTTGTAACGAAAAAAACCAGTAAAATAAATTGTAAATATGTACAATTAATTGATTAAATTAATAATTATGTAAATAGCAGTCTCTGCGATTTTATTAAAGTTTTTGTTGCTTTTTTTGTGTTTTTTTTTTTTGATTGTTTGACTTTCGTTTTAACTTTTGTCAAATGTTTCTTTTGGCACTTTAAAAGTTGATATTTCGGTTTATTTAGTACATATATTAATGTATGTATGTGTGGGTAACTTTTTCAACTTTTTTCCAAGTTTTACAGTTTCTTTACAGTTTTTCTCTTTGCATGTAAATTATTTAAAACTTTGATTAAACTCAACAACTGACAAAGTGTCAAACATAAGCTTTAGTCTTTTTCCTTTTCTATTTATTGCAAGTTTGCTTAGCGTTTTTCTTTTTACTACTATTTTCTTTTTTCAACAAAATTCAGCACTGAACTCTTTTTGAAAATAGCTCCGCTTTTAAGTGAAATCTTCGCACATCGACTGCACTCGAACGACTGAAGTCTTTCGTTGCGCCGATTCAACTTTTATGTAGCTCGCACGGCGTGAGAGTGTGCAGCGCGAGTGAGAGAGCCCCAACAAACTTGGAGACGGGAGCGATTGGCACGGAGGCGGGATGGCAACAGTACAGCGCAGACCAGAGCACAGAGCAAAAAATGTGTGTGTGTGTTTATGAAAAGTGGGTTTCTTGTAGTTGTTGCTTTTAAATTTAGTACCGAGCGTTGTTGTTGTAGCTGTGTTGTTGTAGTTGTCGATATGAAGTAGTTGAAGGCAGCTAAAAGCAGTGCAGTAAAATTAACACGCCGTCGCGTCGGCGGCACGAATCGCGGAGCGGAAATCGCGCTGGCAGTCAACAGTGGAGCCATCGAGAGTGGGAGCCTAGGAGTGGGAGAGAGAGCGAGAGAGAGAGGTGGGCCACAGGCTGAGGGTGCGTTAGAAGAAATGAGAAATAGCAGCGAAGAGTGGCGAAGACAGGCGAAAGACAACAACAACAAAAACGATGCATGGGAATTTTTGTTTCCCTTCCTTCTCTTCCCTTTTACATACTAGCATATTTAACAATTTCTATTATTATTTTCATTTTATGCATAATTTTTGCTATTTGCTGTTGCTGGGTATTTCGCTCTCTTCGCCGCTCGCTCTCATGCATGATGCTGCTGCATTTAATCATGGGGCTTTTTTTCTGTCTGTTAAAAGAATGCAGAAGATGGACAAAATTCAAAGCCGCAAACAGACGTGAATCGGGCGTGTTCTGTCCTTTTATTATTCTTTTATGATTGTGCTTCAATTTTACGGCTGCGTGTTGCTGTTGTTGTTGTTGTTGTTGTTGTCAACACAACTGATCAAACAGACGTCAGACGCAGAATCAACGTTTCGAAGATGTTGTTTAACGTAATTAAATAAAAACCAACGCCGCTGCCGTTGCCGCTTCTCCCGAACGTTTTTTAATAACGGCGAAATTTATGCGGGAGGCAAGGGGAGTGTTTGTTATGCAATAGAATTGAAGTGAAATTCATAGTAATAAAAGTAGCAGCAACAAATAAAAGCGGCATTAGAAAAACTCTCCTTGCAAAACTCGCATCTCTGTCGTTCGCGAAAAACATTTCAATTACATAAAAATTTGTGAAAAATTCAAATTTAACAGATAAAATGGAAAATAGGAAAAACAGAATTTGAATTTTTTTTTGTTTTTCAAAGAATCAAAGACTTACAAAAACGAAAAAATGTTGGAAACAATGAAAAGATTATTTTTTGTTAATGCATTTTTTTAAAAGGAGTTTCGCATTTTTGCCACTTTTTGCTCCACGTGCAAAATTAACAAAAAAAAAAATAAAGAAGCAAAATGTGAAGAGACACGGAAAGCTTTGCAAATTACCGTAAATCAAAGCAAAGTTACGTGCTCCTTTCGCCTCTTCAATCGTAAATCGTTCCGTGCTCGTTCCCTTTTATTTTCCTATACAAAAAAAAAAAATCAAATTTCCCCCCTTCGGCGGCAGCGCTAAAAACTTTCCGCGATTTTCAATGCGAATGAAATCGCAAAAGAGACAAACAAACGACCGCCGAAAGCTGTAAATAAGAAGATGTAACGGCATTTATTACCGTTAATTAATGGAAGCAGGTAAAGGCAAATGCAACGAAAAGGAATGCACAAGAAGGAATAGTAAAAAAAAAAAAAAACCTTAATTAAAACAGAATAAAAAATCCCAAAAGCGAAAATCCACTGCGTGCGTGGAAATTTCCGATTGTTGCCTTTTTCTGACCTACAAAAAATGTTATAAAAAAAATTGATTTGTGTCTGTTGTCGGTTGTGTTTTAAAAAATACGATTTAATCGTAATCCAAGAATTATTTAGTATATATTGAGCCCACAGTCGGCAACAACAACAACACGAAGTTCGTCTGCCGTCGCCCACGAAGAGTCTCAGCAACAAAACGTTGCCTTTGCGATTCCTTTTTGTGCTTCGCAACATTTGTTGATGGGAAATGATTCGCCCAACGAACGGCAACATTTCTTTTCTTTTCCGCAATAAATTCATTCAGTGACTCATTGTTAATTTTTATAATTATCATCGCTTTTCTTAGTGCACTGAATAATAGAATATAGATCACTTGGAAGCTGCTTTTCCACTGCCAACATAAATTGTTTTCGCAGATGAATTGTTGCAGTTGCTCTTCGCCGGCGAATATTATTTCAATATTTCAATATTGACGCTATTTATTTATTCAATCGGTTCTGCAGAAGCGAGCCAGCATCAGCTGTTCTTGACTTTTCTCTTCTTTTCGTTTCTTTTCTTTGTTGAGCAGAAACACGATCGACGTCCATCGGCGATAAAGAATTTCGCCCTTTTCACAATAAACTAAAGAATCGAATTTATATTCCCAAGTCCCAAGTAAATAAACGAAAGCCGCGCCATCGTCTTCAGGTTTCGCTTCAGATTTCGGCGATCGACAATCGCTGAACGATCGCCGGCGACGCTTAAAGTTAATGTTTCTCTTCAACAATAAATAAAATGTTGCATGTTCATTAAAGCCCAATTTCAATACGATTCAGCGCAACGTTTTGATTTCTCATCCAGCGAAAATTCATGCTTAAAATTACATTTTCCCACTGTTTTCCGTCTGTTTCCAAGCCGCTTCCCGGCCGATGGCAGGCGAAACCCTCAGAAATTCGTCGTCGTCGTTGGTTTTCTCGATTCAGTCTCACTTTTGTCGCAGTGTTCAATGCGAAAAGCACTCGAAAAGCACTTCGATTCGTGTTTATTCATTAATTATTTGCATTGCTAAAATAAAAGATCTTCGAAATGTTTATTTGCGATTCACTATTTGCAATTCGCACGGCATTCAACTTGACTGTTATTTATGTATTTGGCTGTGTCTGCATTATAAATCGTCTTCATATCCTTGTTTCTAAGCAGAAATACGAAAAGATTTCATATATTTAATGCCTGAAGCCGAAAAACCTTGTTTGCTTCTAAAAATAATCAAAGGAAAATAACAAAGAATCTTCATTTAAATTCGTTTAATACGCGGCTTTGTCAATGTTATCAAAAACTTATTCGAACTTGCGATGGGAGCTGATCACGTGATGGACTCGCAGGAATACTTCAATTGCCCGCATGTACCAAAGACCGGAAAAAACCGCTTTTCCTTATCAAAAATAATTTCATATTTTAAATTTGTTTGCTTTTATTTGCTTTCGTTTCTTTGTGCTTTGACAGTCTTTTGCGTTGCGGCGAATTTTGTTGAATATTCAATTGAATTAAGCGAAAATACAGCTGAAATTTCTAATTTCAATTTGTTGATGGTATTAAAATTGCACAGATTTCATTTCTATTGTAAGTTTCGTTGACTAAAAATACGAATAATCAAAATAAACAATGTAAAAGTATTCATTGGCCACGTTCATCGGGGAATAACCTGCTTTTTTAGTGATGTTTCCTTGAAAAGAAACCTAAAAATGCACCAAGAAATCACATTGCAATGGAAATCATCCCATATCAGTACCTGTACTGCACTTTCTCCCCTCTTTATCGGCTATTTAAAGACCCTTCGACGGGTGGTTTCATCATTTAACCACCTTTATGCGCTCCTCTTTCGCATATTCTCTCTTCCCCTTGCTTCTCTGGTCGTCTAATGATCTTCATGGACGTGATACGGTCTCTGCTCCACCCAAAACACACGATTTTTTCTTGTGGAAAGGAGGAGAAGGAAAGGAATCTCATAATCCGTGGCTCTGTTCCGAGAATTTCCACAATATACTGTCATATATAGTATATAGTACTGTCAATAATGTTAAATATTTCATTTAACCTTGAGCGAAACCTTGATTATTCGATTTCAATATCGATTTGTTTAATAATTCAAAACGAGAACAAAAAGAAATGCGAATTCCTTTATAGTACCCAGCTGAATATTGACAAAAAAGGCATTATTCATTCATTATTCAATCAGAAGAAGCTCTTTGGGAGATGCGACTGGAATGGAGTCAACTTTTGCAGCAACTCGTGCGAAAGTAAGACTTTAATTTATTCAGATTTGTATCGGGCTTCAAGTGTTTGACGTCCGTGTTAAATGTGAACACGGAAATAACGCGGACAGAAGCGCTTCTTATCTCTGGCAAAGACTATTTTGAGTGACAGCCGTGAGCAGCTATCGACTGAGGCTCGAAGAGGAGTCAACTGCAGCTCAATTGCGGCTCTGACGAAGTGTTGATGAATGAATGCGGAAGATTTGTCGACACTACGAACTCTGGGTCAGCTTTTCGGCTATTTCCGGACCTTAGAAAATATGGCAAAAATTATTCAGTGTAAAAAAGCGTCGATGTTCTTTGAATATGTTAAATAAAACGTTGCAAACAACGTTGAACTTTGCTTAAAAATAAGTATTGCGATTTGAATATAGCTACAAATATAACGAAATCGGATAAAGAGCAAAATTGGTGCAAAAGAGCGGAAATATCCCAAGGAACTTTGCCTGAAGCGCTTTCATTGGAACCTCGATTTTCATGAATGCCACTGAAAGAACGAAGTTGAACGGAGATTTTTCGAATTTTATTCATAGAAATATTTGAATATTATATGAAGAAAAATGGCACATGAAAATAAAGTCTCCATCAATCGTTTCAGAGGAATTCTTGAACATGAAATTCTTCATCTTTTCGAGTTGTCCATGTGCAAATTGGCGAAATTGTTGGTTAATATAAAATAATTAAGCCATTCAAAAGCGTAATAAAAGCGTTTGAACGCTTTGCAGTTGATTGCTGATGAAGGAAGCGCTTTGAAGCGCTTTTAATTGAATTTAATTGAATTGAAAGTGAAATGCAACAACGACGAAAACGGACAGGCGACAGAATAAAGTGACGAATGAAAGGGAAAGAATAAATTAAATACTTTTCAGTCCTAAATTCATAAGAAAACTTTTTGTTTAACTATTTTCGGCTGCCACAAAATAGAAAATCAGATAAAAAAGAAAATATAAAAATGTGAAAAGGGGAAATTTTGAAATTAAAAATGGAATTTCAAATAAGAACTCTGAATCGATAATGGACAAATGCGAGCGTGATAAGAACAGAACGAGTGGAGAGCGGAGCAGGTGGCAAGGTTGGCGAAATCGCCGGATATAAATAGAAGTCTGCTCTAGCGAATTGTGAACCAACGACCGCAGGCACCTCTGACTGATAGCTCGGTCATGGCCCACGGCTCGTGCGGCCTCACAATCGCACCCACTTCGCAGTGGACGTGGTGGAGGGCGACGCTTACAAAACCGGTCGCTATTTCCATTCCATTCACGGACTTTGGATGCGAAGCCAATCGCCAATCGATCGATCTGCGATTCCCAGCAACATTTATACTCATTCAATAGCAACAATTATAAAATAATGCCTTCAAATCTGTAGCCTCTTTTCCCCTCTTTACCACAGAAGAAGAACCGAGGCGAAATTCAAGCTACGTCGAAAAATATCTTCGCTGTTGTCATTCGTAGGACGAAATCTCGTTTTCGGACACATTTTCTATCAACATGTGTTGCCAACGCAACGCTTTGTTGCTGAGACTCTTCGTGGACAACCGAAGACGAACTTCGGCTGCTTCAACGAGAAGACGAGGAAGCGAAAAGTTGTTGTTGTTGTTGACGGTGGGATTCCAATCAGAATAGGGTTTTCGACCATGAATTATTATTTAAAGCGTACAAACACAAATAATGACAATAATAAAAACAAAATTCAATCATTTTAAGTTCATGCATCAAGAAGAAGACGACGTCCATGTTGATGTCGAAGTTGTTTTCAAAACACAGCGAGCAGTCAACGAACTTAAAAATACAATAAAAAAAAAAAAATTACAAAAAAAAAAGAAAAAAAAAATCAAAACAAAATTACGAAAAATAAAAGCTATAAAAAAGTCACTTTGAGAAAGAAACACAAATCACAAAGAAGCGAATGAAAAAACAGAATAAAAAAATCTGTTGTGCAAATAAACGATCTGAGAAAAATCAAAAAAAAAGGGGAAAAAACAGAGAAAAAAACCTCATTACAACGGAACAATTGAAGCGAACAATAAAATTGCACAATTCAATTAAAAAACCTGTTGAAACACACGAGATAAAAAATTGAACAGAACAACAAAGAAATCAGCTGAGGGTGGGGAAAGGGGAAGGGGAAGAAGAGGGGAAAATCCAATCCAACGGAACACAATCGAAAACCAAAACACAAACACAACGAAAAAACATCTCCACTGAGAACAAAATCAGCAGAAAAAGCTAAAAAACTTCACTCACAATTCACTCAATTAACGGAGCTCCGTTCACTTCCACTCAACTCAAAAATCTCTCCATTTTCCGAAAAGAATTACCTGGAAATAATCTTGCGATCCGTGCAATTGAAAATAGAAGCTGAATTTAAATTTAAACGTGGTCAAAGAATTAAAAATAGCTCCGAAATAAACTCGAATAAATGATAAGGAAAAAGACTCAAAGTAGATAACTCATTGCGATCGGAGAGACTCGACGATTGCAACGAGGGGTGATCGACGATGACCTTGGAAATGTCAATTGAGTTCCAAAAACCAGCGACCATTAAAAAGTGATCGAGGAAAAGTTTCAGTTCACACGAACTTCGTCGGTTTTGGTTGGTTTCTGGTGACTAACATTGGACAATATTCAACATTTTTCCACATTCATTCACTGAAGCAACCAACGGCAATCGGCAGAAAATTCGAATTTGCATTCAACGATCATCGAAACGGACAATGAAGCATTCCTAAGCTGGGATCTGGGGACAGATAAAGCGTCGCATGTGGCGAATGCGATAGAAATTTGAATGATTTCTAAAAATAAAACTAAATCCGAACGCATTCAAGCAGCCGCATGCGACGAAGGCGAGGAAATGAAGCACATCAGAGGCTCAGTTCCACAAACGAAGCACAGCGATGGAACTTGAGTCGAGGCGGGGTGTAAAAAACCCCGATGCATCTACGGCAACAGATAGCATTTCATAACTCAAACAGATTGAATTAACAATCACGAAAGCGGAGTGAATCAATGGAAGTGGTCCGTCCAGTGGCCGTATTCAAGGTGCTAAAAATAGGTTAGAATATCTTATAATATTCTTAAAAGGCCTTGGTCTTTAAAAAAAAAAAAAAAAAAAAAAAAAAAAAATTGTAAAAAAAAAATTTATTAATTTTGTAAAAAAAAATTATTAGTTTTGTACCGCTCTTTCAGTTTTGTGCAAAAAAATAATATTGTTCCTAGAATAATGCTAACATATTATTTTTTCTCTTTTGTTTAATAATTATTTCTTGTTTTTTTTTCTGTTTTTTCTGTAATAATGGTAATAATATTTAACATCAGTCCTTAACTTCTGCGAATAGTCCAGAATAATTTCGTATAATTTTCAGCGCGTCGGTTGCGACTACGTTTCGACCTTTATTCGTCGTTGGCAAATCATTACCATTAAATATGCGAATTCATTAACAGCGCTTTATTCACGGCAAGGTTCAATCATTTTATAACTCAGACACGCTTCGCTCGGCTGTGTTCCCATTCGGGCCATAAAAAGCGGCGTCGCCACACGCACAGCGACTGCACTGCGACCACGTCCAACGCTCGCTCTGTCCCTCCGTTCGACTGTCGTGACGAGTCTCCACGAATTTCTCCAGCTGCTTGACTGTGCTTCGCCATTTCGAACAGAGAGCGATGAGTTGCCAATAATTGGACTCCAAGATCACGCAACTGCACGGAATCAATGAAAACCTTATGAAAAATCACCTAGTGCATTCCAAGATTTTAATATTTGCTAAATAATGTTGGAAAACCGTGTTTGAAATTGGTAAAAATTCGTCCATTTGCATCGCCTCGATGCGATTTTATGTATTCTACGATGAAACATTAACCGATTTAAATTAAACGGATTCTAACAAAAGTCTGTCGGTGTCTTCGGTGCGATGTTCATCAATGAAGTCGACTGGAACAAATCGACTCGAACCGGAATTTTCTGGTCCGATCAGAGTTCCGTCGAAAGCTTTCAGCGTAGAACTCATTTCGACACATGAATACGATTCAAATTCATTACATTCATTACTTTCATTACCAAAGAACAGAAAAAGGAGAAGAAAACCGGAAAAAAGAAGGTATAATAAATAATATAATGTCTTTCTAATGATCTCAAAGGTCCATTGTTATGTAAGTTTGTGAAAAGCGGAAAATTTTAATAGAAAAATCATTGAGTGATGAAGGATTCTGAAAGCAATCATTCAATGAAGCACGATTTTCCGTTCGTATTCATCGAATTCGCTTTATATTTTCTAATTAAAAAAAACAATTAAGAAAAAGCCATTTATTTATGAATAAATAAATTTATAGCTCGATATTATTTTGGCTTCATTTCAGAACAGCTGAACGCAATTCATTCACCTTTTATATACATAAGAATATTCGATGTATACGTTCACCGTTTATTTACACTTGAAATATGATGTTTATGTAGAAACTCAGTGTGAATTGTATGCAAAAGGCAGGGAAAAAGGGAGAAATTCGAACGAAAGCCATTAAACACTCAATGCAAACGATAATCATCTCGAATTATATAAAGATTTCGATCTTAAACCTGATCTAGAACAGATATGATCAATGCAATAGCAGCAAAAATGGAATAAAACTAAAATTAAGAGCAAAAACTGGAAAAAGAGCGATAAAAACGGATTCCAAAGAAATAAATGCAATAATTTATGGGCAATAATAAATATGAAAGCGTTATTAAATGAAAATGGAAACGCAATTAAGTATTAAATTAAACTAAACTTCAGCAGAAAAGTGATTGAGTTTTGATCCATCAACGATCGCTAATAAATGAAAATTAGAAATGTTGTTAATGGATTCTGTAAATAAGCAATTCCCAAGAAATTATCTTAATGAAGTGTATAAAGAACAAAGCAAATCTTCTGAAGTATCGCCCCATCGATCGATGCGAAAGAATGCAAAACGTGACAAAAGACGGAAAGGTCCAAAAAAACCAACGGACCCTCCTTTCAAATCCGTGGGCAATAATATATGTAGATGGGTGATAAATAGACGTATATTTGCCCCATTAATCAATTGCATACAGAGAACTATAGCGAGGGAGGGACGAAGTGGACGGCGAGCACAATGAACTGTGAGTGAAGTGACTGAATTCAGTGCTCGGGTACTGCTCGGGTCTTGCGTGCGACCCTGAGTACATATTCCATTTCCATACATCAGCGAAATACTTGAAAAGCGTTTAAACTTTACGACGTTTTCAATGAATCCCTTTCTACATGGAAAACAATTAAAGTTAATGGCTATTTGCATTTAATTCTTCCGGTTGGCTTCTCTGCTGCCCACCGCGAACTGGGGACGAGTCAACAAACTGCAGCCCCAGCTACGGCTCAGCCATTAACAAAGACCGGCTTCCGTGACCCCATCTGCTTGAGTTCAGACTTGAATAGATTCGAGGAGCTACAAAAAGAACCCATTTCCCTTACAAACAAAGACGCAGGGAGGTCTGTAGCAACTTCAAAGTCACAGGCGCTTCTATGGGCTGCCTTATGTTCGCCCTGACCCATGTTCTTTTAGTCGATGCAGCTTCGCTCTTTCCTATTGATCCGAACTCGGTTTAGTGCCTCAGCGAAGCCGACAATTTAGTTTAGCGTTGGGAATTAAGTGTACAGAGGATCTACGGGTTTTTACAAAAGCCTATATTTCTGTTGTACACTTCTCAGGTCCTTAAAAGACGTCCCCTGCTTCCTCCAGCTCCTTCGTAATCATGAGCAGCACAACTGAAGCGTTTAAACACAATCATTTTTAGTACCGGGAAAGACAAGGAAACCCGGGAAGACTGCAACTCGACGGCTTCCCCGAATCGCTGCGAGTGGACCAGATTTTCCAGAGAAATCACCTGATCTTGCAGCTTTTCTCTTTTAATTATAACACTTGCCTGTAATTAGAACACAAGGCACTCATTTTCTTGTTAATTCCTCTTTCGATTGCGGATAATGAAAGATAATTCTATTATTAATATAGGCATTTGTATTATTCAGAAGAAAAAAGACATCTGTAATAAAAACGAGCTGACGATCACTTGACGTCAGCGCCAACTGCAAGTCAAATGAGGTTAAATCCGAAGCAGGAGCAAATGCACCGGGGTTCATAGGCAAAGAAGGGGCTTTAAGCGATGTCGATATTAATGTGAATTTAAGTAATAACATTTAATCATTTAAATATAAAGAAAAGTATATTTAATCGTAGCAAAAGTCGTAATAATAATAGTAATAATAACAGTTATAATAACAGTAATAATAATCGTTTAAATCGCAATATTAATCGTAATAAAATTCGCTGAAATGAAATTAAAAATCGTATTAATAACCCAAATCATAATAGTAATAATAACCGCAAAAATAATCGTAAGAATAGACGAAATAATAATCGTAACATTAGTCGTAATTGTATTCGTTCAATGAGCAATAAAAAGCGTACTCCTAATCGCAATAAAACCCGTAATAATTAATGAAATAATAGTCCTTATAATACTTGTTGAAATTGCATAAAAATAATAATAATAACCGTAACAATAACCATAATAATAACCATAATAATAACCATAATAATAACCCTAATAATAACCGTTTACATCGTATAATAGTCGTTAAAATATTGGTAAGAATATTCTTAATATTTTCCGTTAAAATCGCTTTAGTAGTCGCAACACTAACTGCAATAATAACCGTAATAATAATCGTCATAATGACTGTAATAATCGTTATAATATTCGCTGGAAACGCATAACAATTCGCTTAATCGTAACACAAGCTCCTTCGAAACTAATTTGAGTTTTTATATCTACTTTTATCCGTATCGAAGCCAAACATAATTGCATTCGATTGAATAAAATCCAATCGCATCTGAAATTATCCAGTCTCATCGAATTTAATCCAATTTCAGCTTTAAATGCTCATAACTAATTTTAATCAATTAACGAATGCTAATCGAAGTTTCTCGAGAACACGAAATAATATTTTTAATGACTTAATTCAATCTATTAAATTAATAAATCCGCTATGAATTTTTTATAGTTGGAGCTGGGGTTATTCCGAAAATTAGCCGAAAAACAGCTGCAGCAAAATCAGAAACAGAAGCAGCCTTGAAGCGGAAAACAGCGCGAATTTCGAAGAATCTGAATCACATTTTGATTCATTTCGAATGTTCAGCAGATGAATCAGCAGCTTGATTAAATTTATATGCAAATTTAGTATAATTTAAAGTAGATTTTTATTGATCTTTGTTAGTTTCTTGATCTTTCTATCATGCTAATGAATAAAATTCACATTTCTTGTGGTTAATTTTTGCGTCTGTTCAACTTTTTATCTGAGTAACAGTTGAACAACTCGTTTAAGGACTTCAGGACTCATTTAACAAAGGATTTAAATCTATAATCAATAAATTATAAATGAAGAGTCGCGTTTATTATGAAATTTTCATTGGAAATCATTTCTAAACGAGTTTTTTCGATAGATTTTCATCGATTCATTTGCAAAGGAAACGCTTTTCAATGAAGCCGAGTATTTTTAGACTCGTTATTAATTGATATTTCGTTTCAATTTACAGCGAAAACCGCACATCACCGCATTGAATAACTTTCAGAAAAGTGATGCAAATCGATACGACGACAACAAAACCCGATTTTGCATGGGGAATTCAATTCATGTAAAATAATATTTTAATAATAAATTATTTCGATTTGCTACGGTTCATTTTAGTAATAATAATGACGACTATAATAATAACTATCACTATAATAATAATCAGAAAAATTATTAATGATGTAAATTGTTTCGCTATTCGCTCAGCAACAGTGTTTCGGCAGCATGTTGCGTGTGATGCGTTTATAAACAAGTTCGTTTGTGCATCGCATAAATTTGCATATCAACTTAAAGCAATCCAATAAGAATTTTGCATTGACGTCAGGTGAATGAAGTTTGTTGTCAATTGAGCGTTGTTATTATTAGACATTTCCACCGCCAACGGAAGACTGTCGACGGAGCTGCGACGTCCTCAAATTGACGTCAAGTGCAAAAATACCGTGAGGGAAATTTGCACCGAAGTGGGATTTATTGCAGACTCATTTAACGCAGAGTTTTTGAAGCTTCTTCGAATTTCCTCGAAATGGCGACGTCATTAACAACGACGCTTCTTCTTCTTCCGTTCAATTAAAAAGTTGGGACATTTTTAAAAGAATTGCTTTTGTTTTTGTTAATTGTTGCAGCAATTGAAATATTGACAAATGAAAAAATATTGAAATTCACCTTCGTTTCAATTCTTTTTTTAGAAGAGAAAAATAATTTATATAAATAAATAAATATTGTAATTTGTTTGTTTTTGTTTTTGTTTTTGCTGCTTTCACTGAACGAAAGCGACAAAAACAAAAAAAAAAATAAAATAAATAAAGGAAAAATATTATCTATGAATTACGCAAAAACAATTTTGTTTTCGTACAGCGAGTAACGGTTTTAACTACGTCGTAGATGCAACAACAACAACGACAACAACAACAAGCGAAAAGCGGAGCACGTAATAGAAATGAATCTGTTTTAATTAAATGATTCACAGGCAACTGGAAATCGGCAGAATCCAAAAAAAAAAACCAGATTCGTTTTCTCGTTAAATCTGAGATAATTAAAAATATCATGCAATAGAATTTTATTGCGATTTTATTTCGAATACGAATGAAGCAACGTGTGAATTTTGCTGCCAAACAAAACTAAACTTTAACTGCTCGTTATTAAAATAAACTGCGAAGTTTTCTTAACAATGAGTTAATTGAATCGAAGTTAATTAAATTTATCGTGTTATATAAAATAATTGTATTTATTTAATGACTTTTTTTCGTTCTCGCGAGAAGATTTGACATTTAAATTAAGTTTAAAAAAACAGCCATCATCATCATCCTCATCATCACGCAGCCCTTGACCTTTGCTTTTGTTCAACAGACCACCGTAAAAGTTGCTGACATTCAATGAAAACGACATTTAATTAATTACGCTTTTAAGGACCAACAAAGGATGAAATATAAAATGAGGAATTGAAGTGGAAGTAAGCGACAAAGTCGAAGGCGATTTACTAAATCATCACCAGAAGAACACACAGATTAACAGCTTAAACACAGGTTAACAGCTTAAACACAGAGCAAGTTTGTCCTCTTCGCTCTAGTGCTGTAAACACTTTTGCTTCTTATTGGAATTGAGACGAAAAGGCAGCTGCGCTTCTCAATCTCTCTTTGAACTTTAGCTTTCTGCGAGCCATACACACACACACGCACACACATATTTCTAAGCACTGTCGTTCTTGTTGGACAATTTTAAGCAAACAACAGCGAAAAGCATTTGTTAATCAATCAATTAACACGTTTAATGTAATGCAAATAATGATTACACAAAAATCTCATGAGAAAATATTGACTCGTAGGCGTATTTTTCTCCTTTCCTTATAATTTATTGGCGCTCTTTCGGGGCGTAAAAATTTAATGAGTTGGAAAAAGGCTGAAATTCGTGGATTCGTCTTTTTATAATTAATTGCGAACGGATAAAAGCCAACAGCAGACATTCAATGGCCTTTAAATGGACCAAAAAGATGCCGAATTCTGCACTTAGTCACTCATGGCGTTGAGCTAGGTTGGGAGAGAGCGGAAAATCGCATAGAAGAGAACTGAAAATAGTTCAGTGAATAATTTAATCGACGTCGAAATCGGCAGCGGATTTTAATTTTATCTCATGAATCAATCGCATGAAACAATCGATGGGAGAAGAAGCAACTAAATAATAATTTCTAAGCCTTAAAATTGCTGTTTAAATCTGTCGTTGATTAATGTTAAATTAAAGAAAATTTAATAAATTTATTAAATTAAATTAAATTAAATAATAATTGAAAAATAATGAATATTTTTAATAACAATCGCCAGATTTTTGAAAGGCGGTTTTTTGTTTTTTTTTTGTGTTTTTCTGCGCTTTGAAATTTAGTAAAAATTATGAAAAGCGGAAAAAATGATTAATCGATTCGAGAAGAGGGAAAAACAAAAACGCGAGCAAAACATCGGAGATTGAATAATAATGAAAATAGTGATAATAAAAGCGACAGGAATTTTCCATCGATTCGACGAAATCGCATCTTCCGAAGAAACTGCGACGTGCTTCGCTGCAATCGGCGAGCGTCTGTTTTCGTTCCGTTTCTCGCAATGAAAACTGACGACAAAAAAGCCAAAACCAATCAAAACCGCAGTAAAATAAATTAACATAAACACAAAAAAAACAATATTCACACACGAACGACGTAAATAGAATCTTTTATTGAATGTCATCTGAATTCTTCGCTCGGGAGGAAAATCTTCTTCGTGCTTTTCCACGCACGAGTGGAGGAAGTTGCAACAATCGCAAAGAACAGCATAATTTGCAATGCAATGGAATTGCAGTGTTGCCCGAAACCTTTTTTCGCCATTTTTCCCCACGAAAAATCCAAAAAAAACGCAATTCCAGAGGCAAATAAAAAAACACTAATTTAGAAAAATCGCATGAAAGCAGAAAAGCCGCATGAAAACAGAAAAATAGTATGAAAGCTGATTAATATCATGAGAGCACAAAACTCGCATGAAAGTTCAACAAATCGCATGAAAATGGAAAAATCGCATGAGCTGAAAATAGCATGTAACCATAAAAATCACTGAAAGCTAAAAAATCGTATGAATGCAGAAAAATATCATTACGAAAAAAAGTCACATAAAAGTAAAATAAAGCATGAAATCGAAAGTCTCATGAAAGTCGAAAATTAGTACGAAAACAACGAAATTGAATGAAAGCAGATAAATCGCACGAAATACAAAAATCCTATGTAAGGAGACAAATTTCATGAAAGTAGAAAAGATTCACGAAAGAATAAATTTTGCATGAAATAAAAAAAATCGCATGAAAGTATAAAACTCGCATGAAAGTAAAATATCGCACGAAAGTAGAAAACTCGCATGAAAGTAGAAGAGATTCTTCAAAACCGAAAATTGGTATGAAAACAGAAAATTACATGAAAACAGTAAAGTCGCATGAAAGCAGAAAAATCCCATGAAAGTAGAAAAAGCTCATGAGAGAAGAGAAAATTCGCATTAAAGAAAAATGTCATGAAAACAGAAATATCGCATGAAAGAAGAAAAATCTCATGGTAGTAGAAATATTGCATGAAAGCCGAAAAATCACTTGACAGCAGAGAAAATTCGCAGTAAAGAAAAATGTAATGAAAACAGAAATATCACATGAAAGTATAAAAATCTCATGGTAGGAGAAATATCGCATGAAAGCAGAAAAATCTCATGAGAGCAGAGCAAAGGCAGTTGCTTATTTGTAATCGACGAACGGACGAACGAAAATCACGAAGTCGTTTCTCGTTCTGTCACGAAGTGAATATTAATTTCAGCGCTTTTCATCGATTTTCTATTTAATGGAAAGTCGCATGTTCGCGCAGTGGCAGAAATGCTCAAAAAGCAATTTAAATTTAACAACGAAATCATTACGCAATGTAAAAGTGGAGAAGCGCCGTCTACAAAACGAAGAAATTCTGCAATTTATTTTTCGATTCGGAGGAGAGATAAGCAGCTGCTTCTTCTTCTTCTTCTTCTTCTTCTTCAGCAGATAAACAAATGTCAAAAGCCGCCTTCAAGGGTTTTCGTTATCCCCTTTCTGGGATTTTCAGATTTTTGATAATTCTTTGATTGCTCGAACTGATAAAAATTGATAAAAAAATGTATTTTCGCTCGTCGCGTTATTAGAAAACGAAATAAAATTAAATATTTATTTATAAATGTTTCATTTGCATTCGGCTGAAATTCAGTTACATGCTAATTTCGGATATCGGCAGCTTTTCCCTTTAAATTGACGTTCAGTGCGCGTGTTTATTACATTTCCTTCGCCCGAAACCATGAAAATAATCAACTTCATCAACTTGATTACGTTCGGAAGAAACGCAGCCGCCACACGGAAGCAGCACAGAAAGAAGACGAACTTAAATTTAACGAAACTCGAGACGCGCAATGAAACGAGATTCTTACATCGACGTCATTGCCATTTCCACTTAGAATCGTCCACAAAAGCGATGGTAACTGATAATAAAATGTTATTATTCTTTATTTAACATTATCACTAACATAAAATCCACAATCGCAACTTTAAACGAATGAATTCAATAATTGAAGGAATTGCAATTGCAGTTTGCGGGTTGCGCGAAGAACAGAAAGGAACAGCAGCACTCGAGAGAGGAGCAGAGAAGAGAGCGCCGAGGCGAAGCCCTTCGCTTTGCATTCGTCATTGACGCTCTTCGTTCTGCAGAGCAACAACAAAAGCAGCTCGGTTATTAACACTATTTAAAGAGACGGAGGGAGAGCGTTTTCGGTCGTCGGCCAGAGGCGAAAATGTGTCAGAACATTGAAAATTATCATTGCAAATATTTGGCTGTCGTGTTGAATTCCAATCAGAACGCGTTAAATAAACACAACATTTCGGCCGTCACTGGAAAAAGCGGCTGGGAAATGTTGACGATTGATTTGCCAGCGGTCTTTTGTCATTTTTATATAATTATTTATTATTTTAATGCCACTCGAAGCCACTCGAAGTTATTATTACTTTTGCACTATTTCCGTACGCGAATCAGTGGCACGTCCACGTGATCGGCAGCCACTGTGCCTCTGCATTTTATTAGCAGATAATTTTGACCCTTTGAAGACCTTGATAGCAGCCGTGGATTATTACTTAATCGCTTAATCGCTTCGGCAGGTCTTTGTACTGTAGAAATAAAGAAATTTCCTCGCTTTTTATCTTCGTCGTTGTTTAATCTTCATTTTTGTTCTAATGTTTCGCTTACGGAAAACGCAACTTAACGGCAAAATCATGTAACAGAGATCGTATTAATTTGCTTTACGTTGAAATGGAATTTAGATTTTTTTCAGTTGTTGTTTTGTTGATTTGTTTGCTGAGTGCGCGTCTGAGAAATGAAACAAAAGCCGCAAGTGTTCCGCGTGTCTCTGTTTTCCTCTTCTCTTTCAACTAATTTTTAGTGGAAATTTCATTTAATATTACGATTATTTTATTCCTTTCAATTTAATTATGGACTTAAGAAGAAATACACATTAGAATAGCATCTGCTCGGCGATTCTCAAAATGATCGCGCAACGATTTCGCCTGTTTCTTGGAATTTTTTGCATACTCTCAGGCGATGCCTTAAAAGTGTTCGTGGAAGAAGGACAACAACAGCAGTAAACAATTTCGTACAAACAACGAATCTTCAATGGAATTTACTATTTTCCCCCCCGTTTTTCGTTTTTTTTTGACAGCAATGAAGCAAATTTTAATAAATTTAACTTTTATTTAACTGAAATTTAACTGAAATTTGAATGAAATTTGTGCGCACTTTTCGGAAGCCCGCACGTTCAACGGGAAAGAGACGCCGCGATTCCGACAATTGACTGAACATTAATTAAATAAAACAATGAAATATATAAAAGAATAACTGCACACACACACACACACACACACGATGAGGTTCTGTTGCTGGCAGATCGCGTAGACGTTCGAAGTCGAATTTTTTATGCAAATAAGCAGAAAAGCAACACCGACGTCTGCTCGCTCGCAGGTGTCCGATGGCATTTCTCGAGCTCGGCCCGCAGAGGAGCAGAGAAAACGACTAAAAAGCGCCTTCGCCGCACTCGCGACTCGCGACTCGCGACTCGTGTTCAGTGCTCGACGGCCGCCGAAGCACGTTTTCGACTCGAATCTGAGTCGAATCCGAGTCGAATCGGCGGCGGCGAGTGGCTGGCGTCGAACGGTGCTCAAAACAGTGCAAATCGTACGTACCTCGGTGCGAATACTCGGCCGGCGGCGGCTGGTCGTTGGGGGCTGCTGCAGCCGCTCCTGGCGCAGCGGTGACGGCGCTGGCGACGTTCGCGGTCACGGCGACGGCGCAGAAGTCCGGGTCGTCGGAGTCGAACATGATGTTGTCCTCCCACTCGGAAGCCATGCTGCTGCTGCTGGCGCCGGCGACAGGTGGATTCTTCATCTGCAACGAGACGAATGAAGCGCGTGAGTGCGAAATGCTTTCCGTGTGGTGCAAGGAGAGGAAAGGATCGGCAGACGAAGGAAGTAGTCTTCGTCCGTCGATGGTGAATGCGGCTCGAACTGCGTTGGCTTGAATCCGTTGCGTTGGCGCAAACGAAGGTGAACAGTGAACGCAAAAGGATGAAAAATTCGTTTGTGATTTGATTGGCGATGAAAACGCGCAACGCGAACGGATGCCGCAGGACGAATTCACTGAGAAGTAGGCAAAACGACAACGACAACGAACCGAAAAACACTCGAAAAAGCAGCTGAAGCAATTCATCGGACAGGCGAAATAACCCAGTGGACAGAGTAAATCAGAATAACGACTTGCAATAAATTAAAACGCTTTAAATAGGAGCATAGCACCGCAAGCCGGGCAACGGATTTGAATGCAAAAATGTAACTGCTCACGAAGCCTGGTTTCGATCGGACGCGAATCGAATAGCACCGACGTCGCAGTCCGACGAGTTTTCTCTCAAACTGGAAGTCTTTGGAATTCTTTTCCTGCCAATTGAGTGACTGAAGCTTTGTCGCACGCACACCACTTTCCAGCCACCTTCCATCGCTTGTAGTTCTGGAAGACATGAGCACGCCGATGCTTTTTGCCTCTCTCTCTTTCGCTCAAAGATTGCTGAGAGACCCCCTTCCAAGGCAGATCAATTTCCAGTGGAAATAGACTCACGCAGATTACGCACGTTTCTCGCCGGAAATCAACTCTGGGAGAAACTGCGTCATCTCTTCCAGGCATTTTTCCAATTGAGTGAAATGCAAGTGGCTTTTGAGTTTTTGGTTTTTGCAGGGGAAATGAAGGAGTGGACTACAAAACTGACGAAGGCGGAAGATAAAGGCGTTTGATGTGTGGGAATTTGTTAGGAATTTATTTAGGATATTAGAGGCTCTCTTTTGATAGTTAAGGATCACAAAATTAACATAAAGTTACGTTAAAAGTTATCAAAATTCAAAAATGCAGTTAATCGAAATTCACGTAAATAAATTGCGTTTTTTTCAGCGGGTTTCTTTTGTAATGAACTGCAATATAGTTAATTTATGGTTCAATTTACATGTTAATATTTGAATAATGTATTAATTTGGAAGATAAACTAAAAATTTAATAGTAATTCGAGGTAAATTTAATATTAAAAATGGGCAAATGGATAGAAATTGGTAATTATTATATTCTGATATATATTATAATGCTATTATAATAAGAATTACATATTATATAATACTTTGAAAATATATATCATTGTTCAAACGTGTTTCATTTTGTTTTTTATTAATTTATCAACACATAAATTCGACAATAATTTCATTATATTGCAGCTTTCTATTTTAGATAGGATAATTTTCAATATTTTAATTTTTTTTAGGTATTTATGATGTATTATAAAAGTGAAAAAGGGTTTTTACTTTACTTTTTACAGATTCCTCGATCGATTCGCCAATAAAAATCATTAATCTGCGACTCTAAATTTACTGATTAATAACTGAAGTGATTGAAACCAACTTCCGATCAATTTTCACTTCTACGTGGAATTTTCGGTGAAGAAAGCAACGTTAAAACATGGAAAAGTCGCCGATGAACACAATTCGACGACGGCGACAAAGCGAGCGACGAAACGATCGATGACGCGGAAGCCGAAGAGCGAGCAACCTACAAAAGCCGAATGCGTAACGAAGAGCAAATCTCGCTGCTCAACTTTTGTCGTTGGTGTGGTTTTTGTTGTCTGAGGGAATTTATAAACTAAAAAAGGATTTCTTTGAAAGAGACTCATGAAGTTTTTCTCTGTGTCTCTATAATTTTCAAAATGAGTGTAGAAAATACAGAACATTGAGTAAAATATATGATTTATTATTTTTAGAAAAGTGTTGTGTATTTTACTCGATTTGCCAAGGAAAAAAGTGCGACTTCAGAGCGAACGATGGAGCTTTCGTGCATCTTCGCCGGCGCGGAGCGAAGAGCGAGCGGGCGAGCGAGCGAATGACGCTGAGAGGACGATGACGGCGAAACGCCGATGGATGTTGAATTCTGGTTCAAGGCAGAATTACGCGAGGCTGCACAAAGGAAGCTGAAAATCTTGACCAGGTCCACGACGCTCGCTTCGCAGGCGAAGTGCAACGAACGCCGACAGTGCGACGGGATCCGCGGAGCGCGGACGGAAGGACATGCGCGAGGAGGTCCTTCGTGCGAAGGACTGCAGCGACGGAGAGCGAACAAGGAAAATCAATAAATTCTGTGAGTTTTTATTATTTCCTCTTTTCGCTCTTCGCAAATGCATTTATGGATTATTTGTGAATTGTATTGAATGAAAAATGAAATTCAAAACTTACCTCGAATGCAGAAAAAACTTCAAATTCAATAAAGAAAAAAAAATCTGAACAATGTCCTTTATTAGTTTTATTTTAAAATTTGCTTAAAACGTTCCGAGAGAGAAAAAGTTAACTTGAAAAATTTCTTATTCAATTCTAAAATTTTCACGATTCAATTTTAAAACTATTTGTACAACTTCACAATTAAAAAATATATGAACAACAGCCAAGTGCAGTAGAAATATAATGAAAATATTTCATTGACAGGAAAAGCAACGATTTCTTGTTCACAGTCTTTTTCATTAACGACAGTTTTTCGTTTGTCGCTTCGGCGAAAGTTCTCAGTATTCGTATTCAAGGAACATTTAATTTAAAGTTTTAATCGAAGCCTTCACTGAAAAGGTTTCAAAGAATTTCGATCAAAAGTTTCTTCGACTCCGCACGCACTCGACACTCCACAACGACTCATTGAACTCGAATGCCACTGAACAGCAAACGATTGAAGAAGTCCGCTGGCGTCTCCACTCCGGAGTTTTTTTTTGTTTTGTTTTGTTTTGCTGTGATATTTCATTGTTTTTGCATGGAATTCGCTGCTGTAACAGCAGTGCACAAAACACAATAACAACAAAATCCGTAGTTTGACGTTTGGATCTGATGTTCGCATCTCATTTGCAATACTCACACGATTGAAGGAAACGTGTTTAGCGTTGGTTCCCTTTTGTGTTTTGGTATTTTCCGTAATAACATCGTATAACAAAAAACGCAGTTTTTTCTACCTGTAAAATGTTTGCAGTTTAGTGGAAAGTGCTCTTTTTCTGCCTACTTTCCCGTAAAAGTAGTGTAAAAGTGGTGCCAAGTCAACTGAGCGTTTTTACGAAATACACTTTAAGAAATCCCACAAAAGACAGAATTTCTTAATATCCCACATCTGGAATGAATGAATGAACATAGTAAATATTAAAACGGACTTTTTTTTCATTGCAATTGGATAACACGATTATCGCCTTTGTCATCGTAAACATTCGAATGAGCCTGTTACTTTATTTTGAATCATTAAAGTTTGGGGAAAAAATTTTCAAAAAAATGCCAACTACGTATATCATTGAAATTTATAAATTTCATTAGGTTCGAAAATCTTGATAAACCGAAAGCAACCTACACCAAACCTTAACTTTTGACATGCGAATACAATGCTGCGAATCATATATAATAACTCGAAAAGTGAGTCGTAAAAGGATTGAATTCGTCCATGTTTTCTTAAAAGTCGTGAAGTCTTTTAACCTTCTAAACCCTTGTGCAGCCAAGCCAATCTTTGCAAAGATTCCACGTATTTGTACACACTTTGTGCGATTTTTCAATGCCATTAGTATTTTTGTGGGTTAAAATAATAAACATTCGAGGTGAAGTTTTCGGCAACACTGACTTCTAATTTAAAGAAATTTTTTGCAAAAAGTCTGAGTGATAATATTAAAAGTGTATTTAAATTTAAATTATTATGCAAATTCAAACAACGCCAATTGAGTCACCGAAACATTAGAGTGAAATCTTGTGCGGATAAAAACTAAATGCAAAATGGATGAGAATCTGTGGTACGTAGAGCCAACATGCGAATAACAGATCCATCGATGATTAACATTTGCTTCCTTGCTGAAATTTACCTAATTTACTTTGTGACTATTTTCAATACGTCACCATTAAAAACCTTGGCTGCCTTGCAAATGTACAGCTGTTTCCACGAGACCCGCGACCATTGCGAAGGTTGTCAGTGTTGTTGTTGTTGTTGTACTGTTATCTATTGCCAAACAGACAACTTTAATGAATCTGTCGAATAAACTGAAAAATATTAATTTTATCTGCATTTGTTTGTTTTTTATAGTCACTGTTTTATAGAGGTGATTAAATTCGGCTTGAAAGCAGCTTGAAATCCCGTTTCGCTTTTCTTTTTTTTCCTAAAATTTCTGTTAATGAAAACAGTTGCTTTAAAATATTAATTAACAATCGTTAATTCAACAGGTTAATTGAACTGGAATCTGCGCTGTTGGACGACTGCAATGCCAACGATATCTACGCTATCTGCCAAGGAAGAACGATTCCCGAAGCCCTGCGTCCCGATGTGTGGCAAGTCTGCCTCGATGTGCGGCACCAGAGCGACCAGATGTCGCTCTTCAACGAAATCTTCGACTTGCCGTTTCAAAACCAGCTGCGGCATGATTGCCAAAAGATGGTCGAACGCATTGGCAACGAGGACGAGGACAAGGTGTCGGTGCTGTCCGATCTGGAATCGATTCTGACGTTCTACTGCAAGAACCGCAACGTGCAGTACGAGTCGGGCAACGGCTGGATTGAGCTGCTGCTGCCGCTGCTGGCGCTCAAGCTGAATCGCTCCGACACCTACAACCTGTTCGAGTCCATACGCGACGTCTACATCCCGAAGGGCTGCGTCGCCAAGGGCAACGTCTTCCACGTCTTCCGTCTGCTCGTGCTCTACCACGACCCCGAGCTGTGCACCATGCTCGACACGAAGAAGATCACGCCGGACCTGTACTCGATGAGGTGGTTCCTGACGCTCTTCGCCTCCAAGTGCAGCCTTTCGGTCATCCTGGCGATGTGGGATCAGTACTTTCAGCACACGGACCCCTTCCTCGTCTTCTTCCTCAGCCTGATCATGCTGATCAACGGCCGCGACCGCATCCTCGCGATGAAGGATGCCCGCAAGGAGGACATCGTCCAGTTTCTGGCGAACATGCCGTGCGCCCTGGAGACGGACGACATCGCCGACTTCTGCTCCTTGGCCGAGTACTACGTCGTGAAAACGCCGAGCTCCTTCAAGACCGACTTCCTGAAGGCGCTCTACGGCCACCAAAGCGAAAAGTCCGAGCTGGGCAACCGCGACAAACCGTGCACCGTGTCGCAGGTGAGTTTGCTTTCACAAATTCAGGCCGTGGCTGTTTCTTAAGGCGGGTTCCTCCCCAGGCGCTGTGCCTGCCGGTTTCTGTGTACGAGCTCGTCGAGAACGCGTCCATGGAGACGAACAACGCGACGGAGTCGGTGCGCTTCTTCCTGGTCGACTGTCGCCCTGCCGAGCAGTACAACGCCGGCCACCTCTCGACGGCCTTCCACCTGGACTGCAACCTGATGCTGCAGGAGCCGCTGGCCTTCGGCACCGCCGTCCAGGGCCTGCTGACCGCCCAGAAGCAGGCCATCGAGGCGAACTCGAACGCGGGCGGCGAGCACCTCTGCTTCATGGGCAGCGGACGCACCGAGGAGGACCAATACACGCACATGGTGGTGGCGTCGTTCCTGCAGAAGAACACGCAGTACGTGTCGCTGCTCAGCGGTGGCTACGCCGCCATCCACGACTACTTCGGCGAGCACATGGCCGACTGCCTGGAGGAGCACGAGCCCAGCAAGTGCATCGTGTGCAACAAGCAGCAGCAGCAACAGGCGAAGGTGCAGCTGCGGCTCAACGGACAGCAGGTAAGTAATCGTGCTGCCTTCACTCTGCCCTTCATTCTCGAAATGTTTCCGCCCAAAAAAACACAGAACAAACGCGACAGCCACAAAACCGTCAGCGTGTCGTCCGATCTTTTCAGCAAGTTCTCCGCGGTCATGAAGCTGAAGTCGGCCGAGGTGAAGGGCAAACTCTTCGACATCATCGTGAATCCGTCAGCGACGTCGACGTCGACGGCCACTCAACAGCCGGCTGCGGCTCAAACGAACGGCAAAGTGAATGCTTCGCTGGGGCAGCACGTTTCGCCGGCCGAACGCAATGGCAAACGCTATCGCAACGTGGCGCCGGTGTTCAGCATCGACGACGACAACGACGAGCACCAACACTACTTCGACCACGAGCTGAACGCGTCGCCGGAGAACGCCGGCAGCAAGCTGTCGCCCGGCGACGCCAAGGAAATCGTCTCGCTGAATCAGTACCTCAAGTCGCCGGACATCATCAACGCCTTCCGGTGCCAGGAGGTGCACATGAACGGCTACATGTACGACAGCCACTTGATAATCACGTCCGGGCTGCTGATCGTGCTGCGCGAGTTGGGGCGCGGCCAGGCGCAGGTCATCGTGCGCCGTCCTTTGGCCAGCATCGTGAAGATAACGGCGAAGAAGCGCCACCGCGATCTGATCACCTTCAAGTACGGCTGCCCCGACGGCGACGGCCTGCTCATCACGGACATGGACCGCTTCCTCATACCCAACGCCAGCGAAGCGACCGCGATCGTCTCCAAGCACATTGTCCAAACGCTGGACAGCTCCAAGGCGGCGACGACGTAATCATTTGCAGACGCAGCGATGCATCACACGTGGAGGCTTCACTTTGGGAGAAGGCGCTTTTTGATTGAAATTCGAACTTGTTTCCTTTACTTTTGTTATGTTTTCCGTTATAGAGGCCGAGTTGCTTAAAGTTGGACTTTACTGTGCTGAGGCGACGAGCTCCGTCGGCAGCGTTACCTGCAAAAGACATCACATCGAATGTATTCTTTGTAATTTTCTCTTTTCTTTGCATTGAAAGTGCTTCTTAATCAACTATAAGTTAAACAGTAGTTTTTAATCTTGTTCGGTCGTTGTTCTCAGATCGCAGAATCGGTTTTTCTTCGTTGCTTTTCATTCGTCGTTTCTACTGCGACACACAACGTGAATCTGAGATAAACTGCTGAATATGTAAGATAATATAAATTAGCAACACAAACACATTTCAAATAGAAACAAACTGCGCTAGGAGAATGTATATTTTTATCGTTTAAAGTGATCACTTAATGATTCATATTCAAATATTTACATGTATGTATATCGATTGTAATGGAATAGAGCAAAATAAATAAATAAATGCAAATGCATTGTTGCTTTTCCTCGTTTTTCTTCATGCATTTCAGCAGCAGCGCGAGGGAAAATGCAAGTGAAATTTTGAATTAGAAGATTCTTTTTATGGATTTAAAATTGAGGCATTACTTCTCTGTTTCTTTTTCCCCTCTCTATTTTTGATGCCAATTGTTTGAATACATATTTATATTTACGCAAAATGTTGAACAAAACCTTTTCCAATCATTTTATTATTTACAAAATAAATGTTGACATTCCCTGTTGCTCGATATTTATTATTTATTCGTTCCTAATTGGAAAAATATTCTTATAAGCAATGAGAAAACGAAGTAGCAACAGTTTGACTACTGCGCATGTGCGAAAATTCATTCCGACTTCACTGAAACTACAAAGGCTATGAAACTGGATATTCTGAAGAGAAAACTATGCATGTGTGGCGATAAGGAATTTCTGCGTTAAGCAGTTTAAGGTACGCACAAACACATTCATGGCATTTTGAAGAGTTTCCAGTCTTTTCGTCTCTTGGCTGCTCTTCTTCTTCGTCTGCTTGTGCGCTGCGCTGTGGCTTGACACAATTGGATAACAGCAACAACGGGAATTCTTATCAGTGACGTCTACAGTCGCCAGGCACAGTTTTGTGTTGCTTTTTCCTTCGGCTGTTTCGTTTTCTGTCCTTTGATGCTTTTTGCGTGCTATTGAAATAACATAAAAACTGTTGCTCCAACGCGAACGGCAGCAGTTCATTGAGGACACTCGAGCTGTTATTACCGAGCAGCATCACAGGCAGCTCAACTCCGGATTTAGCCAACTGAAAAAGGTGTAAAAAGGTTAAAAAGAAAGCACTGTGCATTTCTAAGGACAATTAAATAGTGTAGGAAAATGTTTCATCGTTCGAATTTCAAAGGCACGGCGATCGTCATGTTGCTGGCAGTGATTTGTGCAACTGTTGCATCGGTGCCGACGTCGCTGCTGGTGCAGAACTCCGAAATGGCTTCGAACTTCAAAGCGAGCAACAACGGCGAGCAGCACTTCAGCAACTTTAAAGGTAAGAAGATAGCAAAATCTCCCTTTCAAGTCGCGACTGGACATGAATGAAGCCGCAGCGCGAACGAGACACGAACAAATCGCGTGGGCGACGAGCTGCAATGACGTAGACGAACGACGGTGACTGGAATGATGACGGGGTTGGCTGTTGTGTGTGTGTGTGTGTGTGTGTGTACTATTTTCAGAGCGAAAGGTCAACACTTCAGCTCGACTTTTCGCTCAGCTCCGGCTGCTGCTCGATGGATTTTTCCGAGCGGAGGCTGCGATCGCAGGGAGTGAATGAGCACGCATAAATAAATAATAAATGGCTCAGCAATAAATGCGCTCGAACGATTTGAAGTCGATGCTGATTCCTGCCCTGGACGCTTTCTTCTTCTGCGTGTCCTCGAGGCAGCAGCCGAGGCGCAGCAGCTGAATGGGTCTCGCGAACGCCTACGCTGCATAACTTATTTTTACTTCTGACCTCACAAAGACAAAGCGAAGTTATTCCGTGCTGCGTTGGTGTGCGTGTGCCTGCGCGTGTGTTCGTGTTTGTGTGGTGGGCGGCGAGCGAATGTTTACGTGGGCGTCCGTTGCAGGCTGCTGAAAATCCTGCTGCATCATTCATCAGTTCTCCGCAGCGTATGAGTAACGATAAGCAGCTTAATTTTATGGGCGTTCATTCATTTGATAGCGTCGTGCAAGAGGATGGAAATCTTTGCTTCGATCTTGTATTTGGGTCGATTTCCACTTACAACGTCTTTTTGTTTGGTCTTTGATAACTTAAGCAGCAGAATTTGCGTTTAAATCCTGTGTAAAAAGAAGATTTCCATCTCATTAAAAAACCGCTCTGAAGAATTTTTAACTACGTTCAAATTCATTCGAATGTCAACATGAAAAATTGTTAGGAACGCTTTGGCATCCTCTCTCCGATTGCTAATTAGAAAAATTCCATTTCTTCCACTACTCTCAGCGATCCTCTCAGTATTTCCAGAGAAACGCAGAAAGGGACAGGAACGAACGCACAGCTTCGATTTTTCTCGTTCTGTATTGGATGTTGGATTCGATTTCCTATAAGAACAAACAAGAAATTATAGATTGCGCGATCTATTACTATTTCAATCGCTTTAAGCTGAGCTCCCAACCTCATGCAGAAACTGACATTTCTATTGCGTACACAAACCTGTAAACATTTCGTCACTTAATCTTCGCTTAAGCTATTTCTGCTTGAAAGAAAATAAAAATAAGTTGTCTTTTATTCATGTTTTCCTCGCCAATTGCAAACACTTTAATCATTGAAGTTGTTGTTGTTTGATCGATAATTAAAATATTCGACGTGGTTATGGTAAATGTTGCTCCTTTGTTCATTTTTCAAAAGACTTTTTAAGCCTTCATCAATTCGCTGTTTTGTTTGCAGTTTGGCGGATAAAAGGAGATTTTTTCTAATGAAAATAAAAACAAAAACTGCGCTAAGAATAAATTTTTGTTATACAATTTCAGAGAAAACAGAGAAAAGAAAAGGAAATTCATATTGAGACCTGTTTTTGTCGCAAATTCAATAAAACATTAAATTTCAAACGCATTTCATTGCATTTTCACATATGAATACGAATGCGTGTGCGGGTGTGTGTTTATTTGCGTTCACGTATTTATGAATGAATAAGAATTAATGGACTCAACAGCAGAGTTGCCATCATGAATAAATCAAACGCCAGCTCCAGCAAATAAAATATCGTTTCATCCGTTTTTGAATTATTTATTTATTCTTTGCTGAAAAGAGATTAAAAAAAACGTTTTTCATTATTTTTTATAAATAAATAAATTTAAGAATTTTGTTAAATAAGAATTTCTTTAAACAAAATGGAAATTTTAAGCGAAAAATGTGTTTTATATCCTAAATAAATACAACATTAATTTAACGGAATTAATGAACGTGATGGGAAAATTGAAGCAAAGAATTAAATGAAATTTTAAAAAATAAAAAACTTCATTTTTATGTAGTTACGAGGTTCCAAAGTTTTTTTAATTACGTTGCGTTGCTTTTATTAAAATTTCAATGTTTTACGTTGCTTCGTTAAAGGACAGCTTTTGTTGTTGTTGTTGTTGTTGTTGTTGCTGGTGTTTTTCCACTTGTTGCATTCTAACTTTATTCAGAGTTTTCAGCCACCTTCACAGCTTCTGGTGACTTTTTTTATTAACAAAAGATGAGAGGAAAGCTTTGAGGAATTTTTTATTTATTGCAGACAAAGCCTCCGCCCCGAACACGCCTTCGCAACCCTTTCTGCATAAATTTGTTCTATAACTGAATCGGTTTACTTCAAGGATCTTTTTATTGAGTTTCAATTTTTATTGAAAGTGAGCTGAAGCAAAACGTGACATTTACACAACGAAAATAGAATTTATTGAAGTTTGTTTATAGGGAAAATATTATTATTATTTTATTATTACTTTTTTAATATTAATATTCAAATTTCTCTGTTTGTAAATTAGAATAAAATTACTTCGATTTAAATTGAAAAATAGTTGAATGATTACAGCAATATTTATTTATTTATAGTGAATCGTAAATAAATGGCAATCATATAAATTAAAAGTTTCTGTGTTGCTCCCCTTCCATGCTTTTCTTATTAGAATGTTGTCTCGTTCCGGGGAAACTGGAAATCATTGCAAAAGCAGAAGCTGACTCACAATTAAATATCAGTCCTAATGCAATAAAAACTTTAATACGATTTTAATAAAATTTTAATATAATTCAGACTATAATTGAATCTCTGTCGCTAGTGGACTGCGATGTATTTGTGTGTGTGTGTGCTGTTAACAGCTGCTCGTTTCCCCATTCACCTCAGATTAACGTGAGGTAGTTTTCCGTTGGGTTTTTCCTGATTTAAAGCATTTCGTTTTCATATTGTTTTCCCCCCTTCACGACTTCATGGAACATCCGCAGCTGTTTCGCTGCTCCGAGAAATGAACAACAACGCATTTAAGCAGCAGTTTTTCCATTTTCTTGTTGGTTAATTCGCAATTAAATCAGCGTTTCTTTTACCTTATTTCAGCTTCTTATTTCCTTTTTCGTCGATCAATCCCAAGCCCAAAATGATCACAACGCAGTTTTCGTTGTTGGTGTCATTAAAATTAATATAAAAACATTAAAATTAATAACAAAAATAATAAAAATAAAATTAATTCAGTCAGCAACCCGACATTTTCTTCATCAATCATCTTTAATTAGGTCCCTCTTCATTTGTTGTCATTGCTTCTTTTGTTGGACTGAAGTATTCCAATTCCTCGTTCTTCGTTTCATTGTCACTTGTTCCAGGGCCGATCTCTGGCGACCGCATAGTCCGCAAGGCAAAGGGATGCCTTTATTTAATTTATTCGCTTTTATTTGCATAGATTCTCCCGGAATCAGTCACGTCCAGTAAAGGTCCAACTTTCCTCTGTACGAAGGATGACGTATCGCATCAGATACCGCCATCGACCCTTTGCCCACCACTCGCGCTGTTATGGCACCAACCCACTTCGCATGGAAGAATTTCCGGAGGTTGTGCGGGCCTTCGTCGGCCAGTACAGCCGATGGGCGCTTCAATAAAGTGATCCTTAAATTATGTCCTGTGGGCCAAGACAACCCCCGACAATTGATTTGGTTGTTAGTTGATTGATTATTGGTTGGTTCCCATTGGTTTGAGTGATGCTTTTCGGGGTCAGCGCACCGCGTTTTGTGGACGTGGTACAGGAACTGAAAGCGCCGTCGTATCTCAATCGTTGGGCCCGGAATCGTTGCCATGGAAATGTGAGCAGAGTTCGTTTAGAGTAGAAATTCGACAGAACAACAAAGATAATCCTTCTCCGTGGCTTTGTCCTTTCCATAGCGATGCAAAAAGCCATTATGGTGCCGCCTTCAGTCACTCAACTGCTGGCGGCAGTCCTTCAATCGAGGATTTCCATGAAACTCGCTCATTAAGGGTTATTTTAATCTTTAGTTTTATCGAAAAGTTTTCCTCTTTCTTTAGTTCACGATTTGGAATAATTGAAAAAGCGACGATCAATAAAATACTCTGTGAAATGAAACGAAAAGAATCCAGATAAAAATTGATTTTCTTCCTTCTTCTGATTCTTTTATGCGCGTTTTTTTAGTTACAACTGCATAAAAATTAAATTAAGAAACTTTGAAGCAATTTCGTTGTTTGTCCCTTGAACGAAAACAATGAAAAAGCAGACGAAGAAGCAGAAAACAATTTCCGCTGCAGTTCGTCAGTGGATTTATCGACTTTTCCGCAAACTTCCGATAAATCTTTCAGCCAAATCCAATTTCGATGCGCATTGATTTTCCCTTTTTCCAAATATATTTCACGATGAAATGGTTTTATATTGCAATGTGATTGTTGTTTCTCTCTCGTTCCATCACCCGGGATCCGCAGTGAAGCGATCCTCGAATGGTTCGAAGGAGTCCGCAGCCGCCGCCGCCGCCGCCGCTTTGAATAAGAAATCCAATCCCGAAATAGTTCCAGAATCATTCAACGCACCTTCATCGGCATCGTCATCATCGAAGGCAGCGAATGGCATCAACTCGGCGATCGCTGCGGCCGCTGCGGCTGCTGCCAGTCAACGCGGCGTGGAGAAGCAGCAGCAGCAGCAGTTCGCCGTCGAGGAAAACGGCAGCAGCAACGGGGTCGCTTCGGCGAGCCTCTTGCGGAAGCGCGGCATCAACTCGCAGCGGTATCTGTACGGCGCCGGCGGGAACGCAGCTGGCGGCGCCTACTACGGCTACGATTACGGCAACGCGGACGAACTCGAGCCGTACGCGGAGATGCAGGACTTCGAGGACTACGCGCCGCGAGGTAATTCAACTGCAATCTCTTAAAATCCATTTACACGATACCACACACAGCTGCATGAATGTATTTAAGTATTTATTTAGTATTTATCTATAAAAGTGCTTCTCCCTTTTCCCTTTTCGTCCCGCTCAATTCACGGATCCACAGCCGCAGCGACGCCGTATCGCAGCCAAGCTTACGACAATCTGCAGAATCTCCTCAACTCCGAAGCGTACTTGGAGCCGGCTGCCTACCCGCTGCGGTATCCGGGCCGTTTCTACGGCAACCCAGCAGCCGACCGCAGCAAGCGCTCCAATTGGAACGCGCTGCATAAGAAAGTCGCCGATCTGCGGTGAGTATTTGTGTGTGAGTGTGTGGGGGAATTTATTATGAAATCTTCACAAGTTCAACACTGAACAGAGAAAGTCAAGAGCTGTGCTCCAATTTGAATTTATTGCTTTTTGCGAAAGTTGTTATTGCGAGCTGCATTTTAAATAATGCTGCATAATATCGCAAATTTATGACTGCAATATTTTATGTTAATTCTTAATCGAGTTGCTGCGAAGCGCTCTCATGCGACGTTTGCTCTTCTGGCAGCTTGAAACGCGACACGAAGCTGACACCGGCCGACATGCTGGCCCTGGTAGCGCTGGTGGAGGCCGGCGAGAGGGCGCGCCAGGGCAACGAAGCTGCTGCCGATGGCGACGGCGATGGCGATGCTGCGGCCGATGCAAAGTACCTCGCCTACGCGGAGCCGTACAACAGCAACCAGCAGCACTTCAGCGCCCCCATCAACAGCTATTATCCCGTTGCATACGATTATCCGCCGGCCAGCAACTTGGACAACGTCGGCGATTTCAATGGCGGCGTCTGGCTGCAGCCGGCGCCCCTCCTTGACTACTACGGCGCACCGTACAACGTGGAAGCACTGCCGCAGTACGAGTTGCCAGCACGCGACCACAGATACGAACCGAACAATCGTAAGTGTTGCTTAATTGTTGTGCCAGCGAATGCTAATCAGACGAACGTCTCTTGTGCCAGGTTTCGCGTCCAACCGCTTCAAGGTGTCCAACAAGAAGCGTTCCCAGTTGGAGAAAATTCTAACTGGAGTCGTGGCTAAGCCGAGCTTCTCCTACAACAGCGCCAAAGGCGAGAAATACTTTTAGACGCGACAGTGCTGCCACTGCATGAATGCGAGGAAGGGGATCCAAAATATATTTCGCACGAAATGAGTGAGTTCTGAGTGAAGCTTTCCATTCGTTATAGACTCAGTTTGCGTTCGAAAAAAGAATTCAACACAACAATTCAATTAAATGTTCAATTAACATAACGAAAACTCAGTCGGAAGCATTTAACACTATCCTAAAACAATCCAACTCAACTTCGTACCAAACATAATCAATTTATCAACTCGCACAGGGTCCTCGTATTAGAAACATTTAAATAAAATGCTCATCACTAAAAACTGTCGCCATCATAGACGACGAGTTTAAGCAAAAACTAAACGCAAATAAAATGTATACAAACAGACATATGTTAGGATTAAGTATTATACTATATATATTGACAGCTGCAAGATAATATTTAGCTGCGACGAAATATCATTTTAATGTTGAACTACAGCAGATGTTGCAAGAATTAGAAAATAACTTTGTAACAGAGAAGAGAGAAAATGTGGCTATAAACAATTCCAGTGCTTCATTAACTTTAATTGTTGCTAGCAACTCACATATTTTACAACTAGCAACAATCTTTGGCCAAAATAATTAATTAATTTTCATGCACGTTTTTCCTTTAAAAATGTCAAAGTTAATAGATTTTTTTTTTATCAATTTATTTCCTCACTTTTCACGAATTCACTTTAATTCCTTGCAATTGATTTAATCGAAATACTTTCTTGTTTTTTATTGAATGATTTTTATTATTTATTTTCTCTTTAATTATACAGCAGAAAAATGCAATTCTTTGATTTGATGTTATATGTAATTAAGTCTTAATTAAACGTATTTTTAATATTTATTTTAGCTTTAATTTTTCAGCAGAAAACACACAATTCTTTGATTTGGAACTAATTACATGAAATGAAGTCTTAATTAAATGCTTTTTAGTCAATTCTATATGTAATATTATAGGCGAAAATACAGATCGTATGAAATACGTATTAATAATGGTCAATGGAACCTAAAAAATATATATCCACGTATAAATGTTGAATGTGTATGAATCAAAAGACTCTGAGTTTATTTAAATGCAAAATGAGAAGGCTTTAATTTTAATTAAACGATTAATAATTAAGAAATTATGTATTTATTCAAGAAATAAATAAATTATACACATAAATTAATTATATTCATTATATTTGTGGCCACAAGCAATAATAACTTAACGACACTTTTCAGACATTTCCGGAGAATTATTTAAATCTTATAAATCAATATAAAACTATTTAATTTTACGCTTTCAAAACAATTATTTTTGTTATACATTTTCTTGAATTAACGATTAAAAAATAAGGGAAATATTTAAGTTTTTCCCTTTATGAGTATTTTTAAGTTAACAACAACAATAAAAAAATATTGAAATTAATTTGAAATAAGCTGAACGTAATCGATTTAAGCGGTTATTGCTTGTGGTCATAGATATCATATATTATTATATTATATATATTAAATTCAATTTCAACCTTAACATAGAAGAAAAGGATTGATTCGATGGAAGTTGATTGATTGCTGTGAATCATCGTCATCGCTGTGTTTATTATTGAAATAATTATAAAATAATTTCATCAGTGTTGAATGTAAAATGAAAATATAAATTTAACTGAATACACGCCTAGATAATAAACTTAATTGCAAATTTTTTGAGAGGACAACAACAACACTCAACGTATTTATTAATTATGCAAAAAATTATCCTTGTAATTGAAGTCCCTGTAAAATGGCAGCTCTTTTCTATAGAATTGGTGAATATTCCCCGAAAAATTCTATATAAATATTACATAAATTACATTAAAACGTAGTAATAAAAAATAAAATAATCCCAACGTCTTCTTTTCCACAATAAAATAAATTTATTTCTTCAATTTATTGTACAAAGTAATTAAATATTAAAAGACGATAAATAACACATCAACAAAAAACACAGATTTCACACAAATTAAATCAATATCAATTACAATAATTTTGTTTCAATTTCCGTTTCTTTTTAATACAAATTCAAAGATATCTCAATAAAGTTTTTAGTTCTCCACTTCATTTTGTTGTTTGATTTACAAATTGAAAAAATAGAATCCGATGCATCGACACAATATTGAAGAAAACATTAAAATGTAGTTTTCAGATATTGAAAATGAGTTTCAATAAAATATTGCAATAAATATGTGAATGAAATTAATGATTTCTATTCGTATTCACTCTATTTTCTAACTCATTTCTAACTCATATTTAAAGATGTTAATAAGAAACGAGAAATTTACAGGTAAAATCAAAAAGAGACGGAGATTTAGATATCAAATATTTAGGTAAAACCAGGTACAAGTCTCCTTGCAGATATTCGACGGAAAATATTCGGCATTTGAAAACATTTTATTTAATTTAAAACGGGGCTCGCTTTCTAAAATATATTTAAATTTTCTGCTCACAATAATCACTTCGAAGATAAAAATGCTAATCCTCTTCTCTCAGACTCCTTCACCTCCTTTTCGTTTCAAAATGAAATACTGCAAACTATTAAAACACTAGAGACAAAGACAAAATTCCCTAAAATTCTTTGCTTTGTCGTTTTGTCTGAGCAGGAAAAAATTCGTGAAACGAATGGACATCGATTCGTGGAACGGGAAATATTTGAAGTGTTGCTAACCTTTCAGCAACTTGTGGCCCTATGTAACTAACTAAAACATCACTTGTTCAACTTCCGTAACTTCCAATGATATATTAAATTTGGTTCAACAAAAATTAACCTTTTTAGTTTTTGGGTTTCTGTATTATTTATTTCTTACAAACTAGCAGAGAACATATGCATTTGAAAGGACATAAGAACATTTAAACAAATACAAATTTTTGGAATACTAATTTTTGCGTACGGAAAAATTCTGTATCGCAGTGAAAATTGCAGTGCGAACCTCATTTTGTATGCTTTGGACAGCACTTTTCGGTAAGTCGGATAAATCCAACATCCTTCCAAAGCTGGCAAACAATCGCTCCGAGTGAGTCTCGCTGCATCGCTGTCCAAAGGTATCGGCCACTCTATTTGCCGACTTGGACAAATCGCGCAAAAATACGTCGAACGTATCGTGAAGACTCTAAAACAATAAAACTATTAGTTTTTGGAATTACAAAAGAGGTGTAATAAAAACACTGACAAGTTCAGGGGCAGTGCTTGCTGGTGGCGAAGACACTGCTGACACCGATGTAGGCGTTTCTAGTACTCGTGAGGGTTGAAATATATGATCGTCATCGCACGTCGGAGGACTATCGCATTCAGGCCTATTGATCTCTGGGACGGTCGTAAAGGTTCTGGCTCTGCAAACGGACGCAATTAAACTTGATGCACTTTTTCGTTTTTTTATAGTTAGTCTTACCTTCTAGAAGACTGTACTTCATCCAGGAACGCCATAGCATTGGAGTGCCGCCATCTTTTCCTGCGTAATGATGTGGCGCCTCCTGAAGCCAGCAACTTCGATCGATGTTGCTTGGCGCGTCGATAGGTGTCGCGGAGCACCTTCCACCGTTTGCGGCATTCGGGTCCTTAAGCAGAAATTAATTTTACCATAAGTGCCATTCTGTCATGATAATTATGCATAATAAGATCAATATTACTTAGTAAACTTACCACTAATACCCAAACGTCCGCCAATTTCTTCCCATATCGTGTCCTTCATGATTACATCCTTGTATAGTGGCGAAGATAAGTCGTAGAGACATTCGTAACTCTTTACCTGTTCAATTATTTTTTTGTCGATGTCCATTATTCTGCAAATGTTGTTAAAGAACATAAACATACAAAAAGGAAGAAATGTCTGCCGCCATTAAAAGCCTTTCAAAGTGTTGCTTACTGTACTTTCAATATTAATCAGAGTTAAAGTAAAGTAATAGTAAAATAGTAAAGCACCTTTATGGATGCTTTATTTTATGCAATATTATATTATTGAAAACCTTAAATGTCCTTCGTTACTTACCGGTTTACTTAAAATGCATTGCATATACCTTGGAATTGAGCAAAACTAGATAAAAAAATTAGTGCCAACTGGAAATCTTATATCACCGCCATGTGTGTTACACGCAAATTGCAAAGATTAATAGCCATTTGGATTGAAGACACATTCTAAAAAAATTATCAAAATATAAATAATTTTCTTCTAAAGAGAACTTTGAGATTATCGCTGCAAGACCGCTAAAGGGTAATTACTAAGAATTACTTGGGTAATTCTCCGGTAGCGTTACCAGAAGTTTTCGGTAAATTTTTGGGTAAGGTTTTGGGTAATTTAGGAAGACCCTCGGAAAAATACTAGCAGAAACTCTTGTATACGTGTGAAACAAATAACATATGATTTGCGTGTATCCCTTTCTCTTTCTGTAGAGAATTTTGCTACCTAACGCGCAATTTTTGAAAAAGTAATACTACTACAAGATTTCCTACTAAATCCTACTACAAGATTTTGATATTTTTCATCGCGCTAGCGCGCGACAAATTTATCGCCGCGACACTCCGCCTCCTATACCCTCATTCCAAGTCGCCAGTTGTCATCTGAAAAAAATTGCATAAGTAGCAACGCAAATTAACAAAAAAAAGAAATAGATTTACCTGGGCTTCAATATGGAATATCTACAGAACTAAACTACAGCTAGAACAAAAACTTTTTTACTCATATGTGCATAAATATATTGTCTTTAAGGTAGGGTATGTGCAATCAAAGCAGGTATGGCTAAGTAATTCAGCAGCGGGGCTTAAATATTCTGTAAATTTTTTAACATATTTTTTTTAGCTTTTCTACATGGAATCAGAATGAGATGGAATTTTTTTGTACTTGATTCTATATTCCGTACATGTGTACTATGAAACTGCAAAAAAATTACTGTTGTAGGTGTAGCAGGAAGCCTAGTAGAAGCGTCGGAATCCGCGAGCATATTTTATTGAATATCTGAATAACGAAACTATCTAGAACAATTTTGTTTGGATCAAACAAATAGAAAAATTTCTTTTTTAAGGTAGATAAGGCGGCGTTAGAGTAGACCATAATAATAATGCGATTTTATATTTGATTCCACAATTTATTGTTTACATTTTACCTTATATCTTTTTTTTCTGAACATGTAGATGTTTAATATTCTGCAGCAAACAAGAGCATAATTTTCTCTTTAAAACGTTATAAACATTGTGGTTCTACGATATATGGTTAATTTTTAAAGAATTTTTTGAAAATTAAGATTATTTTTCTTATAAATTTCATCCTCAAATAAACCACCCTAAACATGTTTGCTAACTTTGTCGTTGCTAATTTCACGCACGTAAAGCGTAGCCGGTAGCATATTTTTTTAAATATATCAAACAATCATGGCAGAAGTATTTACTTTTGCTCAATTCAAGGATCTTCATTTGATGGAAGAGCACCGTATTGCAAGTTTCCGTGAATGGCCGTTCGACATGAGAACCTCATGCAACATTGAAAGGGTATGTACATAAACATATTAACAAATTTTCTATTCAAGAGAATCCTCAATGGATCCTATTTTATTCGCAGATGGCTGAGGCAGGCTTCTATTGGAATGGAAATGAGCGTGAAAATGATACTGTGACGTGCTTCGTTTGTTGTAAGACTTTAGACGGATGGGAAGCCACTGATGATCCCTGGAAGGAACACGCTAAGCATGCGCCGCAGTGTTTATTCGTGAAGTACAGCAAAAATGAAGCTGATCTAAGTGTATGTCAAAAACTTACTATTTATTTATCAATAAGTAAATATTCTACGTGTTTTATAAATGCATTACATTTTTCTTTTCTGTATACATACATATATGTACAACTCAGATAAAATTCTTTCCTTTCAATTTAAAGATCAATAGAAACAATACAATTTATAAGTTGCCTGTTATTCTTATTAAGAAACTTAAATTTTACATACATACATATGTATAAATGTAAAAATAATAAATTCCCATTTATTTAGGTGGAGGAATTTCTACAAATATTTACAGCAGTTATGCAGAATCAGATAATGAACAAAGTGGAAAGTGTCAAAAAGAAAGTCCTAAAAATGTCTCAGGCAGAGTTAAACGCATATTTAGACAAGAAATGATAGCCAAACCCAATAAATTATGTTTACATATTGATGTAAGTAATATATTAATAACAAAACTTATAACAAAATACTCAAGCATTAAAAAACTACAATATAAAGTTTAAACAAATGTATTACTTACCAGTAGAATATTTTATTGTCACAATTTTCTCTTTATTCAATATATTTTTGAAACTTTATGAGAGCCGCTTCCTGTAGGAACACATTATAAGAATTATTTTCACCAGCTTTCTTACCAACTTTCTTATAAGATAGAAATTTGTATTTGCATGCTTTTTTAAGAAATAACTTAACTTTGTTTGCTTTTTAACTTTCTACAATGAGAAAATAATAAATTTTTATAAAACCGTCACTGTAATATTTCATAATATTTTTCGGAAAAGACTGTCTAAATGCAGTATTGATATTAGATGATATAATATGGAAATTCACTGTTATACTTTCATACTATTCAGTATGAAACAAATATTTAGGCTAATTATGCATTTTACTTAGAGCGGATCAGAGCATATATATATATATGTTATATGTTACAAATAAGTATGTGTGTCTCCTGGGAAATGTTTCTTGAGTACTAAATGCCATGATAACAAAGAATATACGTGCCAAATTGCATAAAGATACCATCATTTGTTCTCCTGTAAATGTGATTTCCAAAGACGGGCGGTGACACTGGTCAAGAATATATCTACATAAATATGTACTTCTTCATACTTACAACGCCTCTTCAAGCAGAGGGTGAAAAGCACTCATTTCTTCGGATGTAGAATATAAAAATGAATGTCTTGTTTTTAACGAAATTGAGCTGAAATTGATACCTTATGTAGGCATCCTTATGGAACAGCGATGTAAGGATAGTTTCCACAAAAAATCCGTCAGGTGGCAATGGGAAATTTTTTTTTCATATGGAACAAATTGACGTTCTCGTCTTTGCTCGACTTGGATTTAATCAATATTGTTAGTACATTTTTCATCTGGCGATTTGTAGTCGATGTGAAAAATTCCCTAAACTCTTCATTAAAAAATTAGTAGTTAAAGACCACGCAGTGTTCCAAGCTCGCACTGATTGTTATCGAGAGTGTGTAAGGGGTTTTATTGATTGTTGATACCATGATTTGTACACAAACACATTCAGAGCGACAGGAGACAAAATACATTTTCGACTGTCAAATTTACATGGGTTCTAATGAAGATTCAGAGAAGCGTTTCTATTTTCAGTTTGTTGCTCTACACTTTTTCCACTTTTAAATCAGAAAGCGGCACTTTAAATTGAGAAAGCGTCACTTTTTAAAATCAGAAAGCGTCACTTTTAATTCAGAAATGCCACAGATAATTTCAAATGATAATTTCTGAAATATAAGTGACGCTTTCTGAATTACAAGTGACACTTTCTGATTTACAAGTGACGCTACCTGATTTAAAACTGGAAAAGGTGTAGTTTCATTGAAATTTGTATCTTGCTGTCAAGCTATTTCTAATTTTGACAGCAAAAAAAATTAATCTTGTTCTTCTTCGGCATGTTTTTTACATTGACAATTTAATAATTAAAATTGAAATAATTTCAATAATTTTGAATAATAATAATAATTTTTATAGTGAATATTTTATTTTAGATTTTTTAATTAAAATTCGTGATTTAAAAGTAATATTTTTATTTTATTGACATATTGTAGTAGAATTTTTCATATTGCCAAGACATAATTTACGCCCTGGAATTTTTTGTTGTCGTGTGTTGTTGCTCCGATTGTGTTTAACGCTAATGCGTTATTTCTAATATCTCATTTTTTATCGATATCATGGTTGTTATCGAACGCATCTGCGATTGTAAACCCACCTGTAAACCAATAAGAAGTTTTGAATGACAATGCAGGAAAAAGCCTTCATATCCCTCATAGGGCGCCACATCGAATTTGATATAAAATCTTATAAATCACGTACCGAGTTACAGCTTTTGCTAGAAAATTTCTTTAAGGTAATTGTCAGTTTCTAAAGCAGAAATCTTATTTATTCCATAAATATTTGTGTATAGGATAATCTAATAATTATTTAAAAAGTGATCACAATTATTTCCTTCGCTATGGAAAATGCCGAAGAAAATCGTAGTTTCGGTGAGTGGTGTTCTGGATCCTTCATTGAGGGATTAATGGAATTTAATTGTGTTCGCGAAAGAAGCAGCGTCGAGGCTGATCAACTATTGTTATCAAGCATAGATTGCGGCAGCGATATATACGCGGATTATGGATTAGTAGAACCGGCATATCTAACACCAGGAAATCTGCTAAATTTGGATACTGCGTTTCAGCAGAATGAGCAATCTTCAATCGGAACGATTGCAGTGGGTTTGAGTGAAACTGCAGACAAGACTTCAGCAAAAAAGCCGGATTTATTGGATGCATCAACTGCAGAAGGTCGCGTCGTCGCGCAGGCGGATTTATCGTCGGAACCTGTGATTGTTAATGCAACTGAAGAACTAATGACATCGAAATTTTTCGGTGTAGTTAATAACGGCGCGAAATCTAAAGTCACAAAAGACAAACAGCAGCAGCAGAAGAAGAACGCAATATTGGAGTCTGAGCCAGCTAGAGCCCTGAAACGGTTCGTCTGTGAGGAAGTCGGCTGTGAGCGCAAATTCAACTTTCGTCGTGACCTCAACGATCACACTCGCAAGTGTCACACCGGAGAACGTCCATTCCTGTGCTTTGAATGCGGCAAGCGCTTCCTCACTAGTTCGGTTTTCTATGAGCATCGTATGATTCACAACGGCGACCGCCGTCACCACTGCGTAGAGTGCGGCCGAAGTTTCCATCGTGCAGCTACATTGAAAAACCACAAACGCATCCACACCGGAGAAAAACCTTACACATGTGCGGTCTGTAATAAGAAATTCCGCCAGCGCGGCCCCTTTATTAAGCATTCGCAGACTCAACACTCGATAATTTTCGAAAAGAAAAGCTGGAATATGCAGTTACAAGCTGCTGTTGCTCCCATAGCCAATGTTTGAATATATATAGCTACGGGTATCGATGAAGAAGTATCGCTTTAAACTACGCGCTGTGAACTTTTAGTATTTAAGTTTGTGATTGAAACATTTCATTCATTCGAAGATTTGTGCCTGCTTTAAAATTTCTAATATAGAAGGCAATAATGTGCCTAAAACTAAACCTTTACACTATAAATAGGCTGTAATTAGATATAGTAAATTCTTATAAAAACTGCCGATATTCAGCAAGAGTTATTTATGAAAAATTCGACATGAAAATGTGAATATATTGAAAGATTTTAATCAGAAATAAAATGTTAATATAATGTTAATTCAATCCTTTTTTATATATGTTAATATTTATTTGGTTGGGTCTATTGCTAATACATTATTGACTAATTCAATGTAGGACTCGATCTAGGACAAAGGGGCTTTTCGGGGATTTCTATAGCTTCTTATAATTTGTATATATAAAAACGAAAGGTGTATCTTGGACCTTACACAGAGATTCAGATGAATGCAAGAGGGAGGAAAGGTTTTTTTTCGAAATTCTACTTCAAAAAGGGAAAAACGAACAATTTTTTTATTAATGTAGTAAGTAAATTTATTTTTTGGCTGCGATAAATGAATTTCCCCACCAAAACCTCCAACCTTAAACTCATTTAATCACGTACACGAAGGAAGTAGCATCGGAGTTGATCAGGAAATGTTAAGAGCAACGCACAGCAGCAAGGACACAAATGATATAGAGGAATAAATAAATATTAGAGGTACCGTCATAAGTAACAACATTTCTGGAAAAAAATTTGGACGCAAGTTTGTTCATGCATCTGGACTTGGTATTTGATATCGCCACCAGGAGCTGCGCCATAGGGAAGTCGAACTTCGTCGGTTGGCGTGAAGGAATTGCGATTAGTAATTAAGTGTTCACTCTGCGGGCGTATTTATTTTAAACCGACTTCATTCCAAAATCATTTGATGATGCATTTTCCTGAAAACCACGGAGATGAAGAAGAGCCAGACAATTCAAAAGGTGTGCGTTATGAGAGGTAATCTCATCTTTATTCATCATAAGCAGTAATTTAACTATTAACTTGGCAGTTTCAGTGAACGACGGTAGACAAAAAATCTTCTGCGTCTACGTACGTGAAAACTGTGACTCTTTTCTGATGCTGAATTCAGCTATTCACTCGCCGGACGGCCTTTTGAATGCTTCTCCTGTGCGATACACGTTCCAGGAGATTCGTACTCACCAAGGGAAAATTTAAACGTCAGCCACGTAACAACGTTACGTTATTTCATAAGCAATGTTTGCCAACGCAAATTTCCATCGATGGATGACTTGCTTGAACACCGATTTGATAATTAAACGTCTAAACTTTTGCTTAAGTATCTTGCTTATTTAACCGAAATTATTTAGTGGGAAATACTTACGTTTATGATCATCAGTTCATTAAACAATTAGGGATAAAGAGTTTTACAATAATTGCACCATACAGACGCTCAAGGGAGGAAATAATGGAATTTCCTATTTCGAATATTTCTAAATTAAATCTCTTCCCAAATTAACCTTTGATCCTTAGCTACCCTCTGAATATTGCGATGCTGTATTCGAACATGAATCTATTGTCGGAGAAGGTCATCCAGGTTTGAAATACATTAAAGTGAGGCAGGCACATCAGTAATTCTTTATTACATATATTTAAACAGGAAAACAATCAACGCATCCACGCATGGGACAAAGCCTTTCGCATGTTCTGTCTTTGGAAATGAATTCTGCCAGCGCGGAGACTGTTTTAAGCTCGTCGCGGCTGCGTGAATGAATAGTTGAGGATCAACGAGGAAATGCAGACGCTAACATTAGCGCACACGAAAGCACTGAGGAGCCACAATTGAATTCCAATGATGCCATCATAACAGACGATATGGAGGTCCCAAAGCCTAGCAAATGCCTTAAATGAGGTGCTGTGAAGTTAAAGTGTAAGTTTTTGTTTGAATCATTGAATTCGTTTTCATTTGTTTTAATATTTTAATTGTTGACGGTTTTAATGTATGTATCTCTATGAAAAGGAAGCAGAAATTTTTAAAAAGCATTTGCGAAACTGTTGCCTGACTTGTTTAGATATAATTATAATGAAATTGTTAATTTGAAATTACATATTAAATTAATATAAGACATGTACAGACTGTTTTTCCTTTTTTGAATATTTTTAACACTATTTCGTATTGCAGAAAACCAAATATGGACATCCTACAATGGACGATGATATACTAACCAAACTCACAGACCAACTATTTGCAATATAGTGTTTCGATGAAGTGGAAAAACTTTATATATTTTGAAAATACTAGAAGCGAATATCCAGTAGCGAATTGGAAAACAGGAAAAGAAACAAAAGGAACGTTTTGAAGAACTGGGACGTGATTTCTAAGCATTTATCGATACATTAGGGAATATTACAATTGCATGTTTCTAGTTTTTATTACCTAAATTAAAATATACTATTACTTAAATCCTAAGACATATTTTGCTTAAATATTGTGCAATATTTGCTACCTGCTTTTATACAGATCAAAAGAGGCGTTTGCTACCCCAACAAGGAGAACCAAATAGGCCCCAGTAGGCCTATGCAGGCAATATTTATACCCTCCACGCTTTGAAGCATATTCACTTTGTCCCGAAATGTATAACGCATATATTTCATTTATATATTATTTATATATTTTTTATATATATATATACATATATCTATTTGCGATAAATGTTTTGAAATCTGTTTGGTGTAGGGTATTTAAAATTCCGTCAGGCTGAATATAGTCACTTTCTAGAATTATATAAAATAAGGTTTTAAAGCAGGTTACAGCTTGGGTTTTCTGGTTTATATGCGTATGAGGCTACAAAAAGACATGAAAAGCTTGACAATGATATGGATATAATATACATTGTAATACGTACATACATATATAATGTTATATACAGAATGTCCATGTAAATTAGTGCATGAATAAATAAATAACAGGAAGAAAACTAACTTTAAAATAACTTGAATCGCTGGCACTATAACGACTGCAGAAATCAGTCGAAATCATATATAAATTGCAAAATATAAAATCAGTTTATAGATTTGCAGGTGAGTGATATGAAGGCCCTTGTAATTTGGAAACTAACATTAGAAACATATTCGCATTCTTGCAAATAATGCCACAAATTCGCAGACTTCGCAGCAAATAATCACTTCTATGCTAATTATTTCGGCAACTAATCTTCGAGGGCGTCCTGGGAAACCGTCCAGTCAGAATTATTCCATATATATGAAATAATTCTGGATGGATAATTAACGTTCTTGTCGTCGCAGTCTACAATTTGCACGGCATTCAAAAGGGACTTGGCGAAAACCTCTTTGGACAGATACTGGACACTGTTATCGAACTGCTGTCGAAAAAGTTAAACAATTTATCAAAGAAAATCCGAAATTGTTGGGGCTATTGTATCATCAAATGTTGGTGATCCGTATAAACTTCGGATGACTGAACACGAGAGCTGCTAAATTTGCTGATTTTGGAGAAAGCGTTTGAGCCTTGGTTCACTTAGGCGCGCATTTTATAGCCAATTTTGAATCTCTGCCATAGAAATACTCAACGTCTTTTTGCTATCATATACACTATCTTTTTACGCATTCTTGAAGCAATTTCTGGTGCTTTTTCGAACAAAAACGTGCATTAAAATTCTCTTAAATGCAAAATACATATTAAAATATTAAAAGGTAACCGAATCGGGTCTCATGAAGGGAGTTGGGGGAAAGTTCTCTTCAGGAAAGGTGCTGGGGTTCCAAAAATTCCAAGTTTTTCACGGCCAAAAATTTAATAATTCCGCATATATTTGAGCTTATATCAAATGGACTTCAGAATACCGCATTCGAAGGGAGAAACTTATTTTTGAATTGAAGAGATTAGATAAATTTGAAGTTAAATGAATGCACGCAGAAAGGAAAACGGAAAGTTTTTCGTGTGACGAATTCAGTACACAAAAAAAAAATAACCATGAACACGCACACACATGCACACATACATACATTAATGTTGGTTAATTGTCTAACAGAAAAATGGGTACTTCTATGAAAAATGCTCGAAATGAGATTCAATATTTGGCCAAATGTGTGGCGTTTACGATGTTTATCGCGATGGAGTAAATTTTCTATGTTATCAACGAGCCGCATGGCAGCAGATAAAACGAATTGTTATCTTAGCACACACACACACACACACATCGCATCGGCGAAAATGGGGTTCGACACCTATCAAGCCGATCGGTGAACGTGTGCGGCAACAACAGCGACGGCGACAGGTGGTATTTTGAAAGAATTCAGTAGTTAGACCGCGCTGAGTACGCACAGAACACTTTCGTTACCAAGAGCAGCCATTCCGACCACAAAATGCTCCCACTCCAGCTAGCAGCCGCATGGGCGTGGTTCCTGTTGCTTCTTTGCATCTGCCCGAGAAGCAGTTCGGGTTTTGACTGTTACAACTGCACCTCCACTGATTGTCTAAAAGATTTACAGCAAATTAACCAGACAACTTGCGAAACGAGTTGTTACACGAAATTTGGTAAGTTCAGCCACAAATTTTCTTTTGGCGAAGCGCGAAAAAGTCAAAGTTACGAGAGTTTCTTATGGCCTAAATTATTACCTATGAAGGGCGGCAGAAATATTTGTTATTTATCAAAGGAAAGTTCTTTAAAAAGGTCCGCATAATTCTTGATTTCATTCAATCGCATGAAAAGAAGTGCCTCTATAAAAATTATATCTCGTCCGTTTCAATGCTTTTTTACTCATTCGACTGTTGTGAAATCGAATCGAGCTCGCCGAGTGCTGAAGCCGTTTTTCTGCGTGGCGATAAGATAAGAAATATCGATTATTACTGCTCGATAAAACACCGATTCCGTGTAAAAAGCAGTCTAACAGACGAAAGATTGGCGCCAATAACAATCCGTTGCGTGTTTTCGTGTTTTTCAGATGGCGGAGTGCTGAGCCGTGGCTGTATTGACAAAGATGTTGCTTGCCCAGATAAAAGTTGCGTTCAATGCAAAACCGATAAATGCAATACGAACAACATTTGCCAAAGTTGTGCTTCCTCCGAGGACTGTGCCTCAAAGAAAAGTGCCACAGCGTTGATTTGTGGCGTCGAGCAGAATTCGTGCATTCTGATTGTCAAAGACGTAAAAGTGGAGCGTCGTTGTGGCATAAGTACTGAGACGTGCGAGGCAGCCAACGACGCTTGCTTCTACTGCGGCGGCCCCAACTGCAACGACGCTGTTCCGATGTCCAAAACTCCTTTGAACTGCTTCAAGTGCTCAGGTGCGGCGTGTGCCAGTGTGGCGCCTGCCGACGCTAAGCCTGAGCCATGTGCGCACTTTAATGCGACCGACAAATGCTACATCAGCGGCACAAACGACACCACCTTGAAGCGGGGCTGCCTTTCAGAGGCGGCGGCAGGCGAATGCGCCGGCGACTGCAGCACCTGCGACGGCGACGGATGCAACAAGGAGCCGTTCAAGCGGGATCAGCCAGTGAAATGCATTCAGTGCGACAGCAGCAAGCAGGCGAATTGCTCCGAAGCGCAGCAGGGGGTGGAGGCCAAAGCCTGTTCCCAGCAGATCACGCTTTTCCAGAATGCATCTTGCTACGTGGAGCTGCTGCCCAACAAGACCGTTCAGCGTGGATGTCTGTACGACCGTCCGGCGGAGCTGGGCGACTGCAAAGCACCCACCTGCACCACGTGCAGCACCGAAGGCTGCAACAACCACACCTCCGAACTGCCGGCCAGCTTCACGTGCATCCGCTGTCGCAGTGACCTGGAGCCGAAATGCAGCAAGGAAGCCGACAAATTGAAGGGGCGCACCTGCGACAACGCAGCCTTGGCCGAAACGGTGCAGAAATGCTACACCGGAACTTGGAGTAAGTAGCACACTCGAACGAAAGGGAAGCAGGGCCGATCTTGAATACCTTAGCGCGTCTATATTTGATATCCGAGGTAATGAATTACCGAATTTTGATTTCCGATGAGTCGTCACAATTGGCACAGCTTCCAGATTCGTCGTTCGGGTGGGGCAACAACTGCGATTGCCCAATTTCCACCACCGCAACTCATCCTAATCTGCCTTCCATTAACCATTATTCCCTTCCAGACGATCGGCTCATCCGTGGTTGCTTGGTCGATATCAGCAACATGCAGAAGTTCGACTGCGCAGGCAACGGCACCGCTCACTGCCAAATATGCAACGAGCGCGACTGCAACAAAGCGAGATTCTCCGGTGCAGCCAAGCTCCAAATGGCCAGCAGCTGTTTAGTAATTGCAGTCGTGCTTTTAAGGAGTCTCTTCTGAATTCCGGGCCCACATCGGACCACCCACTAAACAAATGTTATCTTTATTGTATTATTCTAACCAAAACTCAGCCCCATTAATATATAGCTTTATTATAGTCACACAAACACGATCTTTAAGTATGTCATTTCAGCGATAACACAGCAACGACGACTGACGACTGTGTGCGGCTTCTGGCTGCATAACGAAAATATGCGCCTAGAAACACTTGAAGCTGGTGATCGCTAGAGGCAACAGCGTCAACATTGCATGCATGTCCAGTGCGTTGGCGGAGCTGCGTGGATGAGCTGCTGCCAGGCGATCGTTGCAGCCGTCAGCATAGCAAAGCGTGCAGAAGCGGCTGTTGTCCTTGTGGCAATATTCCATGCCGGCCTCGGCCAGCTCGGAGATGCAGCCGCGCGAAGTTGTATTCAGGTCGGCTGAAAGGAAAGGAGCAAAGCACGAGTAAGCAACATTGACTGGGGCAACGGGGCTGTGCTCACCTTCGACCAACGTATAGCAGCCATTTTCGCTCGCGTTCTGCGCTGGTTGGCAGTAAATTTGCAGCTCTGGTTCTGTCGTGCAGTTGTTGCTGTTGTTGACGCTCGTGCATGCGAAGCACTTCACCACCATCAATGAAGATGCATTCGCACCGAAAGCTTCATCGTCTGGATAATCCACCGCGTTTGTTGTTTGCTGCCCAACTTCTGTGGTCATTTCCGTAGCTGAATCGTTATTTTTAGCTTCATCTTGCCCAGCGGCTTCCGTAACGTCTTCCTCCTCGTCGCCTATTTCTTCAGCGCCACCCTCGGTCACGTGGTCTGCTGCTTCGCCACCAGCAACAACCGCCGCCGCATCAGCGACTTCGGTCACGTCGACAGCCTGAGCTGCGGCGTCCTCAGCAGGTGGCTCTGGGTCCGCTGCGTTTACATCACCTTCTTCTAACTCTGTCCCATTTCCTTCCTTGTTTGCATCTTCACTTACTTCATCTCCATCCTCATCTGCATCCACAGCTTCACGCTTCGCTACGATTGCCAAACGATTGATGTCGGCTGCCGGCCGCTGCTCCACTGGCGACCAAAAACTCATTGAATCGCTTCGTTTGTCGCCTTCATCTGCCGTTTTCGCTGCTTCCGCCCGCATCAGAATTGGCCACGGCTTCAAAAGCGTTACAACTCGAACGTCATCTTGATGCAGTTCTTCGAGATCGCTGCTTGACTGCTTCATCTTACATATGACTTCGTCGATGCTATTGACCTGGGACTTAGCTGCGACGAGGAAGTGATTAATTGATGAAATTTGGCGAGAGAATGAAACCTTTACCGAGTCGTATGGCGCAGCGGTACTTGCTTAAAATCTGGCAATAAATCGTCAGTTGGAAACGGGAGCTTTTCTCATTCGTGCCGCACTCCGGATACGCTTCATCACCGAAGCACTTTAAGCATAGCTCGGAATAGTCTTTGGAAGAGAATTATATGAAAAAGAGTTACATGTATCCATGCAGATAAAGGAAGAGAGAGAGGAAATTAATAACGTTACTTAAACTACGAAGCACTTTGAATTCAAAAAGCATCATTTCGATATTGCAAGAAATTAGCTAAAGCATTTCTAAGTTAAAAGTGACGCTTTCTGAAATAAAAATAAGAAAAACTGTAAAAGGTCTATCACAAAATTCAGAAATGTTGAAACAAAGATTATAGATTATACAAAGATGTGCCACTTTCATATAAGCAAGCGTCCTCACAAAAATTCGGATTGGATTTAGCGTAAATCCCAGTAGAGCTTCTCAGAGCGGCAATTGAGAGAGAGCGAGTTAGAATTCTCTCAGTTCGATTTTATTTGCTCTTGGATAACATAGAAGCGGGGAAGGGAAACGAAGAAGAAGTTTATGACGATCAGAAAAACCAACAATTTTAATCCTATTCCTTCTTCCACACGCAAATTCCTTCGTTGTGCGTGTGGCTAATTTCTTGCTTCCAAAATTTTGCATTTCTCGAGTTTTTAATGGTTTTGAATTGATTTTCTGGCTTGACGAAGGTATAACTTAAGTCGGCATATTTGCTAAAAGCTACGCTATAAAACTAAATCAATTTTCGTATATACATACATTTGTATAATGGAAATATCTTAGTTCTGGACATATGATTATTGTGATAATTATCTTCAATATTTAAATTCTGATCTGATTGCTTATATATATTTGATTAAAGTCGGATAAGAGTTTGTTGCTAGCATATTTAGCATTGTACAATTTTTAGGTTTTTGTAAATGTTATGTAAATTATTATTACTGTAGGCAGTAATGCACCGCGAACCCTAAACTAGTAGTTAGAAATTATTTTACAAATTTTCGCTTTCGACAGTTGCAGGGTATAAAAAAGTTCGGTGGATTCCTATTGCAGGCCCCAGCGCCAGAAACCAAAAGCCAATGCACATACATTCAAACGCATGCAAAGCAACGAAACAGAAAACGCCAACAAACGATTAGTTCGATATGCATGTATACATATGTATGTATGTATATATATGATCGCAAAAGAAAATTCTTTATACATAAAGATCTGTATTTGCATTATAAAGAATACAGAAAACATAATAGCATTGGGAATAATGAAATGACAAAAAGACAGAATGCAAAAAATTGAATGTTGAAAAATTATAGAGGAATAATTTTATTTGAAATATTATTTAAAATTCAAATATTAAAGAAATATAATACATAATTTAGTTGTGCTGCGAAGAATTAACTTTAAATACATACGAAAGAAATGGATTAGAACAGCAAGTGCTGTTGGAATACTGCAGCATATTTAAAAGAGGGTTGCCATCAATAGAAATATTAACTTTTATTTATAAAGATGATGAGCAATGAGAGCACATTATTTTACGCTCATAGCTGCGGCTGTGAGAGTAAAGCTTTAAAGAACTGTTAAAGCTCTTGTTGTGGCTGAAAAAATTTTAGTGCCGTTTTTTGGTTCTAAATGGCACATCTTTGTATTCTATAATCTTTGGTAAAAGGAAGGAGAAAGGTGACTCAGCGACGTCTTAAACGACAAAAGTGACTCCTACATAGAATCACTCCGTAATTGTTCAGCGTCACAGAGGTTCAGCGGAGATGATATCGAAGGATGACGTGGTTGGTCTGTCTGTGTTTCGTAGTCGATTCTATATTCCAAGCTAACAGAAAAGGCTAGCTCTGCTCTTCGATTGAATAAATTAATAAACGATCTGAACAAAG